>JANAVB010020999.1:13280430-13600535 GCA_029216955.1 Iris pallida
GCATCAAAGAATATTTGTCAAATCCTCCGTTTTGGTAGCACCGGGTTCCTGGAAAACCATTCCTGCTCTATGTACGACATGGAACACTCCCTCGGGGCTTTGCTGCACAGAACAACAATGCAGGCCACGAGCAGGCCATATATTACCTCAGCCGAATGATGATTGGGCCAGAGCACCGATACACCGCTGTGGAGAAGGAATGCCTCGCCCGGTGTTTCGCCATTTCGAAAATACGACACTATGTCACCGGACAAACGATACATGTAATCTCACGAGTCAACCCTCTCAGGGTCCTTATGACTACCAGGGGCACTCAGCTCTCCTCGCCTCGCTACATGGGCAATATTGCTGTCCCCTTATCATATGATCTTCGTCCCACAAAAGGCAGTCAAAGGTCAAGCCCTGGCAGACTTCTTAGCAGCCCACCCAGGCTCGGAATCCTCCAGGATATATGAAGAGATCCCAGATGAGGTCGTCGACTCGCATGCAACCTCTCACGATAATATATGGCGAATGTTCTTCGACGGTGCTTCGAGGACCGGACCTAAAGGCAATATAGTCCGTCGGTCGGGGTAGTGCTAATCTCTCCTTCCGGATTGGTGATTAACCGAGCTTATTCCCTCACCGAGCCCTGCTCTAACAATGTGGCCGAGTACAAGGCTCTGGTCATTGGCCCTCCAACTTACAAAAGAGCTGGGGGTAGAATACCTTGAAGCATACGGCGATTCCCAACTAATCGTCAATCAGATCCGGGGCTCATACGAAGTCCCCACGAAGACATGATCCCTTATCACCAAATAGCGATTAACATCATCTCGTCGTTCGAGGGGTTCTTCATCGAACATGTCCCCAGACTCCGAAATATCAAAGCGGACGCCTTAGCCGTCTCTTGCCGCTTCTCTAGCAGTTCCGAATTATGATCGCCAATCAGTGGATGTGATAGGCCACGAACTGGTCTGTCCCAAAAATAATGTGCAATTCGTGGCGAGTTATTCCGCACAGACGATCGTTGATGCCCCAGATTGGAGACAACCATTCATCGACTTCGTCGTCTACGATATCCTGCCCGAGAACCCAAAGGAAGCCACTTCCATCAGAAGACGTTCTCTCAGATTCTTCTACGATACAGAGACGAAGATGCTGTATCGCCGCTCCTACGACGAATTTCTGCTTCGGTGTCTGTCAACGCAGAAGCCAAAGAAGCCGTACAAGAGAAGTTCATGACGTGTCTGGGGGACCACCAGCCCGGTCCTAAATTGCATGCCGTCTTCGCCAAATGGGCTACTATTGGCCCACAATGGTGGCAGATGCGATAGATTATGCTAGAAAATGCAAAGCCTGCCAAGTCCACGCGGACTTCATTCACCAACCATCCGAATTTCTACATTCGACAGTGGCGTCCTGGCCATTCGAAGCATGGGAATGGATATCATTGGTCCAATCACCCCACCTTCCTTCCGAGGACATCGCTTCATACTTGCGATCACTGATTACTTCTCCAAATGGCGGAAGCTGTCCCACTCGCAGAAGTTAAGACTTCAAACGTGATCAGCTTCCTTAAGCATCACGTCATCTCTACCGCTTCGGACTGCCACGAAGGATCATCCATGATAATGGTCCGCATTTTGCAAGCCACGCATTCTATCGATTCTGCGATAAGCACCGTATTCAGAATGTCGCTTCGATACCATACAACCCGCAGCGAACGGGTTGGCAAGGCATTCAACAAACAATCATCAAACTCCTCAAGAAGTTTGTTTCCTCCAACAAACGTGACTGGAACGAGAAGCTCGGCGAATGCTTATGGGCTTATCGCACCACGGTCCGAACAGCCACCGGGAATACAACCATTCTCCCTGTATACGGGAGTGAGGTAGTCCTCCCATTGGAGACTCAGATCCCCTCACTACGTGTCACCCTCATACATCAATATGACGACAGACCACCATCGTCGACTACAGGAATTGGAGGCACTAGATGAAAATACCTCTTAGCTCAGCAACGAATTGAGCTATACCAAGCACGATCTCTGAAGCCTTCAACAAGAAGGTCAAAATCAGAACATTCCAGGTGGGTGATCTCGTCTTGGCAGTCCGGAGGCCGATGGTCATGACCTCAAGACCGCCGGCAATTCCAGCCAAAGTGGGAAGGCCCATTTTCATTGAACAGTATTCTCCACGGTGCTTACCGCATCGTAAAACAAACGAGACTTGCTCATGTTGCCCGTCAACGGCAAGTTCCTGAAGAAATATTATGTCTAAACGCATTCTCTCCAAGATCTTCGAGTCATGTACCCGCTGGTACCCCGCTGAACTCACATCCACAACATTTCAAATTATCGAGTCATGCACCAGCTGGTCCGCCACGCTGAACCCCCCCACATTCCCTTCAATTATCGAGTCATGTACCCGCTGGTGCCGCTGAACTCACACTTTCTCAATATACTAAATTACCGAGTTATGTACCCGCTGGTGACTCTGAACTCACATTCCGTCACTCTTTCAGAGTAGTAATCACGTATGATTATACCTCTGAACTTTCTTTCTGGAAGAGATCCTCCCTCATGATCCACTACCCGCGCTCCCAGTGCACAAAAAAGGGTAATCGATCCATAAATTTCCAAAAACGACCATGTCCCATTACCTCTGAGTCGTTTTCACTTCCCCAAAAACAAACCGCCCCGCCCCCTCGCATAGAACTTCCACGTTCTCCTACCTCTGAGTCGTTCTATGTAACCCCCTCTTCATTGAGCCCACTCCCTGCCATGTCCTCATTACCTCTGAGTGGGAAGGCTCCGTCGAAGAACCTTCATGCTTGTCATGTCCACATTACCTCTGAGCAAGTATGTCGGTCCCCCCTTTCAATCTATTATCTGTACCCACAATCGAGTACTACAAGGATAATAGGTCCACAAATGTCCTCTGTTGACCACAAATGTCCTCTGTTGACCACGAACATCTTCCGTGAAGTCCCTCCTGCCATGGTCTCATTACCTCTGAGCAGGAAGATTCTACGATAAACCCTCATGCTTGCCATGTCCTCTACCTCTGAGCAAATGTTGGTTTTCTTTCATCCCATTATCCGTATCCTGGACCAGGGTACGCCAAGGATAATGGTCCCAAATATCCTTTGCTAAGCTTCTTAGCATAAATCCACCACCTCACCATGCCCCGGGAGCCCAACTGCTCTACGGCATTCTTTTTCCTAAAACACCGAGAATATCCGTGACCCTTTGCCATGGCTGTTCCGGACATCCTGTCCAAACCTGTTATCCGTACCTAAACCAAGGTACGCCTAGGGTAACAGGTCCACAATAATCCTCCAGCAAGTCCAGTTCCACGAACACCAACAAGTACAAGAAAGAAAGATGAGTTGAAACATGCTCATTTATTCAAGATTCAAAGTACTACATCATTTGGGATCACATCCCTTACACAAAAAAAAAGAAAAAAAGAGAAGCAAAAGAAACAGAAAGCTGACCACTGCTCCGGGCACATACGCCCTGAGACGGTCCATCAGCAAGGCAACCGACCGCTCAAACCTCTGGGAAGCTCGACGCTCCGCCTCGTGGGTCAGCACCGCCTCGTCCTCCAGATGAGCGTGAGCTTGCCAATTGTCCTCAAATTTCTTGAAAGCCCTCTCAGGTTAGCAGAAGATCGGGACCTTCTCGGCCTCCCGGACGATTGACTCCTGTTCCGTCTGAGCAGCCTTCAGCTCTGACTCTAAGAAGGCCAATTTCCTCTGGAGTCCAAGATCCGCTCCTTCGTATCAGCGATTCCACGAAAGCAGACTCTTCCGAGCACGACAAGCCTGACTTCGACACCCCCTGTCATACGAAGCGGAAAACTTGTCAAGGTCTCCCCGCACAATTGGTCCTGGCAGCATCCCGAGCAAGCTTGATCCTATCCCGAGCCAACTAGGAAGCCCCGCTCCCGATTAATCGCAGCAGGCAAGCCCGCCTGCCGTGTCGCCAGCAATTGGGTCACAAGTTGATCAGCCTCCACCAACTAGGCTCCAGGACTGCAGCCAACCCCACCCCCGCCAGGAAGGGACTTCAAGGTTGCAATCTGGCCCCGAGCACACTGGAGAGATAGAGAAAAAGGGGTCCCCCCGTTCCATGCAGCGTCTACACTCCTTTTTAAATGGCGATAGAAGCTGTCGACCACGTCCTGCGTCACCTCGTCCAGGGTCTCCAAGGAAGCCGGTGTCAACGGGAGTGTGGCTGCAGCACCAAAAAGACGCAACAGAATCTGCCGCTCCTGCCACAAGAGAACCAGCTCCGTACGGAAGGACGCTTGAACAGCGCCACTCCTCTTCGGCAGCCCCAAATTTGAATGCTCGGCAGGGTCGAGAGGACAGCCTCCGGAGCCGTATAATCTACGGAGGATGAGGCGGAGACCATCGCCAACTCCATTCCCATCTTACTGGAGCTGGCGGAGGCCCCTCGACATGAGACGGCAAAGGAGAGGAAACGCTCCTTTCTCCCCCAGATCACGGTAGGCCGAGCCTTCCCCAAGAACATCTGCGATGGGAGTAAAGGGTCAACCTGCAGGACCAAGGCAACCATGAATCGATTTGACCCGGAGGATATGTTTAGAGCAAATAAGCCCCCTCACTAGTCAATATCTGGCTTATCTTACCAGTGGAGGAGTGTGGAGGCCTAGGCCGCCTGCAGCCACCGCAGCCCCTTCACCAACAGCCTTCGAGTCAGTATAATAGACTCCTCCGCCCTTGCATCCTCGGGAGGGGATGCCCCAGATCGGCGTCGCCTTGCTGAAGTTCAGCGGTCTCGGACGGGCCCAAGGAAACCTTCGTCACCCCGGCCGAGGCTTCAGCAACCTGGGAGCTTCCAACCGTCGCCGAGAGAGCTCCCGAGAAAGGACCGCGGCACCACAGCCCGCTAATCAAAGCAGCAAGGGCCGTATCAACTCCAGGGGCAGTAACGATTCAGGAAAGGCCGGTTCATCAACACCTACAAAGAAAAGTAATTAAGTCATATCTCCGAAAGAAAGAGAACTACAAAAAATGACTCCGACTTGGTCTTACCTCCGAAACAGCGTCTGTACCTCCCCCTCCCCCTCGTAATAAGTAATCACAGACCTAACGACAGCTCTTTCACGGAAAAGGTCGCTCTGCTGTCAGACGACTCGCGTCTGACTCGTTTACTGAGGACCAGACACAGCTGAAGGCTGTTCTTCCCTCACTACTTCCTTGTGTAGTAAGCAACGGATCTTTCGTCGGTTCATCGGGTGTGGGAAGCGGTTGATCCGTTACTTCTTCACCCCCACCAGAAAGGGAGTCTTCGCTATCATGATCATCCTCCTCCTCACCGACTCGGAAGGTTCTGACTCAGGAAGGGGTCTGGAGCGCTAGTTGCTTTCTACCTTAGCCCCCTTGGGCTTCTCCTCTAAACCGGTACCCATGATGAAACTGGTACTCTGATCGAAATTAACAGGAGGCTTGTTCGCCATAACGTGATACAAAGCAGCCACGTATAAAATTTCCCTCGTGCCTTAGCATCGGGGACCGAGAAGCTGGCCCGAGTATGATAAGCGTCATAATAATTCCATGCCCTGACACCATCGATAACGCTACCTTCAAAGCCCAAACAAGGGTTGGGACAATCAAGGAATAACTGGCTATAACTAAATTGGCGGGAAAATCTACTAGGTAGGTAAGGCTCCAATACACATTATCGTGGTTGCGATAAACCAGATGCGCGGGACGGATGTTCGCAACCAGCGAGCATATCCGGGACAAAAGTGAGAAGGCCCGGTACCGTCAAGATGTACCTTCCTCACCTCCTCATCAGAAAAGGTAGGAACAGACACAAAAAAGTCATACCCATCCACCCTCGCCAGCGCCCTCCGACAAGCTGGCATAGTGTTGTATTCCCAAGACCGCGATGGCATTTGAAAAGGAAAGCGTCTTCATCTGTAGCATCTTTCGCTATCCTGGGTCCCATGAAAGACTTATAGTGCATCGCCAACCACCCCATCAAATAGTGGAAAGGCAGTTCTACGCTCGCTCAAAATCCAACGTCATCTTGCGAGCAATAACCTTGGACGAGAATGTTCGAAGACCATGGTGTATACTACACACCATAGCAGGAAGAAGGGCCTGTCTAACTCCAAATACCATTTAAAACGGAGGGATGAAATGACGACCGATCCCTCATAGAACCCGCTCCTCCCAAGACTACGCAGTTCCGTAGCCATATCATTAAAATCCAGCCAGGAGCGCCTTCTCTGACATCTGTGTGGTCCCGTAAAAATAAAATAGCTAGGAGTCTGTTTGACTCCCGAATATGTCGCTCTTGGATCGCGACTTCTTGACGCTTGACATCAGATCCTTTATCTCTCCATGCGTTCGAGGGGTTCGAGGAAACTTCGCCAGAAGGGTCAACTTTAAAAATAATTAATCCAGGATGTGGTTGTGGGGAGCGGTCCCTTCGGAGCTATCCACCGTTTTTATAGCCATCTAGTGACAAGCACTATGGTGGCACAACAACTCCCGATACACCGTGACAGAACCTGGGAGTCGTCGGTTCAAGTCCTCAAACTCCTTATTCGACGGGGTATACACCTCGAAAGGCTCATTCCCCCACGGAAGTTTGGAGACAGTATACATCTCATGGAAGCAAGCCCCAATTCCCCTTCGGTGCAAAGAACGTCCCCGTTTGCCGGCTATACATCTCCAAGAGCGCCACGAACAGTGGTTTATTGATAGGAAGCCCGTGACAAGTGCCCCGAATGGCATGGTAAAGTCCCACCTCCCGTAAGAATGTTCCGTAGGTCTGCAGAACCCAAGTGGTCAACTGGGCCCACGTAGAAGTGGGGTTTATCCAGTTCGGCAATGCCAGCCTGCCAACGGATAGACTTCTTGCGAACAAGCCGATTCAGGAAGGTATCAGCTTGAGTAAGTGTGAAGTTGGGGCCGTATACATTCATGAAAGAGCCCGGGACAGACCCATCATGTACCGGAGGACGAATCCTTATCCGCGTATGCTGACCGCATGTTCGGGTTTATAATGGATGTTGCCCATCAACATCCCTGATTGAGTAGGAGTTAGGTTACACACCATCTTCCTGTCCAGCAACACCATATTGAACCATGACAGAGGATAATGACGTTCCATGAGAGGAATATGGATTGCCACCCCATCCAAAGAAAATCCCAGTTCTCGAAAATCTCTAATACTCGGTGATTCTCTATGATTAAAGCGTCTCCAAAAAGGAACGAAGGCTTCAGGTATTTTCTATCCAGCTTCCCAACATTCATCATGGAACGGAGGTAATGGAGGGTCTGATTCTTGATGGCGTTCAACCTCTTCGAAGGTTCATCAGCAGAAAATTGATTCAACACATGCTTAATTAAGTCGTCAAGACGCACGCCCAAGGCGAATTGATTTGAACCCCTATAAGTTCCCCCGCAGGATTTACTGGCAGATTCACTGAAGATAAAGCAAAAGAAAAAGTCAAAAAAATATAGCTGAAACACAAAAACTACGTGATGCTTATGCGGCTTAGCTCAGTATAGCCTCATACGACTCAGTTTAAAAGAGTTCATACAGGTCAGTCCAAATGAGCTTATGCGGCTCAATTTGAAAGAGCCCATGCAGTTCAGTTCGAATAAGCTTATGCGATTCGGCTCGAAATGAAGTTATGCGGCTCAGTGCAGATGAGTTTATGCGGTTCGAAAGAAGCATATGTGGATATGATCCGATTCGAATAAGCTCATATGGTTCGGCTCGAAACAGGCTTATGCGGTCCAGCCGGATGAGCTTATGCGGTCCAGTTCAACAATCTTATGCGGTTCAGTTCAAATAAGCTTATGCGGCTCAGTTTGAAAGAGCTCATGCGGTCCAGGTCCAGATGCTTATGCGGCCCTGATGATGAAGTATTTATGCAACAACTTTCATGCGGCTCAGGCCTGGGTCATATCCCATGCGCCCGAATATGAGTCGGACACACAGCATACTTGGGAATATAGGCTCACGCATAAGATATGCGGCGTAGCCATGGCAGTTCATATTGATGATCCTACTAGCAATAGGCGGGTGAACGTCGGGGTGAAAAACAGGCACGCCAGCCGTCGGAGGAGCCGCCACTTCGCCGCCGCAGTCGATGAAGACGCGGCCTTCTTGCCCTTCGCCGCCGCAGAAGATGACGCGGCCTTCTTGCCCGTAGCAGCAGCAGTTCTCTTGGGAGCCATTGCCGATCGCCGATAGGAGAAGACGAAGAGAAGTCGCAACAAGAAGTTCGAGCAAAAGAGAGAAGGTAAAGAAACCCTCAAAGAACAAAATTACTCCTATTTATAGGCGAAGGAGGCTCAAAAAATCAAACAGACGCCTCGTTCCACGCGCCGCCTAAAAGAATAAACCGCTTCGGTCAAAACAAAACTGACCCTTGGATCCCCCCAAGAGCGGCGAATCAAGGGCATTTAATGAAGAAGATTTGCACACTTGGCTAGGACACGTGGCAAAAAGTCTGCGTCTTACAGCTCATACGGTCAGACAAATCCATGCGGCTGAATCATCTATGCGGTCAACCAAAGGCCATGCTTCTTATTCAAAGTATTTCATTTTGCAAATTGAAAACTTTGAAGGGGGTCTTGTAGAAGCATGGAAAATATCAGAATGATGATCTATGCGCTCAGAACAGAGAACCCCATGCGGCTCATACAGGAGCAGTCCCATGCGGTTCAGAGAGACTCTTAGTCTCATGCGCTCGAACAGGAGAGTCCATGCGGCTCACATGGGGACAGTCCTGCGGCTCAAAGAGTTCCCCAGCCGCATGCGTTTCAAAAAGTACATGCGGCTCACAGAGATACGCGCTCAACGCCACGTGTACCCACGAGACTCCTTCACACAGCTGGCCATCGAGCAGTGTCTTATTTATGCTCTGCCATGATTTGACAGCTGACGGCTCTGACATGAAGTGTCATAATGGCCCTGTCATAATGACAGATTCTTGGAAAATAGGAGAAAATCTCTGACATGATCCGAGATTGCCACGTGGCTACTCCCATGCGGCTCACTTGAAGAACACTTCATGCGGCTGGTAAGAGTCGTCTTCCTGCGACTCACCAAGAAGCCATCCCATGCGGCTCGCGATTACTACACTTATGCGGTTCACCAAGAAGCCATCCCATGCGGCTCGCAAATACTATACCTATGCGGCTCGCCCAGATGCTGTCTCATGCGGTTCATAGATGTCATGCGGCTTTGGCAGAGTCCATCATTGAGACACGTGGCAGAGATTCAATGATCCCCAGACTTGACAGCTGGTAGCAAATATGATTATGAGATGCAAGATTTACCAGATCCTAATGACCATATTTAACGTTATCCTCATAATTAATGAGATCAGGTCATATCATTCATAATCAAGCCAATGAGACACTGGTGAGAGATCCAAGCTACACGACCATCATGAAGATTTAAAGCAATCAGCATTAATTATTCGCAAGATTCAGTGCTATCCCATTTATGGCCCAGATCCTTCACGCTTAAAATGAATGGTCTAGATTGATTAAGCATCAGGCCGCCGCCACTTTGAATGGGTAATCAGCCAACTCTAATGATGCCCCTCCACTATTATAAATAGCAGGTGCCATTCCCTTGCAAAAAAAAGGAGAAGAGAGAGACGGAGAGATATACACTACAGAGAGAAACTACACACAGAGAGAGAAGAGAAGCCAGAAAGCAACATAGGAGTAAGAAGAGCATTTCTTCATCAACGCCAATCATCTTCTCACAGGAGCCAAGGCTGCATACCGATCGTCCAAGGAGTAAGGCAGGCTGCCGTCGCCTTCCCCGAGCCTCTATCGTCACCCCCCAGAATCTAAAATAAACAATTGTACTTAGACTGCTGTACCTAGGTTTTCGTCCCTAGGCTTTCTTTGTACAAGCGAGTTTGTAACGTGAAGTAAAAGTCCGGTCCTCCGATAATTGTTCTGTTCTTTTATATTTCATGGCAACAACTGGAATGTGATTTTGTCCGATCTCTCTAGTCTAGTGGTATTAAAGCGGACATCCGGAGGCCGGTAAGATTCGACCCTCCAATTGTGTGTGTGTATGGAATTTCCTTTTTTTTTTTTTTTTTTAAGTACTCAGAGTCGATCTAGCAATCTGGTGATAGTATTAACTTCACGAGGTCCAGGCCTGCATTGGCTGGGAGCATGAATCCCCAAATTTATTGAATATTAAACGAGCCTTTACCGAAATTGCAGGAAAAATATTTATGTCTGACAAAAGAACAATCAAAAATAATATAATAATAAATAATAATAATAATAATAACGAAAAATTTTAACAGTAGCATTAAAGTTTATTTAAATGCATAAAGGAACAAACTTTGGGAAATTCCAAACTCACATCGTCGCGCCCCATTTTTGGGCGTCAAAATTAACCACCCCTCCACCTGGACATCGTCCAAAAAAAAAAAAAAAAAATTAATAAAAAAAGGGCGCCCAAATAAGGGGCGCCAAATTTGTTTACTCTCCGAGAAAAAAAAAAATAAAAAAAAAAAAGAGCGCCCAAATAAGGGGCGCCAAATTTGTTTACTCTCCGGAAAAATAAAAATAAAATGGGCGCCCAAATAAGGGGCGCCAAATTTGTTACTTTGGGAATGTAGGGAGTACTGCTGTTGGTCTATGCTTGTCGAAGCAGGAGAGGCGCAGGAGAATTCACTCCCTTGAGCTCTTTGAGAATGTTAGGAGCCATCTTCTTCGAGAAGAATGATCAAGAGAATCAGTAATACAAACTTATAGAAGAGCATAGGAAACAAATTTGGCGCCCCTTATTTGGGCGCCCATTTTTTTTTTTTTTTTTTTTTTCCGGGTAGTAAACAATTTGGCGCCCCTTATTTGGGCGCCCTTTTTTTTTTTTTTTTTTTTTTTTAATTTCTCGAAGAGTTAACAAATTTGGCGCCCCTTATTGGGCGCCCTTTTTTTTTATTAATTTTTTTTTTTTTTTGGACGATGTCCAGGTGGAGGGGTGGTTATTTTTGACGCCCAAAAATGGGGCACACGATGTCGAGTTTGAAATTTCCCCAAAGTTTGTTCCTTTTATGCAATTTAAATAAACTTTAATGTTACTGTTGAAATTTTCTGTAATAATATATTAGACTGGCCACAGATTTCGCCATCTCAATGGTGTAATTATAGTGGCTAACATTGTTTTTTTTTTTTTTTTTTTTTTTTGTTGGATTCAGTTTCCAATGTTTGTGAGAGGAATTGGTTCAAACTTAAAGATTGGGCCAAAGGGATTGGGATTTGAGCGTGGATTGCCTCTCTCACTCATTGCCATAGTCTTGACTCTTGCCCACATGAAACCTTAACTACACTACACCACACTCAACAAAAAAAAAAATCAATGTCAGCTGCTAGAATCCTGCCATTGTGAGACTAGCGGAGTGAATGCAACAAATTCCGAGACGGAATATATTTTATTTTGTATTACGTGTCACTAATTTTTCGTCGGACAAAAAATTCCAATACTTGGCTGTATGATTTCTGTGAGATGGGCTAACAAAAGATATTCTGTTTCTACAATTTTTTCTAAACTATTTTTTTTTTATTCTCCTCTCCTACAATATTTTTTTTGTACGAACGAATTTTTCTATTTTTTTACTCATTGCATGCATGCACAGCATATTTACTTTGCTTGTGTTTCCTTTTTTTTTTTTTCAAAAATTTGTTGTAGGGTGCTGATATTTGAAAAACTTGGCCGAAGAGTAACATGTTTAGAGAATTATTAGAAGGGATCTATTCCGTCAGATTGCCGCCAGACGGATTGGCTGTATTTTGCACGGGGGGGGGGGGGGGGGGGGGGGGGGGGGGGGGGGGGGGGGGGGGGGGGAGGGGTGGGTTCTGCAGCCAAGGTCCAACCCTTGGTGCTTGTTTCCTGAAATTTCATTTTAGGGAGAAAAAAGTAGTTAGGAAGACTTTCCATATATATATATATATATATATATATATTAGGAGCTGCAGAGAGCACCCCCCCCCCCCCCCCCCCCCCCCCCCCCCCCGTGCAAATTCAGCCAGTCCGTCTGGCGAAAATTGGACGAGTCCAATTTCACAATCTGGCGGAATGGACCCCCCTAAATAATTTTTCAAAGATGTTACTCTTCGACCAATTTCTTTAAATATCAGCACCCTACAGTAAATTATCCTTTTTCCCCTTATTTCTTCACGTTCAGAAATGGGTACAATATTGACTTGTAATAAAATGCTTCGCCAAGATTGAAAAGTTAGAGTCCCCCTAAGGCACTAGCCTAGTGGTAGTGCGGGGGGCCGTCCAAGTACAGATTTTGGGTTCGAATTTTTTTCTGATGGTTGTGTGGCTTATATAGCCACTGTCCGACTTGGAAAAAGGACACCTAAAAAAAATATTTGAAAAGTTAAGAAGTGTAGAACAAAATTATCTATTTTATAAAGTCGGATATAAAATGTGTGAAAGATAAGATAGAACTTAGATTACTCTTGATATATTGAAAATTCAGTTAACCGTACAAAAACTCCAAGAGCACGGATGAAAATTATATTATTTCTTTTTTTTTTTTGAAGCTAAAATTTTATTATATCCATTATACTATTTAGCATATAGTAGATTGAGAAAAAAAAATCATCCAGTTACTTCCAAAGGATCAAAACAGTCGGTTATTAATGAAATCCTTTTGTCCATTCTTTGTGAAATATTCGTTTTGCCTAGTAACTCCAAACTTATCATAAGCTAAACTTGTACAAATAATAACCAATCCGCAATGAATATAGAAAGTATAGTAATGCTATGACAACCCAGCATATATAAGTAGAGATATAGTAAGCCATAATTTTTTTAAGATTTAATGAAGATTTCACTCTTACTTGCGAATTACTGCCAAAAATGAATGGTTCGTAAGAAGCTCATTTCACTTCAAAAATAATTTACATATATACCATTTGCAAATAATACTAGTACCATTACCATACATATAAGAGCAAGATGAGTCATTAATGATGCATCAGTCGAGCTCTCTCCATCTTCTGATAAATGCAGTTGAAGAAGAAACCTCCAGCTGAGAAGTCAACGACACGAAGGCTTCCTCCTTGCACGGAACCCTGATAGCGCCCTTCTGATACTCGAACCCGAACTCTTCTTCGGCTCTGTAGAGCAATCCCTGGAACAGCGGATGCTTCAAGTACGACACGGGAACGACGAACCTCTTGTGCGTCGTCTCCCCCACGTATATCGCAAAGTGGCCCTTCGGCACGTCCGCGACTCCGGAGGCTTTCTTGTTCCGGTGCAACGACTTCTGCAGGACATGTCTGGCGTGAGAAATCCCCGGCAGCCGGAATCCCATCGGTCTGAAGTTTGGAAGGAATGTAGATATGTATGAAGCTCCTGTGGCTTAGCTAGTTGAGGACTTGGAGGTTATTTTTGTATGTGTGAAGTGATAATTTTGGGCAGCAAGTGCATATATATAGACACATTGTTGATGGCATGCGCCATGTATTGTGCAGTGAAATGTGGCAGGGACGACGGGCCGGAAATATTATATAATATCTCATTTTACTCCTCATATTAATGAATACTACTAATGGCAAACCAGGGACTAGGGCCAACTGGTTTGTAGAGGGAACGTGCCTTGTTTTGTACAAATAGAAGGGTAAGATAAAGGATTATTTAGTTTTAGGTTTCGTATAATATTTAAAATTTACGTATAGGTCTCCATAATGTTTCGAAAAGAGCTTGAATCTCGTCTTGATTGTTGACTTTGACTATCAATCATCTAAAATAGAGATCTAAACACAAATTTCTAATAACATACAAGACCCTAGAACTAAATACAAAATTTAACATTATGGTCAACCCATGGCCAACCATCAGAACGAGAGCCAAATCCTCTTTTGGACAATATGAAGACCTAAACACAAATTTCGAATATTTTAAGAGACCCTAAACCTAAATAAACCTTAAGATATATTACCAACTGAAGCATATGAGGAACCCTGGTTCTCATTTCTCAAATTCCGCTAACAGGACTTAACTGAAATTAGATATAACACGATTTAGTAAACTTTAGGAATCTACCAAAATAAAGTTAGTAGTAGTGAACCAAAATGCATGTACTATGATCTTAAATTCCTCCAAGAAAAAACTAAACTATATGGAAGTCTTTAATTACTAGTCACCAATTCAGTCTCAACTCCAAAGCTTCATGAAAGTAGTTGAGAGTTGCATACTTGCATTTGCATATATCTTGCTGGAATAGAAGTTGAGCAAGAGTAACCTCTCGCATGTGCGCTGATAAATAAGCTTTGTCCATATCCATGCAAAGAACAGGGACCTTCCCTTTCAATACAGAAGGCCTTGTGGTGTGAATAGTGATTAAAAAGAGGAACGATGGCAGCGCAGAGAATTTCTGGAAAGGACCACCTCCGCGCGCCGCAATTGCAACTGCTCCCCGCCAACAGTTTTTGGCTTACATTTGGATATGGATAGGAATTTTATGAGTAGGTTAAGTTATATTACTCTGGTCATTTTCAAGTAGTACTTCTAAATGCTCGTGGTCCTGTGGATGTGCGTTCAAGTCGCAGAAACAGCCTCTGATCATATATTGGTGTGGGAGAGGTGAGCCTCGTGGCACTGAGACGTCTCTTAAGTGCGAGTATATTGAGTTATCTATTAAAGTCGATGGTACTTGTCACGTCCTGATTCGGGGAATCTTTCGTCCTCGTTTCGATTCGCGCCGAATCGTTCGTCTTCGCTAAGGCGTGATGTCGTACAAGTCTGATGTTGCGCTTGTACAAGGCAAGAACGTGCACTGTTATGTCATTTAGAAACATTTGAAATCCAGCCACATTTCATAAATATTGAGGACACAATATAGGAAGAAGAAATACTCATTTTATTCATAATTGTAGTCATAATACAACTTTTCTTGATAATATTTGAAATGCCATTTCGGCTACATTGAATCACGAAAAGAAGTACAACTGATAGGCTGCCATGAAATAACTTTCCGTTCCATACATCATGCCCCTTTAGTACTTTGAAATATAAGCAGCTATCTTTTGAAAACTCCGCAATACTTTATGCGTCTTTAGGGAAAACAACTTGAAAGAAAACAGCAGTTCAGAAAGCTTTAATTCGGACGTGCGCCTGAGCCTTCCCCAGTACCTGTGGAGGAGAGGTCAGCACATTATAACAATGCGTTCGTGAGCCCCGTTGGCCCACTAAGCTACACCAACATTTTATTAATGACAAGCATTTTAAAGATATGAACTTATTAGGGACAGACAACATTTAGAGTAAATCACAATTCAAAGGACATGATATTTCATAAAACCATGTTTACTTTACCATTGGCCGAATCCAGCTTTCATGCACAAGATACAGGATAATAATAATAAACTTACCGCCCCTGCATAAGACAATCGTTAGCATGCATTCGGACTGGGTCGTTGGTGAAACTGCACCATAAAGGACTTTCCAACGGGTATTACGATGTACCATTCCAGAGTAGGTTGCAAGCCTAGTCGAATGTCCCGCAATACCTCGTGCCACCATAGCACGACCAACTGTTTCCCCCTAGGTCGAGCCGGTCCCCGGTGTCCCAAGTACCGTCCCGAGGAAACTACTCAAACCTTGTGCACAAAGACGTCCATGACCACGCGAATGCATAACCGACTCAACAGTACACAATTGCATGGTTAGTAAGCCAACATCTAATATGCATCATTATCATATTCAACATCTCAGGCATCAATGCATTTCAATTCATTTCAATGTTCAAGGGACAAGCACAATTCTCAATCTTGTTAACAGTGTAATCAATTCTTTCAATGTTCAATGTTCTATCTCTAGCTTCTTAGTGGTATTGACTTGTGGCATTAGCAACTGATATCGATCAACGGATGTTGCAAGACAATTATTTAGTTGGTATGAAGGAATAGCGAGAGGGACAATACCACCACAGAGATCCACACTCACCAAATTATAGAATCGCCGAGAGAGAGAGAGGAACACTTGCACGCTTAGCATTCCGTCACACGTCAGTCTGCATTGGCACCAAAAGTTTGGTTAATAATCCGTCTCGTTGTGTTCTCTTCTCTCAGAATTCTCAAGAATGAATGCTATGCAAATCGATGAAAACGGACAAGAATCAAATCATCGAAAATCATTCAGAAAAGCATCCATCAAAACCAAGCAACAAAACCAGCAGCAAAACATCCAGAGAAAACTCTTGGACGCATTTCAAGAGAAACCAATCCATTAGTTGGAAATGTTCTTATGCACTTGTCCGTGATCGATTCGGTGCCGACGGTAAGTTTTTCCAATACTGGATTCCGACCGAGTTAGCCAAGCCACAAGCCTTACATAGTGAACCGCTAGGAGCGGGACACTACAGTATTGTTTCCTGCAGGTTGAAGTAAATACTAAATATATGGACCATGTTTTGGTTTCTATACTTTCAAGTCTGTCTCTGCTGGGACTAGGGCTGCAAACGAGCCGAACCAAGCTTTTGTAAGCTTGAGCTTGGCTTGAATAGAATTAATCGAGCTCAAGCTCGAGCCCGAGCTTGATAAATTTTTTATTTTAGAGCTTGAGCTTGACTCGAGTTTATTTATATTAAGCTTGAACTTGGCTTGGTTAGAACTCGAGCTTGGCTTGATAAGCAAGCTTGATTCAAGTTTGATAAACAAGCTTGATAAGCTCAAAATCAAGCTTGTTAAGCTTGATTTCAAGCTCGCTCAACTTTATTTAAGTTCATTAAACTTGATTTCAAGCTTAACGAGCTCGATTTCAATTTAGTTAGGTTTGAATTCAAGTACCTGTAATATAAATTAACAATTTATTTATAAAAATTTAGTTAAAAAAATTTCTTAATATCAATTATTAAGGACATATAAATATATAATGCACACAAATAAATAAATATATATATATATATATATATATATATATATATATATATATATATATATATATAATTCAACAAAGAACAAACGAGCTCCTAAACGAGCTAGCTCACAAGCTCATAAACGAGCCAGCTCGCGAGCTCAAACGAGCCGAACAATTCTAAGCTTGAGCTTAGCTCGTTTATTAAACGAGCACGAAAATGAAACTTGAGCTCAGCTAGTTTACTAAATGAACCGAGCTCAAACGAGCTTTTATCGAGCCGAGCTTCGAACAGCTCGCGAAAGGCTTGGCTCATTTGCAGCCCTAGCTGGGACTACACATGACCTGATCTACTTCAAGCCAATCTCAAATAATTTTCATACAACTTTAAGCATGAGGCTGCTGGCTGCCCACCACTTTGATCCGGACTTTCAACATGGACTGTTTTAGTGAGATCAACAACTAGCTTTTAATTCTTCTGTATATATGTGCCCACAGTTGCTTTCTATGTTGGTCCTCAAAGACCATGAACGAGAACAGTATTCCAGAAACCAACCAGCATTTTTGAAGCTCTAAAGCACGAAAACCTGCAGTAGCCATGTGGCCATGTCCCAACCTTCAGTTTTGGAAAGATACTGAATGCCTAACGTTAATAATGGAATTAAGCAAGTACTGCAAGCAAATTTAATTGAGTTGCTTATCATGAAAGCTAGCACCAAACTCCAGTCTGAGTACCCAGCCAATTTCTTTCGCCATTCCTCAGTATATGCTGCAATAGAGTTCTACCAATTAGCACTGCATGCTGAGCTAGTATAGATTCTCTGTGGAACCTTATTTGTACACAACTGTTTCAGCGAATCCGTGAATATTTACATTTTAGTTAGCCTTTTGCATATTTCCTAATTATTGAGTTTGCTTTTGTTAGGAGTAACAGAGTATGGATTTTGAGTAAAAGAAAAAGAGAGGAGTGGTTTCCATTAGGGGTGAGCATTATTCGGTTTTGAGCCGAAAATCGAATCGAACCGAACCGAATAAGAGATTCGGTTCGATTTAAAAAAAAATCGGTTCGGTTTCGGTTTTGAAAATACTAAATTTTCTTATTCGGTTTCGGTTTCGGTTTTGGGTTTCGGTCAAAAACCGAAAACCGAATAAACCGAAAACCGAACCGATTTAATTCGGTTCGGTTATTGACCAATTCGGTTCGGTTTCGGTTTCGGTCCAATTCGGTTTTCGGTTATTCGGTTCGGTTGGAACCGAATAAACCGAATACTCACCCCTAGTTTCCATTAGGCTCAAGAAAAAGTTTTTTTTCCCCCTATATATACTGTGGGAGAAAGAACTCCCGGGCTTAATCAAGTATAGTGAAATTGTTGGGAGCAATGTATAATGCGAAAATAATAAAACAGAAAGAACACCAGAAAATTAACAAGGTTCAGTAGCGTGCCTACGTCATCCGAAAGCTCTAATTTTTCTCCATGAAGAATAATGAGATTACACTTACAATCTCATTCAATGGTGGTTAACAATGATTCTCTCTTGGATTCGCTCAAGAACCTCACAATATTCTTTACTCTCATGCAAGAAGGAACATACTTTCTCGCTTACTTTAGGTGGATCACTAGTTTGTTGCTCCTCCACACCAACTCATCCTTGATTGAGAGATAACCTTGATACTACATTAGGTATATTATTTGTTGCTCTTCCAACCTGCTTATATAGCTTCATGAGGTAGAGATGCTCCCCTTCAAGATTGCACCATTCAAGGTTCATTAATATTGAAAACTCCAAAAAAGAAAGGTCTTCTCCAAAATTCATTAACCTTGCGAACTCAAAAAGTCAATAATATTCTATCCTCCACTTGTGGAGGGATCACCTCGTCAAAAAATAAGAAGATAAAATAGCTATACTGCTGTGAAACTCATATCCTGGTCTAAAAGAGGATAATAAGACAACAAAAAGATAATACAACACTATCTCAATATCCTGGTCAAACTCATTCAGTATCCTGCTCAAACTTATGCGGCGATCCACAATTAGAAATAAATTCCGTTTCATATTGTAGATTTTGGTGGGCTTGAATGAAGAAGACATGCAATATTGTCGTAGGGAAAAATGATGTCGCACTAAATGTCATTCAATTCCCTCGTTTACCAAATTGAGGGATTCTAGAATTTTTTTATTAACATATCTTTTCTCACATTCCCTTGTTTAAATGCAAGTTGAGACTTACAGGTAACCTCGAGCTGCATTGTTAGTAGTAAGTCGACTTTGAATTTGAAATTGGACCGGCTCATGGTACTCTACTAATATGGATGCAATAAGGCCTCATTTGGTTCGCAGAAAGGAATGTAAAGGAAATCAATTGCTCGACATTTATTTCCTTTGAGAAATTATAATTTCCATTGATATACCCGCGCCGACGGGTCACCTCCATATTGGAAAGGAAATCACAAATGAAATTTTTTATTTTGACCGCCAGGGGGTGACCGTGGCTGTGCCTGTGCCGACGTACCACCGCCATATTGCATTCCCCCCCCCCCCCCCCCCCCCCCCCCCCCCCCCCCCCCCCCCCCCCCCCCCCGCATGCTTCGGACCCACACCCCAAAATCCCGACCTCCCCTCCCAATGAGATCCAACCGGTGGCCGGCGGACCAGAACCACGGTCCAAAAACCACGGTCAAAATAGCAGCTCCCATCACGAATACATGATGCAGGTTATGATGGAGTTCAACTTAGGTGAAGGTGAACATAGTACGTACTATAATTAGCCAAATGATTGCACGCAAAGTTATGTTAATTTGACATTTGTTCAAACCCTATCCTCATCCAGGCATGCATCTCAGATCCATCAGGTAACGTGATATGTTAAATAAAACATTTAGGTGCATGGCTACTTGCTCGGACATGGAACCCAGTGCCCTCTAGATGTTTGGCATGCCTAGACAAGAAGGTGAGTGGCCAATGGCCATGGCCTACGTACGTACGTATCAACTTGGCTTCCCTTGACTGACCTACAAACAAGTGGCCTTAACTAACAGTAGGAAATGGAGGCAGCTGCATGTGATCATGTTCCCAGATTGTAACTCAGATTCGATAACTTAGTTTCGTGATATTAGAGAGGAGAGGAGAAGTTTTGCAAAAATTCAAACGATATATGCACAAGTATCGTCAAAAGAAATGACAAGAGATGACATCTAACACGTCGTTCTACCATACCGTCGAAAGAAATAGCGAGATGGTCACTGTACCGCCATTATTAATGGCGGGATGGGTGTTTTTTTTTAAATTAAAGAAAGAATGGCCAAAACAACAATGACTTCCCCTTTCTCTCTATCTTTTAGATTCTATTTAAAGAAAGAATGACCAAAGCAAACATCCGATCTCTAAAAAAAAAACCCATACTGCCAAACCTAATGATAATTTTGTTGCCATCTCGCCAAACCTAATAACGATATGGATGCATCTCGTCAAACCTATTGACGGTCTGGATACCACTCATATCGCTGATATATATCTGCATTTATAATTTTTGAACCTTATTACCCTTCTTCTAATATTTCTAAAGTTTAGAATCGCAAATGTGATTTTGTGATTATAACTTGTTATGTAATGAAGAATATAATTTGTTTAATCAGAAGATCAGTTGTGAATGCATATTGGGAGCTAAATAACTAATACAAGGAATAGCATGGTTTGAGATCACAGCGATCACATGCCTTGTCATGGGAGTATTACTGTCTCTCTCCCAGGCTCAATGGAGAGAGCATGGGAGCCATAGTAAAATGGCAACCATTCGAAATATGGTTTCAAAGACTAATAATAAGTGTATAATTTGGTTTCATCAAATGATTTTGTACACAGAGTATTGAAGTGAAAAACTTCAGTTATTAGCAAGAAAGTGAGACCAATGTTAATACATAAATTATTCTTTTTCACAGATTCAGTTCACGTTTTTTAATTATTTTGTTTCCAAAAACAAAGTATCAGCCACGCCCTCCTCTCCATTGCGTTTGTCAATAGCACCGCCTTCTGCTGTCTCTCCATCCTCTTCTCATAGTTGGAATCCTCCTCCTTCTGCTTCAGTTGTTGTCTCCTGTCTGTCTTGCTTTCTCTATGGATTCATCTCCTTCAACCTATGAAGATATTCTATCAAAATTATCTTCTCTCCTATCGTCAAGTTTTTCAGATGATGATAAGCATTCATCTTCTTCATTGCATAATCCGCAAGCTGATTGGCATTTGTACATATTCTTTAAAATCCTAACGGAGAAAAACTATCCTCCTCATATTATTTCCACCACTATTCCTAAGATTTGGAAATGCAAAGGATCAGTCAAAGTTTCAGAGTATCATGGGGGATCCTTTCTGCTAAGTTCGAATTACAAGAAGACTTGGAGTTTGTTATCGCAAATGGTCCTTGGAAAATCAATCGACACTTACTGATCATTGAAAGATGTTTCCCCAACAAGCTGCCAAAGGATTACCAATTCTATGAGAGTGGTTTCTGGGTACAAATACATGGGCTTCCAGTTAATTTACTCACAATTGATTTGTTTCTACTTTTGCGGCTCGAATTGGTAAGATCTTTCCTCCTTCAAATGTAGAGGCTTACAAATGGATTCTTTTTGCAAGAATCAAGGTTAAAATTGATATCACGAAGCCATTGATCCGTACTTTGAAGGTGTCTATGGGTAACAATAGGGTTTGTACTGTTCAACTGAAGTATGAACGGTTACCTAAATTTTGTTTGTTTTGTGGCTGTTTGGGACACAGTGTCAGGAAGTGTCAAACTCACAAAAAAATTGCAGCAGAGATTTGTGAAGAATGGTCGGCAGATCAAAAGATTAAATTCCAGAGCCTTCTTGATAAAAGACTTGATCTATCCATATGTGTGAATTATGCTGACAAATACTGGAAGAAGTCACAAAACAGAGGTATGTCCAATGATGTTGCTAATCAACAGTCTGATCAACCTCCAAATAGTCCTCTCCCTGAACAACCAAACCCCATCACAAATTCCTATCAAAAGTCGTCCACATTCTCATCTTCGACCATGAACATTGATCATCCCCTTCCCTCCATTTCTTCACCCACCATACTTCAAAATTTGTCCACAATTACTTCCTCGAATATGACCATTGATCATCCCTGCATTCCAACAAATTATACATCATGATACTACCCCACCTTTAAATTCCGGTGAAGCTCCGGTGACCGGTGATAGCATGACGACGGAGATTCCAGTGGAAGTAACTGAACAGTTACAATCCACTACTCCTATTTTCTCGGATATGTTGAAAACACCCCCTCCTTTATCGGAAGAAAATGTTATCCCCTCAACTACCACAAAGAGTACTGCCTCACAACTTTCTGATCACCCACTCAAGTCAAACCATATGTTATGTGACTTGACCAGACTGGATTCAAATTCAAATTCCCCTCATTCTCTAACATCAGCTGCCAAAACTTTACCAATTATCACTTCTTCATCAGCAAAGTATCCTACTGTGTCATTACTACTAATTTTTAATCCTTCCAATGTCAGTATTACATCTCCTAATCTAAACAATACTTCCACTCTACTACCCTCATCACATTTGCCTGACATATCTCTTCCAACACAAATTTCATCCATTTCGGTCAAATCCACATTCACCTTTCTACTCCAATCCCTTAGCCCCCTCCATTCCACCTCCGAACTAAAGAGAAACTCTACTGATGTTCATTCTACATTAAATGTCAAACCTGCTGAATTTTCTTCTGCTTCAAATGTTCTTCCTACTATTACTATACCAGCTTTAAAAATCAAAAATCCTAACACCTCTTCAGATGTCCTTCCCTCTGATCCTGTTTCTCTTGTTACTGTTACTAAGTTGAATTCAAAAAGATCAAGATTTTCAAATGTTGAGGAAGACATTGGCATTGATAATGAAAGACCCAATAAACTCATAATGCTGTCCCATATTGATGTCAAAGGCGCGGCTGGCCTACAACAGCCTCCAATGTCACGATTCTATCATGGAATTGTAGGGGTCTGAGGAATGACCCTACAATTCGTACTCTACAGTCATTCCTCCGTGCATCTAGACCGAAACTTCTATTCCTATCTGAAACTAGATGTTCGTCAACTATAGCTTCCACTATAGCTATGAAGTTAGGATTCGACAACTTTCAATCTGTCTCCTCGAAGGGTAGTTCAGGGGGTCTTCTTCTTTGCTGGAATTCTATCATCAAGTTGAATATCATATCTATCTCTGATAATTGTATACACACTTCCCTTCAATATCCTGGATACTCTCAACCATGGATTTTATTCTGTCTTTATGGTCCTCCAGTGGTATTTGATCGTTATTCTTTCTGGAAACAATTGAAAATGATATTAATGAACTCTATTACTTATCCCTGGATTTGCATTGGAGACTGCAATGGTATTTTATCTGCTGAGGAGAAATTAGGGGGTAACATATTTAACTATAATCACCACAAGGACTTTATAAAATGGCACAACTCAGTTGCAGCAATGGATATCATTCCATATGGCCCAGCATTCACTTGGAATAACAGAAGACAATCAAGTCATTATATTGCTGAAAGATTAGACAGAGCAATGGTGGACACCAAATGGCAATCATTACATCCTACAACTGGCCTTCTAGACTTGCCATGTCTTAATAGTGATCATAATCCTATACTGTTGTTATTGAACTTAGTTCAGAGGAAGAGGAAAACTGCTACTCGATTTGAGGCATCATGGATAGTTGAACCTGACTTTAAATCAACCTTCACTGAGTCTTGGAATAATTTACATTCTTCTGCTTTACAAATGAAATTGAAGACTCTGCTTCCACGTCTACATCAGTGGAGAAAGGTTACTTCAGGAAATCTGAATCAAGATATTAAAAAACTGGAGGAAAGACTAGTATTATTCAATCAAATGTTCCTACAGACAATAGCTATTTCGAAGAAAGGGAGTTACAAATCATTCTTAACAAATTACAACTGCAGAGGGAACTCTACTGGAAACAGAGACCAAACATTGCTTGGCTAAAGGAAGGTGATAGAAACACTAAATTTTTTCACTTGTCTGCTACTACAAGGAAGCAAAGGAACTTCATTTACAGTATTATTAAAGAAGGAGGTCACCAAGTTTCAGATCAACATGAGATTGCTGATACATTTGTTGCTCATTTCAGTTTCATATTCCAGGCTGTTAAAACATTCAATGTGCCTGAGCATATTATTTCTGATCTTCCAACCATTGCTTCTGCTGAAAATGTCCACATACATTCCATCCCACAAGCTGATGAAATCAAAGCAACAGTTATGGGCATGGGACCATACAAGTCACCAGGTCCAGATGGATATCCAGCTCTTTTCTATCAAAAATGTTGGGATGTTGTTGGTGGTGAGGTATCCTCCCTTATTCAAATTTTTTTCCTCACTGGTATTATGTCCCAGAATCTAAATCATGCCTACATTGCTCTTATCCCCAAAGTCAAAAATCCTACAAAACCAGTTGATTATAGGCCAATTGCTCTATGTAATGTCCTGTACAAAATCATTTCTAAATTGCTTGCCAATAGAATTCGTCCACTCATGCATAGGTTGATTAGCCCAAATCAAAATGCATTTGTCCCTGGTAGGTATATTGGTGATAATATAGTTGTGGCTCAAGAGTTATTGCATTCAATATCTCATTTCTCACCTACAAATAGTTCCTTTGCCTTCAAAGTTGATATGTCCAAAGCATATGACAGATTAGATTGGAATATCATTAGTCACGCATTGCGTGGGTATGGTTTATTGGGTAAATCTCATGATCTCATAATGCAATGTGTATCTACATCTTCCTTTGCAATTCTAATCAATGGTGAACCTACGAATTCATTCTATCCAGGTCGTGGTATACGACAGGGGTGTCCACTATCACCTTATCTATTCATATTATGTATGTACATTCTTTCTACCTTGATAAACAGTATGGTGAGATCCTCACTATATGAGGGCATTACTATTCGAAATTTTGGTTCCATTTATTCACATTTTGTCTTTGCTGATGATTTACTCATATTTTGTCACGACCCGCACCCTAGAGTAAGGGCACGAGACGTGGGTACGTCCAGCCTACGCCGCAATGTCGACGGTAGAACGCTGTCCTAGATCTCATGCATCTAACAGTATAATGCTAAGCAGTTTATACTCTCCGAATGGGGGTGACATAGCAGAATGTAAACTCAATCACAACTAAGGAAGAAGAAGTACGATATGATATAGAACTCAAAATGAAATACAGATGATCAGAAGAGTCTAAGTGTCTAAGATAACAACTCAGCAAACATCCAGAAATACAAAGTCTCAACTACAGAATATGAAAGAACATATACAATCCAGATCTCAAATGACAGAAATAATAAAAACCTAGACTAGGGAGCCTCAGTCTCTATAGCTAGTGGATCAGGCTGAAAATCCGGATCACAGGTGTCATCTAGAGTTGTCCCATAAAAAGTGTCAACACCAGCCTCATCATCGTCCTCTGTAAACATATCAACGGTGCCCAATCAGGATGGAGCGAGCACAATACATCTCAACAGATCATAGCAGGTTAGAAAATATAACCATGCAGTAAAGTAAGATGCAGAAAACTGAAAGTACAGAATGTAAAGGAGATAGCTGTAATAGAAATATCTACTATAAATAGAGAACTAACAGTGGCTAGTGAGTCAGAGTACAATATAGACATGTGAATGGCATAGGATGATTCTGATGCTACACTACAGAATGATTCTGATGCTATACTACTAGGATATTATTCACATGTCCACTTCTACTCCCCCGTACCCCCAATCAATACACAAGGATCCAGCCAGGTTATGTTATGATTCATGTAATGGCCTCCGAAGGGTGATGCATGATAGTCCCATAAATAGGGATTCTAGGAATGCTCATAAATAGGGGATTTATGGAAGACTCTGTGATCATGAGAGTACATGTCACAAGTGATTCAATGAATCATGCAGCATAGTGATACACAATGTAAGTGAAACGCACAGAACATGTAGTATCCGATGCTCCCTGAGAGGATAACATCTCAAGAAAGGATCCATATAGTACTAATCCGTGTGACCAACGTGACAACATCAAGTAAAGTAATTTAAAGCAGGAGAATAATTCTAACAGGATATAAAATGATCAGAGAATGTACTTGCCTGATATCCTGAATGTCCGGAAGAAAACTACTGCCTGAGGAGTGGTGTTTGGCTCCTAATCAGAACAGCACAAGTCACAACATGACTAAAATAATGAAATATACTGCTATAATGCATCTACATGATGTTTGGGGTCAATCTAGGCTAAAGTCAACCTTTGGTCAACTCTAGTCAACCCTAGAAGTCAAACTAGGTCAACTAAGTCAAACCTAAGCCAAACAAGTCTCACTAGGCCTAACTAGTCTATTCTAGCAAGCCCACATCAATTCTAGACTATACAAGTCAACTACACATGTAACTGGCATTCAAACCCATACCCATAGGCTATGAGTCCTAGGATATAGGCTATATTACCTATATACCCACCCACATATCACATATACACATATCAATATATATATATATATATATATATAATATAATATAGTACACACATTATAATATAGGCCACATGGATATGTACAGCACATATATATATACATGTGTATATATACATATACATATACATAGAGATAGAGGCATATTTGATAGGGTACATGTGAGCATGTGTTTGTGTGAGAGAGTGTAATGATATGAATGGGGGTGAAGTGTCATATGGAAAAACAGTGAGTGTACATGGTGTAGTGTCACGTAGGAATAGGAATAGTGTACTACATGTGTAGACCTGTGTGTTAAAATGATATAAAAGCAGTGTGGCATGTGTAAGCCTGGGAGAACAGTGAAGGTATGAACCTGAAACCAGTATATAAGCTAACATGGTAATGATCATTCAATTTCAGTTTAATGAGAAACTATTTGACAGTTTACATAACCCTTCAACCAATTTTGAATTCCCTCTCAATAGCTAACATCAACTCATGCATAAATTCTCAGTTTGCTTGTGTGTGTGTGTCTTCATAAGAATGTGTGTGTGTACATGATTTAGATAGGTGTAGATGATAGGGCTGTGTCTCATGAACCCTGTGTGTACATGTGTCTCTCAATAGCCAACTTGTCATATGAACTCGAGTAATTCACCAACTAATACCAAGAATTGATCCTATACATGGTATCTAATATGTACAGAAAGAAGCTATAGCTAACCCATGATATCATCATTCAAGAACTGCAAAAACTGAGAATGAACTCAGTGTCTCAGGACATTTGGGAAATGAGTAAGATGTGTTGACTGTTAGAAAACCGTAGGATGTCCCTATTGATGTTGCGTGAGTATAGTCGGAATGAGTAAGATGTGTTGGAAGGTAGGCGTCGAAATGGAATAGATATTTAGGAAATTTGATGTTATAATGTTGGATGGGATGACGGATCATGTTGGTTTCAAAAAATTTGGGTGCCTTGTTGGAACATCGGAGATTGAGTTGCCTTTGTTGGAATGCTGGAAATTGTTGGAACTGGTTGGATTTGGTTGGTTAATATTGAGCTGCGTAAAATTGATGGTAGTGCTTTGAGACAGTTGGAATAATTTCATTGATCGGATCAGAATTGAGGATAAGTGTACGACGGAATTGAATAGTACATGTAGCTGAGATCGGCGAGAGTGAATGTGAATAGGAATGACCCTCGGGATTAATGTTGCTGGAATATGAGAGGTGCTTATGCGAGAGGATAATATATTGGCTTGATCAATACAAGAAAATGTTGGAGTACAACGAGAAATGTTGCAAGAGTGGAATGATGGTACGATTTGGAAGATGGATTATGATCAGGAAATTTATAAGTTACAAACAAAGTGTATGGATGCGAACGATGATGAGTACAAGATTTGACCGATGAGAATCGGGGTATCGAAATGAAATGTGGCAATAGGATTTATCAACTTTTGTGGCATGGATGACAATGAACTTGAAAGGAATACTTGATACATCTATGTCGGAATATTTTGGAAATTTTGGATCGGTTGAGGAGAATTGCTCGAGTTGGAATTGGTAACATCTAATGTGTTAATAGTTGGTTGGAATATTGAATAAACAAAGTGGGATTATACGAGATGCTCAAAGAGAATTACTGATGTTCGGGAAAGGAAGTTACACCGTAGCTCGTTCGTCTTCTCTATCACTGAACTTAGCTGAAATGCATGTATTTCTGGGACGCCTAAAATATATGTATGATTCCAACTAAGTGGTATGCTGAATTCAAACGAAGCTACGGGGATTATCTATGCTAAGGATTTGCACGAGTATCGGAGGAAAGATCAAAGATGGTAAACTAAGTTGAATCAATTGGGATACTGTAACAAGATGGTACATTACTTGAAATCAATCGAGAGATTGCGAAGAAATATTAAATGGTACAAGTTGATTGTTGAGAAGTTTCATGAAAAAGTCGGTTGAAGTTTTGGGAATGAGTTTTGTTTTGAGTTTCGAGGACGAAACTTTTTCTGAGTGGTATATATTGTAGTGCTCCGACCCGCAAGATGCCTTATGATGGATGGTTGGTTCGATGAAGCCTTGTTGGACTTGGAATTATGCGAAGGATCGCTTGGAAGGCTATGCGATCGTGGCAGAAATCGTCCTATGAATGTGAGTAGTGTTGAACCCTTCAAAGATCATTTAGCTTCACGCTTAAAATAAGGATAGTATGCTATGTTTCTTGTTAAGTTGTTCAATAACACCTTGTATAGAATTTGGAAAGATAATGAAAGATAATAATCACCTGAACGTAAACTGTTGTGGCTAGATGAATTGTATGCTTGTACGCTATTGCGATGAATTACATGACAGGTGAAGGCAAAGTCCCAAATACTTGGGCGGTGAGTATATCGAGCTTTGGCTTGATGAATAGTTGATAACACATATATTAAGATCCAAGAACTGGGCAGTGAGTATGCTTGAATTATGTCCGAATGAATGTATGCTAAACAGATGCTAAGTCCCAAGAACTGGGCGGTAAGTACATTGAGTTGGTTGGAAAGATGTATGGTATCAAAGATGTGGCAAAGAGATTGGATAATAACATTCTATTATCCTGTGCCGATGTAGAATGTTGATCTCACTAAGACCCTGGATGGACAGACAATAAATGTGAGCATTGGCTCAAGACAAGATGGCAAGATGGCAATATGAATAGGAATGGTGGCTGAATTACTTAGTTTTTCTTATCATGTATTATATGTTTTCTTCTTAGATAAGTTGCATATAGTTGCATGGTCATGGACAACTTGTCGACAAGGTTTGGTTCCTCGAACGGTATTCCTGGGCCATGGAACCCGGTTCGTCCTAGGGGGAACAAAGATGATGTCGATGTACTGACATCGGGATTGCAGGACTTGCAGTGGGGGCTTGCTACCGCCCATTGAAAGGACGATAAAATCCCATGGTGCTGAAGTAGTAGCACGGTGTTTCAGAAACCTCCCATGGATTCGTACCCCATTTGGAGTTTGCCGTTCACCAGTAAAACGGTCCAGGATGGCGTGTCGCCAGTGACCTTCATATAGATAGGTCAGGTGCTAATAATGTCTTATGCAGGCAGAGTAAGTTATTACTCAAATACAGGGAAGGATGTCGGCTGTTGGTAAGAATCACCTGAACGGTGATATTCATATTGAATCAAGATATTGTTCCTAACAATGTCTTGTGCAGGCATAGTAAGTATTATAATTGTACAGGGATGGCTACACGATCGTGGGTAAGAATCACCAAAGGGTGATAATTGCATACTTTAAATTATGTTGGCTATAAGATTTGCATGCTTTACTTTTTGTCGGCTATAACATGAAATTGACCCTAAGGCAACGAGAAAGACCACTGTTAATAATGTTCTAAACATGATTACTTAGTGTTGTCTTCTTAGGTGAGTTGGGCCAGCACCGCTCGCCAGTACATTGATGATGTACTGACCCACGTTGTGGGCAATATTACAGGTGTTTGCTGGGAGGGAATCCTGTGAATCAGTGCTTGGCATCGATGAATCGGATGGGTGTGCAGAAGCTCTTCTTTCAAGACGATGTCTTCTGCTATACGGGACATAATGTATGGAACATGGGAACTCAGTTGTACCAGTGAGAGTGTAGCCTTATTGGCAAGTTCATTGTAAAGAAGTCGGTATATTCATTTGTAGCCTAAAGGACAAGTGTATACATTCAGTTGGCTATTTAAGAGCCTTGTAATCAGTTGTAAACTCTGTATTCCGCTACAAGTCTTGTAATCCATTTTGATTATCAATAAAGAGATATATTTCTTCATAAATTGTGTGACTTCAATTTATCTGCTTGGTTCCGCTGCGTTGTCAATATTTTCTGAGAATTACCAGGAATTGTAATGGTTTTGCCTTGTACAAGTGCAATCTAGACTTGTACGGCATCACGCCCAGTGGCTAGTTTTCGATCCTCCGGGATCGGGGCGTGACAGCAGGGCATTCCTGTACACGCGCGTGCGGCCGTGTCCAGGGGTCCCAAGCGACACCAAATCAACACGAGACACGCTCAGTCGTGCAAAATCACACAAGCCATATACAAACCTAATTTCCTATTCGGTTACATTTCGAAAACTCGATCGAAATGCCCAATGTGGCATTTCGTCGAACACATACGACTGTCTACTGATACGTGTCCGATACGAACACGTATAGGACACGAGAGGGTACAAAACCTATCCCTACAGTACAAGGACACCTAGGGCTTGGTGTTCATGCAAAGAAACCAAAATTTCGTGGAGGGAATAAAGATATAGCTAGGTGTGTTCCTTCACAAATAAACTCTTCAAAAGGAGATCTCCACTAGCTAGCCAAAGTCTCCAAATTGTGTCAAACCTGAGATTGGACTCCACCAATAGTAGGGAAACATCATTTAGAACACTATGGAAGAAATCTCAATGAAAAAGGACCACTATTGATTAATCTGTGAAGAGATTTCATGAAGAACAAACCTTTCCTTTAGAAAATGGGGGAATGGATAAAAGGAGGCACAAATATCAAGAGAGACTTTATAGATAAGGGGGGGAACCCTAGGCCGGCCACCAAGTTAGGCTTAGGGTTTTTGGGGTGCATCTATGGGCTATCAATCCATCAAGCCTATTGAATGGCCTAGAATCTAGGGCTCCCTTCTAGTCAAGTTGCAAACCATTCATCCTAACTAATCATGACTTAAACCCACTAACCAATACTAACTAATACTCATTGTGGCTAACTAGACTAGCTATGACTAATCTAGGTTAGGTCCAAACTAGGTTAGGCTAATCTTAACCACAAGGCTATCAATTAAATAATATTAAAATCACACCATTCTTAATAGTATAATAAATTCCAAATAAATATATATTAATTCAAATAAATTCAAAATGACAAGAATACCCTCAAACTAGAAATGATAAAAAAATCATCCTAATGACATGGTTAGGCTCTAGGTCATGCAGTCTCTAGGGTTTCACTAGCAGCACATCAAAATCACAAGTCATAACTTAGAGCAGTTTTTAAATAGTTTAAAAATGATTAAAAATTACCAAAAATCATAATATAAAATAAATATCAATAAATAATAATATAATTACAAAATTTCAAAATTACTCTCATCTGGAAAACTGTGTGTTACAATCCTACCCCTCTTAGAAAAATTTCGTCCTCGAAATTAAAATGTTCATACTCCTTCTAGGTCAAACCCCCACAATCAAAGTCTCAGAACTTAAACAAATCATACGATTTAAAAGGATGACATACAGTGTCATGACATACGGTGGTAGTGAAAGTCTCATCTAGGTATACTAGTCATGCTAAACCAAAACGGTCATAGGGTATCAAAACATACAAGCAATCAGGGGTGTTAAACTGAAAAAGATACAGAAATAACAAATCATCAAAACTGTAAGGCAGTCTACCATCCTATATGAAAACTGGTACTTATCAAAAAATAAAATATGATAACTACCAATTATCTATAAAGGGATACTATTCAAAGAAAAATAAAAATCAAAAGTTAAAGAATGAAAGTCAATTGTATTGAAATCCAATCACAATATATATATATATATATATATATATATATATATATATATATATATATATATATATATATATATATATATATATATAGAGAGAGAGAGAGAGAGAGAGAGAGAGAGCGTTAGAGAGGAAAAAGCTAGCATTATGTAAAGGTTATGTGGTTCGTGTGTGTATGGGTGTATGTGGACATGTTCATATGGTTAGATAGTAGGCATGTGTGTATGTGAAATATACATGAAAGTGTATATGAGGATTTGGGTTTCAAAACAATAGCTATCCAGTTACACTACTCATGGCATATTGGTTAACAATCTACAATGCACAACCTATTTACTTATAACATGCATGGCTAACCATATATATATATATATATATATATATATATATATATATATATATATATATATATATATATATATATATATATATATAAAGAGGTAGAAATTTAGTAATGTATCTATATACATTATAACATGTATGCATAAACTCTATATATCTATATAGATATATGAACATAACATAGAGAGGAAGGGTTAGGTTTACATGGCATGTATACTAAGTTAGGGTGTGTGTGTCCTTGTACAGGATTATAGCTTTAGTATTGAAAGGTTAAACCCAGTTTTAGTTCAGTATTTACATACAAAATCTGAAAATAAGCTAACATTTAAACCAGTGTAATATTAACATAATACAGTTTCAGATTTTAGGGGTTTGAAACATCACAACCAACTCAATGCTCCCAACACATCCTAACATGATAGAGATAAAATCCTAACATACTATCCATATATTTAGCTATGCATACAGTTCAATATTACATATTAAATCTGAAATTGAACTAAACATTTCAAATCAATGTAAAAATGTTAACATGTATTCAGTTTTAGAATTTTGGAGAAATTCGAACATCAAATCAACCCAATGTTCATCACAACCACAACCTAACATGTAAGAATATGAAACCTAACATTATATCCCTACATACAACAATGTATATAGCTCAAAATATTATATTTAAAAAAAATAGCAAATTGAACTAAACATTTGGAATCCAGTATTAAGGGTTAATATGCACACAATCTCAGATTTGACAAGTTCAAACACAACTCAACCAATTTCTTTAAGAAATGAAACTCTGTATATAACATACATGTGCAGTGATGTAAATAAAACTAATAACATGAAATTTATATTTGAATTACGAATTTAAACTGGAAAAGCAGAGAACCAGTCTCTGATACTGTACTGTATCAAAAATATTGGGGTTTTGAGAATTTAAACATCAACAACATATTAATATGTATTTAGATAGGTTGGTAATCAAAGTGTAGCATGCATACATATCAGGCAAGTGTCTGTGTCCACTATATATATTCTCATGTCCCATTATACAAATCAAATTCTATATCAAGACCAACATTTAGATTCCTACCAAGATTGCAAAGTAGGTGATTGATGTAATCAAGACAGTTTTATTATTATTATTTAATACAAGAATAATAGCAAGAAGAAAATAACGATAAAATCTGTTCTGTTTATCTGTTTAAAAGAAGAAACCATTTTGAAACTAGAGCTATAATATCAAATCCAAGATAAGGTCTAACAAAAATCATCAATTCATTGTATTAAGAAGAAATTCATAACAAGAAGTTACACAAGGTTTATAATAACAGCTAAAGCTACTCCTAAGTTAAATAATGAGAAGCAAAAAAAAAACAAAACAAAACAAACAATAATTTGTAGCTCCCCTTCCCAAAATTTTATAATATTTATTTATTTATTTATTTGATTTAAATGGTGACGTGTCATTTTTTTATAAATAATTATTTCGTTAATTATTACGGCAGATAATTTTATTCATGTTTAGGAATTAGAGTACAAGGTGACTAGAAATCGTGGCACGGATAGTGCAGTGGCGTGCCTGGACTAGTGTATTAGTACTGCCAGGGAAGGCCGAGCCATAGTGATGTTCTAACTAGGAAAACCAGGCCAAGTTGCGACTTAACCTCTATAGTTATTATTATATATTAATTTATTTATTGACGTATAGAAAAATGGGTGCGGGTCGTGACAAGTTTTTTTGGTGGCCCATACAGGTCAGAGCATATCGTATCGGTTACGTAACTGTACTGATACGAGCCTGCGACAATGACTAAACCTAGAAATCTCAATCCACACTGCCTTGAAAATTCTCCTAGAAATTCTCTACGTCCTTGAAAACTTCATATTTGCTCTCGATTATACTTCCTTGTTTCCTGTACCATTGATTCTCGTCCCTTCATATTTCGGGGTAACGAATGATCGTGTTGTCTAGGATTTCAGAAATTCTTAAATTATAGTATAATATTGCTTGATGATTGGACTTTGGTTGCTTGATAGATATGAGGGTATTAGAGATACCATATGCCATAAATATCTATGGATAATGATGTTAGCAACTAGTTAGAAGACCATAAGATTTAGTGACCATATTTTGAGGAGTAGTGTGACCAAAGGTGGGTAGAAGTCCTCGAGGCTTCGTAGTTACAAAATGATTAGGAGGAGGATATAAACTATTTTTGAGGAATTAAAATTGAGGAGATTAAGGTGATAGTAGACTTTGAATTTTAAGGGATAGTCATGAATTAGAATTTCGAGGACAAAATTATTTTAAGGTGGGTAGATTTGTAGCTCCCCTTCCCAGAATTTTGTAATATTTATTTATTTATTTATTTGATTTAAATGGTGACGTGTAGATTTTTTTTATAAATAATTATTTAGTTAATTATTACGGCAGATGATTTTAGTCATGTTTAGGAATTAGGGTACAAGGTGACTAGAAATCGTGGCACGGATAGTGCAGTGGCGTGCCTGGACTAGTATATTAGTACTGCCAGGGAAGGCCGAGCTATAGTGATGTTCTAACTAGGAAAACCAGGCCAAGTTGCGACTTAACCTCTATAGTTGTTATTATATATTAATTTATTTATTGACGTATAGAAAACCGGGTATGGGTCGTGACATAATTCCCTTTTTTTTGAGAAGGACTGACACAAAAGTAGAGAAAACATGTTCAAAAATATTTAAGATACAATCTGATAATCATATGCGTCTATCCAAAATCATGGTGCTCCAAATTCTCGTCATACTAGTAAGCAAGGCTACGATAATCACAGAGTCCTCGACTAAGGCACATACCTCTAGGTTCATGGTATTTAAAATTTCCGTATTGCCGCATGTGACGACGAAAACCTTAAATTTCTACACCAAAAAAATACGTCCAAAATCTGACTATATGTCCTCACTATGCCAGCTAACACGACTATCGAAGATTCTAGATCCCATGATTGAGGTGACCTAGCCCATATGATTTTCTCAGAAAAAAAAACATAACATAAGAACAACAGAACAAATTGATCAGTCAACAAAGAACAGATGGAATCGAATCTCAAGATAGTTATAAGAGGCATTTGTGGAAATAGAATCAAAAAGATCGGAATCCTGCAGCAAGATCTCCAATGGCTTATGCATCCTCGATTATCCTGGCGAAAGCTCGCCCTTGTTGGTTTCATCTGGCCTGCTGTTGATGCTGCAGGTACCTCTGCTGCTGAGAGAAATCAGGAATGACGGGAAAAAGATCTCTGTACAGACGAAGGTACACCTCCAATGTAGCAGAAATGCCAACCTGAGTCGGCACAACAGAAGCTGCGGTCTCGAGGCCCTGATGAACAGTGTCACGCCCCGACCCGGAATCACCCGAATCATCGTCCTCGCAGGGGGCGTGATGCCGCACGAGCCTGGATTCGCGCTCGTGCAAGGCAAGATGACAAGTTCTCAAATGGTTATCTTTTAAGTTGATATTCACAACGAAAGGAAAACAGAGTATACGAAACAAATCTCTTTATTGATATTCGAAATCGGATTACAAAGGCTTTCGATAGCCCAAACGAAATTTGCCAGATTGGCTACAACACTCAGGTTCTCTCTTGCCCACAAAGGATTTCACCGTTCCATACATCATGCCTTCTATATCTCGGCCGCATCAATCCAGTTGCATAGTCCGAGCGTCAAGCGATCGCACGCTTCAATACGCTTTGGCATTCCAAGCCTCAACGCGTTCAAGCGACGCTTCGCCGTGAGCCTTCCATTCCCTGTACCCTGCATGAAGCTGGTGGGGGATCAGTACGTTCGTCCTCGCATGTACTGAAGCAAAGATCATCTTTCCAAACCGACATCTTTAATATTTATGTTGAATCATGCAACTTAGCTTATAATCTTGCTATGTTCTTCTTAGGGTCAATTTCATGGCATATTCGAAAGCGTAAAGCATGTTACCATAGCAAGCATGTTATCGAATTGAATAGGCAAGCAAGCATTCTCGTGTTTGATTTGTGGCGCGACTTACCAAGCCGACGCACTCGCCCTTGCACCGACGTAAGGTGAATACGCCTATCAGATTTCCCTGTCATGTTATAGTGCTCTCTATACAGATCTACACACGCACGATATGAGTGTACCTTGCGCTTTTGACCCAGGATCCGTCCATGCAGGATATACGTATACCTTGCACTTCCAACCCATCGCCCTTAACTATATGAAGGTCACTAGCTTGTCACAGCTAGAATGGACTTATACTCATCGAATCGAAAACATAAGACGATGGTAACTCTGTGCGGTTGCTAACCAACAATCAGAGGCCACCGAAATAATTGCGCGCAAGTGGCTTATCACATTCACTAGAAGGTCGCTACCCGTCTAAATGAAGTGCACCAACAATGCCGAAAACGAAATCCCTCCTAGGCCGAACGGTCCCAGCGCCCTGGCGCGCCGCATTCGAGGGATGCCCATGCACGGGCTTTTATATTCTTTAAGTCTATTTGACCATTTAACCATGCAACGAATCTTATATTTCATACAACCAAGCAAGTTCACTTATCGCTATTTCAATTGGCACAACGCCCCAATGTCCTCAACGAACGCCCTAAGGCCATGAACATTTCGAAGGGCACCATGCCGCATCGACAGTTATGCCATATCCGTGCCACAACTGTTCTTCTCATCGCAACGACGCCATCTTTGATAAGTATTGTGCAGCTGCGCGCATTCGCCGTCTTTTGTGATCTCGTACACGTAGGCACGTTTCGACCGTATTTCAAATGTTCTATAACTTAGCATTCAATGTTCGGGGCTTGCGCGATATGGCGCTCGTCTATCGTCTTTCAATGTTCTAGCCGTTCTAACTCGTGCGCGAAGGCACGGTATGGTTCGTGCACTAAGGCACTCGTCGAGTACAGTTATTCCATGTTATTGCGGCTTGCGCACCGAGGCGCTCGCCTTATCGATATCCAATGTTCCGTAGCGACTTGTGCATTTGATGCACGTTTCATTTCAATTGTACTAACTTAGTGTTCGACACACGTTATGATTTACTTCCGATCGGACCACGCCTGTGGCGTCGATAGGTTAACTTTTAGCATACAATGATATATTTGACTTATCGAATGAAGGAGTAAAAAAAGAAGTCAATCCTCCCACCTTGAGTCGATATGCCTTTGCCGTTTCGCCGAGCCGATGCGGCTCGATTCCCTAACTTTGTTGCACGGCCACTCTCCTGACTTAGCCATTCGAGCACTTCGTGCTTGTTGAATTATACGTCCGATTTGCCTTAGCGTGCCCAAGTCTCAACCCGTCGCAAGGCGTCGATTTGGTTCCGCGGACCCCTTACTAAATATTGTCGAAGATCGACCTCTAATATTTTTGCGTCAAAGTATAACCTGCACACGAAACCAACTAAAATCAATACTTCATCGATTCGGACTTGTGTCTTGGTCGATTCAATTTCTTAGAATCTTCGAGCCGATTCAACGCACTTATCCTTCGGGGCAACGCGGCGCTTCGCATCGATTCACTCGATGCATTCTTCGGGACAAGGTAACTCTTCGCATCGACTTAGTTCGATGTGTTGCTCGGGATAACTTAACACTTGCATCGTTATTACTCGATGCGTTCCTCGGGTCGATACGTTTCTCGGGAAAATGTAACTTTTGTATCGATTCGCATCGATACACAATCGGGTCAACGGTACTCTTCGAGTCAACGACCCAGCATAATGTACCGTGCGGAGCGGGGCATTACAAACAGGACGAGAGGTGGCCAGCCTCTCGATAGTATCCCCCGAACCGAAGCGATGAGATCGTGTCTTCATAACCATCATGAAGACAGATCAAAACAAGAAGCAATTACTGAGAATGAAGCGATATAACAAAGGCGGACAGTTAAAATTCAAAAGAAATCAATTGACAGTAAGGATTTAGATGGCAAGAATAGAGTTTTTCCTAATGTGATTGAGTACCTTGAAAACTAATGTCCTATATCCTACTGCAGGCTGTAGTGATACTCTGTTTCGAATACCACTACTCTTCAAGTCTTGACCTGCATGGGCCACCACTAAAAACATGTCACGACCCGCACCCTAGAGTAAGGGCACGAGACGTGGGTACGTCCAGCCTACGCCGCAGTGTCGGCGGTATAACGTTGTCCTAGGTCTCATGCATCTAACAATATAATGCTAAGCAGTTTATACTCTCCGAATGGGGGTGACATAGCAGAATGTAAACTCAATCACAACTAAGGAAGAAAAAGTATGATATGATATAGAACTCAAAATAAAATACAGATGATCAGAAGAGTCTAAGTGTCTAAGATAACAACTCAGCAAACATCCAGAAATACAAAGTCTCAACTATAGAATATGAAAGAACATATACAATCCAGATCTCAAATGAAAGAAATAATAAAAACCTAGACTAGGGAGCCTCGGTCTCTATAGCTAGTGGATCCGGCTGGAAATCTGGATCACAGGTGTCATTTAGAGCTGTCCCATAAAAAGTGTCAACACCAGCCTCATCCTCGTCCTCTGTAAACATATCAACGGTGCCCAATCAGGACGGAGCGTGTCAACCCCTTGACCAAATTTTCTCTTATATTTTTTTATTTTTTATTTATTAATTATTATTTGTCTCACATATAAAATTATTAAGCTTGGTATTATTTTGTTTCACTTTAAATACCAAAGGGGGTGCAAATAAATAATAGTGTAATGATAGGGGCCTTAATGCAAAGGGCCATTATTCACATATTCCCTTTTAAACCGAAAACCTCAACTGTTATGAATTCGATTTGAATTCAAAACAACAGATCAAATTCAAATCTTCAAGGAGATCAAATCGAATCTTTTCGATTTTCCTTCGGGATGTCATACAGGAGTACTTATACGGGGGCTTGTAGCCGACCCCAAACCTCTCCTCAAACCGTAGTATCTCAAATTCCTCCTTGCCGCAAGAACAGTCGAGGAAAAAGGCGCATGAGTAATCAAGTTTGCTTCAAACTCAAGGAGGTAAACTAATCTACCTTGGACTTGTAAATCTCTGTCATTTGTAGGGTACTAGAAATGGTCGATTAGTGTTTGGTGTAATGCTTATGAAGGGAGGGGGAAAATCCTGTGCCTTAAGTTCCAAACTACATGCAACCATTGTTGGTGTGTGTGCCAAAATATACGTGTATCAGGAAACACGATATCTAAATGTCAGGAATAACTATGTTAGTATTTGTGTGGGTCTAAAAGGGAGGTGTCATGTGTGTGGACGTATCCGTAATGGCGTGTCAAAGGTGTCGAGTTGGGTATCAGATGTTTCATATGGGTGGCATATGCTCTGTTCTACACATTGTGTCACCACCTGTATCAGTTTGCAAAACCTTATATCAGCTTCATATCATCTATCAGTTCAAGTGATCATCTACAAGAAATTCTTTTGTTCATTGTACTATGATAAACCAAGGTTCATATTGTGGGTAATCGGAATCAATTTCGGACTCTTCTTATGAGTATTGGTATGTGGTTTCGCAATTGCGGAGGTCTCAAATAGGAGTTCCAGAGTTGTTGATTTGAATCAGAACTGGAGTTTCGGAGTTCTTGATTTGAATCAGTCTGTTTCGTTAAGACCTTGTGAAATGTGTTGCACTCATCCATATCATCATCATCATCATCAAGGGTACGCTCGAATCCTGGACATGTTTCTTATGGGTCCACCATTCATACTCATAAAGGTATATGTGATGTCTTATTATTTTATGTATTTATGGATTTTTCCTTCAATCTGTAAATGCATGATTCTTAGTTGCATATTATGCAAGTATGCTCGTTTACAAAACCAAATATCTTAGGACATTATTAGTTGAGGATACTAGAGTTAGATGGATTAGAGGATTTTATTATTCATGAAGGTAGGTACTTGTTGTATGTAGGTGTTATGAAGGGAAATGCCTAGTAGCAGAGACTGGAGCACACAGGACCTGAGTGCAGTCCTAAGTACAATGTGCAGAATAAAACAAGGAATAAGTATAAAAGTCTGTAGCATGTTTACGTGTTAATACAAGTTGTATCTACTGATACGAATATGTCAAGAGCTAACAGTACATGCTGCAGGCATGAACAAGGATGGGTGCACATGCCAGGAAATAGGAAGAGTACCAGTAGGAGGGACAGCCTATGTGCAACTCGGCATTGGCCAATAGAGTCCAGTACTACTCCAAATTGGGGGAAAGGTTTCCTTGACCATGTAAACCAATATTGAAGTACAGAAATAAACAAGGAATCAAGTATCCATGGGCAAGTACCATATGTTGACCTCAGATATCCATATTGATGGATACTGTGAGCCTTGCTCTGTTTTCTTTTGGAAGAGACAGTGATAGGATGCTGTTTGGGAAGTTACCCATTGTTTATTCATTCCACAGGGGTACAATCTGTATGCAATGCAGGACTAATACCCTATACCTGATGGGCACTAGAGTAACCAGAGTATGGGACATTGATGTAGGAGCTGGTCCAGTATGAAGGAATTATAGAATGACTAACTTATAGGTAGGACCAATGTAACCTCCAGGCCCTACTACCGTCCCTATTGAGACTAGTGTATATACCAAATACACAAAGTATCAGACATGGGAATCCCATCTCATTTGATACCAACCTTTGTATTAATGTGCAGACCCCTTTGTCATAGGAATCACTCATATAGACCCATTTAGTCCACAATAGAACTTCTGACCACACTCATTTCCAAGTTCAGTTCTAGAGTAAACTTAGATAATTGTCCTGCATCCAATTATAGCAGTCCATGATTCTTATGTGTGGACCATTACTTCATTTAAGTTCCATATCTTCTCTTGTTCAGTCCTTGTTGTGTATTATGTTAGTCAACCAAAACTTGCCTTGTTCAATTCCTTTGTTATTATGTAACAGTCCCATACATGGCCTCAGACCTCACCAATTGCTTAGCCTCTGTTAAGAGGAAATTATGGTCTTGTATCAGTCATAGAGTAGGTAATCATGTGACTGTCAGGAGTTTTTCCTATACCACTTAACTCACCCTACTAGTAGTGGATGGATATTTGACAAACTGAGGAGAATAGGCTTAGGAACCAGAACAATAAGAGGGGAAGATTGTGCCAAACAGAGATGTAGTAGGAATATAAGTAACAGTTGGGTATATTCATGAATATTTGTTGCTTGACATATTTTACACAAGGGTTGCAAAGTATTCACTGATATATTAGTCAAATATCTGGTAACAGTAGCATATATACATATATATGTTATCATAGGAAGATAGAAAAAAAGAGTATGAACTGGGTCCAAAATATTGGTAACCTATAGGTAAACCAACCCACGATACAATTATAAATCAATGAAAGTTAGGTGTGAAGAATCAAGTAGATAATAATAAAACTAGAAGTCTAATAACCAAATAGATAGGCTTCTTTGTACTCCTAAATTGTGTATTGATGCTGTTAATTTATAAATAGGTTCTTTGGACTTTGGCTCAGCGCTCGACCCATACCCACAGCAGGACCAAAGGCAAGTATACCTTACCTTTCTACACAGCTTTATTTACATGCACTGTCTTTTATTATTATTCAGTTTCATCATATTATTGCCACGTATCTTTCATACCCTATTTTTATGCTTGTATCATTGCTATATAGACAGTGTTCACTGTTAGCCTTGTATCTTATTGGACGTATTCATTGAGCCTTGATCGAGTCGTGTCATGAGTCGTGAATCGAACTGCTGTTTCCTCCGTGTCTTGAACCTTGAAGCTAACCGGCGAGTCCACGATAGGGACGAGGGTTAGTAGTTATTGGTCCACACCTGCGAGTCCACACTAGAGACGAGGGTGATGCTAGCCTACGAGTCCACACTAGGGACGAGGGTTAGTAGTATATGCTAGCCTGCGAGTCCACACTAGGGACGAGGGTTAGTGGTATAGGGTTTACGCCTGCGAGTCCAAACTAGGGACGAGAGTGATGCTAATCTGCGAGTCCACACTAGGGACGAGGATTAGTAGTTCAAACCTGCGAGTCCACATTAGGGACGATGGTTTGAGTATTCGTTTCGGTTATCCATTGACACCTTGACATGAGTTCTATCGTTCTTGTTCAGCAGTTCATCTATGTGTAGACAGTGTATAGTTTCGTGCTTTATTCATTGCTCAGTTTTACTTATTTATTCTGTATTTATCTCCATGCATAATAAACTGTTAGAAAGGCTCATTTTTATGTATCTTGCTAGTCCTCTGAGGACCTGATGATCTCTTTAGGTTAGCCGAGTTTGAGTCAGGAGCAGGCGAGCGGATTTGAGTTAGATTGCAGATAGCGGTGCTTTGCAGTCGTGGTTACTTGGTTAGCAGGTTGTACTCAGTTAGTTTATTTCATGTATTTTCCTATTTTTTCGTCTACTGGTAGTGGATTTGTGTCCACCGGACATGACGGTGATTCTTGATATTCAGTTATATTTATTTTTGTTCAGTTCATATCTTTTTCATTGATCTTGATTGATTTGATTATTCTGTGGATGAGATATAGTTTTTCCGTGATTCTAGATTGCCGTGGCTTGTGTATAGACAACGTACTACCGCCGACATTGCGGCGTAGGCTAGGCTTGGATACGTTTCGTATCCGAAAAGCGGGTGCGGGTCGTGACAAGTTTTTTTGGTGGCCCATGCAGGTCTACGTTAATCACTTCGGTTACGTCTCTGTGCCGTCATGAGCCTGCGAATAGGATTAGACACTTAGGATCTCATCCACATGTCTTGACTCATTACTGATCTCTAATCCTTGATTTCATTGAATCCTTGATTTGCATCTTGCTTGAAAATCTCTCCAACGGCTAAAATGTTTTTCTTTGATTAGCAGTTAAGATTGACTCTCAAGACAGGAACAATGCTGCACTGAACACTCCACCGGCTGCAGGAGGCTCTTTCACGTACATGACTCCACCGACACACAAAGGCCAGCTCACTCATGCGAGAAATCAACCACAATTCTCGAGATTTCGCAGAGGCGATATTCCACCGCCTCCACAGTTTCCTCCGCAGACTCCACCACCAGCACCCGGTCTGCCACCAGCATCTGTTCCACCGCCAGGGGTTCCACATCCAGTACCAGCCATGCATCCCGCACCAGTGATGTATCCAGCTTTTCCTATGCACCCACCGTCGGCGATGTATCCAGCCTCGACGATGTATCCAGCACATGTTCTGCCTCCGCCCCTAGTACTGGACAATGTCACACTCCTCGGGATCATCCAGCAGCAGGCCAACATGTTTCGCGACACTTTGAGAGAGGTTCTTCAGATTCGAGATGCTCCGCGACAGCGTCCTGGGAATCCCAAGTACTTCATGGACTTTAGGCCTATGCCGTTCCATGGGACAGAGGGGATCGTCTACGCTGATGCATGTCTGGAGAACGTGGAGAGGTATCTGAAGATGGCCCGAGTTCCAGAAGATTTGAAGATTGAGTCAGTCAGTGGACAGCTTTTCGACATCGCGCGAACGTGGTACCAAGGCGAACCCCGATTTTCTGCTCCAGACGTAACTTGGGAGGAGTTCAAGCGACTATTCAAGAGGAAATTCTATCCATACGTAGCATGAGAAGCGTTGGTGAGTCAGTTCGAGCATCTAGAGCAAGGCAACCACACTGTCGACGAGTACACATTGGAGTTTTCTCGCCTCAGTCGCTTCGCGGAGAACTTGGTCAGCACCCATGAAGACAAGGCGCGACGATTCAGGAAAGGACTATCTCACGAGATTCGTCTAGCCATCACCACCAGTCAAGCCACCACTTACGAGGAGATTCTAGAAGTCGCCCAAGCTGTAGAAGAAGAACTGAGTCACAAGCCGAAGAGGAATCGAGACGCACTCGGAGGAGGCAGCGACCAATCAGCACCGACAAAACGTCCTAACCTTTCAGGGAAGTCACCAGCACAGCAACTTCAGTAGCAACCACAAGCAGCCCCACGCCAAGTCCAAGACATTTCCACCTGCCAGCATTGCTCGAAGAAAGGCCACACTCAAGAAAATTGTCGCAGCAGATTAGGATTGTGTTGGACTTGTGGATCCAACCAACACTTGTCTCGCAATTGTCCAAAGAAGAACGCAAGTGCCCCATCACTACCAACCGCAGGAGGAGGGCGAGCTTTTGCCACGATCACAGAGAATGCGGCGACACCACACGGAGCGAATGACGGAAATTTTCAGTAGATTATAGTAGTAGCATTATTGAGGAACATTATATTTGGTTTTGACTTGCAAGGATTCACAATAAATTCTATAGCAGACTGTTAAATTATTCTTCTAGTAGACCGCAGCTCCTTAAATTTCGAGGGCACAATTTGTTTAAGGGGGATAGAGTTGTCAACCCCTTGACCAAATTTTCTCCTATATTTTTTTTATTTTTTATTTATTAATTATTATTTGTCTCACATATAAAATTATTAAGATTGGTATTATTTTGTTTCACTTTAAATACCAAAGGGGGTTCAAATAAATAATAGTGTAATGACAGGGGCCTTAATGCAAAGTGCCATTATTCACATATTCCCTTTTAAACTGAAAACCTCAACTGTTATGAATTCGATTTGAATTCAAAACAACAGATCAAATTCAAATCTTCAAGGAGATCAAATCGAATCTTTTCAATTTTCCTTCGGGATGTCATACATGAGTACTTATACGGGGGCTTGTAGCCGACCCCAAACCTCTCCTCAAACCCTAGTATCTCAAATTCCTCCTTGCCGCAAGAACAGTCGAGGAAAAAGGCGCATGAGTAATCAAGTTTGCTTCAAACTCAAGGAGGTAAACTAATCTACCTTGGACTTGTAAATCTCTGTCATTTGTAGGGTACTAGAAATGGTCGATTAGTGTTTGGTGTAATGCTTATGAAGGGAGAGGGAAAATCCTGTGCCTTAAGTTCCAAACTACATGCAACCATTGTTGGTGTGTGTGCCAAAATATACGTGTATCAGGAAACACGATATCTAGCTAAATGTCAGGAATAACTATGTTAGTATATGTGTGGGTCTAAAAGGGAGGTGTCATGTGTGTGGACGTATCCGTAATGGCGTGTCAAAGGTGTCGAGTTGGGTATCAGATGTTTCATATGGGTGGCATATGCTCTGTTCTACACATTGTGTCACCACCTGTATCAGTTTGCAAAACCTTATATCAGCTTCATATCATCTATCAGTTCATATGATCATCTACAAGAAATTCTTTTGTTAATTGTACTATGATAAACCAAGGTTCATATTGTAGGTAATCGGAATCAATTTCGGACTCTTCTTATGAGTATTGGTATGTGGTTTCGCAATTGCGGAGGTCTCAAATAGGAGTTCCAGAGTTGTTGATTTGAATCAGAACTGGGGTTTCGGAGTTCTTGATTTGAATCAGTCTGTTTCGTTAAGACCTTGTGAAATGTGTTGCACTCATCCATATCATCATCATCATCATCATCAAGGGTACGCTCGAATCCTGGACATGTTTCTTATGGGTCCACCATTCATACTCATAAAGGTATATGTGATGTCTTATTATTTTATGTATTTATGGATTTTTCCTTCAATCTGTAAATGCATGATTCTTAGTGGCACATTATGCAAGTATGCTCGTTTACAAAACCAAATATCTTAGGACATTATTAGTTGAGGATACTATAGTTAGATGGATTAGAGGATTTTATTATTCATGAAGGTAGGTACTTGTTGTATGTAGGTGTTATGAAGGGAAATGCCTAGTAGCAGAGACTGGAGCACACAGGACCTGAGTGCAGTCCTAAGTACAATGTGCAGAATAAAACAAGGAATAGGTATAAAAGTCTGTAGCATGTTTACGTGTTAATACAAGTTGTATCTACTGATACGAATATGTCAAGAGCTAACAGTACATGCTGCAGGCATGAACATGGATGGGTACACATGCCAGGAAATAGGAAGAGTAACAGTAGGAGGGACAGCCTATGTGCAACTAGGCATTGGCCAATAGAGTCCAGTACTACTCCAAATTGGGGAAAAGGTTTCCTTGACCATGTAAACCAATATTGAAGTACATAAATAAACAGGGAATCAAGTATCCATGGGCAAGTACCATATGTTGACCTCAGATATCCATATTGATGGATACTGTGAGCCTTGCTCTGTTTTCTTTTGGAAGAGGCAGTGATAGGATGCTGTTTGGGAAGTTACCCATTGTTTATTCATTCCACAGGGGTACAATCTGTATGCAATGCAGGACTAATACCCTATACCTGATGGGCACTCGAGTAACCAGAGTATGGGATATTGATGTAGGAGCTGGTCCAGTATGAAGGAATTATAGAATGACTTACTTATAGGTAGGACCAATGTAACCTCCAGGCCCTACTACCGTCCCTATTGAGACTAGTGTACCAAATACACAAAGTATCAGACATAGGAATCCCATCTCATTTGATACCAACCTTTGTATTAATGTGCAGACCCCTTTGTCATAGGAATCACTCATATAGACCCATTTAGTCCACAATAGAACTTCTGACCACACTCATTTCCAAGTTCAGTTCTAGAGTAAACTTAGATAATTGTCCTGTATCCAATTATAGCAGTCCATGATTCTTATGTGTGGTCCATTACTTCATTTAAGTTCCATATCTTCTCTTGTTCAGTCCTTGTTGTATATTATGTTAGTCAACCAAAACTTGCCTTGTTCAATTCCTTTGTTATTATGTAACAGTCCCATACATGGCCTCAGACCTCACCAATTGCTTAGCCTCTGTTAAGAGGAAATTATGGTCTTGTATCAGTCATAGAGTAGGTAATCATGGGACTGTCAGGAGTTTTTCCTATACCACTTAACTCACCCTACTAGTAGTGGATGGATATTTGACAAACTGAGGAGAATAGGCTTAGGAACCAGAACAATAAGAGGGGAAGATTGTGCCAACCAGAGACGTAGTAGGAATATAAGTAACCGTTGGGTATATTCATGAATATTTGTTGCTTGACACATTTTACACAAGGGTTGGAAAGTATTCACTGATATATTAATCAAATATCTGGTAACAGTAGCATATATACATATATATGTTATCATAGGAAGACAGAAATAAAGAGTATGAACTGGGTCCAAAATATTGGTAGCCTATAGGTAAACCAACCCACGATACAATTATAAATCAATGAAAGTTAGGTGTGAAGAATCAAGTAGATAATAATAAAACTAGAAGTCTAATAACTAAATAGATAGGCTTCTTTGTACTCCTATATTGTGTATTGATGCGGTTAATTTATAAATAGGTTCTTTGGACTTTGGCTCAGCGCTCGACCCATACCCACAGCAGGACCAAAGGCAAGTATACCTTGCCTTTCTACACAGCTTTATTTACATGCACTGTCTTTTATTATTATCCAGTTTTCATCATATTATTGCCACGTATCTTTCATACCCTATTTTTATGCTTGTATCATTGCTATATAGACAGTGTTCACTGTTAGCCTTGTATCTTATTGGACGTATTCATTGTTCCTTGATCGAGTCGTGTCGTGAGTCGTGAATCGAACTGTTGTTTCCTCCGTGTCTTGAACCTTAAAGCTAACCTGCGAGTCCACGATAGGGACGAGGGTTAGTAGTTATTGGTCCACACCTGCGAGTCCACACTAGGGACGAGGGTGATGCTAGCCTGCAAGTCCACACTAGGGACGAGGGTTAGTAGTAGATGCTAGCCTGCGAGTCCACACTAGGGACGAGGGTTAGTGGTATAGGGTTTACGCCTGCGAGTCCACACTAGGGACGAGGGTGATGCTAATCTTCGAGTCCACGCTAGGGACGATGATTAGTAGTTCAAACCTGCGAGTCCACATTAGGGACGAGGGTTTGAGTATTCGTTCCGGTTATCCGTTGACACCTTGACATGAGTTCTATCGTTCTTGTTCAGCAGTTCATCTATGTGTAGACAGTGTATAGTTTCGTGCTTTATTCATTGTTCAGTTTTACTTGTTTATTCTGTATTTATCTCTATGCATAATAAACTGTTAGAAAGGCTCATTTTTATGTATCTTGCTAGTCCTCTAAGGACCTGATGATCTCTTCAGGTTAGCCGAGTTTGAGTCAGGAGCAGGCGAGCGGATTTGAGTTAGATTGCAGATAGCGGTGCTTTGCAGTCGTGGTTACTTGGTTAGCAGGTTGTACTCAGTTAGTTCATTTCATATATTTTCCTATTTTTCCGTCTACTGGTAGTGGATTTGTGTCCACCGGACGTGACAGTGATTCTTGATATTCAGTTATATTCATTTTTGTTCAGTTCATATCTTTTTCATTGATCTTGATTGATTCGATTATTTTGTGGATGAGATATAGTTTTCTCGTAATTCTAGATTGCCGTGACTTGTGTATAGACAGCGTACTACCGCCGACACTGCGGCGTAGGCTGGTCTTGGATACGTTTCGTATCCGAAAAGCGGGTGCGGGTCATGACAGAGCGAGCACAATACATCTCAACAGATCATAGCAGGTTAAAAAATATAACCATACAGTAAAGTAAGATGCAGGAAACTGAAAGAAAGTACAGAATATAAAGGAGATAGCTGTAATGGAAATATCTATTATAAATAGAGAACTAACAGTGGCTAGTGAGTCAGATTACAATATAGACACGTGAATGACATAGGATGATTCTGATGCTACACTACTGAATGATTCTGATGCTACACTACTAGGATATTATTCATATGTCCACTTCTACTCCCCTGTACCCCCAATCAATACACAAGGATCCAGCCAGGTTATGTTATGATTCATGTAATGGCCCCCGAAGGGTGATACATGATAGTCCCATAAATAGAGATTCTAGGAATACCTATAAATGGGAGATTCATGGAAGACTCTGTGATCATGAGAGTACATGTTACAAGTGATTCAATGAACCATGAAGCATAGTGATACACAATGTAAGTGAAACGCACAGAACATGTAGTATCTGATGCTCCCTGAGGGAATAATATCCCAAGAAAGGATCCATATAGTACTAATCCGTGTGACCAACGTGACAGCATCAAGTAAAATAATTTAAAACAGGAGAATAAATCTAACAGGATATGAAATGATCAGAGAATGTACTCGCCTGAAATCCTGAATGTCCGAAAGAAAACTACTGCCTGAGGAGTGGTGTCTGGCTCCTAATCAGAACAGCACAAGTCACAACATGACTAAAATAATGAAATAGACTGCTACAATGCATCTACATGATATTTGGGGTCAATCTAGGCTAAAGTCAACTTTTGGTCAACTCTAATCAATCCTAGAAGTCAAACTCGGTCAACTAATTCAAACCTAAGCCAAACAAGTCTCACTAGGCCTAACTAGTCTATTCTAGCAAGCCCACATCAATTCTAGACTATACAAGTCAACTACACATGTAACTGGCATTCAAACCCATACCCATAGGCTGTGAGTCCTAGGCTATATACCTATATACCCACCCACATATCACATATACACATATCAATATATATATATATATATATATATATATATATATATATATATATATATATATATATATATATATATATCTAATATAATATAGTACACACATTATAATATAGGCCACATGGATATGTGCAGCACATATATATATACATATACATAGAGATAGATATAGGCATATTTGATAGGGTACATGTGAGCATGTGTGTGTGTGTGAGAGTGTAATGATATGAATGGGGGTGAAGTGTCATATGGAAAAATAGTGAGTGTACATGGTGTAGTGTCACATAAAAATAGGAATAGTATACTACATGTGTAGACCTGTGTGTGAAAATGATATAAAAGCAGTGTGGCATGTGTAAGCCTGGGAGAACGGTGAAGGTATGAACCTGAAACCAGTGTATAAGCTAACATGGTAATGATCATTCAATTTCAGTTTAATGAGAAACTATTTGACAGTTTACATAACCCTTCTACCAATTTTGAATTCCCTCTCAATAGCTAACATCAACTCATGCATAAATTCTCAGTTTGCTTGTTTGTGTGTGTCTTCATGAGATTGTGTGTGTGTACATGATTTAGATAGGTGTAGATGACAGGGCTGTGTCTCATGAACCCTGTGTGTACATGTGTCTCTCAATAGCCAACTTGTCATATGAACTCGAGTAATTCACCAACTGATACCAAGAATTGATCCTATACATGGTATCTAATATGTACAGAAAGAAGCTATAGCTAACCCATGATATCATCATTCAAGAACTGCAAAAACTGAGAATGAACTCAGTGTCTCTGGACATTAATTCCCAGTGTACAGGCTAATCCCTGTGTACAGGGTAACAAATGACAGAAATAAAGGAAACCTGTGTGTTCTCAGGTTTTCAATTTCCAGTGTGTGAACTTGTGTACAGGAAGTGGACTGTGTACATCATACAATGTGTGTGTGCAGGTTAATTTTCAGTGTCTCAGTTATCTTGGTTAGGACAGTGTGTGAGTGTGTAATCTCAGGATTTGAAACTAACAGTGAAGCTTAGTGTTCATTCATTGGCATTTAATCTCATGAATTTGAATCTATCTCAGGAAACAACATCTCACAGGTTCAACCCCAAATCAATAGTTAACACAAATTCTTCCATTCGAATTCCATTCACAACTCTTCAGAAGGATTCCTACAATCTAACATATATTTAATGCACAGTAATTAAATCATACTAAAACACATGATACTTAATCATTATCATTCAATTCGAATGGTGAACAGTGATTTAGAGTTCACTGATACACTAGACTATCAGGAATTAGAAACATTCATAATTAATCATTGAAACAACTATTTATCAAATGGGTTAGGGTTGGTAAATAATAACTAATATGTGAATGTGTCATACAAACAATAATGTGTCCAAAATCAGGACACAAACATGTCCAAGCACTCGTACAGACCAGAGCACACTGAACTGTTCAGTGGCTGTGCTCCCCGTGTCCAGTGCGGGTTAGATTCCTCACCCGACACGGATCCAAAGGACACGATACTTGGGGAGTGTCGTGTCAGACACTGCCCCAAGCTCCAGGCCAAAGGACACGCGCCCACGTGCCCTGGATAGCTCGCACGAGCCTGCTGGTAGCAGGGCATTCCTGTACACGCGCGTGCGGCCGTGTCCAAGGGTCCCAAGCGACACCAAATCGACACGAGACACGCTCAGTCGTGTAAAATCACACAAGCCACATGCAAACCTAATTTCCTATTCGGTTACATTTCGAAAACTCGATCGAAATGCCCACTGTGGCATTTCGTCGAACACCTGCGACTGTCCACTAATACGTGTCCGATACGGACACGTATAGGACACGAGAGGGTACAAAACCTATCCGTACAGTACAAGGACACCTAGGGCTTGGTGTTCATGCAAAGAAACCAAAATTTCGTGGAGGGAATAGAGATTTACCTAGGTGTGTTCCTTCAAAAATAAACCCTTTAAAATGAGATCTCCACTAGCTAGCCAAAGTCTCCAAATTGTGTCAAACCTGAGATTGGACTCCACCAACAGTAGGGAAACATCATTTAGAACATCATGGAAGAAATCTCAATGAAAAAGGACCACTATTGATTAATCTGTGAAGAGATTTCATGAAGAACAAACCTTTCCTTTAGAAAATGGGGGAATGGATAAAAGGAGGCACAAATATCAAGAGAGACTTTATAGACAAGGAGGGGGGGGGGGGGGGGGGGGGGGAACCCTAGGCCGGCCACTAAGTTAGGGTTTTTGGGGTGCATCTAAGGGCTATCAATCCATCAAGCCTATTGAATGGCCTAGAATCTAGGGCTCCCTTCTAGTCAAGTTGTAAACCATTTATCCTAACTAATCATGACTTAAACCCACTAAGCAATACTAACTAATACTCATTGTGGCTAACTAGACTAGCTATGACTAATCTAGGTTAGGTCCAAACTAGGTTAGGCTAATCTTAACCACAAGGCTATCAATTAAATAATATTAAAATCATACCATTCTTAATAATATAATAAATTCCAAATAAATATATATTAATTCAAATAAATTCAAAATAACAAGAATACCCTAAAACTAGAAATGATAAATAAATCATCCTAATGACATGGTTAGGCTCTAGGTCATGCATCTCTAGGGTTTCACTAGCAGCATATCAAAATTACAAGTCATGACTTAGAGCAGTTTTTAAATAATTTAAAAATGATTAAAAATTACCAAAAATCATAATATGAAATAAATATCAATAAATAATAATATAATTACAAAATTTCAAATTTACCCTCATCTGAAAAACTGGGTGTTACATATTTGGTAAATGTTCTCTTCATAACCTCAATCAAGTGAAGATTATTCTCAAATCTTTTGAATCCTGGTCTGGACAAAGTATCAATTTTGACAAATCTTTAATTTTATTTTCTAAGAAGATTGATCCAATAATGAGGGAGCTATATATTCATTTGTTGGGGGTTAATCTGATGACAATGACTGACAAATATCTGGTCCATAAGCTTCTCCAATCAAAGAACAGAGTTAGTACCTATTCTGAGTTACTAAAGATCAGTACATCCAAACTTCAAGGCTGGCAAAGGAAGTATTTGTCTTATGCTGGAAGAACCACACTCATCAAATCTACTCTATCATCATTACCTACCTATCACTTATCTGCCTATTATATACCAAAGAAGGTGACTAATAGTCTTGTCAAAGATCAAAGAAATTTCTGGTAGGGATCAACTGATAAAAGGAAAATCCATTTTACAGCTTGGAATAGATTCACTCTGCCGAAGTATCAAGGAGGCCTTGGTATAAGGGATCCACATATCATTAACCTATCCTTAGTCCTGAAACTCTCATGGAGATTTCTTTCTCAACCAAATTCCCTTTGGTCTACTATGATTGCTGCCAAATATCTTCACTCATCCACTTTTTGGTCAGTTGTTCCCTCGAATACCACATCTTGTGTTTGGTACAGTTTGCTTAGCAGCAGGGAGTGGCTCAAGAACAATGTCATTTGGTCAGTAGGTGATGGAGCGGATATTAAAATTTGGAATGATCCATGGGTTCCAGCTCTACCTCATTTTACAGTACAAGGTTATTCATTTAGTAATAATTGGGCAAGTAAAGTTACTGATCTGATCAATGTGGAATCTATGTCCTGGAAAACTAATCTCATACATATGCTCTTTCCTCCTCATGAAGCTTCTGCTATCCTGAAAATTCCCTTATCTGCAAATTGTACTAAAGACAAACTTATATGGATTCATACGTCAAATGGAGAGTTTACTGCCAAATTAGCTTATAGAGTGATTCATGAAAGATTGTTCCCTGCTTCCCAAAACTCTGAAGGAGATGATTTCAATGAATGGAAGAGGCTTTGGTCTTTTAATAAAATCAGTCCAAAGGCGGTGTTATTCGTGTGGCGAGCCATAACCAATTTCCTTCCCACAAATGCAGATATCCACATACGCATAGATCAAATTGATGAAACTTGCCCCCTATGCAAGGTACATCCTGAAAATACTAACATTTGTTGTTGCATTGTCCCAAAGCAGGTTTATCTTGGTAATACAATCCATTGGTGGCTAGCTTGATTTCAGTGGATTCGTCAATCTCATCTCTTACTACAGCTATGTTAAAGGATGGTGACACAAACAATGTGGCTTATTTCTTCTACCAGCTATGGACCATATGGAAATCTAGGAACAATGCTGTTTTCAATAATACTCCAATCAATGCAAGGTGGATTTTTGAAGAAGCACAAAGTCTACAGAGGAAGCATAAAGCTCACTCCATTGGAACTACTGACTGTACAAACATTCTGAGCCGGAATCAACTCATTGCCGAATGGTTGCCACCAAGTTACAATTGCTGGAAGATCAACTTTGATGGTGCCTTCTTGGATGGAAAAATTGCGGGAGCTGCTGTTCTTCGTGTTTCACAGGGTCGTTTCAGAATGGCTATATCGAAAACAGAGGAAGGTGGTTCCCCCCATTGAAGCAGAGGCATCTGGAATCCGTTTAGCTTTGATCATCTGCAAAGAAGAACATCTTAGTGAGGTTACAATTGAAGGAGACTGCAAGTCGTTGATAGATTCGATCAATCATCCTGCAGCAATTCCTTTGTGGCGTGCTCGTCATACTATTGAGGACGCTAAAATGGCTTGCCATTCAATTCCTAATCTTTCATTCAATTTTACTCATAGAAGTGCTAATCAATGTGCACACTCTTTAGCTACTTTTTCTTTGTTTTATACTGCCTCTAATTCCATCTCTCTTTATAATGAGATACCTCCATGTATTGAATCTCATGTTATTCATGACATGAGTTCAGTTGTCTCTTAATTTTAATGAAATCTTGTTTTTCAAAAAAAAAATGTTAATACATAAAGTAGACTTTGTCAAATGAATTCCTTTATTATTGTTTAGGATTAATCCTATTTATCTATTTCCCATCTTCCTGCTGTGTATGCAATATGAGACTAAATTTTATATATAATTTGTATATCGTCACTAAACTTGCAAATTTTGAGGACCGAATCAGATACGAGATATAACCCATCAACTTGTAGCAGATGCAACATATATCATCTTGACCCGTTCGATTTAATATAGAGTTAAACTCATACGTTCACCAAACCGCACCGCTATATATTGACATAGCTGTGAACCGAAAAAATCAATTCGTATAGTCCATAAAATCTTAGGACCAATTCACACCAACTTATGGAGATGCTCTACCTTAGAATAAACTCCTCGAACCTTAAGTCCCTGGCTTGGACTACCTTATATATGGAGATGCTCCACCTTAGGAGCTAACTTTTGCGACAACTCCATCTTAGAAGTAGTCAAGTTGATTCTGATTATACGTATCATGACTCTTAGGAGTAGTTAAGTTGATTCGGATTATACGTACTATAATATATCAACGCAATCTGTCTCGAAGCAACTCGAACCACTACTAAAATACCCCACTTTACCGACGGACTTTTAGCGACGGACGGATTCCGTCGCTAATAGCGACCAATTTCCGACATCTTAGCGACGGATTAGCGACAGACAACACAACATAATTTTTTTCAATTTTAAATGTAAAAATTTGTCGGGTTTCCGTCGCTAAGTCGACGAACATTAGCGACGGATTATTTTTCGTCGCTTATTCGTCGCAAATGTTGGCGGCAAAATCTTTATAACATTGGCGGGAACTTTGGCGACTACCTAGCGACGGATATAGCCGTCGGAAAATACCTTTTAATTGGCGACGGTTTAGCGACTAATTTATTCCGTCGCTATTCCGTCGCTAGATTCTGTGCCCTAACTTAAATTGAACCGACGGGGGGGAATTTTTCATTCCCCCCAAAACTCTCTCTCTCTCTCTCGCGGCTCTCCCTCTCTCGCGCGCGGCTCTCTCTCTCTCTCTCGCGGCTCTCTCTCTCTACCAGGTCTCTCTCTCTCTCTCTCTCTCTCTCTCTCTCTCTCTCTAATTTTCTCTAATTTTGTGTTTTGGGGCCGGAGGGGGAGGGAGTGGGGGGGGGTCGGCTTCGCGGGGGGTGGAGAGGGCGGGGGGGGGGGTGGTGAATGGGGTCAGGGGGTCGGGGGGGTGTGGGGAATGGGGGCAGGGGGTGGGGGGGTGGGGAATGAGGGTCGGGGGGTCGGGGGGGTGGGGAATGGGGGCAGGGGGGTCGGGGGGTGGGGGGTGGAGAGGGCAGGGGGGTCGGGGGGGTGTTGAATGGGGGCAGGGGGGTCGGGGGGTGGGGGATGGAGAGGGCAGGGGGGTCGGGGGGGGTGTTGAATGGGGGCAGGGGGGTCGGGGGGGGGGTCGGGAATGGGGGCAGGGTTCTCACTCCATTTTCAATTGTAATTAGTCTATAATGTTGCTAATATACTGTTATATATGTGTGGGCTGTGCCATGTGAATTGGAGAGGGTTTGATGGGTTATTTGGCCAAGGGGGAGGCTCGGGTTATGATTTATTCTTTGTGTTCACTGTTCTGTGGTGTGAAGTCTGTCGTTTTGGTTATACCATGTTTGTTTAACACTCTAAACACCCTAGATGCATATCCTAGCATCTGTGCACCACCCATATTGCTAGGAACACAAATTTTATACTGCACTTGTCATGAAATTGCCATCATCAAGATGTCCTGTACATATTTAGTTTGTGCATTGCTGCTTGAGCATCACATTACCTTTTACTGCTACTTTGTATTGCTTTCACAATGTCACGTACCCTGCACTAAACATCCGATACTTCGATCCGATACCGCCGATACTACCGATATCGCCGATACCAATACTACCGATATCGCCGATACTACCGATACCGCCGATACTACCGATACCGCCGATACTACCGATATCGCGCGCCGATACTACCGATACTACCGATATCGCCGATACTACCGATACCGTCGATACTACCGATTCTGATACCGATACTTTGAACCTTGATTTAAATACATGTTAGTATAGTGTCTTCACATATATGTTAAGAGTATATACATGATTAGCAAGGCAACTAGATACAAGTTATGATACAATGTAAATGCAAGTATACATGTTAGCTAGATAGCTTAGACTTATATTGCAATCTCCTATTCACACGAGTATTGATATCGCCGATACCAATACTCGTAGGAATAGTCCGATACCGATATACATTGTAGAGCTCTGTTTTGCTATTCTGGACATGTTGTGACCTGTGCTGTTCTAAATAGGAGCCAGACACACTCCTGAGACGGGGGAGTATGTATAGTGATGTGGATTCTTACTAACTTATCATGTGAACCCATTTATGGGCCCTTCATTGAACCTTCTCATGTGCAACTTTCAGTCCATTCACAGTTCCCTATATTGTACTCTACATCACCTAGTTTACTTATATCTAACATCCTAACCCTAATCCAAATTTATGAGTATCGGTATCGGGCTATTCTTATGTTTAGTTTGTCTTACGATACAGATTTTCACATCCAAATTGAGGATGAGTCGTTATTTTGTTGATCGTACATGGATGTACAAACGGCAACACGAGAGTAGAATTGGTGTGAGTGACGATTTTCAGGCAGGCGTGGAAGTATTTCTTAATTATGCAATGAGCAAAGCTCAGTACATGGACGGTAACAAAATTAAGTGTCCATGTGTTAAATGTCACAATAGACGTTACGAAGAAGTGGTGACTGTGAGAGATCATTTGACCCGTAAGGGTTTCGTACGTAATTACGGCCTGTGGTCATCGCAAGGTGAACTATATTCGGAAAGACAGGCTGCGGAAGCTGCTACTTATGCTTTTGATGATAATGCTGCAACGGATGTCATCGAAGACCACGGATGCTCTGTTGATTATGGAGATCTGCAGAACCTTGCACGAGATATGGTGTATGATGCGGCAGGGCCTAATTTTGATCCGGAGGATCCTAATCCCGAGGCGAAGGAGTTCTATGACATGTTTCAGGACGCAGATACTTCTCTATATCCTGGTTGTGAGACTCATTCCGCACTGTCAGTGACGATGCGGTTGTTGAACATAAAGTCTGATTTTAACTTGCCACAAGCTTGCTATAATCGGATCACAGAAGTAATCAAGGAGGTGTTACCGAAGGAATCAAAAGAGCTACCAAAAAACTTCTACAAGTCAAAGATGATGGTCCGACAACTGGGACTGGGGTACGAGAAGATAGATTGTTGTCGCAACGGATGCATGTTGTACTACAAAGAGAATTGCGTATCAGAAAGTTGCAGCTTCTGTAATGCGGATCGTTACAAGCCAGTACAGGGAAAAGGAAAGTCGACTAGAAAACGACGTCCTTACAAGTATATGCATTACTTGTCGATCACGAAGCGCTTGCAGAGGATGTATATGTCTCTAAATACAGCAGAACACATGACGTGGCACAGCGAAGAATGCATAAAGGACGAAGGAGAATTGTCACATCCTTCGGATGGAGAGGCGTGGAAACATTTTGATTTGTGTCATCCAGATTTTGCTGCAGAGCCTAGAAATGTACGCCTGGCGCTATGTGCTGATGGCTTCGCCCCTTTCGGACAGTCGGGATCTCAGTACTCATGCTGGCCGGTCATTCTTACCCCTTACAATCTGCCACCATGGATGTGTATGAAGACTCCTTATATGTTTCTGACAGCTATCATACCCGGTCCTAAAAATCCGACGAATAACATCGATATATATTTACAGCCGTTGGTGGATGAGCTGAAACAGCTGTGGGACATCGGCGTCACGACCTATGATATTTCCAGGAAACAAAACTTTCAGATGAGAGCTTCACTCATGTGGACAATCAATGATTTTCCAGCATACGGTATGCTGTCGGGATGGAGTACGCACGACAACATGTCTTGTCCGATATGCATGGAAAATAGTAAGGCGTTCCGCCTTAGGCATGGAGGAAAAACTTCTTTCTTTGACTGTCACCGTCAATTTCTGCCCGCGACCCATCCTTGGAGAAAGAATAAGGACGCGTTCAGATATGGAAAACAAGAATTTTCTCAACCTCCTGCCAGATTTTCGGGATACGATATTTGGGAAGCTGTAAAGGAATTGCCCACCGCAATGGAAGATCCATCGAACCATCGTGTCGAGGGGTTCGGACAAAGCCATAACTGGACCAAACGGAGTATCTTCTGGGACTTGCCTTATTGGAAAGATAATCTTATAAGGCATAATCTTGATGTCATGCATATCGAAAAGAACGTGTTCGATAATGTCTTCAATACCGTAATGGATATTAAAGGAAAGACGAAGGACAATCCAAAAGCAAGACAAGACATAGCCGAGATATGCAAGCGTCCTCATCTGAACTTGATACAAAGGGGTGCTGGTGGACAATTAAGTAAGCCTATAGCGCCATACACATTGAGCAAGGAAGATAGATTAATAATCTGCAAGTGGATATCTAATTTAAGATTTCCCGACGGCTATGTTTCGAATTTGTCTAGATGCGTTGATCTCAATGAACGCAAGCTAACGGAAATGAAGAGTCACGACTGCCACGTGTTTATGGAAAGATTACTGCCCATTGCTTTGAGAGAGTTGTTGCCTTCTGCTGTATGGGTTCCGTTGGCCGAGCTGTCTACATTCTTCAGGGATATCTGTTCAACTAAGCTGACGGTGCAACATATGGTACAACTTGAGGAGAAGATTGTCTTAACAATCTACAAGTTAGAGAAAATATTTCCACCGGGCTTTTTCGACAGCATGGAGCATCTACCGATTCATCTAGCATACGAAGCCCGTGTCGGTGCATCTGTTCATTATCGATGGATGTACCCCTTTGAAAGGTAAATAAAAATCGATATAATTTAAGTGAAATTTAAGTGCATTTTACAATTCATTGTTAATTCTCAAGATAATTTGTCTCTTTAGGTACCTACACCATCTAAAGAAGAAAGTTGGCAACAAGGCTCATATAGAGGCTTCGATATGCGAATCATATCTTATCGAGGAGGTGTCAAATTTCTGCTCCATTTATTTCGATACTCATGTCGAGACAAATCGAAATAGACCTCAAAGGAATGAAGAAGACGTTGAGGATGGAGGTATATTCAATTTAAGGGGCAAGCCTATTGGGGCTAGTAAGAAACGGTGGTTGACCGACGATGAGTATGATACCGCTCACCGATATGTCTTGTTAAATTGTGACATACAAGAAGTGAGAGATTTAGAGAAGTAAGTGACTACGCCTCGTTATAATCTCTAATTTGGTGAATTAAGTGACTACACTTATTTTTATTCTCTCTAACAGTGTATTTAGAGGTGAAGTCAAAATGAGGACACCATATATTACAGATGAAGGACTTCAAAGAGAGGTTGATTGTACGTTTCCGTCCTGGTTTCGTAAATACGTAAGTAATTAAGATAATATGTTATGCGGCTACCATTAAAATATATGCAGCTAAAATATTTAAATTATCAATACATGTTTACAGGTTTTATTGCCTGAAACAACACTCATAAATGAGAGCATTCGTTATTTGGCATTGGGACCGAAGAAGCATGCAAAGACTTTGTCAGGCTATGTCGTTAATGGCTTCAAGTTTAAGTCAACTCTGCATGCTATAAATGCCGAATTTCTCAATGACGGCTTCGATACCAAGAATTCTGGTGTTTGCATAAGAGGCACCATCTATGACGACGAGCCGGACTTTGACTATTATGGAGTGCTTCGGGAGATTGTAGATTTACAATATAGTGCCCCATATGATATGCATATTGTGATGTTCAAATGTGAGTGGTTCGATACGAGACCAAATATCGGTTGGAGAATCGATAAACAATTTGGATTCGTCGATATAAATTATCGCAGGAGGTATAGAGGGTCCGACACGTTTGCGATAGCAAGTCAGGCTGTTCAAGTCTACTATACAAGCTACCCAAGGCGTCGTAGAGATCGATTTGACTGGTGGGCAGTATGCAAGATTAAATCTAGAAATACATTCAACGTTGGAGACCCAGCATACCAAGAGGACCAGATCGAGAAGCCCCAATACATGGAACAACAGTCGGATACCATGGACGTGGAAGATGTCGATATACCTCATACTGAGGAAAATAGAGGGGAGAAAGAGGTTGATATACAAGACTTAGCTGTCAACCAGGGGAGAAAGAGGCGTCTTGTCCCAAGTATTGAGCCTGAAGAAGAAGTAGAAGAAGAAGAAGAAGAAGAAGAAGAAGAAGAAGAAGAAGAAGAAGAAGAGGATGAGGATGAGGATGAGGATGATGATACAGATGAAGTCGACGATGAGGATGATGATATAGATGAAGTCGACGATGAGAATGAGGATGAGAACGATGACGATGACGATGAGGACGAGGACGATAACGATGATTAGATTAAATATCGGTATATATTAGAAGCACTTACAACTAACTTAGTGAATTCATTTTAGACGGACACATTCTTATTTCAGTTTATGTTTTTGTCGTTCGATCATCTACTTATTGTATGATTTTCTTTTTACAGATGGCACTCTTAGTTCTCATTGTCTTGACGGCACTCGCCGCCCTGCTGCTGGTATATATATTTTAGTTCAGTTTTATATTCATTTATACTTCTATATTGTTAATTATATTTATGTGTTCTATTTACAGGTCATGGTCACTACCACTCGTGCTGGTGGTGGCGGTACTGGCCGTGGTGGTGCTGGTGGTGGCGGTACTGGCCGTGGTGGGCGTGGTGGTAGCGGCACTGGCCGTGGTGGACGTGGTGGTAGCGGTCGTGGTGGTAGCGGTCGTGGTCGCCTTCCACATTCCCCGGATATAGAGTCCTCCGATCCCGACCTGGAGAGCCCGGCCACAGACTCTTCCTGCCGTCGATCTACCTTTGCGCTACATTCATCTTCATCGAGGCCTGAGACTCCATCCGCTAGCGGATCCGTTCCGCCCCCGGATGCACCAGCGGGTACACCATCAGTTACTGCAGGGTGTGTCACGCCCCGCTCCCGTAGGAGCGATCGTCCTCGCTAAGGCGTGATGCCGCACGAGCCTAGATTGCGCTCGTGCAAGGCGGGTTCCATAACGGCCGATTACAGCGGCTGCGACGGGGTCGTCGCACAGAAGTCCCGTGCAGAGACATTGATTTATAGCAGCGGAAATAAAGAAGAACACATGAACACAAAGTCATTCAAAAGAATCTCTTTTATTGATATTGAATACCAGATTACATCTGTGGGCGTAAGGCCAAATTACAATGTCTCTCGTGCTCACTTTACTCTCATTTACAAGTCACTCTGCTCTCTCTCATCTCTCAATACAATACTTGAATCCAGCGGAAGCTTCGGAAGGCGATGTCCATACGTTATGTCCTGTATAAGTCTTCAGATCACGCAGCTGTACGCTTCGACTCGCCAAGGAACTCCGTGCCTCGACGCATCCAAGCGAGCTCCGCACCACGAGCTTCTACCTGTGCCTGCACATGAAACACTGTGTGGGTGTCAGTACCACTGTACTGGTGGAGTGAGCTTCTCGCCCACCCATACAAAACCTACACGTTTCATTTACTTTGTGTAACATAAACCCTCTTTCGATTGTCTTTCTATTCTTGCCTTAGTATCAGTTTAGGACCGGCGCCTTAGCGCAACTTGTGTATCAGAACCATCCCGTGCTCGCAATGTCAACGTTAACTCATACTTTGTCTCTATACCACTTCTCGTGCCAACAACGTTAACCTATCAAGTCGTGTTTGCCTTACGGCCATAATCAGAGATGCAGCTACACGAAAGACTCCATTTCCTTGTCTCTAGACCTTTCTCGTGCTTGCATTATCAATGCACCGACTTATACCTATCTTTCGTGCCAAACTCTGGGACGTAACGACTCAGTCGTGCCATGAACTCGATTCGTGCATCGATAACTCTGAGGCAACGCCTCCTCGCTTAGTCTTGCCTATACTTGTGTTGTGACAACGCGGCCGTGCCTCATATTTCGAAGCCGTGCCCAATAACTCAACGTAACTTCACACAACTTGCCTTACGGCCCTTTTTGACTTAACTCGCAATAACTTAAGCCTAACTCATGTAACTTTATGCCATCAACTTAATACTCGCCGCCACATCTAGTGCCGAAGCACGCCGCTACACGCTGTAGCAAAATCTTAGGCCCAGGCATTGTGTTTACTAACTTCATACACTTTTAAACTCAACTCAATCCAAAGGCACGCACGCGGATTTGCCGCCCGTGCCGACACATCTATATGAAAGGTCACTGGCATTAACTAGCCATCTTGGACATAGCCTGGCATTCGGGACCCTTGCACCGCAGGTGGCGATCCCCGATGCAAGTCCCCGACATACCAATTGCCTATTATCCAGCTCAGCTATAACTTGTTTCTTCCTAGGCCGAAACGGTCCCATGGCCCAGGGTGTCCGCTCGAAGAAACCATCCCTTGTCGACAAGTTGTCCATGACCACGCACCTACGCTAACTTCTAGACTTAACGTAATGCAAGGTCACATTATTATCACAGTTCCTTTGTTTTACTCTTTCCACTTTTCATACTTTCTTTTGCAGAGCCCCAAACCAGGGTTGCCTCGGCGACTGAACCACAGTCCCGATATATTTCCTCTCGGCGACTAACCATCGCTTAGACTTAACGTTCTTTGAACTCAGGGAACAGCAACTGCCTAGCCTTTCAACTTAACTTGAACATAACGTGTTTCCTTAAGTATCGACCGACCATGGATAACTTTCCACTGAACCAACCGTGGCTCGTGCCTCTAAACCGACTCGTGTTCTACGCAACGCTGTCGCCCAAGTCATACTTCATATGACGGGCCTTGGAATCGTGGGACTATTTAACTTGACAACCGCAGAATGAGCGGGACAGCACGTAGAATAACTTAGGTCGACCGGCATAACTTTGCCAAACTCACTCAAGCCTACGACTTAACCCAAGGGACAAGCAAAGGCTACGCCAAGCCTTGTGGGACAGGACCGAGCATGCTTTAGCAAGCATTTGTGCGGGCGACGCCTATGACTTAGGCTAACTCTCAGCTTTTGCACCGAAGACCAACTTTCCTTCTCCCAAGCCACGGGACGAAGGACCGAGTGTCATTTTCAAAGCACGACGTGCACCAACTCTAAGCCGACAGTGGGACGTTTTCCATGTTCTAACTCGATTCAAACCGTTGGGATTATTCCCTCAGCTATGTGGATGCGTAGCTTTTATTATCAAGCCTAACTTGTGCAAGTTGAAAACACGATTTATTATGTGAAGGCAAAGATGAGGAGAGTTCACCGAAACTACCCCACCTGAGCGATGTCTCCGAGCAAGCCGTTGCAAGGCTAAGACCGAACGCCGTCGGCGTTTCGATTCCTCCGATTGACTTTGCGGGACGGGACACTACACCATACACCACTCAGAACAAGTCTCGTCCTCGAGACTTTCCTGAAGGTAAGTCATCCTACCATTTCTATGGCCAAGACTTAATCGTACACATTCGCCTACGCGTTTCTTCGATTGCGAGCCACGCTCGCACGACTTATCAATCTTTCCGTTAACATAATTTCAAGATCTCGACACACTCCCAGCTTTCAAGCCTTGCTTGAACTCGTCGTATCACTTGGCTGGATCGTGCATGCATTCCAAGCGTCCCCAAAATACAAGCATTCAGCCAAGCCGCATGATAGATAATTGTCATTCTCACTCGAGTCGCATCGTGCACATACCCAGGCGTCCCTGAAATATATGCATGTCAGCCGAGTCTCGTGAGCAGGGTTTCCTATATTCGTGATTCATGCTATCCATTAAAACCCATCCTCAAGATCAATTCTTCGATTGATAACTTTGCAACAGGGCATCTCGCCTAACCGCTAGGCTATTTCTTTTCGAGGCTAAGTCAATGTCAGGATTGGAATCATAGTTCCCCAACAATAATGCCAACACTGACCCCAATCCTAGGGTCAAACCAAAGTCGATCATACGGGGTTTTCTACCCAAGCTCGCGTCACTCAGGTTTCTAAACATCGGCACGATCACCTAATTCGCATCAATGCGTTCGTTGCACAGAATTCAAATTCGTTCAATCACCAATTCTAACCAATTCATGTATTCGATCACGAGATCGTCTCGCTCGACAATACGTTGCACCCCAATCTCACGCGAGTTTGATAATCCGCGGTGGTTCATGAATCACCATGCAACGCTCCCGCGGAATAATCATTCTCATCGGGGCGTAACTCTTGTTTGAGTTTAGACTCATTCATTCTCGATACGCGGATTGGACCTACTCAATCCTCAAGTTCAATCGACAAGCACACCAATTTAATCTCGAGTCTATCTTCGCGTCAAACCACAAGTCGAAGCACAAATTGTCGCACCGTGCAAGTTCGACCACTCCCGCTGTATGAATCACCATACCAGCGCTCACGCAGAGTGATCGCCCCAAATCGGCGTGACGCATGTGCGAGGCTGGAGTAGCACTCGCATAAGACAAGAACATCAACGTTGTGGTTGTCGACGAAGCAAATCCAAACATTCCAGTTTTCATCCAAGCCAAGTTCGATAGTTCGATCGTCATTCGTTCAACTTAGAAAATCCTCGAGCCAAGCCTATCCTTTTTTTTTTTCGACACATTTTTAACATCTCGATTATAACATCCATCGAAACAATGACATCTGCACGATCGTCATTTGCCGAGCCAGAGTACCCCCGAGTTATCGCATATCGATCTTTGATACGCCTCAATACCATCGACGACATGCGTAACCTGACGATCTTCCTTCGCAACCAATTTCGAATCGTACGACTTGATGCTATTGTCCGAACTGGATATACCACCATTCCTCGATATTCAAGATCAAGTTCGATTGCTATTCCTCAAGCTCGTTTCAAAATCGTTATTCAAAACTCAAGTCACATTTCCTTTGCATCAATCCGATATCGCACGCACGATCCTCTAAGTTTCCTCGATCAAGACTATTCATTTTCATTCATCATTCCGAATCGTTTTCTAACTCGCGTTGCTCATTCACAAGTTGTCCGAACGAGATGCTCGTTCGGGACATTCGAGGTCACGACCAACTAAGCGTGACGCGTTCTAAGGCTTTGCGCGATCGCATCGCCTTGCCGCTTACTCGTAATCCTCAATATTCATTCGAACAATTTCCAAGACGAACCATACACCACTTGGACTTGAGCCACTCGACTAGTCGTCGACACTCATTCTTATTCTTCTTCTTACCTATCACATACACCACTCGGATTCAAGCCATACGATCCAGTCCTCAATTACATTCGCGTCATTCGCTAAGACATCCTTCAGATTCGTTCGACGAATCGCTAGCGTAGTCGCTCGCGTCGTATCGACGCACACACTAAGTCGTTTGCACTATTTCCTCGAAATCCAAATCAATCTTCCGTGTACGCCTAAGCGTTAGTCCGATAGCGTTCCTATCGATAGACACTCTAAGTATATCTCCGTTCCCGACCGAACGATACTTGATATCGCTCGCAACTCGTTTGCACCAAGGGTCAAGGTGCGCGACGCGAAACACAACTTAGCCGAAAGGCCGTGTGCATAGCCATTCCGTACGGACTATTTTTTCGAGTTTGCACGCTCAATTGCTAGGGTCGACGTTGGACTAATTAGGCATGCACGCGACTTGCTAACATTAGCACATATTTTCTATCGAGTCAAGTTTGCAACGTTCGGCACAAAGGCCCTATCGACGCATTTGGCAACGGCCTACCGATGCGTTAGATTGAACGCTTGTACGAGCTTTCGAAAATATTTAGACTTATTGTATGGACATGCCGAGGAACATTTGAGAGAGAGCGCACCAATGATAACAACTTGCGGAAGCAACAGAGTTTTTGTGGAAACATCAAAGTTAAAGAATTCAATCGACGGTCCAAGGACGTAAAGCCGTGCTCTGATACCACTATGTCACGCCCCGCTCCCGTAGGAGCGATCGTCCTCGCTAAGGCGTGATGCCGCACGAGCCTAGATTGCGCTCGTGCAAGGCGGGTTCCATAACGGCCGATTACAGCGGCTGCGACGGGGTCGTCGCACAGAAGTCCCGTGCAGAGACATTGATTTATAGCAGCGGAAATAAAGAAGAACACATGAACACAAAGTCATTCAAAAGAATCTCTTTTATTGATATTGAATACCAGATTACATCTGTGGGCGTAAGGCCAAATTACAATGTCTCTCGTGCTCACTTTACTCTCATTTACAAGTCACTCTGCTCTCTCTCATCTCTCAATACAATACTTGAATCCAGCGGAAGCTTCGGAAGGCGATGTCCATACGTTATGTCCTGTATAAGTCTTCAGATCACGCAGCTGTACGCTTCGACTCGCCAAGGAACTCCGTGCCTCGACGCATCCAAGCGAGCTCCGCACCACGAGCTTCTACCTGTGCCTGCACATGAAACACTGTGTGGGTGTCAGTACCACTGTACTGGTGGAGTGAGCTTCTCGCCCACCCATACAAAACCTACACGTTTCATTTACTTTGTGTAACATAAACCCTCTTTCGATTGTCTTTCTATTCTTGCCTTAGTATCAGTTTAGGACCGGCGCCTTAGCGCAACTTGTGTATCAGAACCATCCCGTGCTCGCAATGTCAACGTTAACTCATACTTTGTCTCTATACCACTTCTCGTGCCAACAACGTTAACCTATCAAGTCGTGTTTGCCTTACGGCCATAATCAGAGACGCAGCTACACGAAAGACTCCATTTCCTTGTCTCTAGACCTTTCTCGTGCTTGCATTATCAATGCACCGACTTATACCTATCTTTCGTGCCAAACTCTGGGACGTAACGACTCAGTCGTGCCATGAACTCGATTCGTGCATCGATAACTCTGAGGCAACGCCTCCTCGCTTAGTCTTGCCTATACTTGTGTTGTGACAACGCGGCCGTGCCTCATATTTCGAAGCCGTGCCCAATAACTCAACGTAACTTCACACAACTTGCCTTACGGCCCTTTTTGACTTAACTCGCAATAACTTAAGCCTAACTCATGTAACTTTATGCCATCAACTTAATACTCGCCGCCACATCTAGTGCCGAAGCACGCCGCTACACGCTGTAGCAAAATCTTAGGCCCAGGCATTGTGTTTACTAACTTCATACACTTTTAAACTCAACTCAATCCAAAGGCACGCACGCGGATTTGCCGCCCGTGCCGACACATCTATATGAAAGGTCACTGGCATTAACTAGCCATCTTGGACATAGCCTGGCATTCGGGACCCTTGCACCGCAGGTGGCGATCCCCGATGCAAGTCCCCGACATACCAATTGCCTATTACCCAGCTCAGCTATAACTTGTTTCTTCCTAGGCCGAAACGGTCCCATGGCCCAGGGTGTCCGCTCGAAGAAACCATCCCTTGTCGACAAGTTGTCCATGACCACGCACCTACGCTAACTTCTAGACTTAACGTAATGCAAGGTCACATTATTATCACAGTTCCTTTGTTTTACTCTTTCCACTTTTCATACTTTCTTTTGCAGAGCCCCAAACCAGGGTTGCCTCGGCGACTGAACCACAGTCCCGATATATTTCCTCTCGGCGACTAACCATCGCTTAGACTTAACGTTCTTTGAACTCAGGGAACAGCAACTGCCTAGCCTTTCAACTTAACTTGAACATAACGTGTTTCCTTAAGTATCGACCGACCATGGATAACTTTCCACTGAACCAACCGTGGCTCGTGCCTCTAAACCGACTCGTGTTCTACGCAACGCTGTCGCCCAAGTCATACTTCATATGACGGGCCTTGGAATCGTGGGACTATTTAACTTGACAACCGCAGAATGAGCGGGACAGCACGTAGAATAACTTAGGTCGACCGGCATAACTTTGCCAAACTCACTCAAGCCTACGACTTAACCCAAGGGACGAGCAAAGGCTACGCCAAGCCTTGTGGGACAGGACCGAGCATGCTTTAGCAAGCATTTGTGCGGGCGACGCCTATGACTTAGGCTAACTCTCAGCTTTTGCACCGAAGACCAACTTTCCTTCTCCCAAGCCACGGGACGAAGGACCGAGTGTCATTTTCAAAGCACGACGTGCACCAACTCTAAGCCGACAGTGGGACGTTTTCCATGTTCTAACTCGATTCAAACCGTTGGGATTATTCCCTCAGCTATGTGGATGCGTAGCTTTTATTATCAAGCCTAACTTGTGCAAGTTGAAAACACGATTTATTATGTGAAGGCAAAGATGAGGAGAGTTCACCGAAACTACCCCACCTGAGCGATGTCTCCGAGCAAGCCGTTGCAAGGCTAAGACCGAACGCCGTCGGCGTTTCGATTCCTCCGATTGACTTTGCGGGACGGGACACTACAGGGTGGGCTCCGGAGTACCCCCGGATTCAGCTTCATCCTGCTACCGGTGAGTACATCCGCGGACCCGCGGATCCTCCGACGCCTCCAGAGAGGCCGATAGGCGAGAACCGACGAGAGCTATGGCCCGCGGGTGATACGTAAGTAAATTTAAGTTAATTTATTAAATTTGTTTCATTTATTCAAGTTAATAATCCAGTCTTTGCTTCTTTGTAGGTTTTTCCCGTTTGATGCTGCCCGGATACTCGGGCAAATTATCCGGGAAAACTACCATGGCCCCTACCTCAATTTTTCTGAGGTGCCTCAGAACATGCAGTACGTCTGGCTCGAGGAGATGAAGGTATATATATATCTTTTGGTTAATTATTAATTATTCTTTAATCCACTAATTTTTTAATTACGTGATAATTTAATTTGTATGTCAGACGACGTTCTGGTGGCCCCCCCATCGCGAGGAGTTGATTCGCAAGGCCTACAAAGCCGCCGCCGGGAAGAAGATACGGGATGCGGTGTACGACGTTCGTACGGCGCATTCAAGGAAGAAGTGGCTCCGGGAGGAGTACTACGAGCAGATGTTGGATAAGATGAATACTGCTCAGTACAGGGAGAAATCAGAGAAAGCGAAGGCGAGCAGACAGGTCGCTGCTCTGCATACGGGAGGTTCAAAGCCCCACGCAGCGACGCGTGCAGATTTGGTGAGATACCGCAAATTCATTTCACTATTAAATTCGGTACTATTAATATACGTAGTTAATTAAATTCGACGTATATTTCGTATGCAGGCACGACAGGCGGTAAAGGAGGGGAGAGAGCCGGAGTCGGTCACCGCCTACGATGTATTCCTGCATACACACAAGAGGCGGGCAGACGGGAGCTTCGTCGACGCGAGGGCCCAGGCGACTGATGTAAGTAATTACGTTTATGAGATTTATATTAGTAATATAATTATTGTTAACTTAATTAGGTGAACGTAGGATTCAAATTATAACTTAGGAAAACATAGGATTTAGATTATAACTTAGGAAAACTTATAGTATAAACACATTCATTGGATAGGCTGCATATCGTGAGGCCCTTAGTCAGATTGAGCCCCCTGCCGAGGTTGTCGGCGAAACGACGCCCACCCAGACGCCCTCTTCTATGGCCGCTCGCTACGACGACGTGTTCGTAGAGTCTGTCGGCGGCTTTAATAAAGGGCACGTCTACGGCGTAGGTTCCATGGCGGCGGCGTTGCAGGGCGCGACTCCGAGATATCCACCGCCCCCGCCTCCTCCCGTGCCCCCGTCGGACGATATGAGGACGCAGCTTGCGACTCTCACCTCCGATATGTCGGAAATGCGGAGTCTAATGTCGGATGTGCTGGAGCGCCTTCCGCGTCCTTCTGCTCCCGGTCCAGATCCGTCTGCTCCCGGTACGTCTACTGCGGTTGCCGGTCCTTCCGACCCTGGACGTTATTCATTTGACCGTAATGCCGAGGTCCGCCTGGTACCGGATACTGCGCTCATTGGGCTCATGGACATGATGTCGGCAGAGCAGCTCCGCACGCTTCCAGAGCATGTGTTGTCCCAGGTGCCGGCGTACATGGTGGAAGAGTACATCCGCAGAGCCGAGGCGGCGCTGAGACGACCACGCGATCCATCTCCGGGAAAATGATATTTGTACTGTTTTTTGATATTATGAATTTGGATATTTGGATATTATGAATTTGGATATTTGGATATTTGTTATTGGATATTTGATATTGGATATCATGAATTTGGATATTTGGATATTTGTTGATCGTACATGGATGTTTGGATGGATATTTGGATATTTGTTGATCGTACATGGATGTTTGGATATTGGATATTATGAATGTGTAATATTTACGAAAAGGAAATAGAATGTTTCTGTAATTTTTTTTAATTGATGTTACATTTAGCGACGGACTAGCGACTAACTAGCGACGGATTATATAAATATTTGCAGTTACCGACGGAAGAGCGACGGAATATCCGTCGCTAACTGGGTGATATAAAATATTTTGCAGTTACCGACGGAAGAGTGACGGAATATCCGTCGCTAACTGGGTGATATAAAATATTTTGCAGTTGCCGACGGAAGAGCGACTACCTAGCGACGGCGAATCCGTCGACATGGTTCTGGAAATATGGTAGGTTTCCAGAGACTTAGCGACGGATAGTTGGTCGCTAATCCGTCGCTAATCTGTCGAGGATGACGACGGACTAGCGACGGATGAGCGACCAATTATCCGTCGACATGGTTCTGAAAATATGGAAGCTTTCCAGAACCAGGCCGACGACCTACCCGTCGCTAATACGTCGCTATAACATCGAGGTTAACGACGGAATGGCGACGGAATAGCGACTGATTTTGCGTATCTGGAACGTCTCTGATACGCTTTTACCGACCTATTGACGACGGATTAGCGACGGATATTTTAATATTATATGGCATGTAAACCGACGGGAACATGTCGCTAATCCGTCGCTAAGTAGGTGAAAGACAACCGTCGCTAACCAGTCGCTAGTCCGTCGGATAATTATTTGTCCGACGGCTTAGCGACGGACATTTTTTAGCGACGACGTTTTTCCCGACGGCCATTTTCATCAAATATCCGTCGCCATTACGTCGGTAATTTATGTTACCGACGGATAAGCGACGGATCTGGCCGTCGCTAAAGTTGGTTTTTTTGGTAGTGAACGTTCAATTCAACTAGCTCGATTTGTAAAGTTGAACTAATACCACTTATTAGGAAGACGGTGAGATTGAATCGGAGTGGTTTCATGATGTATGAAATTAGACTTAATCCATATGACTTATAAAAAGATCTTGGTTATATCCACACCAAATCATCCCATTTACTATCGAGACTAAAATTTTATAAAACTCTTCTTTATACGATGATCACCAAACTAATGAATTTTGAAAGTTCAATAGAATGCGAGATTCAACTACTAAAAAGCAACAAAGTGTTGATCAACACTGTAGAGGAAAAAGCAAAGAGGACCACCAGGCCCTATGTACAAGACCAGATTAGATGCACTCAAAAAGTATTGAAGAATACTTTTACGGAAATACTCTTTTGCCCGCGGGGATAACCCTCCACGTGCCCGCATGTTGGCGTGTCCCCCCCAACCAAACGACGACACGTGGTTTGCAGGTCAGGACTGCAGTCCAAGTCCACGGGCAACATAACACTGCCGATGCTTTTATCATTGGGATACTTCCACGACCAAGATTCTATTTTGGAGAGAGGAAAAACTCGCTGTACTGAAGGAAGGTATCCGAATTGATTTTGGTGTTTGATCGATGTAGTCTATTCCTGTTCTCATCAAAGTTCTCACTTTCCCAGTCTTACTCATTGCTTGAGCGCTCGATCATTGTCACTGTTTCCGACCCTTCGATCTCTACGAAAGCAAAACTACCCATTGCTATTTGCTGCATGGAGACAGTACTCGTGCATACATCAAAGCCGGAACCATGCAACCAGACGCATGCCAACTTAATCAAGTGAGCTATCTCATCTTCTCTATAGCAGTTCAAGAAACATTGAGTTGAGAAGTTAACGACACGAAGGCTTCCTCCTTGCACGGAACCACAATAGCACCCTTCTGATACTCGAACCCGAACTCTTCTTCGGCCGTGGACAGCATTCCCTGGAACAGCGGATGCTTCAAGTACGACACCGGGACGATGAACCTCTTGCGCGCCTCCCCCACGTATATCGCAAAGTGGCCTTTCGGTACGACGTCCGTGACCGACGCAGCCTTCTTGTTCCGGTGCAAAGACTTCTGAAGAACAAGTCTGGCGTGAGAAACCCCTGGCAAATGGAATCCCATTGCACGAAATTTTGAACAAGTAGAATATGCAGCTGAGGCTTAGTCGAGGACTTGAAGGCTTGCTAGGCTACTTGTGTCTGTGAAGTGATAAACTATGGTCATGCACCAGTACATATATATAGACACATTACTGATGGCACAAGTCAATATTTGTGCAGTGCATTGTGGTTGGGATGATGGGAAAATAATGTATAATGTCTCTTTTTTTCCCTCATCGTAATGGCAAACCAGGGACTAGGGCCAACTGGCCTGTAGAGGGAACGTGCCTTGTTTTGTATAAATAGCAAGCTAAGAAGCAAAGAAAACTATAAAGCATATATATATGAGAAAATGGGTCACATTTATTTCTGTCCAATTCTGTTCCTCTACCTATTACATATAGACCATGGGAGTAGATATGTGGATGGTGGCCCACATGTAATAGGAAGGGGACATAATTGGACAGAAATAAATGGGACAACAAATCTGCTTCCTGAGAAAATTCTCAAAGATCGTCAGTGGACTACTGAAATCACATACAAGTGTCTCTCAGAAGACATGACACGTGTCAGCAAAATCCATTGACAATGGATGAAATAAAAATCAATAGTAGTTGAATCAAATTGTAGTTCTCAAATTCATTATATTTTTTGTTTGAGTTTATTTCTGGACTGAAGGTTACCATGCGTGATGGTTGGAGGAGGATATAATTTTCTCGAGTTGCTAGCAAATTGCTTTTGATTGTAAAATGGATCATTTTTCTTTAATGAATCTATCTTGGACTTTCTTTGAGTGCACTCAAGAAACATGATTGGAGACACCTTATTAATAAAATTGAATCTCGATTGGTTGGATAGAAAGAAAAACTAATTTCTAGAGACTTCATCGATTTTTCGCCAACTTGACCCCTACAACCAATTTTACTACTTTGTCACCCTACAAAAGTTTCCTGACAAATGGCCTTATGGTGTCTGTGATTAGAGTTTCGAGTATGGGATTTTATCTTTAATTGTGGGTTGGAGTCATCTCGGGGGAGAGCTGAGTCTATCGTGCATTAGCGGAGCCTCGTCCTGGTACTGGGATGTCCCGCTTAGATTGTGTGCATGTTTCCATTTGTCTATCAAAATCAAAGTAATTTCCTGATTTGTCAATTGATAAGAGTATTGTAAAAACATAGTAAATATATTATGGGCCATGTTCTGATATCTAATCCATTTCAAGCCAATCTCAACTAATTTTCATATATCTCAACTAATTTTCATATATCATTCAATTGATAAGAGGAAGCGCATGAGGCTGCCCACCAGTAGTACCAGTCTTTCAACATGGAATGTTTAGTGATTGGAAAAAACTATATTTCTTCTGTATATATTTGGCCTCAGTTGTCTTTCCGTGCTTGCTCCTCAAGGACCATGAACGAGAAAAATAATCCAGAAACCAGCATGAAGCATGAGCAACTGTAGCCCATGTAGTCATGTCAAACCTGTAATTGAGTTCAGAAAATTCACTGTAGAGTAATGAAGTTTGAAGAAATTGCACGGAGGGTAACAAGTTTTAAGAAATTACTAATAGGAGAACTTTCTGTGACTTAGAGTGTTCCAGATCGAAGTTCTCTTGTGAACTTTCTGGTTTCTGGGGGCAGGTTGTCTATAGGACGACTTGCTTTGAGCAACGGTGATTTTGATCACCCCAGCAAAGAGTTCTATTTGTGTATTTTTCTCCTTGTTTGTTCTATCTCATTGTAGAATTTTCGAACGCAAAGAAGAACGTCTTTTGTTTCTTTCTTCTCCATCTTTCCTGTTTCTAAAACATTCTATCTGAATTGCAAATGTGTTTGCAAGGAAAGGACGGATTTAATTATTGTGTGCATGTAACCTGGGTTCACATGTTTCGTTGGAATCGACTTCTTTCAGAGAGCAAGTTTCTTGCATGGATCTTGGATCTCGACTACAACATCAAGATCAAACAAAAGGGTAGACTATAGAGTTTGCGTGAAACTCTGTTTTTGGTCCTTGATCTAGATCTTTGATCCGGCTCGAGACTAACAGTTGTGATCTCTCTCTCTCTCTCTCTCTCTCTCTCTCTCTCTCTCCCTCTCTCTCTCTTAAAAGAAAGAAGAAAAGAACTAGTCAAACTCATGATTGATTCAACCCAAGAGTTTGCTAAGTAGAAACAGATTTTATTGTACCGTGGAGTTCATTATGAAGGACCATCTCATGGTCCGTTATAGTAATGTGGAAGCATATAGGTCTATATATATATATATATATATATATATATATATATATATATATATATATTTGGCACATACAAGAATGAACTATCGATCGGACCACCTCTTCTTTGGACTCTGCGGAGCGCAATTCAATATCAGTATGTACAGATCTCTACAAGCTTTACAAGCAACAAAAGATGCACATGCACTCCCTTTCTGACAAGAAAATGATCAATTACTGGTATCAACACATCTTAATTTCTTCACATCCAAGACCACTTATAATTTGCGACGTAACCGTTACGAAGCACTCCACGTTGCATGGAACTCTCAGACAGTAGCCAGTCGGGTGGTCGAAGCCATGTTCTTCTTCCGCCCCGCGAAGCAGGTCTCGGAACCTCGGATGATCCAAGTACGATATCGGGACAATGAACCTCTTCTCCGTCTCTCCCACGTACATAGCGAAATGTCCCCTCGGGACATCAGCTGCATGAGACTTGTGATTCTTGGTTGATGGCATGCGCATGATCTTCTTCTTCAGACAGGCTAAACGAATGCCCATCACCAATTTTGCTTTGCAACTTAAGTGTTGTAGTAATGATAGCGATAGCGTTTCATCAAGATTGTAACCTATATATATATATATATATATATATATATATATATATATATATATATATATATATATATATATACATGGAGAGAGATGAGATGATTAGAAAGTCCAAGGGATGGGCATGCTGTGTCTTGATTGATATTTGAATCCAAATTACAAAGCCTACTTGTTCACATTTATAACAATAACCTTGTTTTATTTAGCAGTGCATCATGTGAACGATCCCCATGCATTGCCACTTGCCTAAACTAAAACCAAGGATATGAGCCAGCTGTTTTTAAATGTTATCACTTGCAATCATTTGGGGAAGTCAGTGAATTAGAATCTCTACCAAACATATTGCACATAGATTTCTGCATATAGTTCGGATCTATCAATCTTTAGAGAGTTCACCAGTGTAATTGTAGGTTATGTATGTACAATACTCCTCTAGATGACTGTATCTGTATCCACGTAGACGATCGATGACACTTCCTCAACACTCATTTAAGGGCTGGCATCTCATGCATGTCTAGGCTCCAAGAGATCGAAAACTTGATTAAAAGTGATTTGTCCGGTTTTCATCTTGCCCATGGGCAGATCCAGAAACTGTAGTTGGGATGGACTACCATAAATTTGAATGGGCTAGAAGTGAACTTATAATCCATATAAAAAAATAAAAAAAAAATCAAATTTTTTTGATATTATTAAGATCTAATATATAAACTATGTATATAACCATATCCATGTTGTATTTGTATTACTTTTATAGAAATGTCATATTTGAATCCATATTGTGTACATATCTAAATTCGTGCAACGTAGATGTTGTATTTGTATATAATTTTATAGAAATGTAGTATTCCAAATCCATATATACATCGTGTACATATCTAAATTCGTGCCACCTAGATTAATGTTCTGAAGAATGTTGGGTTTGTAGTCTTTTGTTTTGGTTTTTAGTCCCACATCGGCTAGAAAGGAATGTGTATCTCCATATATATGAGTCTTTTCTCTTTATGGAGATGCACATGTAGTGCACATGGGTGTGTGCCATGTGGGATTAATTATTAATGGTATAAAGGCTTAATCAACAATTAAGAAGCTGTAAGCTTTTTGCTCTTGGAAATTTATTTCCATGGAGCTAAGCTCCGTAGGAGCTTAGCGACTCGGACTCGCTCTTGGAAATTTATTTCCATGGAGCTAAGCTCCGTAGGAGCTTAGCGACTCGAACTCGGACTCGGGCTCAAGGGCTCATGAGGCGTAATGTGGCGTTTTGTTGGCGCACTTAGCACGTCAGCATCGTCGCTAGGCGCATAGTGCGACCACGTTGCGCGGCCCGTTACGCGAGCCCAGTTACGCTGGCCTAGTTACGCAGCGCAGCGTGCGTAGAGTGCGTAGAGTGCGTAGTATGCGTATGGCTGGCTGCATATTAGAGCGGGAACGGTTGCAGCAGTTGCTGCACGTTCAGGAGTGGTTCTGCCACTACCCTGAAGTTCAGGCAACTGCTTGGCAACCGTCCCGTGGGCTATATATGCAGGTTCTCTCCTCTCTCTGAGGGTAGAAGTAATCAGAATTTCAGGGAGAAAACTCTAAGTGTTCTTTAACACAACAGAGTAGTGAGCGTGTTCTTTAACACAAACACTAGTACTTTTTAGTACGCGTGGGTTCTGTTACTTCAAACAGAGAGAGAAGAGTAGAGCCATTGCTAGAGGAGTTCGCCGTCTTCCGAGGAGTCAGAAGAGCAGGAGTGTTCCAAGGTTTTCCGTCAACCTTGCTGGTTCCTGGAAGCTGTTCGCAGAGGGCGAATAAAGCTTTGAGCAATGGTGATCATTCACCCCAGCATTTCCATCTCCCGCCTGTCATCCTTCTGTTGCCTTTAGTAGTTCTGTCAGTATCTTCTTTTTAGAAGGCACTACTGCCAGTTTGCTACGACCACGAAAATCTCTTTAGATTATTCGTGTATTACGATATCTTTTTAGATCTCGTAATTTGCAGAATCCTTCTGGATCTTTGTTGCAAAACCTTCTTTAAAGAATTGTATTTAAAACGTTGTCTTTATAACTGTTTCAGTTTCTGTATTTTCTATCGAAAAGCGTGTCCCGGCGTTCCCGACACTAACAATCTCAAAGCTTTATTGCTACGATGGAAAACATTAATGCTTCACTCCTAAACACTGACTTCTGTAAGTTAGAGAAGTTTGATGGAAAGCATTATCAAGTCTGGAAGAGGAAGGTTTATCTCACTCTTCAACTCAGAGACGTGGATCACGTGCTTCTTGAAGAGGAACCTACCGTTCCAGATACTGGGTCTGCTGCCGCAATCTCTGCGGCTACTAAACTTCAGGCCAAGTGGAGAAGGGAGAATAGCATTTGCAGGTTGCTTATCCTGAATGCTATGGAGGATTCCCTAGCAGAATCATATTCTAAGAAGAATATCGCTAGAGACATATGGGAGTCTCTAGAAAAACTCTACGAAGAAGACAAGAACCGCAGTAAAATATTTGTGGTTGAAAAATATCACAAGTGGTTCTTTGAGGACGAAAAGTCTATGCTGCCGCAGGTAAAGGAGTTCCTGAAACTGCGACAGAAGCTGGAAGACGAGTCGATGCCCCTCCCCGACAAGTTTGTTGTTGGAGGGATTGTCTCAAAGCTCCCCGCTGGGTGGAGCAAGTTCTATGCAAACATGCATAGGAAGAAGTTGGAGATCACCCTTGAAGATCTCCTACAGGAAATCTATGTTGAGGACCAGATGCGGGCTCAACTGAAGGTGGACACACTGTCCAAGCAATTGGCTAACGCCAATCTGGTTCAGACCAAGGAACCAAAGAAAAAGCAGGCCGCTTTTTACAGCAAGAAGAAGAACCCTGACAATCTAAAAGTCAAGGGAACTTCTATCAAGAAAAAGAAGCCAAAGTCAGAAATGTCTTGCTTCAAGTGTGGCAAGAAAGGCCACTTTAAGAATGAGTGTAAAGCAAAGACCAAGCAATCAGAGCAAGGAGAGCCTAGTAAGGTATCTATGATCACTGACGTAATTGCTATGATTGCACAGGTTGATGCAGTAAGGACTGACTCTGACTGGTGGGTAGACACTGGAGCCTCCTGCCATGTCTGCTCCAGTAAGGAGTGGTTCACCACCTATACACCTACTTCTGAAGTGGTTATGATGGCGAACCAAACGCAAGCTGAAGTGCTCGGGATCGGGACGGTGGTGTTGAAGCTGACTTCGGGGAAGTCTCTGACGCTTCAAGGCGTAAAGCACGTACCTGCTATCGCCAAGAACCTGGTCTCGGGAGGCCTACTCTGCAATGCAGGCCTCAGGATGGACATCAATGCTGGCCAGATGGTGATGTCTATCAAGGGAACATATTTCGGGAAAGCTTTTTATACCGAAGGAATGTTCAAGATTCAGCTTGTAAATCAGTCCAATGTAATTAATGTAATTAATGAAGTCACTCATTCTGCTTATACTCTTGAGTTGTGGCATAATAGGCTAGGACATGTTCATTGTAAACGAATAAACAGAATGTCTAGTCTAGGACTTATCTCCAAATGTGGGGGTAAGGTAGAGAAATGTGAAGTTTGTGCTCAAACGAAGATCACAAGGAAACCCTTTCCTCGGATTAATCGAAGTACAGATCTTCTAGAGTTGGTTCACTCCGATATCTGTGACTTCAAACAGTTCTCTACAAAGGCCGGGATGAAGTATTTCATAACCTTCATCGATGACTTCTCAAAGTATGCGTTCGTCTACTTGCTGAAGGATAAAGACGAAGCATTCGAGAAGTTCAAGGAGTTCAGAGCCGAAGCTGAGCGGCAGACTGGACAACAACTCAAAAGGATAAGAAGTGATCGAGGTGGGGAGTACAGGTCTCATGAATTCGCATCGTTCTGTAAGGAACATGGAATTTTCAATGAGACTACGGCTCCGTACTCTCCTCAATCAAACGGAGTAGCTGAGAGGAAGAACAGAACGTTGACAGAAATGATAAATTCAATGTTGTTGACTGCTGGCCTTCCTAAGTGCTACTGGGGAGAAGCTGCATTGACAGCCACTTTTATTCTAAATAGAGTGCCTCATGCAACTTCAGACATTACTCCTCATGAACTCTGGTTCAAGGTCAGACCTAACTTGAATGTCATTCGAGTATGGGGGTGTCTGGCGTATGTCAAGCTTCCAGATCTAAAGATTCAGAAGCTTGGGACAAGGACTACAAAGACGATCTTCTTGGGGTATGCCGAGAAGAGTGATGCTCGAAGATTTCTTGATATTGTGTCAAATCATATCATTGAATCTCGCGATACAGAATATTTTGAAGACAAGTTTGCAAGGCACAAGAATATTGTTCTTCCGGATGTTCCGAAGAATAATGAGGGTGCACAAGAGACTGAAGTCTTCAATGAAGATGTGGTCCAAGAAGATGTTGTTGTTGATACAACGGTTGAACCAGAACAAGCTGAGCCGTCAGCTAAGCGTGTGAGGAGGCCGAAGGACTTCGGAAGTGACTTTGTCACCTATCATGTGGAAGCAGATCCGCTTACCTATGATGAGGCGATGAAGACTAGAGACACGATTTTCTGGAAGGAGGCGATTGACAATGAAATTGATTCCATCACCTCAAATAACACTTGGGTGTTGGTTGATCTTCCTGAAGGAGCGAAACCCATCGGATGCAAATGGATCTTCAAGAAGAAGATGAAAGCAGACGGAACTATTGACAAGTTCAAGGCTAGGTTGGTAGCCAAGGGGTTTTCTCAGAAGCAGGGGATTGACTATTTTGACACGTATGCTCCAGTAGCCCGGATGACCACCATCAGAATGTTGATTGCTCTCACAGTAATACATAAGATGGTGATACATCAGATGGATGTGAATACGGCTTTCCTAAATGGCGAGCTGACCAAAGAGATTTACATGCAACAGCCAGAGGGATTTGTCATCAGGGGTCTTGAAGACAAAGTCTGCAAGTTGGTGAAATCCTTGTACGGTCTTAAACAGGCTCCCAAGATATGGCATGAGAAATTTGACAAAGTTATAAGTGCAAATGGCTACATGGTCAGCGATATGGACAAGTGTGTTTACACGAAATTTGCTGATGGAATAGGTGTGATCGTTTGTCTGTATGTGGACGACATGCTTATCCGAGGTACGGATATTAGCTGTGTCACTAAGACAAATAAGTTCATCTCTAGCAAGTTCAGTATGAAGGACTTGGGGAAAGCTGATGTGATCTTAGGGATCAAGATCATCCGGACAGACACTGGACTAGCGCTATCACAGTCTCATTATATTGAGAAAATGGTCACTCGTTATGGGTATCGGGATCTTCCAGGGATCGATACGCCGTACAGGTGTGATCTGAAGCTGAAGCCTAATTCAGGGGAAAGCATCAGGCAGCTGGAGTATGCAAGCGTAATGGAAAGTTTGATGTATGCTACTACTGCCACAAGGCCTGACATAGCTTTCGCCGTGGGAATGCTGAGTCGTTTCACGAGCAACCCAGGTGCTGAACACTGGAAAGCTGTGAAACGGGTTATGAGATATCTTAAGAAGACTCAGACATATGCACTGTACTACAGCGGAGATCCGTCGGTAGTGGAAGGCTTCAGTGATGCCAGTTGGTGCTCAGAGGTGGAGAGCGAGAGGTCCACAGGTGGATACATTTTCACAATGGGTGGAGCTGCTATATCGTAGAAGTCGAAGAAGCAGACTATGCTCTCGCGGTCATCCATGGAGTCTGAGTTCTTTGCACTAGATACCGCAGCCGAGGAAGCAGAATGGCTTCGGGAGCTCATGTATGATCTTCCATTGGTTGGTGCGCAAATACCGGCGATACCGATATACTGCGACAACCAGGCAACTACGGCGGTGGCATCAAATGACCTCTTTAACGGAAAGAAGAGGACTGTGCGGTTGAAGCACAGGGCAGTACACGATCTTATCAAGAGAGGTGTTATTGCAGTGATTGATGTTCGGAGTCAGGAGAACCTGGCGGATCCGTTTACCAAGGGCCTCAAGCGCCAGCTGGTCAATGACACAGCTTATAAAATGGGCTTGAAGGCATTCTGATATTGTATTATTGTATTCCTACCATAAAGTTTTATGCTATTAGTTCAAAGATTTATCTACTAGGCATCTAGCTTTTGGTTCAAGGGAGGACCAATAATCGGAAGAATATCAGGAACGGTGGGTACATGTTCTATTGGGCATGGAGAGGTTACGGACCTATAACCACTGTTGTCTACTATTGTTTTCTGCGAAAAACGGTTCCTGTGGAAAGGTTGGCTTAATTGCCTTAATGAGTTCTCAGGCAGAGTGAATGCCTGGTGTGCTTTACAGGAGGCACGGTAGAGCAGCACTACAAGGAGTGAAACTCCATGCTACAGTGGGGTGACTCCACAATGAGGTTCCTATATGTGGGGTGCTGCCCAGGAATAGGATAAAGCCTCGGCTTTGCAGGCCAAGTCACAGCGACATAGCACCGCAAATAGGCAGTTAGCCTAATGCTATATATTAAATATAAAGAGGGGTGTAGTCAGCACTACAAAGAGGAGGAGTTCCTCATGTTACAGTGGCACGACACCACCATGAGGTACCCTGTTAGGGATAAAGTCTCGGCCTTGCAAGCCATGTCGTTGCGGCGTAACACCGCAAGGGAGCCTAAGGCTTCATGCTGGGTAGTTTGGCACTACAAAGAGGCGGTTGCCTCATGCTACTGTAGTATGACACTACGATGAGGTTCCCGGTACGGGGTAAGTCCTCGGCTTTAAGCCATGTCATAGCGGCGTAGCACCGCAAGGGAAGCGCAAAGCGCTTCATGCCATGTCTCTTTATAATGAACTCACCTATAGTGTATGACGAGATATCAGGCCGTCTCTTGAGAGTAAACTTGTAGACACCCAAAATTATACACTGAAACCAGGCTGGCACAGGGCCTTTAATGTGTAGCCAGAAGCACATGTAACTACATTATGTGAGTGGAAAGAATTTCAGCTATGATGCAGAATTCAAGGCTTAGTCCATTCTTGTATTATAGTTTGATTTTTGACCCATGCGGGAAGATTCAAGTCGTAAGCGACATCTCTCCTAATGCATGATGGACAGTTACTGTGGGGAACACTCGTACTCATATATATAGAGATATGTGGAGGATTGTTGGGTTTGTAGCCTTTTGTTTTGGTTTTAGTCCCACATCGGCTAGAAAGGAATGTGTATCTCCATATATATGAGTCTTTTCTCTTTATGGAGATGCACATGTAGTGCACATGGGTGTGTGCCATGTGGGATTAATTATTAATGGTATAAAGGCTTAATCAACAATTAAGAAGCTGTAAGCTTTTTGCTCTTGGAAATTTATTTCCATGGAGCTAAGCTCCGTAGGAGCTTAGCGACTCGGACTCGGACTCGGACTCGGGCTCGGACTCGGGCTCAAGGGCTCATGAGACGTAATGTGGCATTTTGTTGGCGTACTTTGCACTTAGCACGTCAGCATCGTCGCTAGGCGCATAGTGCGCTTAAGTTGCGCTCGTTGCGCGAGCCACTTGCGCGACCACGTTGCGCGGCCCGTTACGCGAGCCCAGTTACGCTGGCTCAGTTACGCAGCCCAGTACGCAGCCCAGTACGCCCAGTGTGCGCAGCGTACGCAGCGTGCGTAGAGTGCGCAGTGTGTGCAGCGTACGCAGTGTGCGTAGAGTGCGTAGTGTGCGTATGGCTGGCTGCATATTAGAGCGGGAACGGTTGCAGCAGTTGCTGCACGTTCAGGATTGGTTCTGCCACTACTCTGAAGTTCAGGCAACTGCTTGGCAACCGTCCCGTGGGCTATATATGCAGGTTCTCTCCTCTCTCTGAGGGTAGAAGTAATCAGAATTCCAGGGAGAAAACTCTAAGTGTTCTTTAACACAACAGAGTAGTGAGCGTGTTCTTTAATACAAACACTAGTACTTTTTAGTACGCGTGGGTTCTGTTACTTCAAACAGAGAGAGAAGAGTAGAGCCATTGCCAGAGGAGTTCGCCGTCTTCCGAGGAGTCAGAAGAGCAGGAGTGTTCCAAGGTTTTCCGTCAACCTTGCTGGTTCCTGGAAGCTGTTCGCAGAGGACGAATAAAGCTTTGAGCAACGGTGATCATTCACCCCAGCATTTCCATCTCCCGCCTGTCATCCTTCTGTTGCCTTTAGTAGTTCTGTCAGTATCTTCTTTTTAGAAGGCACTACTGCCAGTTTGCTACGACCACGAAAATCTCTTTAGATTATTCGTGTATTACGATATCTTTTTAGATCTCGTAATTTGCAGAATCCTTCTGGATCTCTGTTGCAAAACCTTCTTTAAGGAATTGTATTTGAAACGTTGTCTTTACAACTGTTTCAGTTTCTGTATTTTCCATCGAAAAGCGTGCCCCGGCATTCCCGGCACTAACAAAGAATGTGCGATGCAAAAGAGTTCAACTCAATAGAAGCTTTACTTTACTGCCTAGCTAGTAGCCTAGTACTATAATTAGCCCAATAATTCTATGCGAAGTTGAGTTAAGGATAACTTAAACTATCATTTGACATTTGCTCAAACTCTCCATATCGAGGTAATGTGATGTTAAAAGAAAGCATTTTTAGGTGGCCTACTTGCTCGGACATGGAACCCAATGCCCTCTAGATGTTTGGCATGCCTAGACAAGGAGGTGAGTGACCATGGCCTACGTGCGTATCAACCTGGCTTTCCCTTGTACTCGGATCAAGGAAGATGACCTATTTTAAGAAGACCGATAACCAAGTGGCCTCAACTGACAATATGAAAATGGTGGCATTAGCATGTGGTCATGTCCCAGGTTATATTACATTGCTTCTCGCTACCATGGACATCAAGCTTGAGGAGCCATAATAAAAAAAGGTATAGGAAGTAAGAAACAACTTTTTTGTGTTTATTTGTTCAACCCTTCAAAATAGCTAGGATAATTGTTTGATAGCCTCAGTTGGAGAATTTAGACTTCGTCGCAACTCCAAATGTGTCCAAAGTGTAATAACAAGTAAATATATAGGTCATCATACACACACAAGACATAGGTTAGTCAACTTGGTTTCAAACAAACAAACCAAGCCTAAGGAAAGTGTTTTAAACAACACGTACAAAAAATACCATAGTATAAATACCACAATAGTCTACAAAAATATGTTTGGATCAACCATGGTGTCAATGTTGATGATGTTTTTGTTGGAAATTCTTCAAGTTTCTCCCTTTTAATATATGTAATAAAAATAAAATAATAAATTGTTACCGGCCTCCGGAGAAGTCGTGCACATAACACCGTCCTAAGAGTTAATCCGGGTCTATGTGCATACTTTATCCGAACGCTTCTAGTGGTAAAATTCTTGTTCCACCGGAATCTCCTTGTTGCACACAAGGTAGAGAGAGTGACCCTTGACTTAGCTCTGCCCAGAGCAAGGACGATGAACAATAGAATTCCGGATCGATAAGAATTCGAGAGAGAGATTTTTCGTAGGAATTTTTCGGTGTAAACGACGAAGGAAAAGAACATGATTTTTAGTAGGCAGATTTCCAACGTTTGTAACGGCTAGAAATAATGATCAATAAAATTTAACGTTACAAAGTGATAACAAATACAAAAAAAATGTGATACATTGAACCTGGATAAATTAATGTGTCCAAATGTTACAATTTTAAAATATTTGTAACGGTCAAAAAATTAATAGAGGAACAAAAAAATTTTAGGGTCTCAGTCCGAACACGAATAAGAGGAAATTGAATCGTGGAAATCGAATCAGCATTTAAAAGATTTGTAACACACACACACGTTACACGCACCGAACCAAACGACGGCGGCGGCACACGCATATGGCACAATTCCTTAATGGAGCAAAGGGAAGCAAAACAATATATGAATGGTTGAGTCTTCCCACCTAGCCGATGTGGGACTAAATGAATTTGGAATTTGAGCTTTTGCAAGCTCTGCTGTGTGGACACAGCACATACAACAGTTTTCTCAATGCCCCATTTAATTTTTTTTAATTTCTGATCATAATCCTTTTCGGAGTTCTTTGTGTATAGATCGTGATAATGTATGCCGGTGTATCAAGACCAAAGACTAATAATGCATTTTCATAACTGAGTCTAAATTTTTTTAGTGTAGTCATCATATGATTTAGTTTGAAAGCTATGTATATCAGTTTAAAACTTAAGAAAGTTTTTATTTTAAAACAAAAGTACAATGGCAACTAAGTACCAAAGAAATACCCAATATTAAAATTAAGATTAAAATAAAATAAAATTTTGGATACCTATATGGTAAGGACCAAATAGTACCAGTGCTCGGAATGGATACTCTATCCTAAATGGAGTACCATCGTTTAGTGGGAAAATTTATGAAATGTCCAAAAAACAAAAAAAAATTATGAAAAACCCACCGCGCAATAACATTTCATCGCGTGTCCAGAATTAGGAAAAAAATATATAAAGAGGGTTCCGAATGACCGTTTTGCCCTTCCTTCTAATTTATTGAAAACACCCACGAAACTACTCTTAAATTTTTTTTTCGATACTTCATCTTCTTCCATACGCTGCAAAAGTGCTAAAACGGAGGTCCAAACATCATTTTTTTTGCGATTCTAAAATTTCGGAAGACCGTCTAACGAAGTAGCGGTTATTCTCAGGCTCCTCGAAGATACGCTCATTTTGAGATAAATCGGGCCTCGTTTCGACCTCCCAGTCAAAAGTTATGGCCCTTCAAAGTTTCAACTGACCATAAAATGCAGGAGAATGGTCATTCTCCATGTTAGAACACGAAGAATGTTAATTTCGCATGAGGGTGGTCATTCTCCGTGTTAGTAACACGGAGAATGACATTCTCCGTGTAATTTAGCACGGAGAATGCCATTCTCCATCTTAATTTACACGAAGAATGGTCATTCTCCGTGCTAAATCCATTCTCCGTCTTAATTTACACGGAGAATGCTATTCTCCGTGTAATTTAGCACGGAGAATGGTCATTCCAGTATTAAAACGCAGGAGAATGACCATTCTCCGTGTTAAATAAAACGGAGAATGGCATTCTCCGTGTTAAATAAAACGGAGAATGACCATCCTCCGTGTAATTTAGCACGGAGAATGGTCATTCCAGTGTTAAAACGCAGGAGAATGGCCATTCTCCGTGTTAGAAACACGGAGAATGGCCATTCTCCGTGTTAGAAACACGGAGAATGTCATTCTCCGTGTTAAATAAAACGGAGAATGACATTCTTCGTGTTAATTTATACGACATTCTCCGTGTTAATTTACACGGAGAACGACATTCTCCGTGTTAATTTACACGGAGAATGGTCATTCCCAGTGTTAAAACGTAGGAGAATGACCATTCTCCGTGTAATTTAGTACGAAGAATGGTATTCTCCGTTCTAAATTACACGAAGAATGGCCATTCTCCGTGCTAAATTACACGGAGAATGGTCATTCAAATGTTAAAACACAGGAGAATGACCATTCTCCGTGTTAGAAACACGGAGAATGGTCATTCTCCGTTTTAGTAACACGGAGAATGCCTAATTTACACGGAGAATGGTATTCTCCTAGTTAAACTGCAGGAGAATGACTATTCTTCGTGTTATATCGACGGAGAACAGTTGACAGAAACCTAATTTTTTTATTTTTTTTTGTTTTGTGAAAAAAAATTTGACAAGAGTTTTCGTTCTTCTTTCAAAACGATGCTAACTCTTATGGAAAAGAAGAAGAAGATTTTCTCTCCATAATTGACCTAATTGTCAGAAAAGAAGAAGAAGAAGAAGAAGAAGAAGAAGAAGAAGAAGAAGAAGAGCGATGATCGGAGTTCGACTGAAAAAAAAAAGCACGGTGAACTACGAACGATTTTTGCGATCTCTGGTGAAGATGAGAGCAATGAAATTCAGATCTCTCGTGAAGAAGAAGAAGAAGACGAAAATCGTAATCCAAATCTGAGTTTGTGCGGAGGGGTAGTTATGGTATTAATTTTGTAAATCCATAGCATCTAAAGGGAATCTTGGAATACTTAACGTGAAAATATATAATTCTGGGCATTTAATAAAATCCATCATGCGGATGAATTTTTCATAAAAACCAACCCCGAAAATGGGTTTCTCAGCAATTCCCAGTTGTTTAGTAGATTTTAATTGGTTAATTGATTTATGAGGCCTTAATTAATAGGAGTCCTTTGTTAGAAATTTTATTGTACCCTGTCGATTCATGAGATGAAGAACATAATAAAATTGCGGAAGCATACCTGAATCCATTGCTAGACTTGATGGATCTTGAAGCGAACGTCTCTTTATTGGGGTTTGATCTTCCAACCCGCTACGACCCTTAATGACAAAGAAGAATCCGAATTCTTTGTCCCTCTCTTTCTGTTGATGGGGATGCAGAAGAGAAAAAGAGAAAATTTCTCTTTGGTGGCCGTATAAGTTGGGGACCATAACCCTAATGAATACACATATATATATACATGTGAGTTTTGATATTTCTAATTTGGCTCATCATCAAATTAGAATTATCTCCGGTATCTACACATTAATTCCATGACAATTATACCCTTAAACCAATTTCCAAATAGACCACTTTAATTTGGCTTAATTATTTAGATAGCCCAAATACAATTAATTTTACATGTGTGGCCCCTTAATTATTGAATAATTCCAACATCCTTGTCTAATAAACTTTGGTCACATGACAGACCATGTTAATACAAGTATGGTTGCGAAACTTCAAATACAATTGTTTTAGTAATATTCACCCATTAAGAAAGTAACTTTTTTTAAAAAAAAAATGCCATTAAGAAACTACTTAATATCACACTTAAAACAATTAAACTAACTACCAATAAACAAACTAATACTACTGGAGTAAGTTACTGTAGTTTTTTTGTTATAGATGCCGAATGTGATGGAGATAAAGTATCACGTATTTTGGAGAGGAATGTTTATAGAGGTTAGACTTGTAAATTATATGATTTATACCTTTGAGTTTCATCAGGACCTCTTTAATGAATCATAGATGACCCTTTTACATAAGATAAGACAACATGTGGGTATGAAGGCGTTTTGTTAATAGAAAAAATTCAAAAAACAGTAACACACAAACCATGTCAAAGCAGTCCTTTTTCGCTCGCTTTAAATTCGATTAACATGGTTCTGGCCCGTTTTAAGAAGCTTATAGCATGTATTACTTTATCCCGCTTGACGTCGGTGGCAATCCCAAAGCCTAGAGTGCTAACTAAGACTTCGAGACTTGTAGCCACTAGACCCATTTTGATAATCATATTCCTCTCGTTCTTTCTATTTGTTCTTTAATTTTCACTCTAACCAAAGCTCTTTTTATGGCCCATTGTGTTTTTTTTTTTCGCTCCGACATGTTTGCTTTAACTTTATCGATAGTAATCCATTACCTTCTTCTGGGTGGAATTGTCACAACACGGACATTCTTCTTAACAAGAATTATTGGATTAGGATATAATGGCTAGGAGGATTTAAAATGTATTATGGCATTAAGATTTTCAAGATTTAGCTTAGGACCCTGTGACAGCTCGTCGTAAGGATGTGCTTAATTAGCAGTAAGCAGATGGTTCTATATTATGAACAAGAAGCATTTACATTAATTTTGTATTTTGTCGAAAACGTATTGCATGCATATTATGATGATATGTTTATAGTTTAGGATATTGTGCCAAATGTTACAGGTGGTAGATTGATCCTCACTGAATTGTTGGAAGAAAATAATTGTGTAGACAATCCAAAAAATTTAATGAAGGCTTTCTTTGTCATGTCGATGTAATAGTTGTTGATATATATGATGTCACTTTGACATCAGCTCTCAATCTCCGTTATAGATTTACTAGGATAATTTGCTCTTTATATTAAGCCTATCCATTAAATAGTTATTAAACCATTGTGCTAATATTCTTTCTAAATTATAAATTTAATTTCAAAAATGAAGGAAACTTCATACCTTCCTTTTTCTTCGACTTTTCTAACCATAATCTCAAAATGATCAGTCCCTAGCTTGAGTTAATTAGCCAATGACTATCAGCCTAAATCATGGTTACTCTCAATGAACAACCAGCTGGCAGTTAACAATTTAATACAAAATCATTTCATCTTTAACTCAAATTAAATCATTACTCTCAATTAACTCTAATTATTTATAATTGCCGAGTAATATGGAGTTTCAGTAGCTTTATCATAAAAGGAAAACAGCAATCAATTCTGAGCTTTGATGTTAATTTTAACAGGTGCAAAGCTCATATCGTTAAGCTAAGAAGGCCTCTTAACATGATAGTCCCGCAGTCAGAAAGTTGCTTCTGGTCGATGATGTTGAAAATCAGAAACTTGTGAAGCGGATGTCACAGATGTTGACTACCGAAACCAACACAAAATTAACTTAACGATATTATACGAGAGCCAAGCACATACGAATATGTCCCAAGAGCCCGGCCGCTTACAACTTCTAAAGAATGAGAAAAATGCAAAAGTATTACAATAACATATTTTCTTTTAGTCCCACATGGAAAAGGAGAAATCATTCTCCTTTGCTATATTGTTTTACCCTCCTTACTAGGAAAGTAGGTTTTGTGAGGGATGGGCTACATCTCATCCAACCCGTGAGCTGGTGTGCGATTTAGTGCACATCTATTAGTCGTGCATTTAGCGTCTGGCGCGCCGTGGATCGGACCAAAGATATAAAGGTAATTCCGAACTCCTTTTTATTTTATTTCTTTTAAAATATTTTGGTTATGTTGCCTGGTCTTCCGTAGACCTGTTCTTACGTAATTCCGTTACGGGATTCGTGGGAGATCGCGCGCTGGACACGATTGGTGGTCCAAGGATATGTTTAAAAACAGAAACAGTTTATCTGTTTGCATCAGAACAAATCCTTCTCTCTCTCGTTTGGAAACATGTTCGCACAGAAGAGAAAAACAACTAGAACCTCTCCTCCGTTCAACTCCTCCTCCGTCCAACTCCAACTCTAGGCAAAGGCTGTGATCGCTATTCACCACCGGGTGCACGGTATTGTGGATCAAAGGAATTCGTTGTATCTTGGAGATAGATTGTCTAGAACCTGCTGCACTGTTCGTGGGGGCAAATTTTATTCTAAGGACAACGTTATAACGTGTCTCGAATCCATACTTTTAATTCATACTCTTAGTTTTTACTTCTTCTAATATGCATGTGTTAGGAACTTTATCCAACAGAGTTCTCACCAAGCAATAGTTGCTCGCCGATAGGGGTGTAAAGTGAACATGACGGTCCGTCGTCCGTCCGAATCAGGCTCGAGAAATAATCCGACCATGGATTGTCCGAACCACTATATGAACCGAGACTGAACAAAAATACTAGTCCGATCTTTAACGAGCTCGAAGAAGTAGTGGTGGAATCTTCCTTGGAACTCCCTAAGAAGTAGTGAGTCACCGAATCAACACAAGTGACAATTTTTTTGACGGAGTAGACGACACACCGGTCGACCAGAACCTTCGTTCTCTCTTGAAGTACAAGACATACGGGTACGAATCTGGTAGAAGTAGTGGTGGAATCTTCCTTGAAACTCTGTAAGACCAAACCCTAAAGAATCTCCTTAGCCTCCTTTAGTAGGGCAAAAAAAAAAAAATAAAGCTTAAGCCCTAAGTTTAGCACCAACCCAATCCTAACCAGTAAAACCAGTCCGACGGTCCAAGGTAGGCTAAAATTTTGTTGAAAATAAGCAGTATTTTCGAACTTCCTCGAATAGTTATATCATCTGTATACCGGTTTGGCTTCCGGTCTAAATTCGTCAGCATTTCACAAAAAATAAATTTGTAGAACCGACAAGTATGTTGTCGACATATCATTTGAACTCCTTCTGGCTAAAATCATGCCCAATCAATTTCTGATCATTTTGTTGTCTTCACTTGACCTCTGCCAACACCAGGGGCGGATCCAAGTGATCCATGGGGTGGGCTGCAGCCCACCTCTTTTTTTTATATACTTTTTTTTTACCATGTAAATTTTAGTTTTTGATTTTTTTTATATGGACTAGTCCAGTTCTAGCCCTTCCAAAATTTTGATAGCACACCCCAGCTATAATTTCTGGATCCGCCCCTGGCCAACACTTCACGAGGCTCTAGACTTTCCCAAACTCTTCGAATCCATGCCGGATATCCAAGTAGCTCCTCCAGTCTTATGAGAGAGTATTGGTTCTATGCCTCCTCAATTGTACTCCATGTTTGTCATCCTACGATAGAGTTTTTATCTCCCACCGTCTTTGACCTCAAATTCTCTGGGCTGCTTTACGTCTTGTGTCGCCTCCAGTAGCTCAGTCCCCATGTCAACACTCATTGTCATGCGTGGTATATCTCGAATTAGTGTGATCTTTCTGAGATTAATGATTCGATCAAGACCAAAGTCTCTGACCATCTCAATATGAGTCTTAGTTGCATGTCTTCGATTTCCTTCTTCAATGGTTGGGAGAGAAGGTGAAGAATAAGGAAGAGTTGGGGTTTAGGTCAAGGAAAATAAGCAGTAGTTGGAGAAATCATGAGGAGAGATTTGGGAAAGTTTTAAACCAATTGATAGTGTAAATAAACTCCCAAACTTTTACCTAATTGCAAACAAGATAATGAGTTAATTATGCTATAACATGAGGGCAGGTTATGACACAAAACAAGTAGCAACCCTCAATCGTTTTGAACGAGTAGAACTAGTATATCGTTGGTATACCGATTTGATTTTTGACTCTAAGTCTATCTATGACTGGGACAATAGATTTGTAGAGCATGCAAATAGATAATGTTGTGTGTCCATAAACCGATAATGTCGCCCGTAAAGCCGTTCGACATCTCGATTGATTTCCTCGATCGACACCCACCGATCGCTCCACGATGCTCCAAACTTTTTTCAACATGAATTCTAGACCTTTCTACATCACTTACCCACCGGTTATCTACTATTGGTAAGTAAGAAGACTTCACATGTGCTATCATACTTTTCTTTTCCTGAACTAAAAGAACAATCATACTCTGTTCCGAAAGGAAATGCGCCCTTTGTGTATTCACTTACGGCATGAATGGATTGACTTTTCTTTTCGTTTTTATCTTCTTTTTCCCGTGACCGTCCAATATGTGTTAGGACACCCTTTATTTTGACAGTTCGGTATGGAGACAGCTTTCCATTATCGAATCTTACACCTGCTGCTATATTTTAAATAGAATTATTTGATTTTAAGCTCTCGTATAGTATTCAAATTTTAATTTTAAATATTAAACTAAACTACCAAGAACTTTTATTCCGGGGGATCTAAACTACCAAGAACTATATTTTTGATAGAATTATTTGGTTTTAAGCTGATATTTAAAATTTAATTTTAGCTATCATATTGTTCAAAGGAGGATCTGGGTCTCGTCTTGACGATGAACTTGAATTACTCTTGAAAATGGAGTACTAAACATAAATATTGAATATTATACGAAACCTTTTAACTAAATTGTGAATTTCAAATACTATGAAAAACATAAACAAGATCTTAAGGACCAATCTTAAGGACCAACATAAATTTTGAATATTATACCACATCGTAAAATTAAATAATTCTTTCTAAAAGTTGTTTTCATGTTTCGTCAAATCGAGAGGAGGCGTCACGCCAGTGTACGATTCCTAGGTTTGTTGATGCTATGTGGTCGTAGTCCTATCAGTTCATTCATACACCGGCTCTTTAAAGGGGTGGTCCTCTTTTGTGATACAGACTACACACTCTTTTCCACCTCCTCGTTCTTCCGTCCACAGAGATTCTTCTGTTTCAGTACGTCGGTGCTGCGCTAGTGATAATGTTTGGCTACTTTTACTGTTCCCCAAAGCTACCAATATCATGGGTTTGCTCACATTGCAGGTAGTACCCTGCTATCTTGCTTGCCCGCAGGCCAGTCCGTTTGTCACGTGACACCGTTTCATTGGCAGGTTAACCGGCATGGGACTCATGTATATAGGAAGGGCCAATGAGGTTCGGCCATGCAAACGAACAGATCAGCCCGCCTGCGGGCAAAGTATCTTTTCCCTTGCATATAATATTACTTACAACATCTCACCTTCTCATATCACATTATCATTAATATAAGTGTCTTACAAGAGTAACATATCACATTATCATTATTAGGTGTGAGCATTATACAAATTTGGACCGAAAATCGAATCTAATCGAACCGAGAAGGAGAATCGATTCGATTTAAAAACAATTCGGTTCGGTTTCAATTTTGAAAATACTAAAAAAAATTCAATTTTGGTTTTGAGAACTGTCCAAAATCAAAAACCGAAAGAGTAACATAGCACATTATCATTATAATTGCTTACCGAAATAGATGGATTTAAAAATTTCAGATTTCAAAAATAGATGATCAAGGCGAGCTAAATACTGGGCTTTCCGTACTATTAATATTTGTCCGATAAAAGAATTGACCAATGGTTCTTTTATATTTCTTCCTAGTTATGGAACCTTAGTGACTATCAAGAGAGGAAGAGTTCTTTACTGGTCATCAGAAAATTTGTAAGGAGAGAATTTTAGATTACGGTTTATGTGTGTAATTGTAAGGTATTTTTCGTTGATTTATAAAGTTTTTTTTTTTTACTTGTCTCTTGTAAAGTTTATCTTGTTAATTCAATAAAGTTCTCTCTTTTCTGCTAGTATGGAGTAGTCGATCTTGACCGAACCGCATTAAATGTGTTCTTTGTATAGGTTTATTGTGTCTTGTTATTTTACTCTCGTCGTCGTAAGATACTCGTTGTTGATTTGTATCGCTTCCTGCGTGTGCACAACTCACAACTCGTTCCATTTTTTGTTCGTCCACCAAAACTAGGTTAGATATTTATACTTCCATTGAATGATTACCACGTGCCAAACTAATAGTCAAAACTAGTGTCACCGCGCTTTTGAGGGGCCACTACAGAAGACCCCCGCCCGCCTGCAATCATATATGTCACCGTCGACCGCCACGACTCCACCAGCTCCATCCGTGCCTAAAACCTGGTAAAAAGGTGTCTGATTGAATTGCAGAAATGTAACAATCGGACGTTAGTTGCTACTTGTGGCAGTAGTTATGAAAGAAGTTAGGGGACACTGGTGATGGTATGGGACGATCTCACTGGGACTGGGGCCTGCAGGTGTTGCCCTCGCCAGTGTCAAGAGTAACATGGCTTCATGTGCTCAGCACGGACTATGGCCGGACGTTGTTCCTCGCTCTCTCTCTCTCGATCGATCTACTCCGCGCCTGCTCCTCCACACTCTCGCGGGGCCTCCTCCTGTCCTCCGTCGACGTGGGTCCAGCACGCAAACGGGCCGGCAAGGTGACCCGATGTCGAAAGCGATCACCTAACCACCTTGCATGGGAGGCCTCTCGCTCGCTCGCCTGCCCCCCCCACATACATATTATCTGTAATATGCTGAAACATGCATGCTCTCCTTCTGATGTTGATGCTCGAGTCAATCACAGGCAATGTTCCAATCTAGAATTCTCAAAAATACCAACTTGTGGTTTTTTATTTTACAATGTGTTGATAATCTAGCTACATATCACATGGAAGCTCAGTTGGTCTAGTTACAACTCGGGACCCCTATGTCTTGAGAAATTATTGTATTATGTGATGCAATTTATCGGTTGGCGTAGAAGTTGCACGATGAGTTCGACACATACAATAATTTCTTCTCTGTCTTGGAGAGTAGTCTCTTTGGGTGTCAGAGCAAAACTTTGCTAGGTGCGCCAAGTACAGGGCCGGCCCTGGCCCAGGGCGGCCATGACGACCGCCCAGAGCCCCATGAAATTTAGAGGCCCAAAAAATTTAATTTAAACATATATATATTAGTAATCTTGTATCGATAATAGAACTAATATATAACATGACCCTTTTTTATCACAAAACACACAAAACAATTGTGGTGTAGTGTTAGTATGTTAAACTTGCACACAAGAGGTCTTTCAATTCTTGGTTGTAACATTTTTTTTAAAATTTACTTTTAGTTTAATTTTTTAATTATATATGGGCCCAATTTTAAAAGTTTGTCTAGGACCTCCATAAACTCAGGGCCGGCCCTGGCCAAGTACAGACCAAGAGTTTGTCATGGCCCTATGTATGTGTTAATGGAGAAAGGAACAGGTGATTAACGACGCCATTAAGTGGCCGCAGATTGAGTGAAGCATCCTCTAATTCGAGTCATCTTCTAGTTCTATTGTCATTTATGTAAGGATATCTTGGATTATCAGAAGAGATTGAAAGGCTTTTATTTCGATTAGGTTCTAACGTCACTTTGCCACTTCCAATGGATTTGCTCGTTTGATATGCTTCTTTCCAATATGATGAGAGCCATCGAGTTGCAATAACACTGCATCTTCTGGTGCTATTATTAGTCATGGGCTCTCTTCTAAGCTAACATCTCCATTCTTTAGTTAGGTATTCTCTATTTCTCATCTAATTTAATTTTATCAACTTGATAAGCACTTAGGTATCCAACCTTAAATCACCTTTGCATTGACAAAACGGGGGGTGACAATTAACCAATTTGTTGGCTTAATGGTTACTTAAACTTCTATCTCGGCTGAATATTCACTGTGACATGGGTACGTTGAGGAGTTCCTATGGCACCCAACATGACAAACAAGTCAATTATGGGTTCGGATCTCTCTCTCCCATTTTAGGGACAATTTTGGTTTCTCGGATTAGGCCAATCCATGCAACTGAACTAATCATGAGTTTTGTGTAGAGTTCGGTCCCTCTGGTACACAGGAGAAATGAAATTAGAGTACGTTTTGGACATGTAGCACATGAGATAGAACTAAGAATTCTTACAACTACACACAATCTCCAAAATCCAAATACTAACTTATTCCAGACTGAAAGTCTAAAAATTCTTTAAATGATTATAACATTGAAGTACAATCCGCATGTATGTTGCTTCATGTTTTCTCAGTATCAAATACAGATATTCGAAGATAGAGATATTCGGTCCTTACAATTGTTATTTGAGTACGGATTAATTCTGCCCCATGAGCCTATGTAAGAAATTAGATATGAAATTGGAAGGGGATGATGGTTCCAATATAAGGTTGGTACAGAGTAAAATGGAGAGTCGATATTAAGAAGAAAAATATTATTCCTCCCTCCAAAATATTCCTCCAAAGTATCTCTCCTTATGTGGTAATTTATGTGTCGTCTGATATGACAGCTGACAAAGTAATCTTTAAAATTAACATTTAAATTAATATTAAAATCAACATTAACATTAATATTTAAATTAAAATTAAAATTAATATTAATATTGACATCAATATTAATATTAATACTGCATAATTAATTTTTTGGATTAGAATTTGCCATGTCAGCTGACATGTTAGATACCACGTAAGAAAAGGGCTAGTTTGGAGGAACATTTTGGACGTAAGAATAACATTACTCTATTAAGATTATCAGTATGAACCTGTATATAGCACACGAGTCACTCAAAGAGTCAAAGCATGCAAAAATCTTGACCCCTATATGATGTGGAGTAATAGCACGTCAAGCATGCAAACAGGCAAATATCCAAATGGCTCCATCGTCCCCAGTGGACCAGGTCCCTTCCGTTGCTGTGGATCCGGTAGGCAGTAGGTGTCCGCTAGAGGGAAAAGGTTGCAGGTTGATCTACCTGTAAGCTCATCTTGCACAGGCATTTTCGGCATTTGGGGTACCGAGTCTAGCATCCAGGGTCCGCCCAGGGTAAGCTAGACAAGACATCGGGTTTGGGCAACTCCTCTCTGGGACAACCTCCGGACTCGGCATGACCCTCCAGGATCAGGGGTGACCCTCCAAGATCGGCCGACAATAAGACTAAAAAGATAACCAAAACTAGATCTGCATAGAACAACCCAACCCTGTGGGCCAGCCCTGCTAGCATCCAACAAGAACATTTTTTTGATTTTCTTAACCGAAGAAGTAGAGAGTAATCTTTGTGATAGTAGTCGTAAACATAGAGTACTATACTTGTTCAATTAGAGGAAGGAGCTTACAAAGTAAATCTCACAACAATAAGTCGTGCAAGCATGTGAAGGCATGCACGAGCTGCAGTTGAAGCAGCCGGCCAGGTTCTTAATGGACAACGTGCATGGCTGCTGCAGCAGAGCAGAGCAGAGCAAGGCCGTCCGTCTGCAGTACTTCGCTCGTACTGAAGCGAGTTGAGGAGAGACCACATGCATGTGGCTCTTGCTGTGCTCTCTACTTACTTACTCATGTAGAGATCATAGATCTATGGTAGGCCTGCAGAAATTAAGAGCTAGCTGTGGCCAACAAATGGCTGGCTAGCTATGTTCCACTTCTCCCTCCTTACAGTGACAACAACAGTTAGGAAAACAAACCAACCACGACATAATTAATGGTACTGTCGTCCAGTACTACATCTCCCTCCTCGTTCAATTTTGATATGGAAAAGTCTAAGCCCTCTTCTAGGGAAATGAAACTGATTCTTTGGTCGTTCATTTCTGTTGAGAAATTACAATTTCAATCAATTTCATTTTCGATGTTTGGAAATGTCAAAAAAAAAAAAAATGAAAGTGAAAGCGAATTCTTAGAGAAAAAAAGTGAATACTTGAATTGGCGGGGAAACCATTTTCCTCCCTTTTTTTTTCTTGCTCTTGGAAATCAATTTTCTTTTCAACTCATTTCTCTTGTTATCCAAACACTGGAAAGGAAAGCTTTCCTTTTCCAAGACTCTGATTTTGCAAACCAACCTAGATGAACTGAGAGGAGCGACCGTCCGATCGAAATCGACGCCATGTGTCGTCCCCCATTGGTTGGGCCGTGGAACCCACAGAAACCAGCCTCCTCCTGCTAAGACAGGTAAACGGATCCGACAAATGGAAGACCGCGATATGTGGGGCGATTCACGCGTGAATCAACCCCGCGGTATGTACGAAAGCACTCTTTAATTTGATATAGATCTGATGTCTTCTCCATTCATCATTAATAGAGAGAGTCCTTTAAGGTGTGCATGTACATTCATTTGAAAGTGTGTGGTTAAAAACGTGAAAGATTAGTTAGGCTTTACTGAGGGTCAACTCTTTCTACTAAAGGATGTTGGCATAAGAGGACAGACACACCAAAAGGCTCGTGTTACTCGAGCTCAAGAGCTTAGGAAAAACAAGTTGGGCATGTGGCAAAATAAAGGGTTGATCGAGGAATGAATTTCATGTGGAGTTACACACTTAGACCATCTCCAATGGGGGTTTCTATCTTCCCTATTTCTATAGAAGAAATTCATTTTAGAAATAATTTCTCCCAATGGTGGTTTCTATCACCATTTCTATCCTAGGTGGCAATGATGTATGATGGAAATTTTCTAGGAGGGTTTCTACATGTAGAAACTCTCATAGAAATTCTCCTATCTCTCATGACAATTATTATTGGGCCCCACATCATTCAATTGATCCTTTTACTATGTGACACATAGGATAGAAATGGAGAACCATTGGAGAACATTTTTTGTATGTGTACAATTTCTATATAGAAACTCTTCCAACTAGGATAGAAATCTTCTTAAAGTACAATGCCAAGTAGGATAAGAACTCAATTTTAGAAATCACCATTGGAGATGGTCTTATATAGTAAGACGTGTCAATCAAAACATAACAATTACTGATAAGTTGCATATGCCCATCCTATCCATCTGTCGTAGTAAATTTATCCTTATTGTCACGTTCTAATTGTAAGTTCCAGTAATATAAGATAAAACACACAAGGAACAATTGAATTGCATCCTATTTGGATAGTTGTAGGCAAAAGTACCCTTTGATGTTCCTCTTTTGGGACATTTGACTTCCCTCAAGGTTTACATAGTTTTAGTTTCTCTTAGAAGGGGAAAAAAAAACTTTTATATTTTTTTTTTTTACATTTTACTCCTCTTTTTTTTTCTTTTTCCAAGAGCACTCCCTTATCTTCTTCGGTAGAGGCCGAGCTTAACGAGGAGGGAGGGTGGTTAGGGTTGTCATGAAAATTCAAATTTTAAATATTAACAAAATAAAAATACAATCTGGTTCCTCCAAAAATATAATTTGTCCCTTTAGAAATATAATTGCACCTCCAATTTTAGTCAAGTTCCGTCACTGTTCGTCGGTATATTTGTTGTCACACAATGACATCCTGGTGGCAACGAAAGTGCTACACTGATCTTCGATTAACCCAAAATAAATTAGGTAAGTTGCTTGAGTTTATTCCTACTGAGAAACAAAGCATTCATTGTTTGGAAATGCTAAAAAAAATTCAGAAGAAAAAAATAAATTGTTAGGATGAGAAAGTGAATCCTTAGATGGATAGGAGAACCATTTTTTTTTTCCCTATTTTCTTTTTTAGGAATAATTTTTCTTTGCTCCTTCTTTTCTTTGGCATCCAAAAACAGAAAAAAGAATGACTTTCCTTTCGAAGACCATGATTTTGCGAACAAAACGTGGCCTAATAGTGTTACATATGATCCTGTAATGCAATGTTACTATGTTAATAGCTAGTAATGTAGTATGAGTAACTAACTAATCATATTACAGTTCCAGCTACAAATATTTTATGAGAATTTTTTATTTACCCTCCACTTTATATGTTAATATTAAGGGTGCACCCCACTGTTTTGCATTAATAAACATCGGCCCCCACTTCTAACAGTTTCCGTTGTTGACTAACAGAAATAGCCCTTCGTCGAATTTTTAGGACGTAAATACCCTCTGTGATATCTCTTACATGTAGGCCTGTCAATGGTAGACCGAAAATCCGTATCCGATCCGTATTCGAACCGAAAATATCCGAAATTTTGGATACGGATACGGATTCGGATATTATATCGGATATTTATCGGATATCGGATACGGATACGGTAAGTGTCATATCCGAACCAATAATATCCGAACCAATAATATTTAAATTATTTAATAAATTTAAAATGATATTTACTACAAATTATGTTTTTCAACTAAAACTTATTGGAAAGTGTAGATACTTCAAACTATATTTTTCAGCCACTTTAAGTGGTTTAGATCGGTACCATAGGATTGAACTTAAATTTCCAGCAACGTATATACTATAATATATTTGACATATCATATCTAAAGAGTTCAAATGTTTTGGTTGTCACCTTGCAAGCGGCTGAAAAACATAGTTTGAAGTATCTACCCGATCTAAACCAGCAAGGTGGCAACCAAAACGTTTTAACTCATTTTTTTCTTCCCTTTTTTTTAATATTTTTTTAGTAATCTTATTGGTTCGGATATTATCCGATATCCGTTAAAATTATTGGTAACGGGTATGGTAGCCAAAAATTATATCCGATCGGATATCGGATAGTTATCGGATATATCCGATAGTTAATGGTTCGGATATGGTAATGCCAATATCCGACCAATAAGCTACCATTGACATGCCTACTTACATGTTGTTTTGTTTCTAATTCCTAAACTACCCCTCTCTTTTTAAATTCCAACCGTTCTCCCTATTTCATAAACAGAGTCGACATGCTTTTAACCTAACCCCCAAATTCTCTCCTCCATTTGTTCTCGTGTCACTATTAGGGTTCGTCCAAGCTTAAGCGACCTCCCATGGCGACCTCTGCAACACTGGTACAATGAAATTGCTTTTGTTTTTTGTTCCCTAAACTTTTGGTTTTATGGTTTGCGGTTTGCCCCCTCTCAATTCTGAGTAATTTTGTCTTTCTTGTAGGAGAAGTGTCAAATTTGCTCCAAGAACAACCACCTTGCCGATGAATGTTCGCTCTTGAGCTTGCCTTGCAAGATCAGGAACTGGAAGAGGATTAGGCACTTGCTGAAGTCAAATACTAAGGCAAATCCTGGTAGAAAGTTTTTGAAATGCCCTGTCTGCTCGGATTTTCAATGGTTGGATGCTGTTATTTTGGATTCAAGCTCTGGAAGTTCTTCTTCAACAATTCAAATGGAAGGATGCTTCACATGTGGTGAATTAGGGCATTGGAAGAAACAATGTCCTGTCTTGATGTCAAAGAGGAGTCATAGCAAGGGAAGGAGATTCTTGCAATGCATGAGATGCAATAATGCATTCCAATGGTTGAATGAGGATGTTGTTAAAGAGGAGAACAAATGTGAAATTTCTGTTCAAATTGTAGTAAACACAACTTTAGATCAGTTGTGCCAAAAATTTGGAAAGGAATTAGGCATGTAAAGTTGAAATCATGTAGTTGAATGGAAGTTTTCCATCTATGTAATGAATTGAAATCGATTGCTTATGTTACTTTGTCAACAACTGCATGTCTCTCTTTTATGAATGTTGAACATATTCATAGTTGCTTTGATCCATTTAAGTTTCACTACAGGCATTATCTATAGTTCATATGAAGTATCAAATATTTAGAACTTTCAAACAAAGTTTAGTTTGCTGCCTCAAACATTGGCCTTCAAAATGAATGTTTGTTGAACAAAAAAAAGATCACTTTGCTTATTCAAATGCTGCTTCAAACATTGTACATTCATTACATTCAAACATTGCCCTTCAAAAAAGTGTGTTGAACAAACATTAAAGAATCCTTCACCTATATTGAAGAATTATGAAGAAACAAAGAAGTATGCTGCTGTTGCTTCAAAACATTCAAGTATTGTGAACATAAAACTAAACATAAACAAGTGGCCTTCAAAATACAGACAATATTATGCCTTCAAAATACAGACAATATTATGCAGCAATTACCCTCCAAAAACTGAACATAAACAAGCACACAGTTGGTGCTGCATATAGCACTGCTTCAAAATACAGACAATATTATGCAGCAATTGGCCTCCAAAAACTTTACTTAAAAAATGAACATAAAACTTTACTTAAAAAATGCAGCAAGTGGCCTTCAAAATACAGACAATATTATGCAGCAATTGGCCTAAAAAAAACTGAACATAAACAAGCACACAGTTGGTCTGCATTTAGTGGTGCTTCAAAATAATGAACATAACAGAGTTTAAGGATTACACAATATAAGCCAGCATGTACTTGGCCTCCAAAAACTGAACATAACAGAGTTTAAGGATTACACAAAAGTCAAGCAAGCATACAATTAGTGCTGCTTCAAAATAATGAACATTCAGTACACTTCTAAAGTCAAGCAAGCATACAGTTGGTGCTGCTTCAAAAATTTCAACATTAAATAAGTACAATCCTATTGCTCTTGTTGTTGTTAGAGGATTGAAGGATTGTTGCTATTGCTGCTGCTTGTTCCCATATTTAATCTGACACTATTGTTCCATGGAGGTCTAAACACAGAATTCATTGGCCTCCTTGGTGGTAGAATAGCTGCAATATTAGCCCTACCATGCACTCCCAGGTTTTGATGAATCCATTCAGTCCAAGATTTGAAGGGAATGGTAGATGAGTGATGAGGTGGAGGACTTGGATGCATCAAATTGGAAGAATTGGGAGTTGAATTGGAAGGACCTGGTTGTTGTTGTGGTGATGAAGGTATTTGTGGTCCTCCTGTACCCATGGAGCTAACATCCTTCTTCTTACCCCTTGAAGTTTTTGGCCTCTTGTAAGCAGTGTTAGTCTTTCATGGTACTTTTGTTTTGGTTCTTTGGGTGGTCTTGTTGGCCTTGGTGCGCTTGGTGTTTTCTGATTCCCTCCAACTGGTCCTCCTTGACAACTTCTAGCATTATGATCAGATGGCAACTTGCATCTCCCACAATCCTATGCTTCTTGGCATGCCTTGGTAACTCATCAGCCTCCCTCCTCCTAACACTCTTTGGTCTTCCAGGTTGCCTTCTTGTAGCAGGTGGACCAACTTCATATGGTGGCTGTAACAAAGTGCAATATGTAGAACAAACTTCATAAGAAAGTGCAATATATAAGAAAGTGCAATATATAGAACAGAAAGTGCAATAACTTACTGGATCCTATAAGCTTTGCTGAGGCAATGGAAAAATCTTCCCAGCATAAGCCTCCTTGTAGGTATTAGCATGATAGTAGTGGCTTGTGAACCTATACGAAGACAAGTAATTTATGATATAAGTGTATATATAAACTGCTATGTATCTATATTGGTATGCATATATAAACTACTATGTATCTATACTGCTATGGCTACTAACTGCTATGTATCTATACTTACATTGTCCATGTGGGCCTGATAGGTAATAGTGCAGCTATAGCATGAACACATGGTATCCCTGTTAAGTCTCATACATGACAGTCACAAGTCTTGGCTTTAATATCAACTACCCATCTGTTTTCAATGGAGAACACACTTGTGACACAAAATAACCCCTCATCAGCATCATTAACCTGAAACTGGTTGACTTGCTTTGTCCTATTCTCAATGATCTTCTTTGCTTTTGGAGTCAAGTCATTCTCACCCCAGCCTTTATAAACCATCTTCCTATCATAGATCAATTGTATGACCATCATATGATACATCTCTACAATCATAGTGATGGGTGTCATGCCCTGATTCCGTAGAATCGATAGTCATCCCCCGGGCGTGATGCCGTACGAACCTAATTTGCGCTCGCACAAGGCAAGGCCATAAGGTTATCCGAAACACAACAACAAGAGAATGCGCAGAGTAAAATTGAACACACATTATAAAGGAGGAACTTAAGCTTTATTGATAATGAACACCATTTTACAGAATCAAGGGTGCCGTGCGGACTTTTTACAAACTGACTCCATTATAAAATGAACGTCGACGAGATAGCCATTCCATACGTTTCACCCCTTGATTACAACCAGCATTACAAAACCACCTGGGATGGAGAAAAGTCGCTACATCTGTCTTCTGGCCTTCAACAGCGGAGTCTTCAAAAGAGATTGGATCTAAGCTTCGACCGCACGAAAGAAGCTTCAAAACACACGAGCGTCGCCTCCCTTCACGTGGCACGCTCCTTCCGATTTATCGTACCTGTAGAGAGAGCGAGGATCAGTACAATCAACATGTACTGGCGAGTGGCTAATTAATTTCCAGGCTCTCATTTTGTTCAAGAATTTAGATAAAATTTACACAACTTGATTTTTGTGATCTTTCTAACCATCCTAGGCATTTTTGTGAAACCCATATTTCTGTGAATATTTAATATTAATATTTTAGAAGTATTATTAGTATTTCTAATTATTTATTATTATTATTATATTATTTTGTGTGATAAATATATATATATATATATATATATATATATATATATATATCAAAATTTATTAACAACAAGGACTTTTGTTTTCAGACCCAGACCCGAGTCCGAACCCAGACCCAGGCCTGAGCCAAACCCCCCTTTCTTATTTCTAAAATCTGTTGGTTAATAGTTAAAAATATATATATTATAGCTGGTCCCGTAGGACCAGCACCCCTCTCAACTCACACACTCACGTATAACCCATTCTCCCCATCCCTATTCTTCCTCCCTGCCTTTACTCCTTACCACACAAATCTTCACCACCAACCCCTTTATTTACTCCCACTTTCTCCCACTCTCTGCTCACTCACGAGATCAACCCCAAACTCATCTCTCTCACTCAACTCTCCCAACCCTCTTCTCTACTTCCCCTTCTCTTCACCAGAACCCCCAACTCCCTTTCCCTCTACTCCCCCATCCCCACAAACCCTCACCCGACCACTCCAACGCGCTCCGCCAGAGCCGCGGCCACCCGCGCCAGCCCGACTCCGGCGACCCCTCGGCCGCCCGTCCCCTCGACGTCGCGCCGCTCCCCGCGGATCCGTCCCTGGCCGCTGTCCCGCCGACGGCCGCCTATCTCCCCCGCGAGCGCCAGCCCCGCCGAGCTTCCCTCGGCGATCACCCTCGTGCGCCCCTTCGCGACCTCGCCAGAGCTTCGGCCGCTGCCCTTTGGCCGAGCACTCCCGTGCTTCCGGCGTTCTCCGCCGAGCTCCTCGGCCGACTGCCAGAGCTTCGGCGACCCCCTGGCCGTGCCCTAGCTTCTGAGTTTTTCAGCGTTCTTCGACGACGCTGCTGTACCAGCGCTGTTCGGGATTACTTCGACGTCTGGATCTCATTTCTTTCTTTCTATTTTTTTATCTGAGAGCTCTAGCCGAGCAATCCGAGGTATAACCCCTGTCCCGCTCATTTTATTATTTTAGTCGATGATGAAATGGTCCCCGATTTCCTTTGGGAATTCGGTTTTAGCGACGTCGTAATTTTTCGGGACTTTCGGAAAGGTCCTGTGAATTATTTTGGATTCCCGGAATATTTTGGGAATTGATTTTTGGTATGTTTTAGCTTTCCGAATTTTTCGGTAGCGTTCTGTGATTTGTGGAATCGGAATCGGACTTCCGAAATTATTTCGGGTCGTCCCGATTATTCTGTGGATTGGTTGTGGATTTTATATATATAAAAATTCAGGTTTTTCCCTGGTTTGGGATTTGCAGGAAATTATCGGTGCCATTTTCCAGTTTTTGGGTTGACCAAAAACAGAGGAGATGCTGCCGAATTTTTCCGTAAATCCTGGATTATTTTAAAAATGAATTTAAAATGAATTTCAGAATTTTATTTGGTATTTGGATTTGGGTGACGACCGTATCGGTCAATGGACCCGGCTAAGTGCAAACGAAACCGGCCCCGCCCGGACGTTGAGGCAATTAGCCAAGATGAGGATTGGACCATATCTGAGACTCTATTTACCTTTATTTTTATTATTAATTTCTGTTTATATTTTATTTAATATTTCAGTTTAAGACTAACGGCGGTCTTGTCTTATTTCAATTTATGTAAATAAATTATAATGGGCATAAGTCCAGCTGGCTGTGGTCTGTAACTGTAATAGCTTAGATTTTTTTGTCATTTCTGGTTTTACGAGTTTTTTCTATTTAACGATTAAATTGACTAAAAAGTATTTTCGTATAAAATTAATTAATATTTTCTCACTTAAAATTGACAAGTTTATTAATAACTAAAAGGTCACGTATTTCTCATTAAATAAGAAAAATTAGCTTTATATTTATATTTATAAAATAATACCAAGTTTTTCAAAGATAATTTGTTCTTGTTATTATTTCCCAAATAACCAAATTAACTGGTTTAATCAACGCACGTAGCTTGCGACGTAAACGTTAGCTGTAGCTTAATAACAACTTAAAACCTGACTAGGACTTGTTACTAGAGATTGCAACTAGCACACCTAGCTTGGTTACAGCGGATCTAAGTCGAGTTCTCATCTGTAGGAACTCAAAGATTCACCTGACGTTCCTCCTCGGTACCAACTCATCCCTCTCCAGTCATTTCATTAAGGCAAGTATAGTTTATGTTAGTTTACAGTTATTTATTTAATCGCTTTACTGCAAGTCTAAACCACGATGCAAACACGAAACTCTCTCTGAGAGTACTGTAACTACTGGGGACTGGGGGAATAGCGTAATGATTATGACCATACTGTAACAAAACCACTTATCCATTTCTGTAACAAACCTAAGCCGATCATATTTTATTACCTGTTCAAATCACTGTTTTACTGTAACAAACTGTTCATATTTAAAACTGTTTAGAACTGCATGATTCTATTATTTAATTTAACTGTTTAAAATTAGCATGAATTGTACTTTGCTCCCTCCTGACTGGAGACACATTTTTAGGGGATATTGAGGATACAGATCGGTTTTACAACAGCTACTACGACCCTGTGTTGTACCCAGTTGTGCTGCCAGAGTCCCCACAGGAGGACGTTGGGACTGAGGCCGATGATCCGGCCGATAGATAGATTTCCTTTCATTGTTGTTTTATTTCAAATTCTGTATTTCATTTCAGAACAGTTTCTTTTGTATTTAAATTTCAAAGTGTAATAAAATTTATTTCTGATATTGAGTTGTGACAAATATAGTATTGTTGTATGGTTACCTGCTACTGAACAGCTTACTGCCGCCGTCTCAACAACGGTACAGGCTGGACATGATCCGGTTCGACCCAATTAGTTGGGATCGGATCGTGACATGTTTTCAGTGGTGGCCCATGCAGGTCCAATACAACAACTTAGGAAAACATACCTAGAAACAATTAGAACACTAGAACATTGATTTGTCACGACATAGGACCGAATTATATAAATAAATATTTTTGTTTGATTATAGACTGGTAGGATACCTTGCTTATGTATGTACCCTAAACCTTCCAGATCATGGCCAAAGAAAAGACTACCCGATCCGACCCTGCTAACGGTGAGGTGTCATCAACTGATCACACCCCTTCTCAAGCACGCCGGGACCCACCTCCCTGGCAGTTGACAGACCGTCCTCATGCCGCACCAGCTCCCCGGCCCGTTTACGCTTCCACATCGCAAACGGTGGAACCTGTACAATCCCAGGCTGAGCCACAGACCCCTGCGGTAGTGGCCGCACCAGCTGTCCCACCAGTACCCGTGGATCCCACTGACCTAGTGGGAATGCTACGAGGAGTGCTCGAAGCACAGAGAGCTCAAACAGAAGCCCACAGAGAGCAGACTGCTGCCCAAGCTGAAGCCCATCGCGAGCAGACCGCGATTATGAGAGAAGGCATGGAGAATGCCCACAACGTGGCCATGGCTGCCCTCGAGAGAGGAAGAACCACTTCATCAGAGCCACGACCTGCCAAGGTAAGCATGATTCAGAAGTTAAGTTATATTTTATTAAGGTCATTCTTTTGATTAGAGGCGTATTATTGCATGAAGGTTGGAGATATAGAAAGCTTTAAGAAGCAAGACCCTCGACCTTTCAAAGGAACCGAGGGAATCATCTACGCCGATGAATGGCTAGACAATATGGAGCGTCTCTTGAGCGTCGCTCGACTCCCGGAGGACCTCAAGACTGAAGCTGTAGGACTCCAACTACAGGATGTGGTGAGCACCTGGTATCGGAATGAACCCCGACTCCAGGACAAGCAGCTCGATTAGGACACCTTCAAGAAGCTGTTCCGCAGGAAGTTCTTTCCGACATCGGAGATGCGGGAAATGGAGAGGCAATTCCAGAACTTGAAGCAGGAAAACATGACGGTCAGCGAGTATACGGCAGAGTTCGGCCGACTAAGCCGTTTTGCCCAGAACCTGGTAGCTGACCCCAAGGATCGTGCTGAGCGATTCAGGTATGGCTTACGAAAAGAGATTCACACCCCTGTGATCGCAGGTGGCGCAAAGACTTATGAAAGGATCCTGATTCGAGCTCAAATGTGGAGAAGAGCCAGCCTTCTCGATCCAAGAGGGAGTATCCTGGAACTAGAAACTTCCAGGGTAGTCAGAAGAGGCCCAACAACAACAACAGCAACAGGCCCTCGCACCACCACCAGCATCATCATCAGGCGAGGACCAATGACAGAGCACACCAGAAGCAGATCCCTGTCTGTGACTATTGTAAGAGGCCAGGGCATCAGTCGAACATCTGCAGGAAGAGGCTAGGACACTGCCTAGTCTGTGGGTCTGCCACCCACCAAGTGAAGGACTGTCCCATGTCAGCCCACCGTACCGGAACCAACCAGCAAAGAGCTCCCCTACCTACTCAGCAACAACAGTTTGGACATCACCAACAGAAGACTGGGCGAGCTTTTGCCCTAGCAGCTGATGAGCAGGAGCCAGAGCAGGAACCCACCGTTGATGTCATCACAGGTTCCATTTATGTGTTTTCACATCCTGCTCTAGCATTATTTGATTCGGGTGCATCACATAGTTTCATATCATCAAAGTTTATATCTGCACATCACATAGATTCGGGACTTAGCAAGGTAGTTAGTAGGGTTATGACCGGTGGTTGACCTATACCCATCACTGAGGCTTGTAATTGTTCCATAACCATCTCTGGCCATCAGTTCTCAACACCTTTACTAGTGATGCCTCTGCCCAACTATGATGTAGTCCTAGGGATGGACTGGTTAAGTGAACAGCATGTGCTGATAGATTGTCACCGAGGATGTGTAATCTTCAGCCCACCAGGAGAACCGGAGTTTGAAATCTCTCGGGCTCCGGAAGATATGAAGAGTATTTCCTACTCCTCTATCACCGAAGAACCCGGGCCCCCTCATCCTATCATTGCAGAATTTATGGACGTCTTTCCAGATAGTCTTCCAGGATTGCCGCCAGATCGAGATATGGAATTCAACATCGATCTAGTACCCGGCTCTTCCCCTATTTCTCGGGGATGCTACAGAGTCAACCCCAAGGAGGCTAAGGAGATGAAGGATCAGATCGACGAGCTGAAGTCGCAAGGATTTATCAGAGACGGAGCTTCACCCTGGGGAGCACCAGTTTTGTTCGTGCCCAGGAAGGATGGAACCGTGCGGATGTGCATTGACTACCGGGCGCTGAACAACATCACCATCAAGAACAAGTACCCCCTGCCCCGGATCGACGACCTGTTTGATCAACTGAGCGGAGCCAAGGTATTTTCAAAGATAGATCTCAGATCAGGCTACCATCAAATCAAGGTCAGGAAGGAGGATATTCCCAAGACGGCGTTCAACACCAAGTATGGATAATTTGAATTCTTGGTCATGCCGTTTGGACTGACAAATGCTCCTGCAGTATTCATGAACCTCATGAACAAGGTTTTTCATGAATATCTGGATCAGTTTGTTGTTGTCTTTATCGATGACATACTGATCTACTCAAAGACGGAGGAAGAGCATGAAGAGCACTTGAAGAAAGTGCTAAGTACCTTGAGGAAGGAGAAGCTCTATGGTAAGCTATCCAAATACAAATTCTTTTTAGACAAGGTGGAATTTTTGGGCCATGTTGTCACAGAAAAAGGAATTTCGGTGGATCCAAAGAAGATAGCTGCTATTGAGAAGTGGACTGCACCAAGCTCGGTTGCAGAGATCAGGAGCTTTTTGGGACTAGCTGGCTACTACCGGAAGTTCGTGAAGGATTTCTCCAAGATTGCGGAGCCAATGACGAAGCTTACCAGGAAGAACGAGGAGTTCATATGGTCTGAAGTGTGCCAGTTAGCTTTTGAGGAACTGAAGAAGAGGCTTACAACTGTGCCGATACTTGCGCTACCCGCAGGTACCGGCGGTTTCTCAATCTATAGTGATGCTTCCGGAAAAGGACTGGGTTGCGTTCTTCAACAACACGGGAAAGTAATTGCCTATGCATCTAGACAATTACGGACTCATGAGAAGAACTATCCTACACATGATTTGGAGCTTGCAGCGGTGATATTTGCTTTGAAGCTATGGAAGCACTACCTGTATGGAGAGAGAGTAGAAATATTTACGGACCATAAAAGTCTGAAATATATTTTCACTCAGAAGGAGCTGAACATGAGACAAAGACGATGGCTGGAGCTGATGAAGGATTTTGATATCAACCTGCAGTACCATCCGGGTAAGGCTAATGTTGTTGCAGATGCACTTAGTCGATACCCGATGGCGATGTTCTTGACCAAGGAGCGCCATTTGCTGGAGAAGCTTGGATTGGAAATTGTACTGCCCGAGGAGGAGATGAAGAAACTTGGAAGAGAAGCCATCGTACCAGGAGATAAGTCATCATTGATGCAGTTGCAAGTGCGTTCGAGTCTTATGGACAGGATCAAGGAGACACAATTCCAAGATGAGACGCTTTACAAACTTAGAGACCAAATGTTGGCAGGAACACTTGAAGGATTCTCAATCGCCAACGACGGAGCATTGAAGAATGGTACGAGGCTTTGCGTACCAACTGGCGAACTGAGGAACGAGCTGATGCAAGAAGCGCACCAGTCGCAGTATTCCATACATCCAGGAGCCAACAAGATGTACCGGGATATGCGGACTATAGTATGGTGGTACGAAATGAAGAAGGACGTATCCAGGTATGTGGCTAGATGTTTAATTTATCAGCAAGTTAAAGCCAGCAGGCAGAGACCAGCAGGATTATTGCAGTCGCTTGACATTCCGGAGTGGAAATGGGAGCACATAACGATGGATTTTGTATCGGGACTGCCTCGATCCCAAGGAGGGAAGGATGCCATTTGGGTTATAGTGGACCGACTGACGAAGTCAGCTCACTTTATCCCCTTCAAGGTTGGTTTATCCACCGAGAAGTTGGTAGCACTGTACATGCGGCACATCTACCGGATTCATGGAGTTCCGGTAAGTATCGTATCTGACAGAGATACTAGATTTACTTCTCACTTTTGGAAGAGTTTGCATGACAGCTTGGGAATCCAACTGAAGTTCAGCATCGCCTACCACCCTCAGACTGACGGGCAATCGAAGAGCATCCAGACGCTAGAAGATATGCTGAGATCCTGCGTCCTGGAATTTGGAGGGTCTTGGGAAGACCATTTGCACTTGGTAGAGTTTTCTTACAACAACAGCTACCAAGCTAGCATCGGGATGACACCGTTCGAGGCACTCTATCGACGTCGTTGCCGCACTCCTCTTGCCTGGGACGACGTCGAAGAATGAGTGTTGCTTGGACCTGAGATGGTGACCGAAGCAGCAGAAAAGGTAAGAATGATCAGAGACAAGCTCCGGATAGCCCAAGACAGACAGAAGCATTGGGCCGATTGCAGCAGACGGCCTTCGGAGTTTGAGGAAGGCGACAGTGTATTTGTGAAGATCTCGCCTACCAGAGGAACAATTCGTTTCGGCAGAGCAGAAAAGTTGAGCCCCAGGTACATTGGTCCATTTGAAGTACTTAGCAGGATTGGAGAAGTGGCTTATCGGGTAGCTCTACCCCCAAGTCTCGAAGGCGTCCACAACGACTTCCACGTCTCGCAGCTGAGACGCTACATCCCGGACCCGAGCCATATCTTGGACCATTCAGAGCTGGAGATTGGACCCAGCCTCACAGTGCCGAAAAAACCAGTGGCAATTTTGGACCGAGGCAAGAAGAGGACCAGGAACACCGTGACGCCAATAGTCAGAGTGATGTGGCGGTACAACTCACCAGGCGAGTCGACCTGGGAGCGAGAAGACCAGATGCGGGAGCAGTACCCGTACCTGTTTGAGACTTGAGGTAATCCCTAACCTTGCCTTTAATTTCGGGGACGAAAATTTCTAAGGAGGAAAGATTGTGAAACCCATATTTCTGTGAATATTTAATATTAATGTTTTAGAAGTATTATTAGTATTTCTAATTATTTATTATTATTATTATATTATTTTGTGTGATAAAAAATATATGTATATATATATCAAAATTTATTAACAACAAGGACTTTTGTTTTCAGACCCAGACCCGAGTCCGAACCCAGACCCAGGCCTGAGCCGAACCCCCCTTTCTTATTTCTAAAATCTGTTGGTTAATAGTTAAAAAAATAATAAATATTATAGCTGGTCCCGTAGGACCAGCACCCCTCTCAACTCACACACTCACGTATAACCCATTATCCCCATCCATATTCTTCCTCCCTGCCTTTACTCCTTACCACACAGATCTTCACCACCAACCCCTTTATTTACTCCCACTTTCCCCCACTCTCTGCTCACTTACGAGATCAACCCAAAACTCATCTCTCTCACTCAACTCTCCCAACCCTCTTCTCTACTTCCCCTTCTATTCACCAGAACCCCCAACTCCCTTTCCCTCTACTCCCTCATCCCCACAAACCCTCACCCGACCACTCCAGCGCGCTCCGCCAGAGCCGCGGCCACCCGCGCCAGCCCGACTCCGGCGACCCCTCGACCGTCCGTCCCCTCGACGCCGCGCCGCTCCCCGCGGATCCGCCCCTGGCCGCTGTCCCGCCGACGGCCGCCCATCTCCCCCGCGAGCGCCAGCCCCGTCGAGCTTCCCTCGGCGATCCCCCTCGCGCGCCCCTTCGCGACCCCGTCAGAGCTTCGGTCGCTGCCCTTTGGCCGAGCACTCCCGTGCTTTTGGCGTTCTCCGCCGAGCTCCTCGGCCAACTGCCAGAGCTTCGGCGACCCCCTGGCCGTGCCCTAGCTTCTGAGTTTTTCAGCGTTCTTCGACGACGCTGCTGTACCAGCGCTGTTCGGGATTACTTCGACGTCTGGATCTCATTTCTTTCTTTCTATTTTTTCATCTGAGAGCTCTAGCCGAGCAATCCGAGGTATAACCCCTGTCCCGCTCATTTTATTATTTTAGTCGATGATAAAATGGTCCCCGGTTCCCTTTGGGAATTCGGTTTTAGCGACGTCGTAATTTTTCGGGACTTTCGGAAAGGTCCTGTGAATTAGTTTGGATTCCCAGAATATTTCGGGAATTGATTTTTGGTATGTTTTAGCTTTCCGGATTTTCCGGTAGCGTTCTGTGATTTGTGGAATCGGAATCGGACTTCCAAAATTATTTCGGGTCGTCCCGATTATTCTGTGGATTGGTTGTGGATTTTATATATATAAAAATTCAGGTTTTTCCCTGGTTTGGGATTTGCAGAAAATTATCGACGCCATTTCCCAGTTTTTGGGTTGACCAAAAACAGAGGAGATGCTGCCGAATTTTTTCGTAAATCCTGGATTATTTTAAAAATGAATTTAAAATGAATTTCGGAATTTTATTTGGTATTTTGGATTTGGGTGACGACCGTATCGGTCAATGGACCCGGCTAAGTGCAAACAAAACCGGCCCCGCCCGGACGTTGAGGCAATTAGCCAAGATGAGGATTGGACCATATCTGAGACTCTATTTACCTTTATTTTTATTATTAATTTATGTTTATATTTATTTAATATTTCAGTTTAAGACTAACGGCGGTCTTGTCTTATTTCAATTTATGTAAATAAATTGTAATGGGCATAAGCCCAGCTGGCTGTGGTCTGTAACTGTAATAGCTTAGATTTTCTTGTCATTTCTGGTTTTACGAGTTTTTTCTATTTAACGATTAAATTGACTAAAAAGTATTTTCGTATAAAATTAATTAATATTTTCTCACTTAAAATTGACAAGTTTATTAATAACTAAAAGGTCACGTATTTCTCATTAAATAAGAAAAATTAGCTTTATATTTATATTTATAAAATAATACCAAGTTTTCCAAAGATAATTTGTTCTTGTTATTATTTCCCAAATAACCAAATTAACTGGTTTAATCAACGCACGTAGCTTGCGACGTAAACGTTAGCTGTAGCTTAATAACAACTTAAAAACTGACTAGGACTTGTTACTAGAGATTGCAACTAGCACACCTAGCTTGGTTACAGCGGATCTAAGTCGAGTTCTCATCTGTAGGAACTCGAAGATACACCTGACGTTCCTCCTCGGTACCAACTCATCCCTCTCCAGTCATTTCATTGAGGCAAGTATAGTTTATGTTAGTTTACAGTTATTTATTTAATCGCTTTACTGCAAGTCTAAACCACGATGCAAACACGAAACTCTCTCTGAGAGTACTGTAACTACTGGGGACTGGGGGAATAGCGTAATGATTATGACCATACTGTAACAAAACCCCTTATCCTTTCCTGTAACAAACCTAAGCCGGTCATATTTCATTACCTATTCAAATCACTGTTTTACTGTAACAAACTGTTCATATTTAAAACTGTTTAGAACTGCATAATTCTATTATTTAATTTAACTGTTTAAAATTAGCATGAATTGTACTTTGCTCCCTTCTGACTGGAGATACATTTTTAGGAGATATTGAGGATACAGATCGGTTTTACAACAGCTACTACGACCCTGTGTTGTACCCAGTTGTGCTGCCAAAGTCCCCATAGGAGGACGTTGGGACTGAGGCCGATGATCCGACCGATAGATAGATTTTCTTTCATTGTTGTTTTATTTCAAATTCTGTATTTTATTTCAGAACAGTTTCCTTTTGTATTTAAATTTCAAAGTTTAATAAAGTTTATTTCCGATATTGAGTTGTGACAAATATAGTGTTGTTGTATGGATACCTGCTACTGAACAGCTTACTGCCGCCGTCTCAACAACGGTGCAGGCTGGGCATGATCTGGTTCGACCCAATTAGTTGGGATCGGGTCATGACAATTTTTATACGAAGCATTTTGACGAAACATAAACCAAGCAAGTTACACCAGAATTTTTCTCGACAGAGCGCGCCGTGCGACATAAAACTTACCATCACCTTTCCTGTTAGTTGATAACAATTTATATCAAGTGTTTGATATGGAGGTCACTTGCATTAACTAGCCATCTTGGACATAGCCTGGTAATACGGGACCCTTGCAACGCAAGTAGCGAGCTTCGATGCAAGTCCCCGTCTTACCGATTGTCTATTACCCAGCTTGGCTATAACCTGTTTCTTTCTAGGCCGAGTCGGTCCCGTGGCCCCGGGTTGCCGCTCGAAGAAACCATCGCCCATGTCGACAAGTTGTCCATGACCTTGATAGGTTAACAAAGTATATTTGGGGTACCATTGGAGCTTGTTATGTAATCGATTCATTTACTTGGTTGTTTTGCAGGTCTAAAATAATTCTCTCTCTTTTCTACACAACTCATCTTTTCTCTTCTCAAACATAGGACTTGTGTTTTTCAAGCGAATCATTCAATTTCATTACCATTACCCAAGTTCTCATTTTTGAAATAGAGGATCGAGATGAAGGAGGTCAGCCACTCACCTTGAGTTTTTACTTGAGGCGAGAGACTGGTTGGCCGTGCTAGACGTCGCCTACGCGATTACCTAAATCGCACAAGCAACCGATTATAACACTGTATTAGGCAAGAAATTCGATAGAAAATGCGAGTTCGAAATGTAAGCCATGAAAATCATCGAAAACATTCACGAAAATGCATTCAGAAAACCAAAGCCGAAACCAACGCAAACGGTGTGAAAAATAGAGCAACGGGAGGTATCTCCCGACTCAGCCGCAGAGTCAATCCTCGAGGTGCTATCCGCTGAATATGGGACTTGGTTACGAAGAAGCCATTCCATAACGTGGATTGGATCTTAATTCAACCATTCCCGTTCGATCGATTCGATCGATCCCGGCCTATCGGTCCCGACCGAGTCAATAGCAACAGTGTTCCTTTCTCGCGCACCCCGTGGACGGAGAACGAGGCACGATGTAGGGACGGGGCACTACAATGGGCCTCCCTCTGATGTCCCTTATCCAACTGTTGAAGCTCTCAGAGAAGTTATTGGTTATGTGTTCACACTTGGTTGTCTTATCAAAGAAAGCTCTACACCATCTTCTCATGTCCTCTTCCATAAGATATTGAAGACCCTCTGGACATTGTTCAGAAAGTGCTTTGATCCATTTAGCTTTGTCAACCTCTCTGTATGCCCTAGCTGCACCCCAGGTAAGATGCTTCAACTGTTGGCTACCACTAATTCGAGCCTTGAAATTCTTATAGAAATGTCTGAAACAAAATATGTGGGGGTGCCCATAAAATTCAATGTCAACAGCACTTTCTAAGCCTTTCTGCCTGTCAGATATAAATGTTATCTTACCTGGATGTTGCAACAACTTGTCTTTAATAATTGAAAGAAAGTGGCCCTATGTTGCTTCACACCCAGATGTGCAAAGATAGATGGCAAGAGGGAACAGTCCATTGTTACCATCTAAGGCAGTTGCTGGCAAACACACACTCCCATGCTTTCCTTTCAAATGACAGCCATCTAACCCAACTAATGGTCTACAACCTTTAATGAACCCTGTGAAGCTTGCATTGTAACCTATGCATAAATAACCAAATTCAGTGGTCCCTGTTATATTCCCACAAAAAGCTACACTCCCAGGATTGGATCTCATTACCTGCTGTGCAACCTGAGGACATTTTCTATAACTTTCATCATAACCACCAAAAATCTTCTCTTTCACTCTCAATAATGCCATATGTGCATTCCAATAAGAAACCTTAACTGTAAACTTGGACCACATCTGCCTCTGAATATCCTTTGCCTTCCATGAGATATGGTGTGCTTTAATATCATATTCCAATACATCAGATATGAACTTACTATTAGCCATTTTGTTTGAGAGCTTTGAAGTGTGCTTGCAAGTGTGGGCTCCATTTACTTGTCTAAGTGTACATGTAGTCCTGTCAAGTGAAATTCTGACCCTACACATCCATGGACATGTCTCTTCTTCACACACACCCCATATCCTATTCGATTCATTCTTAACAAATTTCATTTCAAACCTGTTCTTTATAGCAAAAGTCCTTAAATATCTTCTGCACTCAGTTGGATTCATCCATTGTTGACCTAAGACTAGTTCACCCACAACTGGAGCCCTGTATTCCTCCTCACCCATCTCACCCTCACTGTATAAGTCATCAACTTCAGCAGGTCTATGATCACATTCAGAAGCAGATGATGGACAACTATGGTATTCCTCTTCAAGCTCAAGTTCATCAAGGTGAAGTTTCTTTCTTCTCTGAAACTCTGTTTCTTCACCCCATTCTTCATTTCTGTCTTCACTGCTTGGTACATATTCTTCATCCTCCTCCTCTGTTTCTTCCTCCTCATCATGTATTTCTTCCTCCTCTGCCTCTGTACCCTCTGCATGTGTGCCAATCTGCCTCTCCTCATCAACCTGTGTACTCTCACCTTGTCTTCCAGCCTCTGCTTGACCATCTTTTCTTCTAATATTGAAGACCCTGGATGGCATTTCATCCAACTGCTCCTCTGGGAGGTCCACATCACTGTCACTAGGTAGAGGTTCAACAGTGTCATGTTCCAATTGAACTTACTGGCTTTCTAGGTGATTTATGTGCTACCCTCTTTATAAGTGTTCTTCTATTTTCAACTGCTGGCTTGCTAGCTGATGCTTGTGTCTCAATAAGTTGTGCCTCAGGTTGTATTTCTCCAATCTCTTCTAAGAGCAAGTGTATTTCTCCATTCTTGTCTGGCAATTGCTTGCCAATCATACCCAACAACTCAGCATTAGTCAACACCTCCACTCTTTCACCACTTTTTGAGTCATCAATCCAGTGGTACTTATAACTAGTCTCCAAAGTATTACTCTGAATTATATAGGGTATATCCAACAAACTAACCAAGTCTGTGTCTACTTCAACAGCAACAGAACTACCATTCATATAGTGGACCCTAAGCATGGCCTTCCTACATAATAGTACAAGTATGCACACATATAATAACATGCTTACAGACAACAGACTATAGTGAACCCATTCAGAAAGCAAACAATGAAGAAATTCAACAATAAATAGAAGAGGAAAGTAATACTTAGGTTAGGATAGTTTAACTTACAATGGGAGACTGACTTTCATCATATAAACTCTCAGAGAAGCTCTGAACGAGACAGGGGTTCTGGATTGGAGAATTTAGGGCATAGCTAAATCTGGAAAAAAAAAAGAAGAAGAAATTGTCGAAGGTGCTTAGAGGAAAGAATTTCGTAACCAATCGTTCATATATTGAAGGAAAAATTGCAAAAAAAACTGCAAAATTACCTGACTTGTAGACTTTGCCATGGGGGAAATGGACGATCGCGAATGGGATTTGGGGGCTAGGTAAGAGTCGACATCGCGAATGTAGTTTGGGGATTAGGTTGCGGAAGGGAATTTGGGAAAGAAATTTAGGGATTAGGTTACGGAAGGGATTAGGAATTGGGGATAATTTGGAGGAAAGTTTAGGCTCAACTGAACAGAGGGTTGGGAAGAGAGAGAGTCGGTTAGGAGTTTATTAAACGAGAGTATTTTAGGAATTCCATAAATCATTTATGTTGCCTTGATGTCAACATTTGAGAGAAAGGGTATTTACGTCATAAAAATTCGACGAAGGGGGGTTTCTGTTAGTCAACAACGGAAACTGTTAGAAGTGGGAGACGTTGTTTATTAATGCAAAACAGTGGAGTGCATCCTTAATATTGACATATAAAGTGGGAGGTAAATAAAAAATCCTCATACTTTATTAGATACTTACGTGTTTATACAACAAAATTACCTATTCATACCACAACTTAAGTTACATTTTTTTACATGTGCATTATTAATAATTAAATTATTTCTCCTATCTTTCCATTTTCTCCGTCGGCCATCTATTTTTTATTAGAACTACCATATGATTGTTACTTTTTTTAGTGTATATTGATTTTACATATACAATCAGCTTTGGAAGTATGCATCTTTCATTCATTGGTATATATTACACAAATGAAAAACTTCTTTTTGTTTCACTGTGTACAATATTAGGACATTAAAGGAACTGAATGCAGAACATAGATATAGGTCTTTTGACTTCCATATAAGACTATTATTCTAGAATTAATAAAGAAACTACATACTAGATAGCATTTTTTTTACTGAGACATGAACTAGAATACAGAACTCACCAATAACCTTCATCATCTCTTTTTTTGAAAATATAGATAGAATATAAAAACAATTATGCTACTTGGCATACGCACGTGCACTGCATGGTGCATGTGTGCGGCTGAGGAGGACGGAACTGCCGGGAGCAGTAGAAGTAGGGAGGGCGGAGCAAGAGGGGAGATGTGGGTGGTGGCGGAGCAGGAGAGGGGGGCGTTAGAAATATTTTTTTTCCTTGTTGAAATCTGTAAACAAAATAAATATAAATTAATGCTACCGGCCTCCGAAAAAGTCGCGCACGGAGCACTATTCTAAGAGTTAATTCGAATTTTTGTGCAGACTTGTCCGAATGTTCCTAGTGGTAAAACTTTCGCACTAACGGTTCTCCTTCGTCGTCGCACACAATGGACATGAATTCAAAGACTGATTAAAACAACAATTAATATACAAATAACATACAGTAAGGGATGGATGTAGGGTGTTTAAAACGTGGGAGATTAATAGACACTTAATGTCCAACATTAAAATTAAAATTACAAGGGAGCAAAAAAGATTTTTAGAATCTCAACCCAAATCCAAAGAAAAAATTGAATCAACATTCGGCACCCGCATATGTGGGCCCGTACCTATTACCCGTTATGTGAATCGAGCAGAACCGGACTAGACGGCGGCGGCGCGTGCGTGTGGCCCAAGGGGTTCCTCATACAACTTCACAAGAGAGCAAATGATAGGAGTTAATATATGCATCATTGTTTCTAAGTGCCCAACCAATGTTAGACTAAAAGGTAGAAGAAAATTGAGCTTTTGCTCATTATGTGTGCGCACAGCCAACAGGGGGGAGGCGGAGCAGGCTGGACGGCGGCGCGGCGACGGCTCCGCCCTACTCGACTGCAAACGTGCACCACGATGTTCCTCGACTGCAAACGTGCACCACGATGTGCACTCGCACATGCAAAGTAACATTTTCGATATAAAAATAAATAAGTTTATAGAGAACATAATAGCATGTGTGAGTTTCTTATTTTTGAAAAAGTTAAAAGAAAACAAATATTCCACCCAAAGGTAAGCTAGTTTCTCCTTAATTCCTTTTGCTCTTCATTTGGACCACCCATCTGCCCATCACTAACTGATATGAAAATGTTAGATACTTGAGCAAATTGCATACTTCTTCAGAAAAGTTGTACCCTTCCAATTGATCAAATTTCTCTTTCGACTTCAAAAGCTGACATTTTCCATTTGAGGTTCTAAATACATTGAGAATTGAAAAGCCAGCAGCTTTATACACCAACACTTTGATCAGTGTGACTAACAAGTAAATAACAAGTGGATGGAAGTGCATCAAAGCTACATTATATCATTCAAAAATAACAATTCTCATAATCCTTCATACACATTTATCAATATATATATATATTTTTTAACATGCATGTGTTCCTGTTAGTTTTCGTTTGCCAAACTAGCCCTACAAATGACAAAGACATTTGCTACAAAGTTGGTTGATAACGAGTTGTTAGTTATCGAATATTAATTGTATGTGCATTCATAACATAATCCCCACAGTAAGAAGAGGATGGTCCATGCGTGTCCTTCGCTAGGGCTGCACGGACACTTGAAGGTCGCAGCCGTTGCTATGTCATCTTGCACGAACCCAAACATCGCGTCCGTGGCCTGTCCTTCCTCGCACTCCCTCCGTCACATTCACAGCCCACATGCTTCTGCTTCTGCTCCATAATTGCTTTCGATTTCTTCTGCTCAATGTTGTAAAAACCGGACCTGACCGGCGGTTGGACCGGGTCCAACCGGTATAAGCCAAAAAGTTGGTCTGATTCGACTAAAATCGGATCTTTAAAAGAACCGTCGGTTTTTTTGTCAAAACTGGGTTCAATCAGTGAACCGGTCAATTTTAGTCTTTTAAAAAAAAAATTTAAAATAAACTATCATGTGAAATTTAGACCATTTGATTCTTGGCTTGGTTTTGATCGATCTTATAGTTGTAAAATTAAACCAAACCAACGTACTTATGACCAAACCAAACTAAATCAAGAAAAAAAAAAAAATTATTTCAACTATTCGAACCAAATCAAACCAAGTCTATTTAAACTCGAAAATGCCGGTCCCACCTATACTAAAAAATTTTGGTTAAAAGATCCAGTTTTTAAAACATTGCTTCTGCTCCATAAATACCCCTCCCCCTCCCACAAGCGTTTCTACCTCTGCTTTCTCACTCAACCACACACACATAGCGTTTACTTGCAGATTTTGTGCAAGCGATCAGCTATGGGTGGCAAGAAGTACTCCAACAAGCTCCCGGTGCTGCAGGCCGCGGCACTGAAGCAGATGCTGAGGAGGTGCTCGAGCTTGGGAAGGAACGGCAGCGGGGGCGGGGGCGGGGATGGGGAATTGCCGGGGGACGTGCCGAGGGGGCACTTCGCAGTGTACGTGGGGGAGAAGCGGAGGAGGTTCATCGTGCCGATATCTTTCCTGAGCCACCCGGAGTTCCAGGACCTCCTGAGGAGGGCCGAGGAGGAGTTCGGCTTCCACCACGACATGGGCATCACCATCCCCTGCGAGGAGGTCGTGTTCCGCTCCCTCACCTCTACGCTCGATCGGCACCTAAACTAAGATCGAAGACCAACATCGAGAAGTGCAGTTCTTCCTCAGCGGGTTTGATTTGTGTATATAAGCATCAGAGAGGCGTGGTGTTTGCGCCCTTTGATGGCTGATTCAAATTAAGAGACGAGACATTTTGAATTTTTTTTTATTTTTATTTGACCAATTCTGCATGCATTGTACCGAAACTTCAAGATCAATATTGCATCATCATCGGTTGTTCTTCGTTAAGTGTTGGTTTAGAGCATCTCCAACCTTATTGTGACTTTCAAAAAAAGTTGTTGACACATAGGAATGACAAAATTATATTCAAAAGTTCTTCTCCAATGCAATTGTCAAGTCAATTGTGAAGCTTATGTTGCAAAAATTAAAGAAGACATTGTGAAGTTGATTGTCTTGTTCTAGACAATGCACTTGACAATGTCTTCTCTTCCATGTCATCAATTATGAATAAAAAATAATAGAAAAAAGAAAGAAGATGAGTAGTTGTCTTAAAAGTTGTCTTGGAATTTGAAAAAAATAATTTTTATTGTCTCCTCAATACTTTTGCATTGGAGAGAGTTTTTCTATCTCATTGTCTTTTGAAATATAATTTTGCCATATAAACAAGACATTGTCTTGTGGCTCATGCCATATAGGAGCCACCTAAGACTCACAACACTTAACAAGACAATAGGGTTGGAGATGCTCTTAGACTTTGGACTCTGCGAGGGTTTGGTCTAAGGCCATATCCAATGGAGGTTTCTATCTTCTCTGTGTTTATGGTAGAAATTTATTTTAGAAAAAAAAAGTTCTCAACCGTGATTTCTATTTTAATTTCTATTCTATACGACTGTGCGGTAGAATGGAGAGTTTTTATGAAGTTTCTACATGTAGAAACTTTTATGAAATTTTTCCATCTCTCGTACCAATCTTAATATTAGGTTCCACGCCATTACATTGATCTCCATTTTATTTGTTGCTAGGTAGGATACATCCAATGGCCTAAGTATGAAGAAGAAATGGTATAGTTTTGGTTGCATGGAAGAGTTTTAATCAGGATTCCTCTCTTTACTCTGTTTTGACACGGGAACACTATTTAGCCACTGTGAACTCTGTGCATCGTGAGCTTCACTACTTCAGTAGTATCCAAAAGATTTGGGGCCAGCCAGTTGAATCCTTCTATTGGAAAAAATATTCAGTAAGCCGGAGCTACCCAGTTGAATCGTTGTGTTGAGAAACTATACAATGCACATTCATTCTCCTAAACTTAATGACATGTGGATAAGTGCATACAGTAATAGTCCATGCCGTAAAGTGAAGAAGAATCAAAAATGTAAGATTTACATCAGTTTTAACAACAGAAGTCCAAATACAAAATAGGGCTAATTAGTGTTTAGACCCGGGTTAGATTTTAAGCCCTGAGATGTCCAATTGAAAATTTTAGTCCCTGTATTTTTATTTTTGTTTAATTTTTCCCATGCTACCCACAACATGAGTATAAGGAGAATAACCAACCCATGATACAAATGAGGGTATAATAGAAAAAAGTAAAAAAAAATAAAGATCCAGGATCTAAACTTTTTAATTGGACATCACAATGCTTAAACTCTAAGCATGTATAAAATCCAGGGTCTAAAGGCTAATTGGCCCTACAAAATAAGAAGACAGCATCACTATAAGTCCATTTTTTTGCATCCACTAAAATTTGTGTAGATGTTCACCATTTCATTTAAGAGTTTCTATGTATAAAACTAAAGTCATTATGATTTTCACCTTTGAGTTTAATGGTAAATATCTACACAAATTGTGTCTACTAATTTTACATATATAATTTTTAAATGAAATGGTGAACAAACGTACAAATTTTGGTGGATGAAAAAAGAAACTCATATAGTGTCCTTTTCACTTCAAAATATTACAGTACCTAAGTACTTTCATACGGCTCAAATTTGTCCATATTGTCTCCAGAAGTCATACGGCGGATCGTGTTGACGTGGTGATCTTCATTGGTAGGAGTGAGATCAGGCACTAGTAGGAGATAGTTGGAGCCAATAACAAGGTCACGTTCACGATTTCGTGCACGATTCCCATTCACATGCAATTTTGTCAATATAATCCCCCCACCTAGTTGATCACTTGATCAAGAATAGACGCACGTCAAAGTCACGATTGTTTTGGTTGGTCTTATCCTCAATTAGCAGCTTAATTAAGCTGCTGTAACTTTTTTCTGTCTTCGTGTTGTACATGGAATAGAAATTCTAAAGAATACTAGGTTGTACATGTGGAAAGTTCTCATAAGTTGAGTTTGAACATGAAAATGAAACGAACTATAACAGCTCTTCCAAATTATTAAAGAGTTGAAGAATTGGTGCCACGTCCCAATAAAATGAATACATTCTTCTTGATTGAATTATGAAACTGTTCTGTGATGCATCGACTCCAAACCTTTTTCGGTTGGTCAGTCAATAAAGCAAACCAAACAATAATGAGGATACTCATCAGAGAACTGTTTCTGACATTCAGATTTGGTACAAATACTAAAATAGGCCTATTTTTTAGTCATTCTAAAAAAAAATTAATTAATTTCAAATATTATATTACTGTAGTTTCTAAAAGATAGGAAGACATCAATTTAAATTAGAAATTTCACATTAGAATATATACTATATACATAGGTTAAAAAATTTAAAATCTTCGATACTTTTAGGCCCCTATGTGATCCCCAACTTGTACATACTTAGAAACGATCATGTTGTAAATTCCATATGAGTCCATGATATTTAAAAAAAAATTCTAATAGAGTTTATCCCTAATGGTGGTTATTAGGAAGGTCTATGCCACTTATGGTGCCTTGATAAAGGGGTCTAAGACCTAGACCTATGTCCCTCTCTTATAATTGTCATATGTCCCACTAAATATCGCTAACATGACATATTTTGATATAGACTCCGAGTATTCCCCACTAAGTTTTGGTTTTCTCTTTGAACGATGCCTTACGACGGTATAATCCTGCGTCAGCCTGAGGCTGACGTGACGTCCTCCATCGAAAAGGGTGAGCTTTGATGATTACAGAAAGTGTTCAATGGGGGACCATCAATTCAGCTTCGGGCTTACGCACGGTTCCTTCGTTCTTTTCGACAATCATTTTCAATTATTTTTTTTACTAATTTATTTGTCCTATTATTTACTGTTTCTTTTATGGTTGACCATATTTTTTTCTAAATTGACATTAGTTCACTTGGTTTTGAATTAGTTTTACAAGTCCATAGTAATCAGTAACTCAATTAACAGTCCCCTTCATATATTCTATTGGACGATTGTTTTTTCTTCTTTTTATATGAGAGACAAGAAGAAGCAAATTTTCTATATGGATGATCATATTTCATATCTGTATTTAATATTCTAATTAAAATGTTATAAAGCAAATTTTCTATATGGATGATCATATTTCATATCTGTATTTAATATTCTAATTAAAATTTTATAAGAATAACTTGTTTTTAACATCATTTTCCACCATATATGGGAGTACTACTTTCAAGGTGAGAGTAGGGGTGTAAACGGGTCGGACGGACACGGACAGTCTACTGTCCGTGTTCGGTCCGAAAATGAAAATGAGTTCGGACGGACGGACACGGACAGTCCACTGTTCGAGTTCGGGTCGGACGGACACGGACAACCACTGTTCGTTAATTCAATCGGACGGTCCGCGGACAAATAAAATATATTACCAAAAGCTATTATTTTATTAAGATATCTTGATAGTTGGTACAAAAAAATCAAGTTGAAAGAAAATACAATTGAAGGTTATAGAATACAACAAACAATAGTAAAAGGTTAACAAAAATGGAGACCGAACAACAAAAAATTAATGCAAAACCAAAATAATATGACATAATTGATGCAAAATTAAAATGAGTCCCCACTATCGGACGGTTCGCGGACAAATTCGGACCGGACATGGATATGACCGTGTCCGGATTCGATTTTTAAACGGAAAAAAAAGTGTCCAAATTATGTTCGTTAATCAATCGGACGGTCCGCGGTCGAACCATTTATCGAGCCGGACACGTACGGACAACGGACTACTTTGTCCATTTTACACCCCTAGGTGAGAGGGGGGTGGGTATTAATTCGTTATTCCCATCTACCGTCATCAAAGCTACTTTTGAAATCTTCCAAACTAACTTAATCAACACCTGACCTTGAACTCAATTTGGTCATGAACCCAACCAGATTCAGCCAAACCTGACTCCAACTTGACTTAAATATGACTAGATCTGAATCACGTTCGGACACAATCTCAACTTGAACTCTAATTCGGACCGGACACGAATCCATCCCCAAAACTAGACGAATTAGATCTGATTCAACTAGACCCAATTCTCATCCAACTTGACCAAAAGCCAAACCCTACTGGAGATATCTCTGCTAGATGGAAACTCAACCCAACTCAATTAATTATTATAATATAATTATGTAAGACCTAGAAAAACTAGACAATATACTCAAAAATATTATATTTCTCAAAATCTAATTATGAAGGTAGGCTCAAACACAAAATTTTATTTTCCAACTTCGTATCGAACCCGTGAACTAGATGCCCGAGAACAATAATCCAAATAATCTAAAAATAATTGTATGATTTTTATTATTATGTTAAAATCTAGTTACCAAAATACTGCTTAGTTTAAAATTATATAGTCTGAGAGTTTGTTGTAATTTTAGTTTTGAGTTTGGAGTATTCCGCCGCTTAACAATCTCTTATACAAAACAAAGGTTTTTGAATCCTAGGGCTGACTGTGCCAAGATAAAGAGTGGTTGGGATTTAATCTTGGTGAATCAACGGTTGTGGGATTTTATGGGAAGAGCATTATTGGGAGTTGGGTTTTATGGGGAAGAGCATTATTGGGAGTGGGGTTTTATGGGGAATCCAAAGATGGGAATTTAATATTTTGATGGTTGGGATTTTATTTTGATGGGGACCTCATAATGGTTGTGGATGAGCATTATTGAGAGCATCTCCAACCCTATTGTGAGTTTGAAAAAAATGGTTGCCACATAGGAATGACAACCATTTTTTTCAAAAGTACTTCTCCAATGCATATGTGAAATAAAGTGTAGAGTTGACATGGCAATGACATGGCAAAGACAATGTGAAGTTGGTTGTCTAGATCTAGACAATGCACTTCACAATGTCTTTATGTCCACATCATTTGTGAATAAAAATATTTATAAAAAAAGAAGTAGAAGAGTAAAAGTTGTCTTGGAAGTTGTAAAAATTACTTTATATTGCCTTCTCAATACTTTTGCATTGGAGATGACTTTTTAAACTCATTGTCATTTGTGAATATAATTTTGCCACATATACAAGACATTGTCTTGTGCCTTATGCCACATAGGATTCACAACACAAAATAAGACAATAGGGTTGGAGATGCTCTGAGAGTAGGCATGTCAATGGTAGACCGAAAATCCGTATCCGATCCGTATTCGAACCGAAAATATCCGAAATTTCGGATACGGATACGAATTCGGATATCATATCGGATATTTATCGGATATCGGATACGGATACGGTAAGTGTCATATCCGGACCAATAATATCCGAACCAATAATATTTAAATTATTTAATAAATTTAAAATATTCATGTATGCATGAGACTATTAGTTATATGTGCTTGATTGGAGAATTTTTTGGTGCAAATATATTCAATGTATGCATGAAAATCTGCTGCTTATGATATTTCAATGTAAAAATTTGCACATATATATGACAAAATCTGCTGTTCCAATGTAGAAATATGTTGCTTCTGATATTTAAATGTGAAAATCTGCTGTTTCTAATTAAAATCTGTAGTTTCAATGTGGAAATATGTTGTTTCTTGACAAAATCTGTTGGTTCTGATTTTTTTTTCTTCCCTTTTTAAATTATTTTTTAGTAATCTTATTGGTTCGGATATTATCCGATATCCGTTAAAATTATCGGTAACGGATACGGTAGCCAAAACTGATATCCGATCGGATATCGGATAGTTATCGGATATATCCGATAGTTAATGGTTCGGATATGGTAATGCCAATATCCGACCAATAAGCTACCATTGACAGGCCTATCTGAGAGTGGGATTTTATGGAGAATCCAAAGAAAATTCACATCCAGCAGTGATTGGGATTTAATATTTTGATGGGGGCCTCAAAATTATTATCGTTAGTTTAAAATTGGGGGTCCAAAATTTTGAGGGAGAATATCTTAAATGAACCATGTCGTATGGGTACGGGTTATGACTAGTATATTTATAAAAGGTGTAGGTGTGAGTGGATTAGAAGCAATGATACTGGATAAGAGATGTCGAGACATGAGAGCTGCTTATTAGAAACATGTCTGGGACACAGGAGAAGGTCTGTATGGTAAGGTAAAGCTCATGTCATGTACATCATCTCCGATGCAAACATCCTTGCAAAATGAAGAAGCTGGAATGATGTATTTCACTCATAGTTTATAGTATCTTCCTATGTCGGCACGACACTGTCTACACCGATATCGTTATAGTACGCTATTGATGATACTGACCAATGATCGAGATCTTTTTGTTCCTCAGTTTTGCAAAAAAACAAAAATAAAACAAAGTGTCAAGTTAATAATTTCAGTGACAATGTTATAGTATATAAATATAATTTTTATTAATAAATTATAAACATTGTCGAATATATATATATATATATAGATATATATATTATATATATATATATATATATACACACACAAAACATCCCCATACTAATATCATTCTATTTAAAATTAATAAAAATTAATATCTAATATATAAAATTATGACAAAATATATTAAATATTTTTTAACTTTAAAAAAAAAACTCTTTTATTATTTTGATAGTGAATAATCAGGTACTTTGATCAGAAACTGCTAAAACTGTCGATACTAATTAATGCTCATAAGAAGTGGTAAGACATAGTTTGATCCTTTTTTATTATGATCTTCCTATTAATAGACGAAAATCTGTAACAATAGGTCGAATTATATAAATAAGACTTGTAAAGAAATGACTTCTTAATCAAATATAAATATTTTTTCATTTTTATTCTTTCTTCTCTTTAGGAGGGGTTGAAATTGATTATGACACTGATTTCGAGCCTTGGTTTCATGCATATATATTAAAAATGATATAAATGATGTTTTTGTTGTCGTAAGAGATCTTGCGATCATTTTAGTTACAACAAATGTTACAGTCAATTTGGTCATAACAAATATTGAGATAGTTGGAGGAAATGTACAACATTTATTCCACCAAGTTTTTATTTATATCAAATGTTAAGATTGATAAAAAAGAATATAACAACGATTATTTATAAAATAAGAGAAAATTGATTAAAATAAATTGAATTATACACAGATACCTTTGACCTTGTGTTTAAGGTCTACATGCTCTAATAAAGATATATATTGTTACTCCAACTTGCTGATTAAAATATATTTATTGACTAAATAGATATATTAGTCATAACCCGTGCCCATAGGGCATGGTTCATTTAAGGTATTCCTCCTCAAAATCTTGGACCCCCAATTTTAAACGAACAATAATAATTTTGAGGCCCCCATCAAAATATTAAATCCCAACCACTGCTGGATGTGAATTTTCTTTGGATTCCCCATAAAACCCCACTCTCAATAATGCTCATCCACAACCATTATGAGGCCCCCATCAAAATATTAAATTCCAACCATCAAAATATTAAATCCTCATCTTTGGATTTCCCATAAAACCTCACTCCCAATAATGCTCTTCCCCATAAAACCTCACTCCCAATAATGCTCTTCCCCATAAAATTCCACAACCGTTGATTCACCAAGATTAAATCCCAACCACTCTTTATCTTGGCACAGCCCTAGGATTCAAAACCTTTGGCCTCGTTTGGTTCGCGGAATTGAAGGGAAAGGAAATCAATTCCTTGTAATTTCCTTTCCTTTGGGAAACTTTAATTCCTATTGATTTTCCTTTCCGATGTTTGGCAATGCCAAAGAATTTGGAAAGGAAAGTGAATACTTCATGTGGGAAAGTGATTCCTTCCTTGGATGGATGGAATCACTTTCCCCCCTAATTTCCTTCCATTGGGAATCACTTTCCTTTCCTCCTCAATTCCTTGGGCGTCCAAACATAGGAAAGTAATCACTTTCCTTTCCCAACCGGAAGATTCCGCCAACCAAACGAGGCCTTTGTGTTTTGTATAATAGACTAGTCATAACCCGTGCCCATAGGGCATGGTTCATTTAAGGTATTCTCCCTCAAAATCTTGGACCCCCAATTTTAAACTAACGATAATAATTTTGAGGCCCCCATCAAAATATTAAATCCCAACCACTGCTGGATGTGAATTTTCTTTGGATTCTCCATAAAATCACACTCTCAATAATGCTCATCCACAACCATTATGAGGCCCCCATCAAATATTAAATCCCAACCATCAAAATATTAAATCCCCATCTTTGGATTCTCCATAAAACCCCACTCCCAATAATGCTCTTCCCCATAAAATCTCACTCCCAATAATGCTCTTCCCCATAAAACCCCACAACCGTTGATTCACCAAGATTAAATCCCAACCACTCTTTATCTTGGCACAGTCAGCCCTAGGATTCAAAAACCTTTGTGTTTGTATATATATATATATATATATATATATATATATATATATATATATATATATATATATAGTCATAACCCGTGCCCATAGGGCATGGTTCATTTAAGGTATTTCCCCTCAAAATCTTGGACCCCCAATTTAAACGAACAATAATAATTATGAGACCCCCATCAAAATATTAAATCCCAATAAAACCCCACTCTCAATAATGCTCATCCACAACCATTATGAGTGCAAACCCCACTCTTTGGATTTCCCATAAAACCCCACGATTCCCCATAAAATCCCACTCTCAATAATGCTCATCCACAACCATTATGAGTGCAAATCCCACTCTTTGAATTCTCCATAAAACCACATTCTCAATAATGCTCATCCACAACCGTTGATTCACCAAGATTAAATCCCAACCACTCTTTATCTTGGCACAGTCAGCCCTAGGATTCAAAAACCTTTGTGTTTTATATATATATATATATATATATATATATATATATATATATATATATATATATATATATATGTGTGTGTGTGTGTGTGCCGAGGACCTTTAGCTCAAGCCCAAGTACGGATGCGGTAGAGATGCGATACGATGCAAGTATGATGCAGGTAGGGGAGGTCCCGGAAGGCACGGCTTCGAATCCCCCATAGTGGTAGTGGTTTGAAACTGTGGATTAGAGCATTCAGTTTCAACTTAATCAAAATCGAAATTCTAAAAATCTAAAATCAAACCGGAATTAGCCGAAACCGAATCGAACTGAATAATTGATCCGATTAATTTGGTTTATTCGGTTGATCTTTTTCTATTGTTTAACAGGTCCGATCCAAGTTGGGATCGTAGATAAATTATATTAAAAATTATAATTTGTATACGCATATGTTGTGTTTTAAAGTTGTGTCCATAGTTGGACTAGTTGCTAAATTACTAAAGTTGGACTTTAAAACATATATATATAATTATTTTTTCAAGTATACACATTTTTAATCACAAAATATACATAGAATTGTGTGTATTTATATAATTTTATAAGTCTTATTCGGTTTTTTTAGTTATGGACTAAAATCGAAATTGAATAAATTTTTTTTGATAGTTTTAAAACCAAATCAAATTTTATTATTTTAAAAACCGAAATCGAATCATTATTTTTAAACCCAACCAAATCTCTTATTCCATTGATTTGCTTCAATTTTTGCCCAAAACCAAATAATGCTTACCCCTACCGTGTGGATGCTCTAAGTTAGGATGTCCAAATCCATTTCCTTCTTTCTCTATATATCATAGCAGATGGGATTGCTCAACTTGCTGATAGTTGTCCCACTTGCTCCATGTAAAGCCCCCCATCACTTGGCAACTTTCTTTATGTTAATCCATCCCTTAAGTTCTTTATGTTAATCCATCCCTTAAGCAACAATTTTTGTTCGTCATAACCACTTTTGGCGTAATGTTTCTTGGGGATAATAATTGTTAGGAAGAATATATTATGAGAATTTTTTTGACTGTGCCAGTCCTACCCATTTGTATACGAATTTTGAAAACATAGATTATATTCCATGGAAAATATTTCCATCACAAATTTTCCACCAATTGTAGTGTTTGATAGCTTATATTTTCCATGGAATTATTTTCCAAAAAACTATCATTTTCCATATTTCCATCTAAAATGGTGGAAAATGAAACTTGTCCAACCCATAGGAAAATATCATTTTCCATGAAAAATAACTATTTTCGTGGAAAATAATGCAATCAAACATCCAAATTAAGTTTTCCATGAAAATTTTTTAAAATTTCATGAAATTTTTTTCCTAGGAAAATAATTCCATGAAATTAATTTCTTTTCCACACATTTTCCACCTTGCAATCAAACGCATCCTAACTGAAATTTTACCATTTTCTACTTTTCAAACATCCAAATGATTGATTTCATTCTGAGGTGCCTAAATTCAGGGCCGGTTACGGAATTCTCGGGGGGTCTTCGGAGTCTATAACAAAATTTGTAAGTCAAACATCTTGAACCGATAAATGAAAAATTTTAAAAAAAAAGTTTTTCTAAACGAATTTTATGAATTTTTTTGTCTCCAATACTAATTTTTATCAATCAGTTAGAAAATAATATTTTCAGAAAAATTAACAAATAAAAAGATGAACCATGGTTGGAAGTGGAACCATATAATTGTCACTTTGGTTACTGAAACGTACTATGTAAAGTGAATATATGTCTTCTTTGAACTGCATTCTTACTAAAGTCATTAATACGGAGTACTACTTTGGGTGTGGAGCCTATTTAGACTTCTATATTGCAAGAGTTGGCAGGACTAGTAAGTCATCTTGGATCATGATCGAGGACCTTTCCTATTGAGGAGTCTGGCGGTCGTCCAGCTTGCCTACCCTCTGCCTAAATTGCTAATAGTCGTCGTAAGTTAATTATTAGTTAGCTGAAGAACTTATGAAAGCAAAGAATGGTAGAAATACTTGAGTAAGAAGCAGGCTAATTAAGCTATGATGAGCAACTGTAAGCTGCAAAACTGCCTTGCCTAGTTCCTGGACAAAGTAGGATTGAAGATGTTCGAATAATGATCAATGATGATCGAGTTTCGAAGCATATTCCAAAACTGTCACTATAGGACCACCTCAAGAAGAAAGACCAATTCCTTTCACACACCTACACACACACAGCGCACCCCCCCCCCCCCCCCCCCAGTCAAGAAGGATACAAGCTAGGCATAGACGACACAAACTTGACAACTAGGCAAAGACGACACAAACTTGACAACTAGCTTGATGTAACTGCTGCTAAAAAGACAGCAACGTTATCACTGAATGCAAACCAAGGAACCATGACTGAGGAAACAATTGGTAAATGTAGAAATTTGGTCATTGGATCTCCAAATTTTCCTTCTGGTCCTATAACTTTAATGTAAGATATCGATATTGTGCAAAATGCGAAAGATCGCGTACAAATAATCTTAAGACGACGAGAATAACTAGGTACAATAATTCGAACAATAGTAACAAGAACAAACATGTAATATTTAACATCGTTTAGTCAAGTTCGTCCTACTACGAAAAAAATGGGAATTTTTTTTGAATCAACTAGAGAACCTCAAAAGGATTGCAAAAAACAATATCATAATGTGAAACCCTCAGTTACGAGATCTCCAACGAACTGTCTTCTTCCTCTTGATGACTCCCTTAATAGTCTCCTTACGAACCCTAAGTAAAATTATTTTGTTACTCAACCACTCTCAAGCACCCCCTCAGTCTTCAAAGCAACCAACCCTAGGGCTGAAGGGGACCCTCAAATATAATCTCCAAACTTTTCAAAGTTAGGACGAATCTTGACTGCCGAAAGCTAGCACTTTAGATCTGAACTGTTCCTCGTACACAACCAAATCCAAGCCAATGGCAATACCACCAGAATGCTTGATGAGCACAAAAATGAACCAAAAATTGTTGAAACATTTTTACACTTTATGGTATATCGACAGTATGTCGTCCTGTTGTCCTTGGCTCTTATGAGTCCCTCTTATGAGTCCCTGATACGCTGCTTCGACTCCTCTCGAACTTCTGCTATCATCGGATGGCTATCGTAGCACTTTCTAGTTAATCACAAGTCATATACAACAATCTTCAACTTTACTTGTCGTTCAACTAGCCACTTCATGGAAATGATGTCGAATGCTCCTTTAACATTAGCTCCCACTTTATTTTGCTTCCCACCATTATGGTCATTTGGTACAATCGTAAAAGTAACCACCTTCATAGTATAGGAAGATAGGGAGCGGACCAATGTCATCTACCGTTGATCTAGATCGAAAAATTTAAAATCCTGATGGTTCCTTTAGCTCTGATACAAACGACACTCGAAAGCTCACACGCGAATACAATGACGAAAATAACAAGGTACAATAATCCAAACAATTACAACCAGAACATCCACATACTCATGGGACAAAGGAAGAAATAGCTTTATTGAATAAAAACAAAAGAACCTTACAAAAATTATACACCATCATATATGAAACCCTCTGTAATCTCCTTCCTTTTGATGACTCCTTAAAGGCATCCTTAGCGAACCCTAAGAAAACTCATCTTTTGCTTAAGAACTCTGAAGCACACATTAGTTTTCCAAGCCAACCAGCCATAGGACTAAAGGAGACCATCAAATAGGACCTCCAAGCTTTCCAAAGTCATAAGCAATCTTAACCATCAAAACAAGCACATAGTTCTAAAATGTTCCTCTTACACAGCTAAACCCGAGCCATCAACAAACAACCGATAACATGTACGCCAGATGAGCACAAAAATGTGCCCAAAACCACTATAATATTGCTGCACTTGGTACGATTGCTTCAACTCCTCCTGGACTTCTCCAAACATCCAAAAACACCCATAGCACTATGTATTTGAACACAAGCCATATACACCAAGCACTACATCAAAAGAATAGTAATTGTTTGGTGACACAAAGATAACGATTCAATACAGGATACAAAATTTCATTTCAGCGATCATGCTTCAGCAAAAGAAACATTGCATACAAAGTCTTGAATTATCTTGATCTCCAGATTACATAAATGAGCATTTGCCATGGAAATAAAATGGATGATTCTTTTGTGGATCAAGCACATGCTCAGTTCATTATATCATAATCATCCAACATCTCGTTGTACTCCAACACTTTCCTTTTGATCTTTGAAGAATCCACCCAAGTAACGAAATCTTCCATATTTTTAGTCACAAGAAAAGCTGGATCAGTGATTGTGTCTGGACCCACCCGTACATGGCCCTGCTCGATGTATGTCACTGCCTCCTTCAGATGCTCTGCAAATTTGAGTTTCACAAGAATGGATGATAACCTTCGCCTGCAGAACAAAGGTACCCAGTTGAATCAGTTCAATTTGCTCAAATTTGAAGCATTTTCTGTATAGTTACAGAATATCATTCCAAGGCAAGCGATAAGGCCAAGGTCCAAAGCTGATATGTCAACATAACTTTGTATACAAATAGGTACTACTTTTAAGACCAATATTCAAAACCTTATCTATATTGTTGCATTTTCTGAAGAAACCGTGGAATAAGGATCAGCATCTGCCAAATCATACACAATGTTCTGACTTAGCTGATTAATCCCCGCATCTAGGACCTAAAAAAGTCACTAGTTTCTAGACAATGAAGATAATACCTTAACAGCATCTGATACTATAGGTGTCTATATTATGTTTAGCTATATAGCTACTTCACATCACTGAGAGGTTAAAGGAATTACTTGGTACTTCCATTTATTTTTCCTCTTTATCCTTAAAGCAGAGTTTCTGGTAATTTATTGCTTTATTCCAACTTCCAATCTAATTCTCTTAACCGGATCTTTTGAAAATAAATCGAATATTGAAAATTATGTACCAGTATTTCTAGGTTTTAGCTTTTCTTCTATTTTTATTCTTCTAATTCTGGTGCCTCTTATAGTTGGCTTGAGTCGCTGGACTCCAAAGAGTTTATTACTGATAACCATTTTGATTGAAGCAGCTTAAGATCCCAAGAAAACAATAATATTTTGTTCGGGTCCCGACTCATCTGCAAATATCAAATACGAAGCACTGCAGAACCAAACCCAAATAGTGCACACCTTGAATAGACAACTCTGACGGTCAGCAAAAAGTTCTGATTATGAAAGAGGACTTTCCAGTAGTAAAAGTCACGGTAGTGGCTTTGGAAGCACAGAAACATAAATTTTTCAATGGATAATATGTTCCTCATAATTGCCCTATGAAAGTGGTAAAAGCTACTTCAATAGACTGCAGTTTTTCCCACCCAGGAACGAGCCTCTAAATGCTTCTCGAGAAATGAGTCTGGAGGGTGAGATATCTGGTTTTCAAAGGGGACGGTAATTGTTTTTAAGAAGGTACAATGATACAATTTGCCATAGGGAACTGAACCAATGTGAACGACACATTAGGCCAAAGAGTGAAAAGGCATGATATTCCAAGATCCTGAAAACCAAGCACCTCAAAATTTTACAAGCTAGTGAAGAACATAATCTTAGAAGCGATAGATCTTATATGCAACTTCTATAGAGCTACTTCATAATCTTTTAAGTGATAGATCTTATATGCAACCGTTAAAAGCAACAATCATTCTGAATCCTGTATGCTAAACCGTAAGAACTATGAACATGTTCTTACCAATAAGACCTTGCTAGCATCAGTCAAAGTAATGACAAAAGAACACTTTCTGCATGAGGGAACTAAAAGTCATAAAATCTTTTAACCACTTTGTCATATAGCGATTTCCTGACCTTTTAACCACTTAAACATCTATGCAATGGTTAAAAGCCATGACCAGATGGATCCTATGAGCGGTAAACCACAAGAAATATAAAGTCTATCATAGTTATAAAACCTTACTACCATCAGCTAGAGAAATGACAATTTAAGAGACACTGCTTGCATTAGGGTACATCAAGTGTATGAACATCCTAGGCTTAGTAGTAGGCTAGAAAGATGTGACATTTTAAAAAGATATCAAAAAACACAATGGTAATATGGTATCAGAAGTTTATATGTCCCGATGGTTCCTCCACAAGTTACATTATTTAAGCAGGACACAAATAAGGTCAATTAGCTGCTACTGCCTAACAGATAACATAGGAGCTAAGCATTGATGTTCTATTAGGATTCCTAGCAGAGTATGCCAAGGATATTTAAAATCAGATTCTATCTCAGCTTACCTACAAAATGAACTCACTGATAGCTTCTCGCATGTAACCAAGCTCTTTTTTGTTGAAATCACACCCATATTGTGGCTGAAAAACATTAAACAAAATCATTAGACAAAGGAACAGCAACTCGAAGTTCTGTAGGTAGGAAGTACTTGAGAGAGTTAACCAGTCTGAAGAAAAAAAGGCAAAATTAGCGGTTGCCTGATTACTTGCAAAAAGAAACAAAGACACAAATTATATAGCTGTTCCGAATTAATGATTGCCAGCCTTGCAAAAGAAATGGCAGGTTGTAGCCTAGTGCAGATTATGTCCATGATGGAGATGGATGGACACCAAAATGTACTAAATTATGCCATGTTCATGTCCTATCATGCCATGTCGTGTATATTCCTGCGCAGATAGGAGACTCAGAATATAACTAACTACAGGAATAAACAACACTAGCAAATCTTGTAATGAACCTTAATAGTGCAAAATCGAGGAGGCTGTACTTCTGAAGATCTCTTAAACGTTACTCGAGATTGTAGAGGTCATGAAAATTTACTAACCACACTTATAGAAATTCAGAAGCATTAGTTTAAAATAATGTCCCTTGTTCCTCTCATCTTCAACCCTTGGCATATTTCGATTTAACAATAATCTCTTTAGTCTAGTAATGTAATCTGGTTTTGCGGTTTTTTACATGAAACAGTGTGAATTGTTATCTCAAACATTAGCCTAAATCTAGGAATATGTAGTGACGAATTGCTGTCTGCAATTTGACAAAGGTGTCATAACTAAGTATGGAACTGAGTTTCCTCAACAACACTTTCATTTCAACTGCCACAAGGGCATCCAAAAATCATTTGCTCCTTCTCCTGAGAGGCATGCAACTTATGAGAGACTACTAAGAACATAGGCTCACAGCACAACAGAATCCTACTGAGCTAGCCAAATATAGAAGTGAAAATTCCTGGACATGTTTTCAAGGTTAGCTGCAATTCATTAGTGTGCCATAAAGATTAAATCTTACTTATCATAGAACCCCTGAATGTCCTTGACCACTCATAAGCAATTAAGCATGCAGGCAAGTATAAATAAAACATGTACCAAGTTGTTTCTACATGCTTAAGATACCATATAGGTTCTTTGGCATTCCTAGTGACAAGGATGTCCTCCCAAATGTGACAGGAGGCGCTACTTCCATGCACGTCAAAATTATATTGCAGTTAATTGTGAAGATGGGTTCTACTACACACAAATAGGTTTTCATAAGGAATGTTAGTAAACTGGAAACAAAACAAAAAGTCGCACAACAAGACAGTCATCCTTCTACGCTAGGTTGTTTCTGTCAATTGTCACTTGATTACATGAGCTTTGAGTTATGTCCAGTGGCAATGACACATATGCAGGCATCACATGGGTCTACTTTGTTCTATGTTTAGTAAAGCATAACCACTAGGATGTACTTCATCACTTAGGTAGGTAGTAGCAATGTTCATTACTATAGCCAGGTACTAAAAAAAACCAGTATGCAATTTTTCTACTTTCTAAGAGAGATCATGTATACAGACAGTATATGGTCTCTAATTACTAGACTTCTTGAAACACATTTGTTATTGGTTTCTAATTACTAGACTTCTTGAAACACATTTTTTATTGGTTTCTAATTACATCACCCATGACTTTTAACTAGTCCTTAAATATATATGGGCCACATTTTAAATACTATGTTTACTGGACTTCTTGAAACACAATTGTTGCAGGTTCCTATTATACCGCTGTGATCTGCAACTTGCTACTGAAGTATATATGGTCCATATTTTAAATACAAGATGAAAATTGTTTTTAATTTTTTGTGTGAAAAATATAAAATTGTGCATAGAATTAGAGGAAGATGGTTGAAATGAAGGATTACTTATAGAGTAGTTTGTGATCACAATATAACTATGAAGACCTCTGAAGTTAAAAGAAAAATTATACAAGACTCCTATAAGACCAGCTATGCTTTATGGATAAGAATGTTGGTAGTTAAGAAACAACGTATCCAGAAAGTTAGTGTAGCCGAAATGAGAATACTGCGATGGTTGAGTGGCAACACATTGAAGGATTTAAAATATGAGTGTATCCCTGGGAAGTTAGAAGTTGCGTCAATTGAGGATAACATGAGAGAAAATTGACATTAAGTGGCTTGGAGTGTGTAACGCAAACCAATCGATGCCCTCCTAAGGAGGAGCAATAATATAGTTAATGGAGCAGAGGTAGGCCTAGAAGAACAAGATTTGAAGTGTTACAAAAGAATATGGAGTTATGAAATGTTACAGAGGACATTGTCACGCCCCGACCCGGAATCATCCGAATCATCGTCCTCGCAGGGGACGTGATGCCGCACGAGCCTGGAGTTGCGCTCGTGCAAGGCAAGATGACAAGTTCTCAAATGGTTATCTTTAAGTTGAACATTCACAACGAAAGGAAAACAGAGTATACAAAACGATTCTCTTTATTGATATTCGAAATCAGATTACAAAGGCTTTCGATAGCCCAACGGAATTTGCCAGATTGGCTACAACACTCAGGTTCTCTCTTGCCCACAAAGGATTTCGCCGTTCCATACATCATGCCTTCTATATCTCGGCCGCATCAATCCTGTCGCGAGTCCGAGCGTCAATGCGATCGCACGCTTCAATACGCTTCGGCATTCCAAGCCTCAACGCGTTCAAGCAACGCTTCGCCGCGAGCAATCCCTTCCCTGCACCCTGCATGAAGCTGGTGGGGGATCAGTACGTTCGTCCTCGCATGTACTGAAGCAAAGATCTTCTTTCCAAACCGACATTTTAATATTCATGTTGAATCATGCAACTTAGCTTATGATCTTGCTATGTTCTCCTTAGGGTTAATTTTGGCATATTCGAAAGCGTAAAGCATGTTATCATAGCAAGCATGTTATCGAATTGAATAGGCAAGCAAGCATTCTCGTGTTTGATTCGTGGCGCAACTTAGCAATATCGACGCACTCGCACTTGCACCGACGCAAGGTGAATACGTCTATCTGTTTTCCCTGTCATGTTATAAGTGCTCTCTATTCAGAATCCGTCCATGCAGGATATGCGCATACCTTGCACTTCCAAATCCATCGCCCTTATCTATATGAAGGTGACTAGCTTTTCGGGCTAGAATGGACTTATATTTATCGAATCGAAACATAAGACGATGTTAACTCTGTGCGGTTGCTAACCAACATCAGAGGCCATCGAAATAATCGCAGCAAGTGGCTTATCACATTCACCAGACGGTCGCTACCCATCTAAATGAAGTGCACCAACAATACCGTAAACGAATTCCTCCTAGGCCGAACGGTCCCAGCGCCCTGGCGCGCCGCGTTCGAGGGAATACCCATGCACGGACTTTTATATCTTTAAGTCCATTTGACCATGCAACGAATCTTATACATACAACCAAGCAAGTTCGCTTATCTCTATTTCAATTGGCACAACGCCCGAATGTTCTCAACGAACGCCCGTAGGCCTCGAACATTTCGAAGGGCACCATGCCGCATTATCGTCTCGCATTTCTCCGTTAACTTTCTATCTCTTACACGTTTCATTCTTCGTTTCAATGTTTCAATGGCATCATGCCTCAACTCAATGCTCGTCAACAGAACGACCCGAAGGTCTCGAACACCTTTCGAGGCATTATGTCATATCCGACAATTCTGCCACATTCATGCCACAACTGTATTCTTTCGCAACGAAGCCATCTTTTATTATCCCGTGCACGTAGGCACGTTCCGACCGTATTCCGATGTTCTATGACTTAGCATTCAATGTTCGTGGCTTGCGCGCTAGGGCGCTCACCTATTGTCTTTCAATGTTCTAGCCGTTCTAACTCGTGCGCGAAGGCACGGTATGGTTCGTGCACTAAGGCACTCGCCGAGTACAGTTATCCCATGTTCTTGCGGCTTGCGCACCGAGGCGCTCGCCTTTGCGATATCCAATGTCCCATAGCGACTCGTACGTTTGCCGTACGATTCATTTCAATTGTTCTATCTTAGTGTTCGACACGCACTACGTTAACTCTCTATCGAGCCACGCCCGTGGCGTTGATAGGTTAACTCAGCATACAATGATATATTTGACTTATCGAATGAAGGAGTAAAAAGAAGTCAATCCTCCCACCTTGAGTCGATACGCCTTCGTCGTTTTGCCGAGCCGATGCGGCTCGATTCCCTAACTTCGTTGCACGGCCACTCTCCTGACTTAGCCATTCGAGCACTTCGTGCTTATTGAGTTTGTACGTCCAATTTGTCTTAACGTGCCAACGCTTCCGTCCGTCGCAAGGCGACGATTTGCTTTCGCGGACCCCTTACTGAATAAGGCAAAAGATCGACCTCTAACATTTCAGCGTAAACGTATAGCCTGCACATGAAACCAACTAAAATCATTACTTGCATCGATTTGGACTTGCGCCTTGGTCGATTCGATTTCTTAGAATCTTCGAGCCGTCTCAACGCACTTATCCTTCGAGGCAACGCGGCGCTTCGCATCGATTCATTCGATGCATTCTTTGGGACAAGACAACTCTTCGCATCGACTTAGTTCGATGCATTGCTCGAGACAACTTAACACTTTGTATCGATTCGCATCGATACGTAATCGGGTCAACGCAACTCTTTGAGTCAACGACTCAGCATAATGCACCGTGCGGAGCGGGGCATTACAGACATACCCTTAACAAAGCCGAATGTTTTAAGAGGATTCAAACAGCCAACCCCAAAGTTTTGCTATAAAAGACTTCTTCGTCGCCGTCGATGTTGTTGTTGTGAAAAATCTAAATTTGTATAGTAAAATATTGACCAGGTCATTGCTAAAACTCAAATCCAGAAAGGTAGTCCTAATACCCTCTCCACTAGAGCACATATGTAGAAATGCTCGAGAAAACCCATCTAGCAGATCTATAAAACCTCACAACTACCCCCATTTTAATGCCATTCACCTTGAAAGATACTTTAGTCTAGGGATAAAGACTTGAGCTCAAGCAACCATGTTGCATTATTACTGGAACCAGGAACTATCTAAAACTAAATTACTTCACATTCGAGCACTTGGCATGTGGAGATATAGGTTGTATATAATCCCTGTGTCCATGTACATCGTATCCTTATGTCAGATTGAGGAACTTCCGATACAGGTTGCCTATATGTTCAAGAATAGGCTTTCCCAAGAGACAAGTAAATATTTGCTAGATGAGAAGATCAAAGCCATCAGATTCAGGTGGTTGTTTGTAAATAATCCAACAATCTTAGTTGCCTCAAAAAGACCTTAGTGCCTTGTCATGCACTGCATATTGCATAGTTGATTTCCGTTTGAACCTGGATATACAATCATGCAACAATTGTATTAGGTGATCAAGTTAAATTACGGATTCTTAATGGCACAATGCTAATTTCTTCCTTGCAGCATTACAAGTAGGCCTACTAAACCTAACTTGGACTTTGTCTGGTTCCTTTCATATTTACTTTCCTGTTCCCGTTACTTTTTACAGGCTATGTGCCCATATTTAAGCCTCTGCTATAGCTGAATCCTCCCTATATAAATGCTAAGTCCAAGCATAAGTTGCCCACTTAATAAGGGAAAGAAGAAAGAAAGAAAGAGAAAGAAAGAAAGAAAGCAGTGAAGAAAAGAGGATGGAGATTTTGAATATGTGAACAACATCCTGCTAACAACTTGTATAGCGTATGTGGTCGCACAAGTGAGGATTCATGAACTTCCTCTCCTTTGCTTAGTAGAATGAGTATATCAATTGCACTTTATCCATAGCTAGGTCAGTTTAGTTTTCAGGGTCGCAATAGGGTGTTAATGAGCCGAGCATCCCCTGCTCGGGCTCGGTTCTCCAAGGAAAACGAGACATCGAACTTATGCACGAATTTAAGAAGAGCCTAGAATTGAGCTCAAATTCAGCTCTCGATTATATTCATGAGCTCGAACTCGGCTCACAAGCCACTTGTTTAAATTAGAAAGCTTGATGAGCTTGAATTGTAGACAAGCTGAAGCTTGAGCTTATTTATGAGCTCATGAGGCATATCCAAACAAAAATGTAGCCTAGTAAGCTAATATCAAATTGGGCCAATTAGTGTTTAGACCCTGGGTTTTATACCAGTTTAGAGCTTAAGTCCTGACATGTCCAATTGGAGAATTTAGACCCTGGATTTTTGTTTTTGTTTTTTTCCTATTGTATCCTTCCTTCATGTTTGATAATAAAAAATGGGAAAAAGAAAACAAAAAATAAAACTCCAGGGTCTAAAGTCTCTAATTGGATACGTGAGGGCTTAAACTCTAAACCGGTCTAAAATCCAGGGTCTAAATGCTAATTAGCCCTATCAAATTGAAAGTGTTTATATGAACTTCATAAAATTGGAATATCTATTAGTGTAAGGTATTTCTTTTATATAAACAAAAATGAGCCAGCTTGCAAGCTCACAACCCGAATGCCTCTAACCTCGGGCTTGTTTATCTAACAAGCCTATTCTTAGACTCGAGCTCATGCTATCGAGCTCAAAAGCTCAGCTCAAGAGATTTACAGCAAGCCAAACTCGAGCCGCCGTACGAATACCTCAGCTCGATAACAGCCGTAGGTCGCTAATAGGGGTTGTTATTGTTGAAGCATGAATTTTCAAAAAACTTATTTACTAGATATATAATAATTATATATTTAAATAAATCCAACATTCTTCGATCCTGCTCCATCCTAAACAAGGTGCTATGTTAGACATGTTAGACCGTCAATGACTCTATTAGTTGCTCCATAACTCTATACTACAACAATAACTATAATGGCATCCAACATTTATTTTGCCAGTAACAATCTTCACATGGTCATGATCAAAAGCAATTTAGCACATGAATCATAATCTCATTATAGAACACCATCTCAAACCAAATGATTCATATCTCATTATAGATCGCCATCTCAAACAAAATAATTCATTATCCCATTATAAACGTCATCTCGAACCATCAGCAATCTAGAATTCGTCATAACATTCTATACGGTTTTCCTCACAAGTTAGATAGGCAACAAAGAGACGTGTATAAAGAATTGTGCAATCAAATTTGAAGTTACAAAAACAAGTTAAATAGTGGTACTTCCAAGATACATACTAAAAGTTTCATTTAAATATATCGTCCCCAAGAACACTTCAACCAACAATTTTCTGAAAATCGAAACAATACTATCTAACAAATCTGAACATGTAGATCAATTAACAGAAAATTCACTGTAGAGTAACAAACTTTGAATTAATTGCGGGGAGGATAACATTTTTGGCAAAATTACAAATATGAAACCTTTCCGCCAGAGGGTCGCGCCCAATTTCCGCCAAACAATCTGTCGGAAATCCGGCGCCTATGGTGCTTCGTTCGCTGCTTTGTTTGCAGACGCGGGGGGGGGGCAGCTTTTGCAGCACGGGGGGGCAGCATTGGAGTCGCATAGCCGTTGGGTGAAAAAAAAAAGAAAACAAATTAAAACACAAAAATCGAACTGAGCCTGCGCTGCTTGCCACGCGTCCCTAGGCGCTGGATTTCCGCCAGACAGTCTGGCGGAAATTGGACGCGCCCAATTTCCGCCAGACACTCTGTCGGAAAGGTTTCATATTTATAATTTTGCCAAAAACGTTATTCTTCCCGCAATTAATTTAAAGTTGGTTACTCTACAGTGAATTTTCTGATCAATTAAATGGAACACAATTCACTTACTTTAAAGGGCCTGTTTGGATATATGAAAGTCCCTTGTAGTGTGAAAGTGTGAATTTCACACTTTGCACATGCATTGCACATGAACCCTTGACGAGTTACAAGAACATGTTTGGACACATGATATTTTGTATCTTGGAAGTGGCCAAATTCACACTTTACCGTGTGCGGACGTCTAAATATGAAAGAGGTGGAAAAGTTAAAAAGTGCATTAAAATAATAATAAAAAACTAATTAATTATCTAACTAAATTGATAATTATTTATTAACATTAATTATTTAACTTTTTCAAAAAAATAATTATAAAAAAATAATATAACAAAATTTTTTATTACAAATGTTAGTATTGGTTAATTATTAATTACCTTAACTGCTTCAAATTGACTAGCATTATAAAGTATTTGCACCTATAAAGCACAAAAACGGATGGCGTACGATACATATTTTAATGTATCCTAGTATATTTTGGAGTGTTTGTGGTGTGTTCAATATGTTCTGATAGACATTTGACGACACGATCCAGATTTTTGAATGTTCGTGCTTCATAGCTAATTATTTAACTTATTACAAATTAATATTTAGCTAAATTGATTAAGTGCTTTTACTAATTATTTAACTTGTTGGAAATTAATACTAATATTAACAAAATAATTTTATTAAATGATAAAAACAATTATGAATAGTAGCTTTCTACAATAATTAATTATCATGATTGTTCAATAGTATTATATTATAATCAATTACTTTAAATAATAATTAACTATTAAGAAGAATTTTTACACATCAACGAAATATTAGCTTTTTGTTATTAGTTGATATTTAATTATCAATTAGTTGTTGTTAATAATTGCTAACCTTTATTATGTAAGAAAGAAATAATGAAAAAAAATAGAATTTTGCCACTTTCATCCACATCCTAAGAAAAGAGAGGATGTGGGAAGCCATACAAATCACCCCCACGAAGCTCTGACAGGAACTGCTTTGTTTCAGCAGTTCCTTGTCTACCTCTACTTCCTAATGCCATCCAAACATGGGGAGTAGCTTTTGTACCCATCAAGTTTCCTAAAATATGCAAATGCAAGCCACTTGCTAGAATCCAAACAGCCCCTAAGTGGAACCGCACTAAACTAAACTATGATCAACTATTCAGTCATATCACTATAACAGAGAAATAACTACGTTCCAGTACATGAACTATGCCCTATTAGACCAATATAAGACTAGGATTTCAGAATTCTTTGCTCAAGGGCGGGGTTTCAGCAAGAAAAGCTACAAACTACCTGCAGACTTGTAAATATTTCTAATAGTAACGTTATGGGTTATTTCAAATCTACAAATCTGAGCCTACTAGTCTAGCTCTCCATCCTAAAAAAATAGGTGTTGAAACAGGTTGAATCCCACAAGGATCCACTCATCGATCCACTTTTTTTTGTATGATCTACATGCTGATTGAACCCACTATGAAACAATGTATACCCTGTCTAATTCATTAGTTTTAGGGCTCAGATTTCCTGTTAACTTTCTACATTTAGAAGTAAAACTTCTATGTAAGAAGAAATATACTCATATAAGCTTGTATATTATTTCCTAAATTTTTTCTACATGGTATTGAAGATCATAAAAACTATGCCCAGCATTCTTATGCCGCATAGCTAACCACTTTATGATGGGATAAGGCTTGGATGATGATGATTATTAGCTTTAAAGATCATTCTATAACATAACATGTCTAGCTATTTTCAATTCACTTGATAAAGGGTACTTAGGGTAGGACGACTTTTCCTGAAATTATAGTGGTCCTAATTTTAGTTAAGATCTCCGCATAACTATGCTCTATAATTTGCTTCGGATAATAATACGAATGCTAACTATGCAACATATCAATCTATAACTAACACAGAAGCAAAGGTCATGTGCAATAAGAAGAAAAAACAAAAGCCCACAACCTCGAAACTGCTTTCTGTTTCTCCGCTCTAGGTCGCACTTGATCATTTGTGATAATGATTAATGCAATTCCCTATGGAAAATTGAAATAATGAACTATCAATTGTTCTTGAAAGCATTCTGTTGTCTGTAACTAAATTGGGAAAAAAAGGAAAAAAAAAAAAAATACAGCTTGTCGAGAAGCGCATCGGTCATCTCGATGCGGTAAGGGTCTCTCGGGTCGATCTGCTTCAGGATGTTGACCAACTTCTGCGCCATCTTGCACAAACCAGAATACCTAAGCACAAATTAGGAGAAGCAAACAAACAAACAAAAATATATGAATTTAGAATGAGAAAAAGAAAACGTGGAGAAAATAATTAATTAATTAAATATAGGCTACTTCTTGTAGTCGTCTCTTTCGGTGAGGTGGTAGCGGCGAGTGACGTAGGCTTCTCGGTGACCCCCTTCCCTCTTGTACTCGAGCGGGTTGACCTTCTTCAGGAGCTTCTTCTCATGGTACTTCAGCTTCCTCATGGCTGCCGAAGCTTATTCTTCAAAATTAGAGGAAATTCTCTGTAAATTGGAGGTGGGAGGAGAAGGGAGAAGAAGAAGAAGAAGCAACCGACGGAGAATTTTAGGGTTTAGAGAGATCTTTTCATGGTTAATCTGTCGATGATAACGGGTACCTGATAACCCGGTCCGATGGGTTTAGAACTAGGGTTTGGATTTTCACGAGTAAACCCGATGATTTTTAATGGTTGGAGTCTGGCCTCGTCGAATCCGAATTCCGATTTTTAAAAAAAAATACATCTATATAATAGAAAAACTCAAAGAGTAGTGTTTTTTGTCGAAACATAAAGACAAATTTAGGTTTAAAACAGCTAAACATATTCAAAGTATAGTTTAGAACTCTCTTTTTTACTTAATTGATTCTCCTTTCCTCTCTCTCTCTCAATTATTTAGTATTTGAACCCATGGTCAGGAATAGAACATCTAAACTCATCCAATGGTTTATTTCTCTCTTTTGTTTAATTTACTCTCTTGCTCTCCTATATGTTTAATTTTTATGTCAATTAATTAATAGGCGACCCCACCCAAAAAAAAAAAATATATATATATATATATATATGACCCATAACCTAGTGGTAGTGGTGAGGCATGCGGCCTGAGTGGTCAGGTGTTCGAATCCCGGTGGGAGCGATTCCGAAAACTAATTACTCTTTCTTCATACGCGGATGACCCTCTCATATCCTTGGAACTCACTGCTATAGAGTCAATCATTGAAGTTTTTAGCACGCACTCATCTGAATAAGGAAAAGCGTAAAGCGTATTGGGAGTAGAGAAAGGGAAGCCTCTAGTGAAGTATCTCGGAATCTGTTCTTTGGAGGGATGTCACGCTCATAGTCTGTCCTTTGGAGGTTGTATAGAGCTAGTACGATTGGTCATTACAGCAATTGCATCATTCTGGTTACAAGCAATAAGACTTTAAACGGCTACCATTCAACGGATCGAAAAGATTTGCACCAACTTTATCCGGCATGGTGGCATTCATGACATTGGTTGGGAGACCAAAGTGGTTTGATATTGCTTGGATGGATACAATGGTTAGGACGAGGATACGAAAGATTGCAATTTGGTAGACATTTTCATTTTCCTTTTTTTTATAGTATTTATAAATTTATTGAAAAAATCACTAATAGGCTGTGTTTGATTGGGATTTTTTCCATGGAAAATATTTCCATCACAAAATTTTCACCAATTGTAGTGTTTGATAGCTTATATTTTCCATGGAATTATTTTTCAAAAAACTATCATTTTCCATATTTTCATCTAAAATGGTGGAAAATAAAACTTGTCCAACCCATAGAAAAATATTATTTTCCATGGAAAATAACTATTTTCCGTGGAAAATAGTGGCAATCAAACACCCAAGTTAAGTTTTCCATAAAAAAAATTTTAAAATTACATAGAATTTTTTTTTCTAGGAAAATAATTTTATGAAATTAATTTCTTTTTCACATATTTTTCACATATTTTTCACCTTGCAATCACACTAGAGAAACAATAGGCATTCAAATGAATGGAGGATCCTCTAATCAGACACAAACATCATAGATATTAAGAGCATATTTTGTAACTCTAACTCCTAGGAACATACTGAACTTTAAAAGCCTTGAATTTGCTAGCAAGCATTCTTGACTCCTCGAAAACAACTCCAATATAACGCAAGGGGTTAGAGCATCTCCAACCCTATTGTCTTGTTTTGTGTTGTGAATCTTATGTGGCATGGGACACAAGACAATGTCTTGTATAGGTGGCAAAAATATATTCACAAATGACAATGAGTTTAAAAGGTCATCTCCAATGCAAAAGTATTGAGAAGACAATACAAATTAATTTTTTACAACTTCCAAGACAACTTTTACTCTTCTACTTCTTTTTATAAATATTTTTATTCACAAATGATGATGTGGACACAAAGACATTGTGAAGTGCATTGTCTAGATCTAGACAACCAACTTCACATTGTCTTTGCCATGTCATTGCCATGTCAACTCCATATTTTTTTCACATTTGCATTGGAGAAGTACTTTTGGAAAAAATGGTTGTCATTCCTATGTGGCAACCATTTTTTTCAAACTCACAATAGGGTTGGAGATGCTCTTATCGTCCGACTCAATGATTTTTTTTAAGTAGCATATGTGCACGTGCCTTGTACGTATTTTAATATTTTTTAATTAGTTTAAGAAGACTCTTTAGGAAGACCAAATGGTAGTCTTCCTAATTACTAAGTTGTCTTTATTAAAATTAATGAACTATTTTTAATTAGTATAAGTATGTAAGGATATTTTCGGAATTTAAAAGTTTCACCATCTAAGTTTTCCTATTATATAACAGTTGCATCCATCGAGAATAATGAAATAAAAACCAACATCAAAAATCATGATTAGCCCATTACGAGCAGCCAAATCTTTGCATAAAGATGGATCAAACGTTGTCACTCCACCTCTCGAAAAGCCAACCATGAATTCTCCTCTCAAGTTTCTTTATATCGTCACTAATCAAGACACCATCCAGATTTAATTTACAAATTGATCATGAGGGAATTGTTACCGCATTTGAGTCGCCAAAGAAAGAAGCTAAAAAGGGAAACAACCTCTGAGAAGTTGCCAATAAGAGCATCTCCAACCCTATTGTCTTGTTAAGTGTTATGAGTCTTAGGTGGCTCCTATGTGGCATGAGCTACAAGACAATGTCTTGTTTATGTGGCAAAATTATATCTCAAAAGACAATGAGATAGAAAACTCTCTCCAATGCAAAAGTATTGAGGCCAGACAATAAAAAATATTTTTTCCAACTTCCAAGGCAACTTTTAAGACAACTACTTATCTTCTTTTTTTTTTCTAATATTTTTTATGGGATTTTTTGACTTTCATCCCACTTATTAATATGACTTTGTACTTACATCCCACTTTTTATTTTTTTTAGACTTATATCCCACTTTCGTCACTAAAAGTATTTTTCGTGACAAAACAAATACTTTTTGTGACAAAATGAATATTTTTTGTGACGAAAAGTGGGATGTAAGTCTAAAAAAAAAAAAGAGGGATGTAAGTACAAATTCATATTAACAAGTAGGATGTAAGTCAAAAAATCCCTTTTTTTATTCATAATTGATGACATGGAAGAGAAGACATTGTCAAGTGCATTGTCTAGAACAAGACAATCAACTTCACAATGTCTTCTTTAATTTTTGCCACATAAGCTTCACAATTGACTTGACAATTGCATTGGAGAAGAACTTTTGAATAAAATTTTGTCATTCCTATGTGGCAACAACTTTTTTCCAAAGTCACAATAGGGTTGGAGATGCTCTAAGAGTTTTTGCTTCATCCACTATTTTTCTATTTTCATGCACCACGTTATTCTTTTCTTCTTCTTTTTAAACCAATGTCCGTGGACAACGCCACCCAGCCAGCCTTGGTCCGAAGGCCGTGGACAACGCCACCCAGCCGTCCCCGTTATTCATGTCCTTCCAAATAAATCACCCAACAACAACAAACCATACATGCTTTATTGGAGTAATTGACTCAATACAATTTTAAAACAAAGAAAAAGGATCACCAAACTGCAAACTCTCGGCCAATTAGAAGTTTAATGCCACTTTGAGAAATCCCTACTGAGCATGTTCATATTCAACGAAAGCATAAAATTGGTCTTCTCTCTCTCGATCGCAGACTGGACAAGTAATATCAATATTTACAGCTCTCTAACTAAGAGAATAGAACAGTAAAAAAGCCATGACAACGAAGACATACAAGTACTTTTATTTTAAAAATAAAGAAATAAATACACCAACCCCCCTATGTTTTATGAGTATTACAAAGACTACCCCTATTTGAAACTAATTACACTCACCACCCCTCTCCTTTAGAAATTTTATAAAACATAGGGGTAGTTAGTGTTATATTTTTATAGAAAATAGAAACTATAGGGGTGATCCGCGTAATTAGTTTCAAAGTAGGGGTAGTTTCTGTAATAAGTGTAAAACATAGGGATAGTTAACGTAATTTGCCCAAAAAGTTTAATGCCCAAATAAACTTCCAATGTTTGTAACTTTTCAAAAAGCCGTTTCACCGAATCGATTGTTCCACACATTTGAAGGGAAACAAATAGCTTGAATGCACTTCTAGAAGACCCACTCCTGTAGTAATGCAGTAAAATTACATCCGGACTCCGAGCTAATAGTTGAAATGAGTGAAATATCTCAGATAATTTTATTGAGGGCTACTGCCTACTACTTATAGAGGGTCCAACCCCTCTTCATATTACATCTAACCGATGTGGGACTAAAGTCCCTTATTTACTCTCAACACTCCCCCTCAAGATGGACGATAGATATTAATCATCCCCATCTTGTTACATAGCTTTGACAGACTCAATGAACTAAGACCCTTAGTCAGACAGTCTGCCACTTGTTCTTCTGAGCGAACATAATCAATCTTCAGTATCCCCTGTTCCAGCTTTTCCTTGATGAAGAATCGATCGATCTCGATGTGCTTCGTTCTGTCGTGCTGAACCGGATTGTTTGCTATACTTATCGCAGCTTGACTATCGCTCAGAAGGCGCAATGGTGTCCCCTTGTCTAGCTTCAACTCTGTCAGCAGCGCCTTTACCCATAGCAATTCTGATACTCCTAGAGCCATTGCTCTGTATTCTGCTTCAGCTGTCGACCGTGCTACCACCGACTGTTTCTTGCTTCTCCATGAAACCAGGTTTCCTCCTACAAAAATACAGTACCATGTGGTAGACCTTCTGTCGTCTATGCAGCTTGCCTAGTCTGCATCGCAGTATCCCTCAACATCTGTGCATCCATTCTTCTTGAACCACAGTCCTTTTCCCGGCGTCCCTTTCAGATATCTTAGGATCTGAAATACTGCATCCATATGACCCGTTCTTGGATCATGCATATAGCGGCTTACAACACTTACTGCAAATGAGATATCAGGGCGAGTATGCCCTAGATAAATCAGTCTGCCTACTAGCCTTTGATACCTTTCGCGATCAACAGGCTCTCCTGCTTCTGCTCCCATCTTGCACTTCTGGTCAATTGGAGTGACTGCTGCTCGGCATCCCAGCATTCCTGTCTCCTTCAGCAGATCTAGTGCATATTTCCTTTGTGAGAGAACAATTTCTTGTTCACCATCACACACCTCGATACCCAAAAAGTATCTCATCTCTCCCAGGTCCTTCACCTCAAACTCTTTGGCGAGTTTCGTCTTCAGCTTAGTGATCTCAACTACATCGTCACCTGTGATCACTATATCATCTACATATACATCAAGTATAGTAATGTGGTCCCTTGCATGCTGGAGGAAGACAGTATGATCTGCATTTGTCTGATGGTACCCCATGCCAGTGACAGCCCTTCTGAATCTGTCAAACCAGGCTCGAGGAGATTGCTTCAGCCCGTACAGCGACTTCTTCAGTTTGCACACTTTTCCATGTGACGTTCCTTCACCTGAATCTGACACAGAATAGCACCCCGGAGGAGTCTCCATGTATACTTCTTCTTGTAGGTCTCCATGAAGAAATGCGTTCTTTACGTCTAACTGGTGTAGCTTCCATCCATAGTTTGCTGCAATGGAGACCAGCGTTCTTACGGTACTCATCTTCGCTACTGGGATAAAAGTCTCATCATAGTCGATGCCATATGTCTGGGTATAGCCTTTTGCAAACAGTCTCGCCTTGTACCGCTCAACTTTTCCTTCTGGTGTCTCCTTCACTGTGTAAACCCATTTGCATCCCACAGCTTTCTTCCCTTCAGGTAATGGCACCAGCTCCCATGTCTTATTTTTCTCTAGTGCCCCAAGTTCTTCCATCATTGCGGTTTTCCATCTTGGGTCCTTCTTTGCTTCCTGCCAATTCTTAGGTAAAGAAGTGGAGTCTAACGAAGTGAGGAAGGCTTGATAAGTCGGAGAAATATTAGAATAAGATAGGTAGTTGGCGATATCATGTTCATAATCTTTATAACGAATAGGAGCCTTTCCCGCATTAATGCGAGAAGACCTCCTTAAGGGAGCAATGGGTGGTGGAGAAAGCATACCATCCGAATAGGAGAGATCCGCTTCCGAATCCGAGCGATCCGGTGCGGGAGTAACATCTTCAGGAGTCGGGGCAGGAGTAGACGAGGGACTTGGCACTATAGGCACAGGGTACGACACAGTATTGGACCTCTGCTGTCTTCTTCTGTAAACTTGGAGCTCCTTTTCCCTTGTCTGCTTCTCCCCCTGCGAAATGTACGTATTGTCTTCTTCATCCTCCGTATCAGTATCATTGATGCTTTCTCCCCCTTTCTGTCAGTTTGTCACGACAGGACAAGGTACCGATCCGACAACTACGTTTGGGCGTACTACCTCCCCCTCACGTCTAACACCCGCTGTGGGAGGCGTGTTCCCAAACGCAGAACCTTCGTCCGAACCATAATAAGGTTCCAGCTCTCTGAATGTAACGTCCATGCTTACAAACAGCTTCCGTTCAACCGGGCTCCAGCAGACGTAACCCTTATGTGTCCCGGTGTACCCTACAAAGACACACTTAACTGCTCGAGGATCCAGCTTACCAACACCAGGCCTGTTATCGTGGACGAAGCATACGCAACCAAATACTTTCGGAGGAACGGTGTACGCAGTTGTCCCCGTGAGCATTTCCAAAGGCGTCTTCCAGTCCAGTAATTGAGAGGGCATCCTGTTGATGAGATAAGAGGCTGTCAAGACAGTCTGCCCCCACAAAAATTTAGGGACATTCATAGCCAACATCATTGTCCGAGCCACCTCCAGCAGGTGCCTATTCTTTCGCTCGGCAACACCATTTTGAGCCGGTGTATAAGCACAAGAGGTTTGATGCAGTATACCATGAGAGGATAAATACGCAGCAAACCTCTTATGGGTATATTCCGTCCCATTATCCGATCGGAAATACTTAACACGAGCATTATACTGTGTCCGTACCCGTTGATGGAAGCTTTGAAATGCCTCGAAAATATCACTTTTATTCTTCAGCAGGTAGACCCACGTTACGCGGGTAGCGCAGTCAATAAAAGTAACAAACCATCTATAACCGTTAACACCGTTTATAGGACAAGGGCCCCACACATCGGAATGAATCATATCAAAAGCAGCAGAACAGCGATGCCCAGAACTCACATAGGAGCTTCTGGTATGTTTTTCCAACTCACAAGCATCACAAACTAACAACTCTTTATTTGCTTTTTGATATAAGGACGGATACAATCGACTAATAACGGGAAAAGAAGAATGTCCTACACGCTGATGGTAGAGGAGCAGCTCGGCTTCGACACTTCAACTTCGGACTTCCGGTTGTGCGTCTGCAACCAAAGATGCCAGTGCTCTATCCAGACCGTTCCTGTCCAAGTACCATAGACCCTTATGCCATGTGCCAGTGCCTAGACGTCTTCCCGTTCCCTTATCCTGAAAAGTTACCTTAGGAATATCAAAGGAAACAATACAGTTTAGATCAAGGATAATGGCGCTAATGGATATAAGATTGACAGGAAAGGAAGGAGCATGTAAGACATTAGATAGAGTGATGGAAGGAGTGCAATCAACAGTGCCTTTACCCGTAACAGGCCTGGAGGTACCATCAGCAGTCTGAATGCTCTCTGGCGGCGTTAGAGTAGAGTATTCCCGGAACTCACCTCGGGAACCCGTGACATGGCAAGATGTCCCAGAGTCCATAATCCAAGCTGGCTGAGAGACAGATGCAAGAGCACGCGGAGGTATACCGGCACTGGTTTGGGAGAAGTAAGTGCAGTAATCTCCTGTAGTGGACGGCGCCCCAGGAATGACTTGTCGTTCACCAGAACCAAGCTTAGAGCCGCGCATCTTCTCGAGAACTTCTCTCTCAAATGGAGTGATATCTGCCAGCTGATTGTCCCCACCTTCATCCGCCAGATGCGCCTTGTTGCCTCCAGAGTAAGTGCCCCTTCCACCACTGTAGCTGCCTCGACCACCGCGTCGTCCACCGCGACCACGGCCCCGACCATTCGAGGGAGTCCGTGTCGGTTTTGGGCAAAAGCGGATGTAATGTCCTGTGTCACCACAGTTGTGGCAAACGCCTCCCGTAGAAGGAGGCTGTGTGAAAGTGGCAAGAGCAGATGTGTCAACTCCGGCCTGCTCCCCCTGGGAGATACCCTTGGTAGGCATCAGCTTCAACCGTGCTTCTTCTTGTGCCATGGCAGCTATGGCGTCTTCTAATGTCGGCAGCGTCGGTTGTGCGAGAAGTACATTCCTCCGTTGCTCAAATACAGGGTTGAGCCCCTTCAAAAACTTCATCATCCGTTGCCGCGAGATGTAATCCAAAAATTTCTGAAAATGTTTTACAAAAGCCGGGTCAACCTGAGCATCCTCCATGCCAAGAGGATCATAATGGTCAAGATCAGACCAGTACTTCTTCAACAAGGCAGCGTACTCAGAGATGGTACGATCGTCTTGGATTACCCGATCGAGCTCATCCTGCAGTTGGAAGACTCGTATGGGGTTACCCGAACCGGAGTACATGTCTTTCAATGTTCTCCAGATATCAGCATCTCCCTCCATTGCTTCAACGTTACCCGACACTTGGTCGGTCAAAGAGGCTGTCAACCAACCAGCCACGACATTGTTGACAATGTCCCATACAGCAAACTCCTTCGAGGAGTGATCGACAGGGGCCTTGGTGTGGCCATCTACATAACCAACCAAGCCACGTCCTTTCAGCATCCGCATCGCCTGCCGCGACCATTTCAAGTAGTTGGTCGTACCTTCCAACTTCGTCTCCAGCTTGTCCAACTTCCCCATTTTGTACGGTGACGGATCCACATCAGTATGGGTCACGCGTGGGCTTGCCTCCGGTAATCTCTTGGTCAGGAGATCCTCGACCAGGGCCTTCATTTCTTCTGCTGTCAACTTCCCATAGATGGAATCTATGACTTCTTCAACTGCAATCAGTGAGGTGTTGTTGTTTCCTGAGTCGTCTTCTTGTGAGTCGTCTTCGTCTTAGTCAGCTATCGGGGGGGAAACAACTGTCATGCCCCAGAACCAGAATACTGGAGAGCGGGAGAATGACTCAGCCAGCTATGTATTACGGGTAGATGAATACCGTATAATACGATCAATGCTGTCTAACCAGACGAGGGGGTGCATACTACATAAAAGTCTTACTATGGTCATTACACATCTATTGTCTCAATCATTCAAATAAGAAACAGAAATAGAGAACATGTAAGATAAAGCAGTAAGGCGTCCCAAACGCTCTGTCAAAATGTTCTTGATATCTGGCTTTACAAAACATAGCCAGATTGATGTAGCAAAAGTATACACAATTGTTATCAGCTGCAGTCTGACTTTAATTACAATTATGTAAAAGTAAGTACAAGACAATCCGACTAACATGTCGGTGCCAAACGGCCAAGTATAAAGTAAGTGACAAAACGAGCGGTGAAGTAAGGAACCCACTCGAGTCCTCCTGCGATCATCCCTCTAGTGTTGACCATCTTGGAGGTAGAAGTAAGCTGGATCCTCGGGGACCGGCTCTAAATCTGGCCATGCAAAACCAGAGAGGTTAGACCTCTAATAGCAAGTACCACAAGGAAGCACGACATGAGAACTAAAACCAGTAAGTAAGAGAATATAATAATAGATCTCTGCTTTCCACTAGGATTCACATCACATCACGACACTTCGAACCAACCTCCCAACCAAACAAGGACAGAAGTTGGCCCGTCATGTCCTGACATTCTGATCATCCCAGTTAGGTAACAGAGTAGGTACAGTGCATAAACAAATCAATTTAAACGGCCATTCAACTACTATGGCTTGCTATTGTGAGTTCCAAGTTATCCTGGAATAATACAATTAGGGACTCCTCAGTTCTTACCATGTACGAGCAAGGCTAGTCTATCCAGTCAATCATGTGCGCCATGCATGAATTAGACGAGTCCTAGCAGGACGCCCGTCAATATACAATATACAATAATAATAAAAGCAGATACTGTTCCCTGCCCGTGTGGCAGTTTTACAGTATTTGTGGGAACCAGCCGGTCCGTCGGGTATTACTTGTCCCAAGGAGGCTGCCATGTAAGAACTCGGAAATCTATTCTCTCCATGCCATCATTATTTTATTTAACTTAATAGTCTCTACGTTGAGTGAAATCCCATGCCGTGGATCATGGTCATTCAAATGAGAACTTTCGTACGAGGTACGATATGCACAACTCTACAACGATACCAGTGCGGTTAGGTTGCAGGTCTTACATAGCGTAATGCAACAATCAAATCTAACGACGGTAATCATGCCTTGACCATAAAGTACACATGCTTCTTTTATAGAAAATAAATAAGTAAATAAATAAATAAATAGATTGAAGCCTGCATGTGCATGTAAGTCAATATTCGGGATCAGCCAGTCGATTACAATAGTCCATAACATGAACGTGTCTCATTCATTCAAGTCAATAAGACGACTAGCCAGTCTCTTAGTTCCGACTAGGAACGCATGATTAATTTAGTCAAGATAACTATTATTATCAATGGTGACAAGGCATGAAGGTCAATTAGCATTAAACGGGGGTCCAGTCTATAACTCTCATGGTCAAGTCCCAGTCATACTGGGTATCCCAAAAATCAATCGGGACACAAGGCACATTCCACATAACAATTGATATTAACAATATTATCATATCATGATTTTATCGAGTTTATGCCAAAAAGGCGTAAGGATATAAAATGGACGTTAAATATCTAATAAAATATCAATATACAGGACTATAGAAGATCCAGGGTAAGTAGGCTACGCTCATGTCAGCCTACGCTCATGTCAGCGTACGCTCATGCCAGCGTACGCTCAGGTCAAGCTAGCGTATGAACTCCATACGACTCCTGACCATCCAAGTGAGCGTATGCAAGACATACGCTCCAAAAAGGCAGCGTATGAACCCCATACGACTCCTCACTATCCAAGTGAGCGTATGCAAGTCATACGCTCCCAAAAGGCAGCGTATGGACTCCATACGACTCCTGACCATTCCAGTCAGCGTATGCAAGTCATACGCTCCCAAAAGGTAGCGTATGAACTCCATACGACTCCTGACCATTCAAGTCAGCGTATGCAAGTCATACGCTCCCAAAAGATAGCGTATGAACTCCATACGACTCCTGATCATTCAAGTCAGCGTATGCAAGACATACGCTCCCAAAAGGTAGCGTATGAACTCCATACGACACACGCTTCCAAAAGGTAGCGTATGCAAGACACACGCTACCTAAAAAGGCAGCGTATGGACTCCATACTGTGCTGCGCTAAAGAGCGCGCTCAGCTCAGTGACACAAGCTAAAAAGCTAGCGTACACTGCTCACTGTCTTCTCCAAACAGCAAGAACTCCATGGTTGCATCCCAAAGCTTCAAAAGTCCATAACTTGGTCAAAATAAGTCCGAATCCAACTTTCCAAAGGTCAAAATTGGGTAGGATAAACTTCTCTACAACATGGAACCATCAGAACTTGAAAATAAAGAAGTTTGATAGATCAAAACCACCAAACTCCGAAAGTAACTCATTTCTAGATCTACAAAAATTAAGACTTCGAAATGAAAAATGCCAAGTTCTAAACTTTCTTAGGATCTTGAGAGGAAGATAAATGAGCTATAAAAACATGGGTTCTCATGTGGAGCAAGTTGTACTTGCCTACGGTTTGGTAGGTGGAGAGAGTAATGAAGAAGAAGAAGAGGAGTAATGGTGAGAATGTGAGTTTATGAGGAGAGAGAAAGAGAGGGTGGCTTTAAATAGAAAAAGGGGGTGGTAGGTGGGAGTTGGGCCGGGTCCAATGGGTCCAATGGGTCCAATCAAAGCCAACCCGAACCCAAAGCCTAGCTAAAGCAGAGAATAAAAGCAGGAAATAAAGTGCAGAAATAAAATTGCAGAAATATAATTGCAGAAAATAAATTAACATGAAAATTTAAAGAGCAGATTAATTGATTAACATAAAATTAAAGGAATTTAAATACAGGATAATACATGATAAATATTAAATAAATACTCATGAGTTGTACATGTATAAAAATACGCATTCTGGGAACGGAGAGTGACAACAACAAAACGAGATCCCTCACTGATATGTCGTAGTTTATACGACCAACTAGAACCGCGTCATGATAACGCGTTCGGATGGCTCAAGGATAACCAACATAGTTGTGCCTCCTTGCATGAGACAAACCAGAGGTATACCAGCCGTGCAGAAACGATTGTAAAGACAACGTTTCTGAGATACGAAAAACTAAAGAGATTTCGTATTCGTAGTAGAGCTTCTAAAAAGAAGGTACTGATTCTCGAAGGCAACAACAGAGATCTTCTAAAGACAAGGAAATCTGTTTTTTTCTTTTCTTTTCTTTTCTTTTCTTTTCTTTTATTTTCTTTTTTTTTTTAGTGTTTTTTTTTTGTTTTTTTTCAGAACAGCAGAAAACCCTAAAAAGGGATGTTGTGTAGGGGGCGGGCGAGCAGCAGAAAACCCTAAAAAGGGCTGCTGTGTAGGGGGCGGGCGAGGGGGTTGGCGGCGGGGGGGGGAGGGGGGGGGGGGCAGGGGGGTCGGCGGGGGGTAGGTGCAGGCGGGGTCGACAGGGAGCAGGGGGGTCGGCGGGGGTGGGTGCAGGGGAGGCGGCGGGGGGTGGGGGGGTCGGCGAGGAGTGGGTGCAGGAGGGTCGACAGGGGGGTCGGCGACAGGGAGCAGGGGGGGCGTCGGGGTTGCAGGGGGGGTCGACAGGGGGGGGGTCGGCGACAGGGAGCAAAGGGCAGCGGGGAGGAGAGGCGGGGGCTGTGGCGACGGGAGCGGCGACGGCTAGGGTTAGGGAGAGAGAGAGGAGGTGGGGGGGGGGGGGGAGGGGGGCTAGGGTTACCTGGCTCTGATACCAAGTTGAAATGAGTGAAATATCTCAGATAATTTTATTGAGGGCTACTGCCTACTACTTATAGAGGGTCCAACCCCTCTTCATATTACATCTAACCGATGTGGGACTAAAGTCCCTTATTTACTCTCAACACTAATGACAGAGTTAATAAGAACAATTAATTTCTGCTTCTATTTTTCAACTAATGCAAATCAAGTTCTTTCAGTTTTGCACAGCATGCTCACTTGAACCACATATTCACAATGCAAATGATGAAGAACAGAAAGGGAAAGCAACTGAAATTATAATGTCCAAATTATGAGGACTATTCTGTACATCTATAATAGATTCTTCATCCAAACAAACACTACTTCAGTACCACTTCGTCATGGACACCATGAACCAGGTTCAGTTTGTAACATCCACCATGAACCAGGTTCAGTTTAATTATTGACATGTCTTAGAGAAGAAGAGATTCAAACAAAGCCAAAGAATTAGATGGTTGCAATCAAATTTACATATCCCAGATTATAGCCTCACGAATCCTAGTGTCCACTCTTCCCCCTAGAAAAGAACCTACTGAATCCGTGCGGATGCTTTTCATTCAACATATTTGACAAGGAAGATGAAGACGCCGACTTGGACCGGTGCTTCGCTCGCTTTCCATTGCTGTATGGTCTCTGCAAAGAGTTGGCTGGTTTCGTGTCACATGGGCCAAGAAGGGAGTTGTATCCATCCGAATAGGACACACATTCTTCGGTTTTATGTATAATGGAAGCTGCATCATCGTTATCTGCAGCCGATTGCTCTGCAGCAAGCATGGCTTCTGGGTTAATGCCGTTGTGGTTCGGCTTGGATCGGTACGAACCAGAACCATTTAGCTCAGCTGGAGGATGCATATCATTTAATTTCTGACTCAGAAGAAATATACTCTCTTGACATTCTGCGAGCTTCTCTGCTGCTGCTGCTATCTCTCTTTCCTGTTTATGCAAAAATCAACATGCTTAGTGCAAGGAAGCTTGGGAAGGATAATTACCTTATCGATAGCATAATAAGGTGAAACGAGGATATGGAATTATTACCAAAACTATAACTAGTAGCAGTTCAACATGTCCATAATATAAATATCGACACTGGTTGAACCTGGTCAAGTTGAAATCATCTAAACCAACCTAAGTATGTGATTTTTCATATAACAGGTTCACAACATGACAATTGCCACCAACAGAAAGGTCGAACTTATGAACTATGTTGTGCCACTTCAAATACACTTGATTCTGAGGTCGAGAAATACACATTTGGTGCAAAAAAAAGTATTTGGACACTTGAGAAAAAGCTCAAGATAATTATTGCACTCTAAGTAAGGTACCAGTATTCTCGTGTGTCGTTCAGTCGGCAAAGGCATGTAACTATGTAAGAGGTTATACTGAAGAAATGTGTCTTCCTTGTGGCTTTTTAGAGTTTTGGGATCTCTTTTTATCATGAGCAACAAGATCAAATGGCAGTTGTTCACATACAGGTTTCTTGAATTTACGTCTCTAGAGGTCTCGAGTGACAGTAAAACCTCATATTATGTTGGTTACCAATATCGAGGGGTTCGATTGTGGCTAGCTGCCACAGCATGTATTTGCAGCAATAGAAAGCCTTTCGAGTTGGAAACTCAAAGAGGCTTGGCCCTGATTAATTTCTGTGGATATACTTCTATTTTGTATTCAAATGTTCGTTCGTGATCACAGCATCAAAGAGGGATCTGCATATCTAAATATTGCTCTTTAAGAATACTATGGGAATGCCCTTCCTTTTCACTGTCTTAATGTGTCATAAAGATTCTTTATGAATACAATTCCCTGTGGAAAAACATTGAATCATCTTACCCTCCTTGTTTAGACTCGCAGTCTAACTTAGAGATTGCTCGTACGTCGTGTGAGCTTGAACTGTTTAGCCAAAAGTTTGGCCTACCTAACTGTCCACCAGTTGTCTAGGTTTTATGGCATGACCGAATTCGACAATTGACACCAACAGAAATGATTGACATCGGGTCAACAATTTGCCACGAAAACTACATAAAGTCTTTATGGAGCTTTCTTATGCTCCATAGCAGGACCCATTCCGATGGTAGAAGGCTTGAACGATGAGGATATTCACATCACTACCCTTAAGTTATCCCTCCTTTATCCTATCACATACTTGGAAGGTTCAAAATTATACAATTATTATGTTCCTTCATGTTTGTGTTAATTATATTGCTATCACAAAGGAGGACCAACGAGTAAAGGCTTCAGTTCTGCTACATATACCATTTCATATATGGATCTACTAGCCAATAAAGGCTATTCAGGAAAAAGTCTGTAAAGTAGACTGATAACAACAAAGTTGAGGTTTGTAGTATCAACTGGACTGCTTGTAATGTAAATAGGACTAACTATTATTCTAGATTTTATATGCTGGGCAAAGTTCCGCCGCTGCAGAAAAAACTGTCGAGTCAAGTAAGATTAAAGGATATAAAAGATGTCGCTTTGGTACCCTACTAAATTCCCATGTAATGGTGAAACGTTTAATATGGTGTAGTACCGACCCCAGGTTCAACATGTGTCAGAATACTGTCATTTGTTTAGTTTCTATCAAGGTTCGCAGTATCAGACGCTGATACTGATATGTATCGGCCTTAATTATGTATCGGATTTAGCATGTCCCTATCCGATCGAACCCCACTGACACCTGCCAGTACCGACCGATACTGTAATTGGGGCTCCCTTTCTCGGCCAAGTCAGAAAAAAGAGACAAGTATTGAAGTTGACACACTTATTAGGTCGTGCAGAATATAAACATGCTACAATGTGTCAATAAGATTCCTTATCGACAACCATTACCATTTGTCGAAGTTGTGTATTTATAATTCACAACATTCATCAATTTTAAATTATTCAGTCCAAAACTAGATTATAACCGGACTAAAAAAAAGTACCTGGTCACCTAAAATCAAACATCTTCTAGGTCATTACACTCAAGGACACTATCACTATGGTATGCAAAAGAGAAGCCTTGGGGCCCGTTGAAAAGAAGAACACCGCAGATTTTACTTACTGCACTAAGAATTAATATGAATACGGATGGCAATCACTAACAGTTGAAATAGTCTGAACAATAACTAGACCAAACTGGTGAAAGAACGAGTACAAAACATTAAAAAAAAAAAAAAGAGAGAGAACACACCACAATGGATGGTGTTAATTCAACACATTGCATGAAATATCGTTTAATCTAAAGAACGATCCTTTAATATATGCAAAATATTGAAGAGATTATTAGGAAATAAGATGCATAATAGTATAATAAAATGTAGATAATTGCTTTATTCTCCTAATTATCTGTAAATTACTCCGAACCTGCTTTGTCTTGATGTCAACATCTGTGGCCGAGTGACTCGAGCATATTGAACACCTCATACCCCTAATGAATAAGAAGCATATACAAAAACTCGAATGAAGAACAGGCACTAAATTAACATGACAGAGAACAAATTACTGTATAATGACATCTAGACTGGAGCAACAAAGAGAGGACAAGAGCAGATTCGGTACTCATGGGTGCTAAGTGCTAACCTCTCGACTTCCTCTTGAAGATCTTTATATTTTGCTAAGTCCTCCTGATGGCTGCGTCTTTCTTCTCGCAGCTCCTTCTCTAGAGCTTCCGTTTCTGAACGCAACAGGTTTATTTCAGTTTGTAGTTCTTGTGTCTTCGACTCGAGCGAGTTGTAAGATTCAGCCATACACTTCAACTGTGTTTCAGCCAAGCTGTTTGACTTCTGACAAGCTGCCAGTTGCGATTTGTGCTCGGCTAAGTGCTGCTCCATCTCAACCAACTGAAGCTTCGTATGGCTCAAAGTTTCAGTACATCGAACCAGCTCCATTGCCATGTGATCTTTTTCCTGCTTCAGTTCAAAGCCTGAGGCACTTGGACCAGAAGAAGTAGCAGGAATGACACATTCTTCTGTTAATTTTGTTTTCGCGGGATCATGTTGAGCAACTGTCTTCTCTAGTAAAGTTAACTTGTCAATGAAATCGTTGCTATTGCTTTCACCCTCACTGCCCGTATCAGTCATAACTACGAATCTAACGTCTCTTGTTTCCGATAACATGTGGGATAAGGAAAAGATATAGGCATCTAAATTTATTTCATTATGCGTAGCTTTACTGATTGAAGCAGAGAACTTCTCGATCTTCTCTCTGAGCGCATGATCGCCATTGGACCTGTCATGGATTTTCACGGCTTCCTTACAAAGTGGCAGAACAAAATCATGAATATTTGAGATGGCGTTTCTCAGGTCTTCCGTGTCACTACATTGCTCGTCCTTAGGAGTAATTATTGAATCACTTTCCTCGTTGGTATAGCTGTCAGGATGCCGACTTAGCTCATCTCGTTTATCCAGTATAATCCATTTGATATCTTCCAAAAGCTTTCTCCCATCAGTCTCCAGAGCTCGAGCTTCAAATAAACAAGTTATTTCGGATTGAAGCTTCAACAGAAGATTGGCAATTTGCCCTTCATTACATGCAGAAATCTCAGTTGTCACTTTATCCATCCCTCCATTTGAAACAGTACCAGTGTCATTAGTTTCGGTTGGTAAGCATGCCAACCTCTCCATTTCCAGAAAATCATCCATCAGGTCCGTGTTCTTCGAATTATCAGCCTTGTTACTTCTGCCAACATCCTTTTCTTTCTTGCATGGAGAAGAATCCGATATTAATGTCACAGAACAAGACCCCGAACAACTTCCCGCCTCGTGAATTCCATCTTCAGACATGGAAGTAACACTTGGATTGCTCCGATGTTTCGCCAAGGATCCCTCAAAGCGGTTCGTATGTTGGTTCTTCGCAAGAGAGAGATTTTCTTCAACACTTTGAAGCTTGCTCGCCAATGTAGCACAAGCGTTTCTTGAAGCCAGCAGCTCACTGTTGCGCTTTGACAAGGCCTCCTTCAGCATCTTAGTTTCTTCCTCCATTTCAAGTAAACGTGCTGTGCCATAAGAAAAGTTAGGAGGTGATGCATACTGATTAGAGGTCCTATAAGAATTTCGTGATCGAACATCCCCATAATCCCTGCCTAAATTGTCGACTTCAAGTTTCATCTGTGCTAATGCAGCAGGACCAGGTAGTTTCTTTCGCACGAGCCCCTGTAACCTTTGAGACTCTGCTTCCAACTTACTTATTTTCCTGACATCTTCCAGGTGCTGCTTGTTTGCCGTTTCTGCTAATTTTGCACTCATGTTCTTTTCTTCGTTGCGGATTTCAAGCTCCTTGGAGACCAACAGAACTTCGTACTTCAGAGAGTTAATTTCCCGTTCACATGATTGGATGTCGGACTTCAGAGCTTCTATTTCAGCATCGGCTTGGGCTTTCTCATCGCTGATCCTCGCCAAGGCAATGGCATGTTCTTGAAGAGACCTCGAAAGTGCATCATTCGCAGCAGAGCTCCTTATGAACTCTTGTTCCAAGTCAGCTAGTTTTGCTTCCAGCTCAGATTTCACCTTCTCCCATTGCTTAGTTTTGGTAAAGATCGTGTCGTGCAACTTCTGCTCACCTTCTTCCCTCACATTCCGTACCTGCTTCGTGCACTCCTTCAAAGCATCATCGAGATGGAATGCTCGATCCTCGGCTGTAAGCTTCAGTAGCGTAACATCCTCGAGTTGATTCTTCAATGCTAAGGTCTCTTCTTCAGCTTTTTCCCAACCTGAACAACATGGAGAACGGAAAAAGCTTAGACAACCATGATTAATGAAAAAAAAAAAAGGTGACCAAAGTAAATATACAATCAAATGAGTTTAATATTACGAGTATTCACGAAGTATAGTATAACAATATAACAAGAAAAAAAGCAAGCGATGGCAATACCTGCAATAGCTTCTTCGGAGACTTTAGCATGTTGTTTAACTATATCATCCTTGGCAGTCATTTCAGATTTTGATGAAGCCAATTTTTCGTTCAAAACCTTCACTTGCTCTTCCAATTTTGTCAGATGGTCATACGACTCTACAGAAATTTGTACATAATTACCGGTTTTGGTTTCATCCTGCCAACCCAATGAAGCAATATTAGTGAGAATATGATTGGTTCATACATTTCTTCTACGAAAAGGTAGAGAAGTGCAAGACTAGAGGTTTTTTTTTTACTTTGCTTTATTCTAAAATATGTAGCATAAAATTCTAGAGCACAAGCCATATCGGTCAAGCATGGTTCTTAGTAGCAAGACTAAGTAAATAGCTGACAAAATCCTGAACTGGCCAACATTAATATTCTTATATTTCCTATTTTCGTGAATTTCGGCCAATAGACCAGAAAATACTGGTTTTGCCTAATAACTTGGAAAAATATCTACCTACAAGTTACAGGCAGCTGCAGTAGACGAAGTTGTAATTATATCATCACAATTCTAAATAGTATCCCTTAAAATTGATAGTACCGAAAAACAAAGAAAGACACTCCAGTAATGCAATTAAATCAAAGCAATTATTTTGTTGTAATACACAAACTATGGCAAGGTATTTGAGGATCAAAGTATTCATGATTCTAATTTATAATCACCAAACATGAACTCTGTTCGGTCCTTGATTGGCGCGCTTAATAAATGTTGGACTTAATCCTGTTCTCATCACATCCCTATTCTTCAGCCATCACCTTGTGTGCATGACTTGGTTTATGTGGATAAGCATGTTAGTAGGAGCCATTAGCTCCACCTTTTTACTGTTAGTTTGTTTCTTTCACCTATAAATAGGCATTACTTGTAACGTTGAATAGAATGAATAGAAGCATCTCAGTTCATACCAACTCTTTCATTCCCCTGTTTGTGTGCTCGGCACCTTCTGAGTGTTTGTATTCAGCACCAACAAGTGGTATCAGAGCCATTTGGTGTTCGATTTGCTTCGACAAATGGAGAAGCAAGAAGTTGCGGGTAGCCTTGTGAAGAACACCGGCGGGTCGTCATCATCGCAAGCTGGTGATGGTGAGACACGCATCGTCGAGCGCATCGTCTTCGAGGGAGAGAATGCAGCGCACTTCTCGCCCCTCACGCGTACCAACTATGCGGAGTGGGCGATCCTCATGAAAGTCCAACTGCAGGCGAAAGGCCTGTGGAACGTCGTCGAGGACGGCATTGGCGAAGGCAGCAGCGACTGTCGGGACGATCGGCGAGCCATGTCCGCTCTACTCAGAGCAATCCCTCCGGAGTTGATTCGCACTCTCGGTACGAAGGCAACGGCCAAGGAGGCGTGGGACACGCTCAAGATCATGCGGATCGGTACCGAGCGTGTTCGGGAGGCCAAGGCGCAGACGCGACGCTTGGAGTACGAACGTCTCACGTTCAAAGACGGCGAGACGGTGGAGTCGTTCGGCCTTCGACTCACGGCGCTCGTCAACGATCTCGAATTGCTCGGTGATCCGGTCACGGAGCACACGGCGGTACTCAAGTTCCTTCGGAGCGTACCGCGTGCATACAAGCAGATGGCCATGGCGATCGAATCGCTTGTGGATCTGAAGACCCTCTCGATAGAGGACATCACGGGGCGGCTACTAGTCGTCGAGGAGCGTGGCGATCTCGAGGATCATCAACCTGCCGGTGGTCACTTACTCTTCACTGAGGAAGAATGGCAAGCCCGGCAGAAGCAGCGGGAGCGCGGGCGTGGCCCGGGCTCGTCCGGGGGTGGTGACAAGGGAGGTAAAGGCATCTCCAAGCAAAAGACGTCCGGAGGTAACCGATCGTTTGCAGGCAGCAGCGGTGGTTCAGACCAACGACGAAAAGGCGAGTGCCGCTACTGTGGCATCCCTGGCCATTGGGCCCAAGAGTGCAGGAAGGCCAAGCGCGACCGTGATCGCAAGGCGAACGAGGCACACATCGCTCGGATAGAGGAGGAGCCGCCGGCTCTCCTGCTTACCACGGTCGGCATCAACGACAAGGCGCAAAAAGGAGTACCGAACGTGTTCCTGAATGAGGAACGCGTAGTTCCGATGGTCACAAATGACGACCATTGGTACCTCGACACGGGGGCAAGCAACCACATGACGGGGGATCAGAAGATGCTCTCTGAGATCGACAAATCGGTACGAGGTACGGTAAAATTTGGAGATGGCTCCGTTGTTCATATCCAGGGGCGCGGCGTCGTGTTGTTCACTTGTAGGAATGGAGAGCATCGGGTTCTCTCGGATGTCTACTACATTCCGCAACTACGCACCAACATCATGAGCCTAGGGCAACTTGATGAAAATGGGTGCAAGATCATTATCGAGAACGGCGAGCTATGTTTGTACGACCGGCAGCGACTCTTGTTGGCTCGAGTGCTGCGAAGGAACAACCGGCTCTATACCGTGGATCTCAACTTGGGAGTACCTGTGTGCCTCCTCGCTAGCAACACTGACGTGGCATGGCGGTGGCACTCTCGGTATGGTCACCTTCATTTCCGTGCCCTTCATGAACTCGGTGCAAAGGGCATGGTGCGTGGCATGCCGACCATTGATCGGATGGAGCAATTCTGTGAAGGGTGTATTCTTGGTAAGATGCACCGCACTCCATTCCCTCGTGCAACGACGTATCGCTCGAAACGCGTTCTCGACCTCCTCCATTCAGACTTGTGCGGTCCCATCACTCCAGCCACGATCGGCAACAACAGGTACTTTATGTTGATTGTTGACGACTACAGCAGATACATGTGGCTGGAGGTTCTCAGGAGCAAGGAGGATGCATTCAAGGCTTTCAAAAAGGTCAAAGCTCTTGCCGAAAACGAGCATGATGTCAAAGTCAAGGCGCTCCGTACCGATCGTGGTGGCGAATTCAACTCGGTCGAGTTCAACACCTTCTGCAACGAGTATGGCATCAGGAGGAACACTACGGCACCATACTCCCCGCAACAAAATGGAGTCGTCGAGCGTCGAAATCAAACGGTCGTCGAAATGGCTCGCAGCCTGATGAAAAGCATGGGCGTGCCGGTCATGTTCTGGGGAGAAGCAGTGAAGACGGCTGTTTATATACTGAATCGGTCGCCGACAAGAAATCTTCAGGGCTGCACTCCATATGAAGCGTGGAGAAAGAAGAAGCCAAGCGTGGAGCACTTTCGAACCTTCGGCTGTGTGGCTCACGTCAAGGTCGTCGGTCCGGGCGTTACCAAGCTCTCCGACAGAGCACGCCCGGGTGTGTTCTTAGGGTACGAGGACGGCACTAAGGCATACCGAGTGTATGACCCGGTGGCCGAGCGTCTCTACATCACTCGTGACGTCATCTTCGAGGAAGGTCGCAGGTGGAACTGGGAGGTGAGTAACGGAGTGCACAGAATGGACGAGGATTTCTCGGTGGTGTATTCCACGGATCCTGTTCCAGAGCCAGGAACGACAGTGTCAGCATCCGGGGCTCAAGGTGCAGCGCAGCAAACGCCGGCTACACTGACCATTCCACCAACTCCGTTGACACCATCAACACCAATGTCTCCACCAACGCCCGTACCGGCAGTAAGTATCAATGACGGTTTCGTCTCTCCTCCAACAGGTGGGACATCCGACACTGAGGGGGTGCCGCTACGGTACAAGACGTTGGAGAGCCTCTATGAAAATACGCCCGCCTGCGAGCTGGAGTACAGCGGGCTCTGCCTCTCTGCTGCAGAGGAGCCTGCAACTGTAGAGGAGGCGCTAAATGAAGGTGTATGGAAGAGCGCCATGGATGCTGAAATGGAGTCCATCCAAAGCAACAACACTTGGGAGCTTTCAACACTTCCTGCCGGCCATAGAGCGATCGGGCTCAAGTGGGTCTTCAAGGTGAAACATGATTCTGCAGGAAATGTAGTAAAACACAAAGCTCGGCTCGTGGCGAAGGGGTACGTGCAGCGGCAAGGCATCGACTTCGATGAGGTGTTCGCGCCCGTTGCTCGGCTTGAAACGGTGCGGCTGTTAATCGGGGTGGCTGCCGACCGACAGTGGAAGGTTCACCATATGGACGTGAAGTCGGCGTTCCTCAACGGCGACTTGAAGGAGGAGGTATACGTTCATCAACCCGCAGGTTTTGTCGACAAGGAGAACGAGCACAAGGTACTCAAACTTCGAAAAGCGTTGTATGGACTACACCAGGCACCGCGTGCTTGGAACGCCAAGCTCGACACCTCATTGGTATCACTCGGGTTCGAGCGATGCGAGCTGGATCACGCTCTGTACCGAAGGGGCAGCTCCGACACTCGGCTATTGGTCGGTGTCTACGTCGACGATCTGATCATCACTGGCACGGGTGCGGGCGTTATCGAACTGTTCAAGAAGCAGATGCAAGAACTCTTCCAAATGAGTGATCTCGGACTCCTGAGCTACTACTTGGGCATTGAGGTAAAGCAGGAAGAGCAGATGATAACGGTGTGCCAATCAAGGTATGCCACCAAGATATTGAAGCTTGCAGGTATGGAGGCATGCAACCCATGCCACACTCCGATGGAGGCCCGGTTGAAGCTAGGAAAGACGACCGGCGGAAAACCGGTCGACGCAACCAAGTACCGAAGCTTGATCGGCAGCTTGCGATACTTGGTAAACACTCGTCCCGACATTGCTTTTTCAGTCGGGATCACAAGTAGGTTTATGGAGGCGCCAGGTGAGCAACATTGGGCCGCCGTAAAGCAAATCCTACGATACATACGTGGGACAGTCGGGTACGGATGCGTGTACCGATCCGGAGCTGTTGATGCAACGCTCGTCGGCTACAGCGACAGTGATCTAGCGGGCGACATCGACGATCGAAAAAGCACCACAGGGACGGTTTTCTTCCTCGGCTCCAACATCATCACATGGGCGTCGCAGAAGCAGAAGATAGTGGCGCTATCTTCTTGTGAGGCGGAGTACATTGCAGCGGCAACTGCAGCCTGTCAAGCAGTTTGGCTCAGCAGACTTCTGGCAGAGATGCTCGGCAAGGATCCACAGAAGGTTACCCTTCGTGTCGACAACAAGTCAGCGATAGCACTCAGCAAGGATCCAGTGCACCATGAAAGGAGTAAGCACATCGACACTCGGTTTCATGTCATTCGTGAATGGATCAAGGACGGAAGTATCGGTGTCGACCATGTTGGCACGGATGGGCAGCTCGCCGACATACTCACGAAGGCACTCGGACGAGTGAAGTTCGTGGAAATGAGGAAAGGGATAGGCATTGTGAACGTGATTCCAGATCCGACATAATGGAGGTGAAGTCAATACAACAGGATTAGGGGGGTGATTTGTTGGACTTAATCCTGTTCTCATCACATCCCTATTCTTCAGCCATCACCTTGTGTGCATGACTTGGTTTATGTGGATAAGCATGTTAGTAGGAGCCATTAGCTCCACCTTTTTACTGTTAGTTTGTTTCTTTCACCTATAAATAGGCATTACTTGTAACGTTGAATAGAATGAATAGAAGCATCTCAGTTCATACCAACTCTTTCATTCCCCTGTTTGTGTGCTCGGCACCTTCTGAGTGTTTGTATTCAGCACCAACAATAAAAGCATGGTGACTGGTTTCATAATTAAATTGCGGTACCACGTTTAATAAAAGAAATGCTAGCTGGATCACCAAGTAGTTAGATCAGATCTGTGATAAACAGTCATTTAGTAATGTAAACAAGAACTATGGAATGAGGAAATAATGATCACAAGTTACAGGAAATTACAGTTGAAAATCCACGAGATATTGACAAAATTCAGTAGTTACATGTAACTTGATTCTCATGGGGAACCAAACAGAAGTTGTTCAGTTGCACAATAGCATCATCACATGTCAAGATGAACGAACCTGAGCCCCAGCAGCATCCGTGCTAGCTGCTTTCTTCTCAGATGATTTCTTCTTCCATGGCCAACTGTGCTTGTCCATCTTCTAACTACACTACTAGCCTGGAAAGATGCATGCAGTATGTGGTCAAGTATATTACAAATTTTAGAACAAATCAGTTAAAATTTCACTCATGCAAACTCTGAGACAGACCCAAAAATAAAAAATAAAAAGGCTAGTCGTGCCGGAAAAAAAAACTATAGGAAGATAATCTGCTTAATTTGTACTGATTTTGTTAGCTAAAATTATTCAATGATAATGTTATTATGAGAAGTAGCAGTGGCAGGTGAAGAATGTTGCAGGTGGAGAAGTGTTCAGCAGCCAAATGTGCAGCCAATGCAGGTATGTACAGTAAGAAAGTAAGAGCAGAGCAATGCAGTGAAGGAGTAGTAGTGATCAGAAGTGGGCAATGACATACCTGGAATGAGTGCAAATTACTCTGTCCGCTGATATCAGAAAATGTACACACACAGACAGGCACTCTCTAGAGAGTAGTAAGTAGGAGGGAGGAGAGAGAGAGAGAGAGAGAGAGAGAGAAAGAAGTAGTAATGAGCAACAAGCAGAGAGAGAGAGAGAGAGAGAGAGAGAGAGAGAGAAGAGAGAGAGAGAGGAGTGGAAAGTGTGGAAGGTGTGTTGTTGGGTTAAATATTCCAATTAGGTGCCACTCAGAAATAAAGGAAAAAAAAAAATTAGACATAAACGTTTGAGAAAAAATTAAAGTAATGTTACATGTACCTCCAAAAATTATATCCCTCCATGTTCTTTCGTCACATGGCACTTTCTGATTGACCCAAACAAATATGGAGAGAGTTGGAGAAAAAACATGAGCGAACAGTTTGTTTTGGATCCATTACTTCTATTTCTACTATTTATTAAATAGAAAGTTTAATATGCTCTCACCGTAATCACCAAGATGTTTAGAAACTAAGGTTGACTTAGTCCATTCCAAAAAAAAAACCCTACTTTATTTAAAATATTATTTTATTTTTTATATTTTTTTTATATAAGTCAGTTTATATCTAATCTATTCTAGTTCACTCTAATCCATCCAGTTGAATTTCTGGTTCCGCTGTTGCTGCCCATGGTCCATATAGATGCTTCTCTTTCTCTTTCTCTTTCTCTTCATGTATAATTATATTTTCTTAGTGTAACTTTTAATTATATTAAAAGTAATTTTTTAAACAAGGCCACGATCCTAATGGCCAATGAACGGAGCTTTTGTGTTGTGACCAGGCTGTCAAAGAGATCCTCCTTTTGGCTTTTGCTCCTCTATGGTCATCATCGTGAGTCATCATGGATTCATGGCATGGTCTGTCACCGTGTGTGTGTGTGTGTGAGAGAAGAATTTGAACCAAAAGAAGTTAGGCAGGCTCATATTTCTAAGAAGAATCGGTCTCTTTTACTCTTTTAATTTATTTTCTAATTTTATCAACTAATTCCTACTTACTCCAAGAATAAGGAATTATAAAAGAAAATTTATGATTTAATTAATAAATTATTTATAGTCATTTGACTCAAAAATCTCTATTCTAAGACCTTGAATCATGATCCTAAGGTGAGGTTGTCAGCATAAATAAATGGATTTATGAAGCACCACTTTTATCTGATTTATTTTTGAGACGACCTTATGCGCGGATTTTGTACACACTGTATTTTATGTATTTTGGATCCACTATTTTCAATTTCCATTATTTTTACAAGTTGAGAGAATAATACATCCCGTGGCTCGATCCACTAATCTTTCGTTATTCAGTCAGATTTTTTTGTCTCTCATCGACAAGTCACAACCACAAGGGTTACCCGAATTCGGCACTTTTCGGTACTTCTATAGTTCTACCTGATTTAAAAAATTAGATCCAAAATCAAACTAAGTTTTCACAAGTTTCATGATAAGTTATTATTGTTATGAAACACCTTTTAATTTTTTTTTTACAAAGATAAGCAAAAACAACCACGATAAGTAATTCTAAACGCAAACTAATTCCTCCAATTAAATGTTCATAAAACAATTGTCACATATCTCTAGTAAATAGTAGCAGGCCGAGTTAAAGAACTTCCACACGTACCATAAATGATGTAATATATGCAAATAATCAAGTATTGATAATTTATAGATAATAAGTCCGTGGGGATGTAGCCTATTGGATACACCGGAGTCCCGTGGGGGTGGACACGGTTCTAATCCTCTCCTTATGTTGTTTGCGAGTCCGGAGAAAAGGACACCTCGAAAGAAAAGATAATTTGTAGATAATATATGTAAATAATCCAGTATTGATAATTTATAGATTATTTGCTATCTTTAGATGGTTAACTAACGTGTTCTTTGATTATTTTTTGATAATTTTTTCCCAAGGAAATGATGGGATTGGATCATCCCAACCAAATTTTCGTGCGGTAATATGGATGAGAATATAATATTTCCATCCGTATTATCATATTTGGCATGAACAAATTATTTCTTCCCTGGAGATGATATTGTTGTGGTTTCTAACTTATCTATGGGAACTTTAGTCCCACATTAAAAAAATCACAAATGTGTATATCCCAATATAATAGTTATGCTTGGATTGACATATGTACATGCAGTGTGGTGGCCCATATGGAATAATTTTTCTAGAGAGATTAAGTTTAAACTTCATAGAACAATCTTTGCTTTGGTCACTCACTTCGAAAATCCTTAGAAGCTAAGGCTCAAAGGGACTTAGCGACTCGGACTCGGATGAAGGGGCCAAAGTGGTGCTTTTATGGCGCATTTTGCACTTTGCACGAATGCAGCGGGCTCGTGCGCTCGTTTTATGCTGCTAGGCGTGTATGCGGCAAGGCGCTATGCATTGGTCCATGCATGTGGTTGCTTTCGGCGATGTCGGCCGCCTCTGCTTTCAACGTGCAGCGCAGGTGGCGCTATCAGCATACTGCGTTCTGCATTGTCGACGCATAGAACTCTGTGACCCGGGTTCGTGGGATTTGATCGGTCAGTGCGCATGTGCATATCTATGTGCACATAGGTGCTGAGTTGTTCTATAAATAGAGCATCTCCTCCATCATATGAGAGTGTTGGAAAAATTTGAGAGAGGAGAGAGAAATAGTCACCAATATCATCCAGAGAGGTCTATGCGGCAGAGCATGTCTATGCGTCTACGGTGTCTATGCGCAATAGTGAGAAGTTTGCTCAATTTGACTTCGAAGTCTTCCCGAAGGTGATATAGGCGTTCCATAAGTTCTCTTGTGAGCTTGCACGTTCATGGGGACATTGTCACGACCCGCACCCTGTGTAGGGGCACGAGAAGTGGGTACGTCCAGCCTACGCCGCAGTGTCGGCGGTAGTAAGCTGTCCTAGGTTGCTAACTAATCTCATGCAGTGTATATAAAGTACTTGTCCAGATATCAGCTCCGAATGGAGGACAAGTAAAGGATAGGATATACTCAATCACAGTCTAAAACACGATAAGAAAACACAGAAGTTATACCTAAGGAATTAAAGACAACAACAACTAACTACTAAAATAATACAACAATGCCTCAAACCAACTTAATACAAACTCAATATCTTAACTTTAATACAACAAGTCAAAACATGAAAGCTAAAGTAGTCTACTAGCTAATCTCCTGAATCACTCCTGAGAGTCGGAACCAAAGATAGCTAATCCCTCACCAGGTCCATGGTAAGTAGGGCATGTGTCCTCAGGATTATCATCTGTAATATTTTCAACAGGTCCAATCAGGACGTGTCACGCCCCAGAACCAGAATACTGGAGAGCGGGGGCAGACATAGCCAGCTACGTATATTGAAATAGGGTACATCTCAACTATACGGTCACGACTGTCTAGATATGAGGGTTTACTACAAGCCAACAGTCTCTTAAGGTCAAGCCTATTGTCTCAATCTCAAGCAAGTAATATAATTACAAGATGTTTGACCACCAAATATACAATAAAAGGCGTCCCAAATATTACATATCAGCTGATCATGAAGCTAGTCGTACAAAATGCGAGGACTAGCAAGAGTTAAGTCATACATGATCAACCCTAGGATTTGTTAATCATGTTTACAGCCCGTAGGCAGACAGTAAGTAAAGTGCATCGAGCTAACAGGTGCTCGTCGGCTAAACGCCTCAAAAGAATAACTTTACAATAGAGTGAGCGAAACAAAATAGAAAACCCACTCGTAGCCCGGGTTCCTTCTAGTCGCCACCATTGGGCTGGAAGCTTGGTAGATCCTCGGAAGCTGCTCCGAAATCTGGCCACACAAAACCAGCTGGGTCAACCCCAGAAAGAGCAAGTGCCACAAGGGGGCCACGAAATAAGAACAAAAGCCAGCAATCAGCACAAGAAAATCGAATATTAAAAATTAAAACTTACGAAAACATGGCAGGGTGATATACGACGAGATAACCATGGAACTATTCCGATAGCCAGGTTACAACCCGTAAACCAAACAAGGACCGGGGTTGTAACCCTTCGTCTGAACAGAACTTGGTTTCCCACCATTTATCGGCAAGATAATAATGCAAGAAATCAAGACATGGAGCAAATCTGTACTGGATCAAGCCATGACTAACTGGTTATACCTCAATCAATCAATCACGGCCAAGCAGATACTACGGCTTACTACTTTAACTAACTAGGGTTATCACAGGCCTAATTACTAACGAGATACAGTAAGATTGTTCCACAGCCACAAGCCCTGCAGACCATCCAGGTTACCCAGGACGAAAGATTAGGGTTGAATTCAGGTGGGTACATCGTCCAGGAGACACATGTACCCTTAGGTGACTTAGAGGGTGCAACACTCGACGGTGTGCTGGAAATGTGCCCTACTCGACGGCAGGCTATAGATCCCAAGAGCGTCCAGGTAACGGGATTGCCTGTAGCTGTGTCATCTCTTCATGACTACTGAGTTATTCTAGTTATTAAACCTTAATCCATTTTAGTAGGTACTCCTGACCGTGGTACTCAGGAGTCCCCTCCTAGACATGATGCAAGACAGGACAAGTGGATTTAACAAGCAAGCAAGAAGAACCACCCACGGTGTCAAGGCAGGTCAAGTTAAATTATTAAGCAGGGTACTTGTCGGGAGTGCGCCACGACGGGCCACTATCATGTCAGGTTGGTCATGTCAGGAGTGCACCACTACGGGTCACTGTCGTGTTATGCTAGTTCCTTGTCATACCGTGCCATGTACAATAGTCATTCCAAACATATTAAGTAAAATCAAGTTCATGACAAAAGGCGTAAGGATATAAAATGGGCATAAAATATCTAATAAAATAACAATATACAGGGCTATAGAAAAGCCAAGCTTAAAGAAATAAGACCAAAACTCCAAGAGCCAATCGGTTAAGCAAGGGGTCAGGGGAACAGCGTACGCGAAAAGTCACGCACGCATGAGAGCAGCGTAGGTGAAAAGTCACGCACGCTAGAGGGAGCAGCGTAGGTGAAAAGTCACGCACGCTGAGAGAGCAATGTACGTGAAAAGTCACGCACGCTACAGGGAGCAGCGTAGGTGAAAAGTCACGCACGCTACAGGGAGCAGCGTAGGTGAAAAGTCACGTACGCTGAGAGAGCAGCGTAGGTGAAAGTCACGCACGCTACAGGGAGCAGCGTAGGTGAAAAGTCACGCACGCTGAGAGAGCAATGTACGTGAAAAGTCACGCACGCTACAGGGAGCAGCGTAGGTGAAAAGTCACGCACGCTACAGGGAGCAGCGTAGGTGAAAAGTCACGCACGCTGAGAGAGCAGCGTAGGTGAAAGTTACGCACGCTACAGGGAGCAGCGTAGGTGAAAAGTCACGCACGCTGAGAGAGCAATGTACGTGAAAAGTCACGCACGCTACAGAGAGCAGCGTAGGTGAAAAGTCACGCACGCTACAGGGAGCAGCGTAGGTGAAAAGTCACGTACGCTGAGAGAGCAGCGTAGGTGAAAGTCACGCACGCAACAGGGAGCAGCGTAGGTGAAAAGTCACGCACGCTGAGAGAGCAGCGTAGGTGAAAGTCACGCACGCTACAGGGAGCAGCGTAGGTGAAAAGTCACGTACGCTGAGAGAGCAATGTACGTGAAAAGTCACGTACGCTACAGGGAGCAGTGTAGGTGAAAAGTCACGCACGCTACAGGGAGCAGCGTAGGTGAAAAGTCACGCACGCCCAAGGAGACACGCTTCCAACAGGAAGCGTACCCAAGTCTGCGTACGCACGCTAAAGAGCGCGCGCAGCTCAGTGTGCGTAAGCTAAACAGCTCTGCACACTGCTCACTGTCTTCTCCAAACAGCAAGAACACCATGGATGAACCCAAGGCTTCAAAGCATCATAACTTGGCCATCCGAACTCCAAATCCAGATTTCCAAAGTTCCAACTTGGGTGGAATTGAATGCTCTTCCACTTGGAAACACCAAAACCCATAAAAATCCAACTTAAAGAGATCAAACCATGCAAAATCCGAAAATAGAAATAACTTAGATCTAGAGCAAAGGAGACTTCAAATCACAAAACACCAAGTTCTAATATTGATCACCATGTCCTAATCTAGCAAATGAACCAAGAAAATAGGGCTCTCATGAAGTGGCAAGGTGCACTTGCCTAGGGGGTGGGTGTTGTGGAGGAAGGAGAAGAAGAAGAAGAAGGAAATTAATGGTGGAAGTTATGAGGAGAGAGAGTGGTAGGTGGTGGTTATAAAGAGGGTGAGATGTGGCGTATTGAAGGTGGAGTGTAGGTTAAGGTGATCCAACTCACATAAAACCGAACCAATCCAAATAAAATCGAGCCATGCCAAAACCCAAAATACGGGAAATACCGAAATCCCACAAGTTTGAGAAAAATAAAAATACATGCAAAAAATCCAGATACGAGTATAAATACGAAATACTGGAAATACAGGAAATGAGGGTGACAGGACGGGAACGAGTACAACTCATCTAGAAAAACCCAAGTAAATGACAAAGAACTATAAAACAGTTATAGACAGTTTTACTGATGAGCATGGCAGTTTTATACAGGTAATGATGGCATAGAGAAACAGTAAGATACAAGAAAAGAAAGGTAACTAAAACAAGAGAAGAATCATGGCAATAAAGACTGTAATAAAAGCTAACTGAACTAGAATAACATGTATGAGTCCAGACAGTACGATATAAGTCTAATGTAATCCCAGTGTGAGTCCAGTCCATATAATCCGATACCAGATGATTTCCAGTACAAGATGAGTCCAACAGTGATCAATGAATCCAGGGTGAGTCCAACTATGATCTAACAGTGTGTTTTAAAATACCGAGGTCGACATGTAAACGGCTGTAGGTATCAGGCACATCTCTTACTGATCGGACAAGAGATGGCTATGCTTCCGGTAGATTCCAGTGGAAGATTTTGGATTTGCGGTATGTCTACATGTCTTACTCAATATTTCCCCGCCCAGCAAGTGAATCTAAAATCGACAAAAAGAATCGAGATGAGTCTGGCCAATACGTGATGATTCCAGAAATAATTCCGGAAAGATACCAATGACTCCGGTAATAGAGGCCAGCAAGTAAGGTATGTGTCGATACATGAATCCAGAAATATCCATACGTGTTGATACAGAGAATCATATAGAACTAACTAGAACTGAAATACAGTAATCGACAAATAAATGAGAGAACTATCAGAGAATGTACTCGCCTGATACTCTGGAAAGAGTAATGTAATATCAGATGTCTGTACCAGGGTCACAATGTCCTAAAATAGAGCAATACAGTTATGACATGTCTAAAATGAAGGTAAATGAAATCTACGATGCAATCTATATGAATTCTAAGCCAATCTAGGTCAAAGTCAAACTTGGTCAACACTACAGTCAAACTAAGTCAAATCAAGTCATACTTGGTCACAAGAAGTTAAACTAAGTCATAGAAGGTCAAACAAGGTTAAACAAGGTCAAACAAATCTAATCTAGGTTAAAGTCAACTCTTGGTCAAATATTCTAGCCAAACTAGTCAAGTTATCTAGGGTTTTGTCAATAATGTTGATTTGTCAATACTAGTCAACATGGTCAAAGTCTAGGTCAATCTTAGACTAACTAAGATTTTGGTTAATCATAGACTAGTCAATAAGGTAATTAGGTCAAGGGTCAACTCTATAAGGCTAACTCAAAACCAATCATAGGCTAACATGTCTTAGGATACCTAAGATTCTATAGCACAAAGCTAAGGCATAACCAATTTATCTATACAAAGTATATCACACATAAATACATATATATAATACCAACCTTAATCCTATAATCAAGCTAATCCTATTCTCCAACTCAAGTCATGACTCAACTCTAAGTATCTCACTTAACCCCATACATATCTTAATCTATATAGGATTACCCTCATAATCCATATGGTTAACCTAATCATCTAGTTAGGGTTTAGTCAAACTTTAGTCAAATAGTCCTTCTATGTTCATCCAAGTCATTCCTAGGTCAATTAGGTCAAGGTTTGACCTATAGTTGACTTTGGTCAACAATGGTCAACTATCTAGTCAAACTAGGTCTACTAGACCTAGTGGTCAATTCCAAGCTCACTAACCATAGGCTATAGGCTAGTGTAACTAGATACCATGTATAGGTATCTCATATAGGTGTCTATAGCCATACATCCATACCATATATCTAATACCATATATAACCTACATATATACCCAACTATATATATAATACCCACAATCTAATATATATCTAGTTACAATCTAATATATATATATATATATATATATATATATATATATATATATATATATATATATATATACCCATACACATCTATACAACCCTATATAGCCAACCTGCATGATACCCACATATAGCCCCTCTATATATATAATACCTATATATATATATATATATATATATATATATATATATATATATATATATATATATATATATATATATATATATATATATATATATATATAATCTACATGTATACCCAACTATATATATAATACTCTATGTATATATATGATACACTATATAATACCCTATATATATGGTATACTATATAATACCCCATATATATATGTACACTACAATATATATAGAGAGAGGGAAGGAGAGTGAGAGTGTGACAGTGGCAGTGGGGTGAAACACAGCAGGGGGGTTTTAAACCCTGGAAATCTGAGAAGGAACCCAACCCACACACATACATATATGCATATATACATATATACATACATACTTATATCTATACCTACACACACATATATACACTCACATACTCACATACACACACATATACATATATACATATGTATACAATATATATACACCCAAAAATACGTATATACATACATAGAAATCAATTTGAATTTCATTTTAAAATACTGAAAAAATAACAGGGAATACTGTTCATTTCTGAACAGTGGGGGAAACCAATTTTAACACACAAAACCTAGCTAAGATGCCAAAGTGGTGGTTGGTAATCGTGTCCCCACACGTGTACGTGTCATGTGTGTCCATGGGAGTCCACCACGACACGACACGGCGTGTCCAGGAGTCTAAAACCCAAATCGGGTAACACAGTGCACTGGAATTTGCACTGTATCGTGCACGTGTTCACGTGTCTCGTGCTCACGACACAGGGGTCTAGAAGTCTCGTGATCACGTGGGTAGATTCGCCTAGGGTTACTCTAAGTGTCCAGCACCCTGAATCAAGTCGGGGTCGTGTCGTGTCCGAGTAAGAGAGGCGTATCAGAGCCTCGAGTTCGTGTTTACAGTATCAGTGAGTGACCAGTGCAGAGGCGATTTCGTGTCCGATACGACACGTGGTCGCATGAAACTTCGTGGGTAGGTTGTCAGAGGGTGCCCCTACCCTCGTGCCAAGTGGCACGTATCCACGTGTCCAATTCGTGGAGAAAACACTGTCGGGTAGCAGGACAGCGTGCACAGTCTCGTGCACGCGTGTCGAAGGGTCGTGTGCCCCACACGTGGCACGTAGACCTTTGTGCTCGTGTCAGGGTGTAGCCTAGGTCTAGGGCTAGGGTTTAGGCCTGACACTTTGTGTCCACGTCGTGTCTAGACACGATACGAAGGCCGTGTCAGTGTGTGTTTTAACACTGTGTGCAGTATAAACTAAACCAGTACGCGTGTGATTCCGTGTCCGATACGACACGAGATGACATGGCACTTGGGGGCTGACATGTCAGTCATGGCCCCTTCGTGTCCACTAAAATTGGTGTGTCGAAGTGTCGTGTACAGTGAGAAATGGGGCTCGAGCAACAGGACACAGTGTATGTATGTGTGTGTACAGAGTATTCGTGTCCGTTTTGGACACGGACACGACTCAGATTCGTGCTCAGTCCTAGTGTTTCGTGATCAGCATGCTAAGGGCTACCCAAATGTGTAATTTGTTTTGGAAAATAATAACTTTTATTCCTAAGTGGCATTTCACCAAACACTGCAATTTAAACACAGATACGTGTCCGATACGGACACCAAACCAAACCTATTTCCTACCAAACTTGACACACAGCTAGGGTTTACCTATATGCATGCAATTACGAAGAGAAAACACAATATTAACTAGGTTTAGGGATATTTACCTATGAGTGCAAAATCCTCAATAATAGGCCTATTTGAATGAAATCCTCCTTCAACTCCTAATGTCCAAAGCTTCACAAATCCTTGCTAGCAAGCCACAATTGGTATCCTCTAGTGTAGGGGAGTCTAATGCAAGAAACTAGGCTCAATTTGGAGCTAAATTGATTGAATGGTGAGGGTGTGAAGTTGTAGGAAAAAACTAGGTTTTAGGTGTATGTAAATGAGGCTTGAATGAAGGGGGGGTGTGTTTATATGGAAGGGGGTAGGGTTGGGCTGCCATGGGTAGATATTTTAGGGTTCTTCCACCTAGCAAACTTAGCTTCCAAGTCTTGGACCAAGTAGATAGATATTTAGGTTTCTATGAAATATCTGAAAGTAAAATATCTAGATATTATCAAACCTAGATATTTACACATAAAGCTAATATCTAACATTAGTCTCCTAGGTTAGTGACTAATCTCTAGGTTAGGGTAAACTAGGTTAGGGACTAATCATGGCACTAATCAACTAATTAAAGAATAATAAATTACATAAATCCAAATAAATTCTAATAAATTACCAAAATACCCTTTTGACTAAAAAGTGGTAATTTGATATCCTAATCACATGGTTAGGCTTACATGGTCATGGTTAGTCTCTAGGTTATGAAATCTCTAGGGTTTACACTAGGGTTATACTAGTAAAATCACAAAGTCATAAGTCGTGACTTAGAAAATAGTTTTAAATTAACTAAAATCACCAAAAATCATATCATGACTAAAATACCATTAATAAATAATAAAAATAATAAATTTTTAAAATATCCCAATTTCAGAAAACTGGGTGTTACAGACATATCGTCTACAGGGCGAATGATGCTTTGTGCAACGATGATCTATTCACCCAAACAAGGAGATTTACTCTTGTGTACTTTATATTTATTTATTTTTTTCTCATTATAGCTTCTGTGAGCGAAAAGAGAAGAATGTTTCTTTCTCCATCCTCTTAAGTTTGTAAACGTTCTATCTCAATTTCAACTGTGTTTGAAAGGAAAAACATGTTGGAATCGAGTTAAGTCAGAGAGTGAGTTTCTTGTACGAATATCTGGATTTCGACTACAACATCATACTGTAAACTTTGCGTGAATCTCTATTCTTGACCCTTGTTCTCATCTTTAATTCGCCTCGGGACTAACAAATATTCCCACAATATATATATTGAAAACTATTAAACTACACCCATCTCTCTATCATGTAGTGAGTCCGAAAAGACAAATTTCTAATATTGAACAAAACTCAATCCACACATAAACCCACAAATTTTGAGACCATAAACTCCTAAAAAATATCTTTCTAATTTTATTTATTTCCTTCTTGATATCATATTAGTAAAATGAATAAGTAAATTTGGATTTGCGTTATTAAATTTTTTTTTCTTTAATAAATATGATTTTGTATGAATATTTTTGAAGATACTAGTTTATGAAAATTAAGTTGCAATTTTCTTTTTCTTTTTTTCTTAACCTTATTTGGTGAATATTTTATTATATGTTAGGTAGAATTGTACTTTATCATTGAAGCTCATTGCAGAATATTATGTAAATGGCTTTAGATAGATTATGTAGTTTTATGTTAAAAGATTAGTTTACTATAATTATCATTTTGTAAGATAGCAAAGCTTATGAAATTTATATTATGAGATGTCATATTTTTTATAATTTATTTTTGTATCAAATGCATAAATATGATAATATTGAGAATACGATGTATTATAGCAAACACGATAATACCTAGTCTCCAGAAATTTGATGTTGGAGAATAGTATTTCTAGGAATATCTCATTTTCGGTAGTAAGGCACTCCAATCATCGTACCAAACGCTTCTTTTGGTAATCTAATATTCTCTATACACATATATTTCTTTCTTTTTTTGTTAACCACAAGTGGCAACTTATAACTCTAGTACAATTATCAATACCAGTATTTCTTGCATATAAATATCTATACTAACATATTACCCAAATATTAGGGATATTACTAAGTTTTTAGTATAAAACTTTGTAAATGTTATTATTTATGGATAAAATAGTCATTTACTCACCGACTAACTCAAACATCTTCTCTCTTATGGGTTTTTGCAAGTAGTTTTTTTGTATGAGAAAAATTGGAAGATTATGTTCCATACATCTTTATTGCCAATTTCTCACATCCCTTAAAATCTAAAAGGAATCATCAAACACTAGAGAGACAAAGAAAAAGAAAGGATCTTGGTGTAAATTGGAAGGGGGAGACGGAGATCAAGGTGATGAAGCAGTTGTCGTTGTTGTTGTCGTACACGTACTGGGTGAGGGAGGCGAAGGCCGATGCCGCTTCACTCCCGATCCCCATATGATTGCGGTTGAGTACGTCTCTAAATCTAACACCGCGGCCCTTGGCTCTATCTGGAATAAAAATATTGTTCTAAAACGATTCAAACAGTTCGTATTCGGGAGTACGTCTCTAAATCTAACACCGCGGCCCTTGGCTCTATCTGGAATAAACATATTGTTCTAAAACGATTCAAACAGTTCGTGTTCGGCTCGGGCCAAGTTTGATTCGAAGTTCGTTCGTGGACAAGTCGACACCGATCTCCATCGATTTTTTTGTTCGAAGTGGTATTGGAACCGAATTCGACCATATTGTCCGACTCGGTCTTGTTTGCGAACGGGCTCGAACTCGGATCGACTTCTCGTATTAGGACATTTTCTAGTATATGATAAAAAAAAATTATGGATGTGTATAAACTTTATTTTTTAGAAAATTTACTCTCTTTTTTGTTATTTATATGATGGTAAATTTATGATATAAATGACATAAATAATTCAACCAAAAAGTCCTTAAAACTGAGAGTAACTGTTGAACAAGTTTAATGTGGCTTTGGTTCGGCCTTGACTCAGACTCGGTACATGTTCGTCCGAGCTCGTGAGCTAAATCGAGTCGAGCTCAATTATTTTGAGCCTCTAATCGTACCGAGCTCAACCACCATTTTTGAGCTCGGCCTTAAGCTCGACTCGAATGAAGTTCATTCGATAGTTTAGCTGAACCGAGTTCGAACACACTTTATTCGAGCTCGTTCGTTCGATTTTCAGTTGTAGCTTAGCTAGCCCCATACCATATGTAGGCCACCAGTTCATTTCCTTTTCTCTCCACCCGTGTCGCCACCGCTATCTACTTACCTTCATCGATTAATGCACTCTCCAACTGTTCATCCTCATTTCTTCTTCTTTTTTCAAAGAGTCCATTTTTGTTCACCCAACAAAATTAATAAAAATGTTCACTATTTCACTCAAAACTTGTCACACGTCAAATTAATATTCAAAAGGGAAGCAAATATGTTGTCTTCATTATTCTATATCAATTACATCATCAAACCACTTCCATAGTAGCTAAAAATGCCACGTATCAAGCAGTTTTTAAAAACCGAACCGGAAATCGACTGGACAATGTAATGGATCAGGTCAAACCGGTCAACCAGATGGTTCAACAACTGGATTAACCTAAATGATTCAAGTTATATCTCTTCTAGACACTGAATTTTACAACAACAAAAAATTACAACTAATTTTAAAAGAACAATGGATCAACACTAATCCGACCAAAAAAATTACCAGTTTACGGTTCAACCGATTGAACCGACTGGTCCGATATGATTTTTAAAAGGGTTAATTAGTTGTACCCCCCTATGGTTTGTACGTATTTTGGTAACTGTCCCTGTTGTTTTAAAAATAAAGAACACCTCCCTGTTTTATAAAGTTAATTAGTTGTACCCCCGGGTGCATAGAAGAAAATGAGTGGAAAATTAAGCAGTCAGGGGGGTGTTCTTTATTTTTGAAACAACGGGAACAGTTACCAAAATATGTACAAATTATAGGGGGGTACAACTAATTAACCCTTTTTTAAAACAAAGGAAGTGTCATTCAACTACTAATTTTTGGTGGTGGAACCAAAAAAAAAAAAAAAAACTCTTCTTTCAACAGGATAAACCATTTATATATAACAACTACTCACATGTTTGCAGCAAGGCAAGACTAGCGAATAGCCGTCGGATCTGTATCGTTCTGTCATGACGACTGTTGGACTGGTGGTCCTTGTATGGTCCCCATTTTGTACCAATTTGTGGTCGGATTAACAATGTTTAAGAATTTTGTCTACAATGCCACCTCTCTCAGCTGCATAAATTAGGTATTGCCCCAGATTTTGGGCTTATCACTGTTTTCCTCTAACTGTGTGTTTGATTGGGCTTTTTTTTTCCATGGAAAATATTTCCACCACAAATTTTCCACCAATTGTAGTGTTTGATAGCTTATATTTTCCATGAAATTATTTTCCAAAAAACTATCATTTTTCATATTTTCTTCTAAAATAGTGGAAAATGAAACTTGTCTAATCCATAGGAAAATATCATTTTCCATGGAAAATAACTATTTTTCGTGGAAAATAATGACAATCAAACAACCAAATTAAGTTTTCCATGGAAAATTTTAAAATTTTATGGAATTTTTTTCCTAGAAAAATAATTCCATGAAATTAATTTCTTTTCTACGTATTTTCCACCTTGCAATCAAACACACCCTAATTGTATTAAATTAAGTTATATATTTATATAAAGTGTCCTTCTATTCTTTCCGAGAACTTTTTTCTCCGAAGTCAGAATACGAGTCTTTCATATGAGGACTCTATCTTACCCTAGGGGTGAGCATTATTCGGTTTTGGACTGAAAACCGAATCGAACCGAACCGAATAAGAGGTTCGGTTCGGTTTCGGTTTTGAAAATGCTAAATTTTCTTATTCGGTTTCGGTTTCGGTTTTGAATTTCGGTTTCGGTCCAAAACCGAAAACCGAATAAGAAAATTTAATTAATTTATATATATATATATATATATATATATATATATATATATATATATATATATATATTGTGTGTGTGTGTGTGTGTGTGTGTGTGTGTGTGTGTACTATATATATAAGTATTAATATATAGGTATATACTATATATATAAGTATTAATATATATAGGTATATACTAAAAAAAAAAAAAAAAAAAAAAAAAAAAAAAAAAATAGGTATATACTAAATATATATAGGTATATACTAAATATGTCTATGTATATTTAGTTACTATATATATTAACAAAAAAAGCTCAAAAAAAATCAAAAATATATGAATAAACCGAATAAACCGAAAACCGAACCGATTTAATTCGGTTCGGTTTGATTCGGTTTTGGACCAATTCGTTTCGGTTTCGGTTTTGCTTATTCGGTTTCGGTCCAATTCGATTTTGGGTTATTCGGTTCGGTTTAAACCGAATAAACCGAATGCTCACCCCTATCTTACCCTATATATCAACGATGCTATTTTGAGCGTCCAGGGGGCTGGCTTGTACTGTCCTGTCCCCATGTGACAGACGTCCATTGGCTTCCCTATCTGGGTGGATCCAAGTTAGCGAGAGGGGAGAAGGAGCAATTGTTGTCTGCCACGTGGACGCGGACCATCACGAATCAGCCCCAGTGACGGACAAAAATAGCATTTTTCATATATCAATCTATGTACCCCAACCTTGCACACTCTATCCTGAATCAATTATATTTTATTTTTTAATTAAAATAAAGGTCCCGTTTAAATAGTTTGCCTATGGCCCCAAATTTGTTAAGACTTAGGATTAGACATGCAAATATAGCAAATATATTTATACTACTGTATAATGAGAACAATTATGCTATTTGGCTTCCAAAATATTTGGGTGATGCCATCTTCCATTATGTGGCAGCTGACATGGCATATTTTAACCCAAAAAATTAATTACCTAAATTTTTTTAATGTTATTGTTAATGTTAATGTTAATATTAATATTAATGTTCATATTAATGATAATATTAATATTAATTTTAGTGTTAATATTAATTTTAATATTAATGTTAATTTTAATGTTAAGGTTAATTTTAATGTTATTTAATGTTAATTTAATATTATTAATTTTTAATATTAATTTTAATGTTAAATTTTGTCATGTCAGCAACCATGTCATATGCCACATAATGGAAGATGCTATCACCCAAATACTTTGGGAGCCAAATAGCATTTTTGTAATGAGAAAAGTAAGCTTCATCCTGAAATTTGTTTTTCTTCCAAAAATGCTCACATGTTTACTAATTAAAATTCTTTATTAAATTTAATATATGTAGTTATATAATTACCTATAGAAAAAAAATAAAAAATTATAATTTTTTTCTCTTAAATATTATAAAATACGTGCTAGGAACGTCCATATAGATCACTAGCATATATAATACACACAAGAGATGCTAGATTTGTAGTATTGTGTCTTGTGAAATGAGGTTTAACCATTGAAAGCGTGGTAGGTATAGAGATGGAATCCATTATTGTTCCCCTAAAGTAACCTCCTATACAATACTCTACCAACTGTCCAACAATCAATTAGTCTTTTTAATTAGATAATTTAACCACTAAAAATATTGCTTGTGTGGAGGAAATCACCCACCGTGCACCTCTATTAAGTAACTCACAATATTCTACCAAGTATACCATGATCAATTAGTTAAGATGAGATTTAATCACCTAAATATGTGATTGGTGTAGGAATTGTATACAGTCTTTTCAAGTTACCTACAATACTTTACCAACTGTTCCACAACCTTGACTTGCTATATTTTTAGAATCTAAGATAGCAGGGGAAAAAAAAAATGCACTCTCAAAAAATCGAACCCTAATAGAGTTGGGATTTTGCAATTTAATTTGAATAGCACAATGTAAACCCTTCTTTATTGTTTACTCTCTGATTTATATTTGTATATCTACTATTATAATCAGTTTAAAAATGACGTAAAAATGAACCGTCTAAGCCGTATGTATATCATCTACAAATTAGTACAAAAACAAAAAGAAATCCTACTACGTATTTGTCTCTGGCTTAGTTAAGAAATAATAAATTAGATTTTTTAAATTCTTCTAACTACATGATCATATAACAAATCATAAAATATATTAAATATTTAAATTATAGTTAAACTAAGTACATAGTATTATCTAACTAAACACGTATCCAAAATTCAAAAGTTATATCTATAACAAATTCTAGTTAAAATATATTCAAATCAAAATTTAAAATATTTTAATTTTATAACAATACCATAGGTTTTTTTTGTACGTGCAACGAGCACGTAAAAGTGACTAGTTGAAAAAAAAAATGCTAAATTTCAACTGATACTCTCAATATTCAAGTTTTTCAACTTGATATCATGAACATTAATATTAGACAACTTAATACCTCAATTATAATTACACAACTGAATATCCTAACTGTGTTAACAGAAAATTAAAAATTAAAAATATCATCCTCATTAGTGGCCACTTCAAATACCCCCAGACAGGAGGATGGGGATAATTTGCTCAAAAAAATATTATTTATTTTTGTTGAAACGAAAAATTAACTCTCGACTGATGGATGGTATCCTTTTTTTTTTTTTTTGAAAATGTCATTTTCTCCAACTTGACAAATGTCAGAGGAGATTCGAATCTGCGCCTTCCACGCGGGAGGCCACGTTGTTACCACTAGGCCACAACACTTGAAAGTGTTCAATAGTTTAGTGTAGTGATTGTAAGATATTAAATTAAAAAAAAATTGAATAGTTGAGAATATTAAGTTAAAATTAAGTCGAAAATAAATCCAAGTCATATGAACATGACGGTAAAGAAGAGGAGGGGAAAGTACTCCGGCATGTGCACGTGATAGATACACTTTACAACTGCATGCGATATGGCTTAGACGATAGATCTCTCAACATATAGGGATGGGAAGGGGACCAGGCTCATGTACAATACCAAGTCCGGCAGGGCACTTTGACAACTGCCTAGAGCATCTACAATAGATATGTAGCTCAAAAATATTACTTGAACCCCAAATTTATAATGAAATAATAAATCTAAGAAAAATTGGGTGATATGGAAATAATAGAAAATGGGTTGGACATATTTGAACTATATTTTTTTCGCCCATTTTAAAAATTAAAATGGATTGTGTTTGTGTGAATTCATGGATGGTGTGTTATGGAAATAGTAGAAAATGGGGCAGGGTTTAACAATTTTAGTTTTCAGTAGTTCAGTGTGAATCCTTGGACTCCAGAAACCAACTTATCAAAGCCCACAATGTATATGAACAATATGTTATATATGATTTGTATTCAACTACAGAATACGTCCGACACATGAGGAAGTTGGGCAACGGATATGTAGCACAAAAAGAGTCGAGAGTATCAATCGATTTATCGGCGGCATATCGTCGATCTAACGGTAAGGATAAAATCATTCCAGAAAGATGGAATTCCAAAATCACTTCACACTATGTTCAATCAAACGATTGCTATTTCGAAAACACAAAAAATATTTAAATGCAGGAATCTCGATCCCTTACAGACTCCTAGTCCGAAGACTTAAAAACTCGGTTCAAATACCACACGCATTTCGGTCCGAAGGCATGCACCTACACCACGACCGCACTAGGCTCGCACCATCACGCATTGCACCTCACATTTTATATATATATATATATATATATATATATAAATATATATATATATATATATATATATATATATATATATATATGTGTGTGTGTGTGTGTATGTGTGTGTGTGTATGTGCGTGCGCGCGCGCGCAAATGACCTCTAACTTAGTGGTTAAGAGAGATGCATGCGGTCCGAGTGGTCAGGAGATCGATTTCCAGTGGAGCGTTCGCCACAATTACCTTCTTTCAGTATATATATATATATATATATATATATATATATATATATATATATATATATATATATATATATATATATGACCTCTTAACCACTAGGCTAGAGGTCATATATATGACCTCTAGCCTAGTGATTAAGAGAGATACATGTAGTCCAAGTGGTCGGAGTTCGAGTCCCAGTAGAGACGAGTTCGTCACAATTACCTATTACTTCAATATATATATATATATATATATATATATATATATATATATATATATTCAGCCCTTGACTATGTTGAATTGATCAAGCTCGCTCTCACATATGTTTTAAGTGAATGGAACTTGTCAACTTAAGACCTTGAATTAGTATTACACACCTACGAGTAAGCGTTGTGTTGGTTGTTCAAAGGAGTTTCGGAACATATCGACAAGTCGCTCTCAAGACTATGAAGTGGCAATCCACATCACATCAAGCTACAAATAGGTTTGCAATAATATAATCACACACAAATGTGCTCCAAATCGAGAGTTTCGAAATCTTAGATGTTGGGCCGAATCCTCAATCGGAATTTATTAGTTGTTTAGGTGTCAATTTGTCAACTCGTCTAAAGAACACCTAACCCAAATCTATAACCCCGTGCACAAGGGCCATGATGGACGTCTTTCGGGACGTTGCACCGTATCTGGCCCACCATTGTTTAGAAAAGAAAAGAAAAAAAAAGTACGGTACCACAAAAAAGTGACAGGACTTTTATGTCTTTTAAAAATTTTAATTATTTTTTTATACTGTTGTTTCCTAATTTCACTATATAAGTTTAAAAATTTTATAAATTGTGACAATCGAATTGGAAACGACAAATGACTATCAAGATTTTTTGGTAGTTTTAAGACAAAAAATTATATATCTTAGGACCATCTAAATTTTAGCAGTTATGACTATATATTGGACTGACAAAATTCTAACAATTTCGGGACGATTTTTTTTTTTTGTCTTGGGACTGTCACATTTCTTTCATTCGTCATTTTCAATCCGACTGCCACTATTTTAAAATTTTTAAATTTCTATAATGGAGTTAGAAACCATCAATAATTGTATTCGAAATAGGAAAAGGTTGCAGGAGATAAGAGAAGTTGTGTGAGAGAAAAAAAAAAAGTTGGTGTTTGAAATGATGTTGCTTCTGACAAATTGTGTTATTCTTGAATAATTTTCTAGCATAAGTGTGTTGTCCCTAACATGCGGTAACTCTTATCATTTTTTCTGTTGCCCTTAGTCATTTTCTTGTTTAGTCCATAGGTGGGTGCATGTGATAACTTTCTTTGATTTTGAATATAGAGGTTGTTTGGTGGCTTTAAAGTGTAAGAAAGTATAAAAATAATTTATTGTCGGGTAAAAATGAAATGTATATGTTTTTTGAGTTTCATGCTAGTTCTTGTCTGTTGAAATTGAGTTCAATATTTTGATCGGTGATATTTTGTAATTTTGAAGTTGCCAAATCATACTTCCATTGTTTTGATGGCTATGAAAATGGATAAAATAAAAATATAATAAAAATAAAAATTAATTAATTAACTAACAAAGTCAATAATTATTTATTATTACTATTATTTAACTTTTTAAAAATCTTAATAATTTTTTAAAAAATAAATGTTTGGATGGCTATTAAAGTGATATTAATATTATTATTTATTAGTATTTTTTATTAATAACTAATTATTGATAACTTTAACTAAAAATAAGAAATCATGTATAAAAAATTAAGAAAACATGGATAAAAATCCATGCTCAGCCAAAATGAAAAAAAAAATGCATGTTCATTAGGGGTGAACATTATTCGGTTTTAGGTCGAAAATCGAACCGAACCAAATAAGAGATTCGGTTCGGTTTAAAAAAAATCGATTCGGTTTCGATTTTGAAAATACTAATTTTTTTTATTCTGTTTCAGTTTTGGGTTTCGGTTTCGGTCCAAAACCGAATAAGAAATTATATATATATATATATATGAGGAGGAATCCACATCCCCTCATTTTTTGTATCCACAATTGGATGTTGTTTAATTCGTCTAATCTTAACCGTTGATTTGAACCATTCAAATCAACGGTCAAGATTAGATGACTTAAACAAGATCCAACGGTTGTTAACACGAAAATGTTTGGGGATACAAAAAATGAGGAGATGCGGATCCCTCCTCTCTCTATCTCTTATACAAAACACAAAGGTTTTTGAATCCTAGGGCTGACTGTGCCAAGATAAAGAGTGGTTGGGATTTAATCTTGGTGAATCAACGGTTGTGGAGTTTTATGGGAAAGAGCATTATTGGGAGTGGGATATTATGGGGAATCCAAAGATGGGGATTTAATATTTTGATGGTTGGGATTTAATATTTTGATGGGGCCTCATAATGGTTGTGGATGAGCATTATTGAGAGTGGAGTTTTATGGGAAATCCAAATAAAATTCACATCCATCAGTGGTTGGGATTTAATATTTTGATGGGGGCCTCAAAATTATTATTGTTCGTTTAAAATTGGGGGTCCAAGATTTTGAGGGAGAATACCTTAAGTGAACCATGCCCTATGGGCACGGATTATGACTATATATATATATATATATATATATATATATATATATATATATATATATATATATATATAACAATTAACCGAAAAATCGAATAAACCGAAAAATGAATCGATTTAATTCGGTTCGACTTGATTCGGTTATGGACGATTTCGATTCGGTTTCGGTTTTGCTTATCCAGTTTCGATCGAATTCAATTTTTGATTATTCGATTTGGTTGGACTGAATTAACCGAATGTTCACCCTAATGCTCATCCAAAGTACATGCAAGAAATACAAAAGAACAATAAAAAAATCATGGATAAAATAATGCATGCTCAGCCTAAAAGAAAAAAAAACTTCCACCACATCCGCACAAAAAATGCGGATGTCAAAAAACTTTATCATTAACTTTATAGTTTCTGATCCACGTAGTATACATAGCGAAACTTTGGAGTTAGTCCGTGATTGTAGAGACGGTTCGATAGTCGATAGTAAATACTTTATCATTAACTTTGTAGTTTCTGATCCATAGGATGTGGTTTGAAGTGTGAGCCCACAAACACACTAGAAGGAACAAATAAAAATGTTGCACATTATTTATCCGTTAAGTTTCATTTAAATTCTCTGTACCTTAAAATTAACTAATAATATGACATAATATATACATTAAAAGATATTAACATTAAATGTTGCTTTTAATAGATACTTTAGGTCCAGTGGATCAGGTAATGAATCAATTTAAGCTTGATCTCAAAATCATTTCTATACGTGTGTTAAATATATATTTTTCACTAATTTATCGCAAATTAAATAGTACATAATCGAACTGTAAGTTTTGAACTAAGACCTCGTTTTGTTCACGAATTTATGGATTCATGAAAGAAAATGGAGTGGGCTTCCAAATTGCCAGTCTGCTTCCAAATGTGGTGATTTAGTAAGCAGGAAACATCAATGGCTGGTGCTTCCAAATTGCCAGTCTGCTTCTTCTTTATAGAAATGGAGTGGGCCCATTTTGAGTACTGTACTAGTGTACTTGTACAGTTTTTTTTTTAAATTTAAAATGTTGAATGAATTTGACACATGTCAATTTTTTATTTGATGATAAATAAATATTCTAATTTTTTTGAGTGAACAAAAATGAACTCAGAAAAAAATGTGGAATATGTCCCAAAGTTGCAAGTATTGAATATTTTTGTACCTGAAGTAACACTCCTTCGGCACCTTGGTCGTTTTCTCGATCAAAATTCCTACGGGAACTACCGAGTTCCTAGTTTTTAAATATTGGTCATGAAAAGTGATTGATAACCGGTTGGAAAGAAAAATAAATTACATTCCAATGTTAATGGAATCCAATATGCATATTATAAGATTTTAATCGAGTTCTTAATTGAGTTTCCGTAGTGAATTATTTGTCGAATCGATATGGCCTAAGTTAATGTCACAGAGTAATTGATGAATGTGATGTTGGTGATAATACAAGTAATTTGGTAATAATAATAACTAGTCAACATGTACGTGTTTTGTACGTATTTTAATTAAAATATTATAAGATCAGTTGTCATCTTTTCGTCTTTTTCAGATGGTTATTCATGTGTGTGTGTGTTTTCTTCTTACAATGGCAAGAGATTTAAACTACAATTTTTTTTTTTTTTAATTTTCTATTGAGAATAATAATATTTGGAAAATGGTAAGGATAGAAAATTTTTACCATTGAAAAATGAAAAGTTGTATGGAAAAAGAAAACTCGCATGCAAACTTTATTGTTTTGACTTTTAAACATAAATGACATGAAAGTTGACATAATAACATCATGTTTATAAAATACTAAAGAGGATTTTGGGAATTTAAAAGTTTTACCACCAAGTTTTCCTATTATATAGTACTAGCATATGTGCACGTGTCTTGCACGTATTTTAACATTTCTTAATTAGTTTAGGAAAACTTTTTAGGAAGACCAAAAGGTAGTCTTCCTAATTACTAAGTTGTCCTTATTAAAATTAATGAACTATTTTTAATTAGTATAAGTATGTAAGGGTATTTTCGGAATTTAAAAGTTTCACCATCTAAGTTTTCCTATTATATAGTAGAATAGATAAGTATGTAAGAGTATTTTCGGAATTCAAAAGTTTCACCATCTAAGTTTTTCTATTATATAGTAGAATAGATAACTAGTCATAACCCGTGCCCATAGGGCATGGTTCATTTAAGGTATTCCCCCTCAAAATCTTGGACTTCCAATTTTAAACGAACAATAATAATTTTGAGGCCCCCATCAAAATATTAAATCCCAACCACTGCTGGATGTGAATTTTCTTTGGATTTCCCATAAAACCCCACTCTCAATAATGTTCATTCACAACCATTATGAGGCCCCCATCAAAATATTAAATCCCAACCATCAAAATATTAAATCCCCATCTTTGGATTTCCCATAAAACCCCACTCCCAATAATGCTTTCCCCATAAAACCCCACTCCCAATAATGCTCTTCCCCATAAAATCCCACTCCCAATAATGCATTTTTCCATAAAACCCCACAACCGTTGATTCACCAAGATTAAATCCCAACCACTCTTTATCTTGGCACAGTCAGCCCTAGGATTCAAAAACCTTTGTGTTTTGTATAATAGATAGATAATAGATAATAAGAGTCCATTTTTGTTCACCCACAAAAACTATGATGTTTGTTCACCCTGCAACAAAAAATTGACACGTGTCAAATTCATTTAACATAAACCACTTCGGAAGAGATTTTATAAACACTTAAAGCGGATTTGACTAAAAAATAACACGTGTTAATTCTTTATTGGAGAGTGAACAAACACTCTAGTTTTGATGGATGAACAAAAATAGACTTTTTTCTACTCATATCCCAATTTGACTAGAATTTGAGTTTCGTTCAATCAATTTTTCTTGATTGTATTATTTGTAGATTGAAAAAAAAAAAACCCTCAAAGGTTGAGGCCTTCATAATACTTGGAGCGGATCGGACCGACCGGTTCAATTGATTGAACTGTGAACTTGTAGCTTTTCCCGACAGAATTAGCGTTGATACACTCTTTTCTAAAAATCAGTTGTAAATAAATATTTTTGTAAAGTCTAGAAGAAAATAAAACTGGACCACCCACAGTTAAATTCAGTGCAACTGATTGAACCGATTTGGTACGATCCAATGTCCTATCGGATCGATCTCCCATCCGGTTTTTAAACACCGACTTGGAGACTGTATACTTGAACTGGGTTAAGCCAAGGACAATAAGTGTTCTATTAGTGGCAAAGGACTGTTTTTTAATCACTCGGATCAACGATCTTAATCAATGCGCCCTTTTAGCAACTTTATGCCTCAATTAGGAACCGGTTGGTATGTATTGTCTTCTTCATAGGAAACCTCAAACCAAACGTCGAGGTTTCTAATGGGTCGGTCCCGGTCGACTCGGTTTGAGACCGGATTTAATCTGGTCTGAGCTAGGTTGAATTTTTATTATATATCCCGAGTTCATTACGGTCCATTATCCGAATAAAATTGGACTGGATTTAACCGAAATAACTTCGAATCAGACCTTGGTCTGACCCAGATTGGCCCGTTTATTTTTAAAAAATATATGTATACAACATATGTTTAGTAAGTCGAAAATGGTATTTTGTTCACAGTTTATAACCTCGAACGTGACCGTCGGCCGATGTGGCGGCCACCCATTGGCCTCACTGCTATCTCCAGATTCTATCCGGACCAGGAGGCCAATGGTCGTCCACCACGTCAGTCGGCGGTCACGTCCACGATCATAAACAACGTACAACGTAGCAGCTCCGTCAGCAAGTAGAGGATTAGACAGAAGGGACTTTGGATTTCAATGATTAACTAATGGAGTTAAAACTCATCTGCATCTAAGTCTTAGGTTCAAGGAGGGACAATAAGTTGAATTCATTTTTTTTCTTTTCTTGCAGAGTCTACGGATCCGAAGAGCTAAATCCAGTCCGAACAATCGGCCGGACCTACGGAACTGGGAGGCAAACCAGTCCGAAACCAATACGAGAGTGGGCCGAGGCGGCCGGCTCGTTGACCAAGCCCGGATCCAAACAAGGTGTACAGTGGACCGTCCGTTCCAATGTACACCTTGAACTAAAAGTCCCGGGCAAAATGATACCGGAGGAAAGGATGTGAAGATACGTGCTTCTAGGGATGATTAATTGAATTTTGATCACTACGATTTCTTTCCGGATTTTTTTTTTAGTTTTTAGTATAATGCTACTATTGGAGGAGAGCAAACCTCACACATTGCCATTGTTCTTTGATTGTAGAGTGTCATGGTTCATCTGGCATGAGCGGTGCCGCAGGTCATTGGGGGGCTGTGGTATGGACAGAGATATAGGATATTATCACGGGAATCCGTACGAGAGGCAGGGGTCAGTTGTAGTTCAAGATGGCCAGATTGAGACATGCGACTTCTGTTTGGCACGTGTGGCGGAAACAGAATCGACGAATCTTCGAGGGGCTATCTACTTCCCCGATTGAAATTTTGTATTACATTGCTTATGATCTTACTACTATGTCGTCCAATTGGGATAAGAAAAATTGTATACATGTACCTTTCTTGATGGATGAATAATATTTACCCAATTTCCAATAAATAAATATATATATATATATATATATATATATATATATATATATATATATATATATATATATATATATATATATATATATATATATGGTAAATGACAAAAAAAATTCTTTCTAGATTGGTCATTTTTGCGAGAAAAAAACTCAATGCTCTTAAAATTTTCACTATTTATTTTTGTAGCAAAAAACCCCCCAAATGACAATTTTACCCCTCCCCCTCCTTCCTCGGCCGTTGGGGAAGGGGGTGGGTGGCCGGCGATGCCACGAGGAGGGCTGCGTGGGGCCGGGACGGACGAGGGCGGGGGAGGATCGTGAGGGGCCGACGAGTGCATGAGAGGGCCGTGCGGGGCCGACGAGATCGGGGGGGGGGGGGAATGCCACGCCCCGATTCCGTCGAATCGATAGTCGTCCCCCGGGCGTGATGCCGTGCGAACCTAATTTGCGATCGCACAAGGCCTATTCATATGGTAATCTGAGACACGAGATCTAAGAGAGTACGCAGACAAATTGATACACACAGTAAGTAAAGGAAACTTGAATCTTTATTGATAATGAACATCTTTTTACAGACTCCGATACAAGACTCTTTGCCGCGCGGGCTACAACATGACTCGATTATAAAAGAGTGTCGATGAGATAGCCGTTCCATACATTGCACACGTCCTTCAATATACACAAGTACTCCATTGACCTGGATGGGAGGGACGCTGAGTCATTTTTCTTGGACTGTCGAGAGCCTTCAAAAGAGGAGCCGCTAAGAGAGAGTCTTCGACGCACGGTCGAAGCTTCAAAAGTCACGAACGTCGCCGAGCTAGTTGGCGCGACGTCCTTCCTGGTTCGCGGGACCTGCAAAGAGCGAGGATCAGTACAAAACACATGTACTGGCGAATGGCTAATTAAATCCAAGCTCTGCATTTGATTCAAGAAATTTCGTAAACATGTTAGCTAGCTATTTCAATGATCTTTCTAACCGTCCTGTTCGATTTGCATGTTAACATGTTTTGAGGCAAGCAAATGGAATTGTATAACATTAAGCACTATCATATTTATCCCGTGTCACGTGCGTTTGTAAGCAGTGCAAGGGTGTGAAGGCCACTGGCAATGTCAAGCCATTGCGGACTATAGCCCGGTTAGACGGCGACCCTTTCTCGTCGGGTAGCGAGCCCTATGCGAAAGTTCCCGTCTAACTCACGCCGATGAAGGACTGGCGCTTGCTATTCTCGTTCCTCCCGGGCCGAATCAGTTCCTTGGCCCAGGCAACCGTTCGAGGAAACTACACCTTGTCGACAAGTTGTCCAATGACCATTTTGCTTACTTAGCCGTATCGTTGCGATAAACGTTAATCGATTCATTCTTTGCTTTGTATAGGCTAAGTGGTTTTGCATAAAGAACATGTTTCTATTTCCAATACCAGCAGTAGATAACAAGTTGTTCGTGAAGAATCGTGCTACGATTTCTTTGATTTTACACTATTATGACAAGCATTCATTTTACTTCACATATTGAGTTTTTGAAGTAGAGGGACGAGGCGAAGGAGGTCAGCCACTCGCCTTAGCCTTGCTTCAAGCGAGCGACCGGTTGGCTGCGCTGACGTCGCCTACGCGATCACCTGCAATCGCATAAGCGACCGATTAGAACACTGTATAATTCAAGGATATTCGATATGAATGCGAAGCTCGAAAACGTATCACGAAAACCCATCGAAACATTCACGAAAACGCATTCACGAAAGCCAAAGCCAAAGCCAAAGCCAAAGCCAAATCAAGTGCGGCATGAAAACCAGAGCAACGGGAGGTCTCTCCCGACTCAGCCGTAGAGCCAATCCTCGAGGCGCAACCCGCTGAATATGGGACTTGGTTCCGAAGAAGACATTCCATAACGAGGAATGGATCTTAATTCAACCATTCCCGTTCGATCGACTCGGTTGATCCCGACCTATCGGTTCCGACCGAATCGATAGCGACAGTGTTCCTTTCTCGCGCACCCCGTGGACGGAGACGGGGCACGATGTAGGGACGGGGCACTACACCATAACCAACTAATAAAAAGTTTCGTCCTCGAAACTTAAAGATGGAACCTACCTCTACGAGAACAATGAAGGGAATTTATCCTTCATCTCTGATTCAAGCTCCCACGTCGACTCTTCGACCGAGTGGTTCTTCCAGAGGACGCGGACGAGAGGGATCGCTCGATTTCGCAGTAACTTATCCTTGCGTTCTAAGATCTGAACTGGCTCTTCAACGTAGGATAAGTCTGACTTTAGCTCCAGCTGGCCAAAATCTACCACGTGACTAGGGTCGTGCACGTACTTCCGCAATTGAGAGACATGGAAGACGTTGTGTACACCTTCAAGCGCCGGCGGTAGGGCAATTTTATAGGCAACCGGGGCGATCCGTTCAAGTATTTCGAACGGCCCAACGAATCTCGGACTCAATTTTCCCTTCACACCGAACCGAGTAACTCCCCGCATAGGCGACACTTTGAGAAACACGTGATCGCCTTCTTGGAATTCGAGAGGTCGACGATGAACATCCGCATAGCTTTTCTGACGACTCTGTGCGGTCTTCAATCTTTCCCGAATGAGCCGAATTTTCTACACGGTCTGTTCTACCAGTTCCGGACCGAGGATCTGCCGCTCTCCGACTTCGTCCCAGTAAATGGGTGATCGGCACTTGCGCCCGTACAAGGCTTCATACGGCGCCATTTGAATGCTGGATTGATAGCTATTATTGTACGCAAATTCGGCCAGAGATAGATAATTGTCCCAGCTTGATTTGAAGTCAATTGCGCAGAGTCGTAGCATGTCTTCGAGAATCTGATTGACGCGCTCCGTTTGGCCGTCGGTCTGAGGATGGTAAGCTGAGCTGAACTGCAACTTGGTACCCAGCGCCGACTGAAGGCTACTCCAGAATCGCGACATGAACCGTGAATCCCGATCGGAGACGATGGATACTGAAACTCCGTACAGCCGTACTATCTCATCAAGATATATCTGCGCCAGGCGATCAACGCTCCAAGTAACTTTGATGGCAATAAAATGTGCTGACTTGGTTAATCGATCGACGATGACCCAGATGGCATCATTTCCCTGCAGCGTCTTCGGCAGACCAACAATGAAATCCATGCACACGTGCTGCCACTTCCATTCCGGAATCGCCAGATTCTGTATCTCCCCGCCTGGTCTCTGGTGCTCAGCTTTCACCTGCTGACAGGCCATGCATTGCGACACGAAGAGTGCCACATCTCTTTTCATTCTGTGCCACCAGAAGTTTGTGCGGAGGTCCTTGTACATCTTTGTGCTACCGGGATGCAAGGTATATTTTGCATAGTGCGCCTCCGACAGGATTTTCTTTCTGAGTTCTGAATCGTCCGGAACGCATAGTCTACCCTTCAATCGAAGCACGCCGGTTTCGTCTTCCGCAAAGTCGGTCGTCCTGCCTGTCAAAATTAGCTCTCGCACTTTCTTCAGGTACGGATCGTTCGTCTGAGCGGTCTTGATCTTTTCAAACAAGCTCGGCTCTGACTGCAACTTTGCCAACTGCACATTCCGGAATCTGACTCGGAGCTCGATGTCCATCTCTTCTAGGTCGCGTAGCAATCTGGGGTCGATGGATAACGAGGCAATGTACTTCCGACTCAAAGTGTCTGCCACAACATTTCCCTTTCCCGGCGTATAGTCGATAGTCAAGTCGTAGTCCTTGATCAGTTCAAGCCAGCGCCTCTGCCGCAAGTTCAGTTCCCTCTGCGTGAATAGATACTTGAGGCTCTTGTGATCGGTATAGATCGTGCACGCCACGCCATAGAGGTAGTGACGCCACAATTTCAACGCAAACACAATCGCCGCTAACTCCAGGTCGTTCGTGGGATAATTCTTCTCGTGCGGCTTTAGCTGTCGGGAAGCAAAAGATAACACCTTGTTCCGCTGCATCAGCACACACCCCAAGCCCTGGCCGGACGCATCGCTGAATATCTGGAAACCCTCAGTCCCTTCTGGAAGTGCGAGTATCGGGGCCGAGACGAGCCGTTGCTTTAATTCTTGGAATGAAGCTTCACAATCGTCTGACCATTCGAAGGCGACTCCTTTCTGGGTGAGGCGAGTCAGAGGCGATGCGATCTTCGCGAAGTCTTTCAGGAAGCGTCGATAGTATCTCGCTAAGCCAAGGAAACTTCGAATCTCGCTAACGGACGTTGGCCGCTTCCAATCAACGACGGCTTCAACTTTCTTTGGGTCGACCGCGATGCCTTCAGCAGAAATGATGTGTCCGAGGAATGCGACGCTGCTAAGCCAGAATTCACATTTGCTTCGCTTCGCGAATAGTTGATTTTCTCGAAGGATCTGAAGCACGGTCCGCAGATGCTCAGTGTGTTGCTGCCTATTCTTCGAGTAGACGAGTATATCGTCGATAAAGACTACTACGAACTTGTCGAGGAATGGTCGAAACACCCGATTCATTAAATACATGAAAGCGGCAGGGGCATTCGTTAGGCCGAACGGTATTACCAGGAACTCGTAATGGCCGTATCGAGTGCGGAAGGCAGACTTCGGCACATCGTCCGGCTTGATCTTGAGTTGATGGTAACCCGAACGCAGATCAATTTTAGAGAATACCGTGGCTCCTTGAAGCTGATCAAACAGATCATCTATGCGGGGCAGGGGGTATTTGTTCCGGACGGTAGCTTTATTCAGCTCACGGTAGTCGATACAAAGACGCATAGAGCCATCCTTCTTCTTGACGAACAGCACGGGCGCTCCCCACGGCGAGACGCTGGGTCGGATGAATCCCTTGTCGAGCAATTCCTGTAACTGCACCTTGAGTTCTTTCAGCTCTGCAGGGGCCATTCTGTATGGGGTCTTCGAGATCGATCGAGTGCCGTGGAAGGTATCGATAGTGAACTCAATCTCTCGATCGGGCGGCATGCCGGGCAACTCGTCCGGGAACACATCGGGGAATTCTGCCACAACGTCGATCTGACCCACGTTTGTACCATCCAGTCGCATGTCTCGAACGGAAGCTAGATAGCCTTCGCACCCGGAATGCAGCATCCGTCGAGCAGATATTGCAGAGATCACCATGCAGGTCGGCGATGCCTCACCACATGAGTAGCAGAATTCAGGCACTCCAGGTATGCGAAATGTGACCTTCTTTTCAGCGCAGTCTATGGTTGCGTTGCACGGACCGAGCCAATCCATCCCCAGAATGATATCGTAGTCCTTAACATTAAGAACTATCGCATCGAGACTGACCTTTTGACCACCTATACAGATGACTCCGTCTTCGCAGACTAGATTTGTAAGTAGTGGCGTGCCCGACGGTATGTTAACAGTGAGGTCGAGGCCCAGTGGTGTCAACGTAAATTTGTGCTCGGCGGCAAAGTCCGCCGATGTAAAACTATGCGTGGCACCTGAATCAAACAATACACGAGCAGGTTTATTATTGAATTGCAGTATACCTGTCATGACTGTATCAGATGCAAACGCTTCGTCCCGAGTCATGGCGTAGATGCGGCCCTGAGCATTAGGGCGACGGTCTTGGCCATTCTGATGTGCGGTCGGTGGAGCCCGAGGCGCTTGGCCTCGGTTTTGTTGATGTTGTTGGGGACGCTGGTTCGGCCTAGCTTTCGGGCAGTTCTTTGCGATGTGATTTTTGTTGCCGCAAATGAAACATGCCCCGGTCTTCAATCGGCACTCGACGGCCATGTGCCCTTCCTTGTGGCAGAACTCGCAGACCACTCGATCCTTCGTCTGGTTGCCGCCTCCGTTACCACGGTTTTGACGCTTGTGTGCGTTGTTGCCTCCCGCATTACCATGGCGTTTGTTATTAAAGTTAACAGCGCCGGTAGTAGTAGAAGGATACTCGGACTCCAGACGGATGGCGTGGTTGAGTGCCTCGCCCACAGTTTTGTATTCCGGCACCGAGACATGAGCACGGATAGTGGAACGCAGGCCCTGTTGGCCCATTCCATGGTCACACCCGATTTCGATAATCAACATACAATTTAGTCAATACACAAAATATAGAAAATGCTGCTAATCATTTCAGGATTCATGAAATCATATTCAACGGACGATGTACCACATCAATCAAAGCGTCAACATCATCAAATCTTCTGAAGACTCAGTTCTCATTTTTATTCTGTATTTTATATTTTATTGAGTCTAGGAATTACTTTGTAAAATCAATTTTGGTAATACTGGCTTAGGGTTAAAACTGTCCTTATTTCAAAAGCCTACTTTTACCATTCGTATTTTCGTTTACAAATATTTCAAAAACATATTTCGAAAATAGTCTTTTCAAATGATTTTACAAATAACCAAAAATATGTTTGAAAACTGTTTTTGTAAAAGAATTTCAAATATCTCCTGACAGAACTCCAAGCCGAGTTCGGTCCGAACTCTGACCGAGTTCGGTCAAGTTTGTATTCAAACTTCTGTTGCCTCCAAATCAGCGAGCAATGTCTCTTTGCGAGATATTTGCACCCGAACTCTGCCCGAGTTCTGCCCGAGTTCGGTTGGTGAAAACACCTATAAATAGAGAAGAACTTTTCGTTTCAAATCATCAATTCATTCTTCATCTTCTCTTCTCTACTACTCAAGTGTTTTCAAAACGATCTAAGATTTTCAAATCTCACCTACACATCTCTTAGCCAAAAGCCAGTACTATCTGAGTTGATTTAGAGTCTTTTGGTTACTCAAGAGTTGTAAAGAGGTCGTTCAAGTTTCAACAACTTTTCTATTGTGGAGCTGGTCGTGCGCTCGTCACCAAGCACGGTGTTGTGAAGCTGGTCGTGCGCTTGTCACCAAGCACGGTGTTGTAAGAGATTACAAGCTCTCAGTTAAAGCTTGTGCCATAGTGGATTAACATCGAGCAAGAGTACTCGAGACTGGATTATTCCTCTCAGAGAGATACCAGTTGTCATAACCCAAAATTTTATACATATAATTATAAATATTTTATTTAAAATATTCAAGTTTTCTTTTTTTTCAAAATCATTTATAATAATTATATGAAGTATTATTTTATATTTGCATTTGAAACCTACTTGGTCCTCATGCAAATTCATTCTTTTGCATTTTCTACCCAAGGATTATGTGGCTATCATGCATATAGCAAGGAGGACAAATGTCATTCCTTCCTCATGACTAGCCCAAAAGGGCAAATTGGTAAATCCCAATTTAATTCATCCTTTTATTGGAAAAGAGAAGAGAGAGAGTTTAATCCTTCTCCTTCCCAAGTCCAGGTGAGCTCCCTCTTCTCCTTTCTTCTTCTTTCCTTTTTCCTCCTCACTTTCTTCTTCTCTTCCCCTCTCCCCATTTGCTGCTGTCGCTACTGCTTAAGCTGCTGCTGCTGCCGCCACTGCATTGCGCTGCTGCTGCGGCTGCTTCCGCGGCTGCTGCCGCCGGCCGCCGCCGGCCAGCCGGCCGGCCGACCAACCCCCCTTCCACTTCTCCACCTCCTTTTACTTCTCCTCTTCCTCTACTTCATCTTCCTTCCTCCTCTCAACTTCCTTCTAACATTATTTCTAGAGTTTGAGATTTAACCCAAATTCCAATTTTATGACCTAGGATCCTGATTTTGGGTTTTGGAGGAATTCTTCAAGAGGAAGAACCACTACAAAGCAAGGCAAGCTCTCTACACCCTTTTTGATTATTTTCATGCTATTCTAGTTTTAATTAAAAATCTGGAATTTTTAACATTGTGGATAAAAACTGACCTTTGAATAATGTGAGGGACGTTGAGCCTAACATTTGGTAGAAGATAAATTATGGACACTTTACATCAATTCTTGAATTTGCAATAAACTATGCATATGGTTCCCACATTCCTTAACATGGATTGTAGTTGCATATGTTAACTTGGACATATAGGATTGAGGAATTTATAATTTTAACATGCATTTCAATTATGTCCATATTTATATATCATGATTAACTTGTTTAAATATATGTTTTAAAAAGTCATTTCCCTTACAAAGTCCATATATACATACATGCATACTAATTTCAAGAAGAACTTGGTTTACTATGGTTGTCCTTCATGAAAATACATATAAGTATCTTCAAAATAAGGTTTTATGAAATTATTTGATATTTATCTATATTATGTTAATTCTGTCCAGAAATTAAAGCATACTTAATTAAAGTAATTCCCACTCTATTTATCAAGAAAACAATCATTTTGACACCCGGACACATACGTGACTTGATGATGTAACCTTGGGTTAATATTTTGCACTCTTGGGTTGTAATCAACCTTAGATACGAGAGTAGATTACACTACAACTTAGGTATACATATCGACGTACCGAATACCTCTTTTAAATTGAAATTGTAGTTGAGACCAATGTATTATCATTTGATTTAAGTTGAAACATTGTTTCTCTAATTCACATAGTATTTATGTTGTTTTATATTTCGCATATACTGCGTGGTTCCGGTGTTGAGGGTTGCTCCACCGAAGGGGTCGGCGTACCCGGGTTTCTATATATATATATATTGCGTGGCCGGTGTTGAGGTTTGCTCCACCGAGGGGGTCGGCGTACCCATATATTATTCTTTTGTGTTTACTTGTATCGGATTTATTTCCGGGTCAGCAAATACAAAGGAGACTCTGCCAAAATTTTTGAGAAATTCCGGAGATAGTCTTTTCCGAGCTTTCGGACTTTTAGGAATTTTTGACTAAAGTTCTAGATCATTGGAACCATCATTCTCCGGTACTATGACATCGGAGGGATTCTTGGAAATCATTGTCCAATAAGACACCTTGGAATTGCCTTGGCTCCAAATATTTCTTGGACTATATTAGTTTCGGCAAGTACGAAACTATTACTTGAATTTGACTTGACTTTTAAGACTCCCGTTTAAAGGATGGTTCCTAAGGAATACGAATGACTAGATTAGGTTGCATGGGGTTTGGGAGAGAAACCTGGATCACACCCGGCTGACTTCTTTGCAATATGATTTTACATTTTTCGTACTGATCAGTCCCTGATACGGTGTTCGTGCGGCCGCGCGATCTTCACCGGGGTGAGGCTTAGCTCACCTTCTTGTTTTGCAATGGGGCATTTATGCCCTGAGTTTCAGCTCAGATTATCCATTTGCATCTATCACGTGTTTTACAATGGGGCATCTATGCCCTGAGTTTCAGCTCAGATTACCCATTTGCATTAAATTCATTAGGCATCTATGCCCTGAGTTTCAGCTCAGACTACTAATGAATGGGTTCGATATTCTTGGAAAAGTTCAAGTCATACGAACTTCCTTTTATAGCTCATGATTCGATGATTCGAGCCAGATGATTCGGAACTAACTCATGATGCTATCCTGGTTTAATCACATCAATATGTGATAGTACAGACGGCTGGAGAATCTAAGCACCACCCGTTTTGTGCGAGCCTGATCCCGGGCCAATGGGATTATTGTAGAGATGCTAGGCGTGGGTGTGTGATCCAGAGAGTTTCTCTAAATTTGCATTTAGATTTAGAAAGTTTGTTTTTGTGTCCTTGTGACATTAATGTGAGAACGACTCGCTTCTTGACTAGTATTATATGTATGAGCTTTAAAATGATCAAGTTTACTCCATTTTCTATTTACCTGCCTTATCATTCCACCTTCATAACTTGCTCCTTTGACCGAGGGCTTGCTCGTCGTATTGACGACCTAGTTTTGTTCACTAGGAAAGACGACGCTCCTGCAGAAATGCTACATCTGCCTAATGGTAACAAGGACGAGGCGTAGACTATTTGGAGAATCTCAAGAAACAGCCAACAACACTTGGAGGACAGTTAGATGTAATTTATCTCTTTGATGTAAATAACTTGTATATAATGTACTCTGAGTGTCACGACCCGCACCCTGATTAGGGGCACGAGAACGTGGGTACGTCCAGCCTACGCCGCAGTGTCGGCGGTAGAACGCTGTATAGGTCATCTATAACAACTAACATCTAACAATAAGACATATAAACCTGTCATCTCCGCACGGAGGTATAACATAACATCTCAACTCTATATCTCAAACATAAGTCTAGGAAAGATAAAGATAGAACATGATATGGAATCAGACGAAAGAAAGAACTGAATATATATAGAGTTATCACACCACACAAAGTAGATATCCAACACAAATAAGTACAAGACCTGAAATATAACTAAGTCACAACTAACAATCGGAACAGTCCGATACAAAATGAAAACTATAAACACTAGACTAGACTAGGCACCGAGCTAGATGCTCCTCAGGCTCCTGAAGGTCACCCTCATGTGTTCCATAGAAGGTAGGACAGTCACCATCATCATCTGTAATATTTTCAACAGGCCCAGTCAGGACAGGAACGAGCACAATACATCTCACGCAGTTCATATCAGGTTGGGAAATGTAAAGCATGCATAGAGTAAGATACATGAACTGTAAAGAATATATGTAAAACAAGAGAGATTTGATAACTGGAAATATCTATATACATGATAAGTAAGAACTGTAGGTAACCTGTGATTTAGAGCATGATATGGTTATATAAACGGGCTTAGGACATATACAAGATTTCACAAGATTTCACAAGAGTTTGTACAAGATAGGATTTTGATCACATAACCATTTTCTACTCACCCTCCCCAATCAATACACAACGATCCAGTCAAGTTACGTTACCTTGTACACGAGGTTTTTATCATGTTTGCTCGCGTGATCATGAGAGTACAAGATTGCACAAGAGTATACATGAAAGCGGTGTACATGAAATACAAGATGTTCGTGAAAAGCACATGACAACTGTATCTGATGCACCTCGAGGAAGATAACATCGCATGACAAGATTCATATAGTACCAATCCGTGATAATGACGTGACAGCATCATGTAAGGTATTCTAGAGCAAGAATATAAATCCTAACAAGTATGAAAAGATCAGAGAATGTACTCGCCTGTCACCCTGTATGACTGATATGAATAGATGTTCGAACTGGTGTCACAGAGTCCTATTTAGAGTAAAACAGGTCACAACATATCCACAATGGTAAAAATAGAGTATACAATGCATACTATATGATTCTAGGTCAATCTGGTCAAAAGTCAACTCTTGGTCAACTCTAAAGTCAAACTAGTCAAAGTTAGGTCAACACTAGTCAACTAGTTAGGGTTTTAGTCAAACTAGTCAAACTAGTTATTTTAGGTCATTCCTAGTCATTTCTAGGTGAACTAGGTCACTTTTGACCTAAGGTTGACTTTGGTCAACCCTTAGAAATCAAAGGTCAACATGTTGGTTTTGGGCCATTAGGGTTAGCCCCAAGCCATTGGCTAGAAATCCTAGGCCATAGGCTAATGATGGGGTTTTCATATAAACCTATAACTAGGAGTCATATATATATAACTATATCTATATATATAGATACACACTATCTATCACCACCCAATATCAATACAAACCCATATACTTTTAATACACTATATTGACCTAATGAGACCTAACACAAAATATACATATATATCATTTATATATATATATATACAATACATATATATATATATATAACTATATATATATTACATATATATATATAGAGGGAAAGGAAGTGAGAGAGAGTGAGACAGAGACTGTGAGAAAGAGGGGGGTGAAGTCTGGACAGTAGACAGTAGGGGGAGGGTTCCAGGAATTCTGGAACCAAAGTGGCTCCCAACACACGCACACAATATAACATATATACATACATATGTATATATATATATATAACTACACACACATACCACCAATTCTCCCCAAATTCGACCCACACTCACAAATACATATGTACTACATATATACACTATATACACAGGTATTTATATAAATATATAACATCAAAAATCAGTTTGAAATTGGATTTAAAACTAGAAAAATACCAAAAAAACAGTATCCTGTGCACAGTGAACTCGGGCAATGGGTAAACCCAAACCCGAGTCAAAAACGACCTAAGGTCCAAAACCCTAGGTTGGTAACACTAGCCCTAGGTGTCCTCTAGTGTCCTAAGTGCCTGACACTACACCACGACACGATTCAAAGTGTCAAACTTAGGAAAAACCCAATCGAGTAAATCTGGACACACACACATAGTACTGCGTCGTGCACGCGTGCAAGTCGAGCTAGGACACGACACACACATCCACAAGTGTCGTGCACGTGTCCATAGCTAGGGTAGGTCTAGGTGTTCATGAACACGTGTCTGTATCGTGTCCACGTGGTCGCGTGTCCACGCGCGAAGCGCGTATCAGTGGGGACTTTCCCGCGTGTACGTGTGTGTAAAACCCGTGCACATCGAATATCTCCCAAAATACTCCATAATATTTTCTGAAATTTTGTGTGCCTAATGACAGACATTGCTCGCACCCACACACAAGTTTTCGTGTGTCGAGGTGCTGTGTCGTGTCCTCTAGGACACTCGAGCAGCAGGGCAGCCGCACGGTGTCCTCGTGCGTGCGTGCGTGTCCGAATTTGGACACGAGGGTGCACCGAATTCGACTCAGTCAACTTGGGTTGTGTCCTAAATGTCTAGGGCTACCCAAAAATATATTTTGTTTTACATTTTAACAAAAACAATTCCTTTGTGGCATTTCATCAAACAAGGTTTCCTAGTCTAGGATACGTGTCCGATACGGACACCAAAACACTTCTAATTTCCACCAAATTTGTCCTACAGTTGTGTTAGTCCTATATGAATGCAATTATGAAGAGAAAACAGGAATTTAACTAAGTTTGTGAGAAAATACCTATTGTGCAAAACCAAGGAAAAATAAGGAAAATGGGGGTTGTGCTTCCTTCAATTTGATGATGTCCAATGCCTCCAAATCCTTGATTGCTAGTTCCCCTTAGTACCCTAGATGTTGTAGGGTCCCAATGCAAGAGACTAGAGTGAATTTGGATCAAGAATGATCAAGTTGTGAAGGTTTGAAAAAAAATGGATTTTCTAGGAATTAATTTCATGTAAATTATTCATGAATTAATTCAATGGGATTTTATAGAATTGTGGGCTGCCAAGGGGGGGTCCTTGGCTGCCATGGGGGTAGGGGAGGTGTCCTTGGCTTTCTTCTAGGCTAAGGCTTGGACTTGTGTAAAGGGGTTGGATATTTGGAGTGATTTAAGCAAAATATCAAGAATAGTAATATCTAGATATTTAACTTACTTTACCCCATGACCAATCTTCATCCTAATGCTTCTAGATTAGTGGCTAACCTCTAGTTTAGGGTAGGATAGGTTAGGGACTAATCATGGGACTTTAACCATGATTAAATAATAATAAAATCACATAATCTCAAATAAAGTCTAGTAAATTACCAAAATATCCTTTAGGCTAAAAATCACTAATTTGGTGTTCTAAGCCTATGGCTAAGCTCTCATGGTCATGGCAACTTCTAGGTTAGAGAAAACTAGGGTTTACACTAAGTTATACTAACCAAAATCACAAAGTCATAAGTCATGACTTAGCATGACTTTAGAAATGGTTTAACTACACTAATAATCACCAAAAATCATATCATGCCCTAAACACCATTTAATAAATAATAAAAATAATAAATTTTCAAAAATCCCCAATTTCAGAAAACTGGGTGCTACACTGAGGAACAGTTGATGTATAATAATTATAGTTTATATCAATGAAATGTACTTAGTAATTCCTTGTATTTTCCATTCTGATAATCTACGGGCGACAATCGCGAATATGGATACTAGAGTATTCGTATGTCGCGTAGCCTGGGGATGTTGTTACATACTCGGCTCGCCGTATTCTGGGAGCGGGGCGTGACACCAGTATACATCGCTGTGTCACTGAGTTTGAATTCTCTATCTTTATTTACTGTCTCTTACATATCTGCCATTGTTTAATTTTTTAATTGGTGATTATATTCCGCTGCACACACGCACTCTATTCACCCCCCTCTAGAGGTGCTCAACGATCCTACAATTGGTATCAGAGCAGGTTATATTCTTATATAACATACCCTAGAGAGTATATATATGGCAGCCGTGAAATCTATATTCAACGGTGAAGGGCAATCCACAAATAGACCTCCCCTATTTGATGGAACAAATTACACATACTGGAAAACACGAATGACTTTCTTTCTAAAATCTCTAGATTTTGATCTTTGGTCAATAGTCATTGATGGGTATAAGAAACCACCACCCACAGTGGTTGAAGGTATTCTTATGGAAAAGCCGCATGACAAGTACACCGATGCTAAAAAAGCAAAGGCTAGTCTTGATGCTCGAGCCATCAATGCACTATTCTGTACAATTGACAAAACCGAGTTCAACAGAGTTTCAACCTGTAAGACGTCTCACGAAATTTGGAAACTCCTTGAGGTAACCCATGAAGGGACTTCCCAAGTGAAAGAATCCAAAATTAGTAGACTGACTCAGGAATATGAATCTTTTAAGATGAAACCCGGTGAGTCAATTACACAGATGTTTACTCGTTTCCTTGATATAACTAATCCTTTGCAATCTCTTGGTAAGGATTACAGCAATCACGAGAAGATTAGAAAGGTGCTGCGGGCTCTAACAAAGAACTGGAATCCAAAAGCCACAACAATTATTGAAGGAAACGACCTCACCACAATGTCGTTGGAAACTTTGATGGGCAAGCTCATGACCCATGAACTCGACTTGCAAGATTTTGAAGAAGCAACACCAAAGGAGAAAACAATTGCCTTCAAAGCTCAAGCAAGAAAACCTACATACAACGATTCCGATGAAAAATTATCAAGTGGTGATGAACAAGCCCTACTTGTGAAGAACTTCAGGAAGTACCTAAAGTTTACAAGCAGAAAGAAGAAAGATGTCCAAGAAAGCAATGAAGATGAAACCATATGCTTTGGATGTAAGAAATCAGGGCACATGAAGAAGGACTGTCCAACCACCAAAAAGAGCAGTCCATATGACAGATCAAGATCAAGCAGAAAAGCTACAACTGGTCGAAAGTATGCCAACACAAGTATCTGGCATGAAAGTGATGCCAGTGATTCTGAAGAAGAGGATAGACCCTGCGGCAATGCAAATGTCTGTCTTATGGCATTTGATAAGGTATCTTCAAACCCTCTATATGATAAATTTACTTTCGATGAGTTAGAAAATGCCTTTAGCGATTTACTTGAAGAACACAAAAATGTGCTTGACAAGTATAAGCAATCTCGAAAAGAGATTAAGGCATACACAACCGAGTTAGCTAGATTGTCCAATCTTATTCAAGATATTAAATAGACATCTACTACCGGTAACACGGAAGAGATAGCCAAACTCAAGGTAGACTATCATGAGGCTATCCTCACTATTCAAAAGAAAGAAAGAGATTATGGTAAGATACAAAAGTTGTATGACACAGAGAAGAAGATGCACTTAGTAACAGAACAGAGACTCTCAGTTATGACTGCTAAATATGAAGAGTCTATTGCGATTTCTAAAAAGTTAGAAATCAAGTTAGGCAAACAGGAAATGCCTGTGACACAGCCTAATTTTAGTCCTAATGCAAAGCATACACCTAAGAGGACTAAAAACAAGAAAGCACAGAAGAAATACGAGTATCATCATGCTTTCACTTATAGGTTCTCCAAGAAACCAAACAAGCATGTGAACACAGTTTCAACCACATCTGGTTCCAAACTGACTTACACTTATTGTGGTACACACGGACACATATCACAGTATTGTTTAGCAAGAAAGCTTGTTGACAATCACACTTTAGTCTGGAGACCTAAAACTAATCAGTATGGACCCTTCAGAAAATGGGTACCAAAGGATTCATCTACTTGTTTTGTAGGTGGACCCTCAACCCTCTCATGCTAGAAGCAAATGGATCCTCGATAGCGGATATTCGTGACACATGACTGGTGATGCATCCTTATTCGCTACGCTATCGATGAAGAAAGAAGGATACGTCTCCTTCGAAAATAACTTGAGAGGTGATATTATAGGTAATAGTACTGTAGGTATTTCTCCTTATCCAATAATAAAGGATGTTTGTCTAGTAACTGAATTGAAACATAACCTATTGAGCATAAGTCATTTGGCAGATAATGGTTATGGTATCAATTTTATGAAAGATAAATGTACCATATATGATATGCCATCTGGTGATCCCGTATATAAAGGGATTAGAGAAGACAACATTTATGTTTTCTTTTTGGAGAATACTAATAATGCAGGAAGGTGCCTAGTAGCCAATCAAGATGAAAGCTGGATATGGCACATGAGACTAGGACATGCAAACATGGATACTATCTCACGTCTGAATACAAAGAAGTTGGTAAAAGGACTCCCTGAGATTCCATTCAAGAGAGATATGGTATGTGCTGACTGTGAAAAGAACAAAGCACATAGGTCTACGTTTAAATCCATCAACGCTGTAAGTACTTCGAGACCTTTGCAGTTGATTCATATGGATTTATTTGGTCCTAGTAGAGTCGCTAGTCTTGGCGGTAAACTCTATGCTTTTGTTATTGTTGATGATTTCTCTCGATTTACTTGGGTTTACTTTTTATCAAACAAAAGTGATGCTATTTTTGAATTTCAGATATTTTGTAAAAAGGTACAAAACGAAAAAGGCTTCATGATTACTCGTATCCGAAGTGATCATGGTGGCGAATTCGAAAATTCTGATTTCAAAAAGTTTTGTGATGATAGTGGATATTACCACGAATTTTCTTGTCCTAGAACTCCCCAACAGAATGGTGTTGTGGAGCGGAAGAACCGAACTCTAAGCGAAATGGCTAGAGTCATGCTTAATCAGCATAATCTTTCTAAATATTTTTGGGCAGAAGCTGTTAGTACAGCCTGTCATATTTTAAATAGGGTGTTAATTCGACCAATCTCGAAGAAAATACCATATGAGCTTTGGTTTGGAAGGATTCCAAACATTTCTTATTTTAAAGTTTTTGGTTGTCGCTGTTTCATCCTGAACACCAAGGATAACTTGGGAAAGTTCGACTCCAAAGCAGATGACGGGATATTTCTCGGATATGCTGCTAAAAGTAAGGGATATAGAATTTTCAATAAAAGATCTATGATTGTTGAAGAAAGTATTAATGTTACCTTTGATGAGTTGAATAGTCACAGATCTAGCGACAGTGATGATGAAGATGCACATAAAAAGACTAAGAAGAGTTCTGAGAAAGATCCTACCCAAGAGGCAAGAACTGATAAAAGTTCCGAAGATGCAGGAACTGAGAAAAGCCTTGTGAAAGGTATGGCCCAAAGATTTGAATCATTGAGATTCAAGCCAGATCATCCAGAAACTCTCATTATAGGTGATGTATCCAAAGGTGTAAGTACACGTTCATCTCTTAAAGATTCTGATATAGCAGCAAATGTCGCTTTTATTTCACAAATAGAACCTAAAAATGTTGATGAAGCTTTTTCTGATGAATTTTGGATTTCTGCCATGCAAGAGGAACTTAATCAATTTGAGAGAAACCAAGTTTGGGAACTCGTTCCTAAACCTATTGGTCAATCGATAATTGGTACCAAATGGGTGTTTCGAAATAAATTCAGTGAAGATGGACAAGTTCTACGCAACAAAGCACGTCTAGTTGCACAAGGTTATAATCAAGAAGAAGAAATTGATTATGATGAGACCTATGCTCCTGTTGCTAGACTAGAAGCCATTCGCATGTTTTGTGCATTTGCATGTTTTAATGATTTCAAACTTTTTCAAATGGACGTAAAAAGCGCATTTTTAAATAGATTTTTGAAAGAAGAGGTTTTTGTGAAACAACCCCCTGGTTTTGAAGATTTTCAAAAACCTGATCACGTCTTCAAGCTTAAGAAAGCACTTTATAGACTCAAACAAGCACCTCGTGCTTGGTATGAACGCCTAAGCGCCTTCTTACTTGATAATGGATTTTCAAAAGGCAAGATTGATATTACTTTATTTATTAAATCCATGAATGATGACATTTTTCTAGTGCAAATCTATGTAGATGACATTATATTTGGTTCTACTAATGAACAACTCTGTCAAGATTTTGCCAAGTGTATGCAGAGTGAGTTTGAGATGAGTATGATGGGAGAGCTGAACTTCTTCCTAGGACTGCAAATCAAACAACACTCGAACGGAACATTCATCAACCAAGCCAAGTACACGAAGGACATACTGAAAAAGTACGACTTCGAGAATATAAAGCCAATCGGGACTCCTATGGCAACATCTACAAAGCTTGATGCTGATGAAAGTGGCAAACCTGTCGATCAACGTAAGTATCGAGGTATGATTGGTAGTTTATTATATTTAACTGCTAGTCGCCCTGATATTATGTTTAGCGTTTGCATATGTGCACGTTATCAGGCAAACCCTAAGGAATCACATCTTAGTGCTATTAAGCGTATCTTCCGATACCTTAAAGGAACTTCTACAGTTGGCTTATGGTATCCCAAAACCAAATCCTTTGACCTTATAGGTTACTCGGATGCGAATTTTGCTGGATGCAAAGTGGACCGTAAAAGTACCAGTAGCACGTGTCATTTCTTGGGAAAGGCCTTAGTCTCTTGGTTTAGCAAGAAACAAAATTCAGTAGCATTATCAACAACTGAGGCTGAATATATCGCCGCAGGACGTTATTGTGCTCAGATTTTATGGATGAAGCAAACCTTAGAGGACTACAATCTGCACGATACAAATGTTCCTATTTATTGTGATAACACTAGTGCAATTAATCTGACTAAGAACCCTGTTTGTCATTCACGCACAAAACACATAGAAGTTAGACATCATTTTCTTCGTGATCATCAACAACAAAGGAATATTTGCTTAGAATTTATTGATACTGTTCATCAACTAGCAGATATATTCACTAAACCATTGGCTGAAGACCATTTTAACATCTTGAGGCGTGAGCTCGGCATTCTTGAATTCTCGGACTCATAATGCATATGGTAATTAAAACTGTATTTATGACTTGATAATTTATTATTTAACGAAAATTATTTTTGGGGACAAACTTACAAAGGGTATGTCTGTCACCACGGCTACGGTCGAAGCGAAGCGGTATTTAAGAGTTCCCCGGTGAACCTCCGTTAGCTGGGACAACCCCTATAGTTAACCTGAAAATAATAGCAGTTATTTAATAAACCAGTCAAACGTTATTAATTACAACTTTTATTTACCTGACTGCTTTGACAGTCTCGGGAATGCAAGTGGCCGAACTCGGCCCGAACTCTGACCGAGTTCGGACCGAATTCGGACCGAACTCTGACCGAGTTCGGACCGAATTCGGACCGAGTTCGGTCGGCGCTGTGGTAACTTCCAGAACCGAACAGCCGACCCTAGAGGATTTATAATCCAACTTTCCTTCCACTTTTTCTTCACACCAAAACGTGGAAAGCCCTCCTCTTCTACTAGAAGCCTCTCCTCCTCTATTTTAGCAAGGGTTTGACGAGTTCCAGTGGGCGGTCATCTTCCTTCTTCTTCCTTTTTTCTTTGAAGGTATTTGCTATCCATCTCCTCATGGCCCCCAAGCGTCAAAGAGGAAACTCTTCCCAAGGTGCTTCCTCATCCTCTGACTATAACTCTGCTAGTCTCTTTAGTCCAGCTAGACCTAGAGATCCCGAAGAGTACGATTCTACTTTGTTTCTCGACAAAGACTTCTCGGATCTCTGGTTTGATTCTTTCTCTAGTCGTCATATTTGCTCTGGAGCCTTCGTTAACTTTACTACTTTCTTTGAATATGCTCCAATCTTTGACCAACTTGGATACCGCGATTTTTTCGAGGTCCAAGAGAGCATTTATGACAACACCGTTCGTATGTTTTACTACAATCTGCAGGTAAAACCTAACGATAATTTCTATTCTTGCATTGCTGGGCAAGAGTTAGAATTTAGCGCCACTGATATCAGCGAATACTTTCATATTCCTGATCTTGGTGATGCATTAGTTGACATCTACCACATTCAGTTCCCTGCCGATGTCACTTTGGCTTCCTTTAGGGAATTAATCTGTCACCCTAACCCTCCTCCCCGGAGAATCTTTTCCAAACATCTGAACCAAACATTTTATGAACTTCATCGTATGGTATTTTCTGCTCTTCTTTCGAAGAAAGGATCTACTGATGAAGTTACCTTTTTGGAACTTTCTGTTCTATATCACATCCACTTTGGCATTCCATTCTCCGTTCCCAAAACTATGATGAACTGGATGCTTAACTACAAAAATGCAGGCAGGAATCTAGTTTATCCGATGCACCTTGCTTCGATCTTTCGATGTTTCGAGATTGATCTTGAGACGTGTGCCATCTCCTCTCCACCTGTTGAGCTGATTCGTTCTCGTAGATTTCCTGCACCTTCTGGAGCTGCTCCTGCTCCAGCTGCTGATGCTGAGGCCCCTGCAGCTGATGCTCCTCCTGCTCCGGCCCCTGCCCCAGGATTCGATCAGACTTTCTTCCAGCGCTTCGATGATTTTGTTGCGGTCTCTACGCAACGTCATCAGGACTCAGAGTTCAGGCACATTTCTCAGGCCCAGGTGCTGAGAAATAGTATTGCTGACCTTCACTATAGCCTGGCTCAGGATCCAGTCCATCCGGTCACCATCCTTCCTCACCCGGCTTTCCCTGGTCCTCGATTTACTGATGAGGTTACTTTTCAGTATTTCGACCCGACCACAGCATACTTCCCTCATGATCCTCCAGGTGCGGACGACCCCACGATGTGACGTGGATTCAGCAATGGGATAGTGAATTTTGATTTGATTAGTTGATGTAGTAGTTTCATTTCATGTCTAAACTGTTTAGTTAGACATTATCAGTTGTATTTTTTTCTAGTGGAAACCTCTATGATATTTCAGTTTATTATGAGATAGTTCATTTTATTCCAGTTGTTTCCATATGTGTCTATGCTGTGATTATTTTTTTTGCTTCACCTTGTCTTGTCTTTTCAATTGTTGGCTTCACGATTTACGGGGGAGCCTATTCATTTTACTACTTGACAAAGGGGGAGAAAAAGAGTATACCAAAGCGGAGATAATTCCAAATCCAAACAAATTTTTTTCAGGTATTTTGATATTTTGTTTTATTTGATATAAATATATTTTGGTATAGACTCAAGTTTGTCAATTATCAAAATGGAGGAGATTGTTGGCCCATTCCATGGTCACACCCGATTTCGATAATCAACATACACTTTAGTCAATACACAAAATATAGAAAATGTTGCTACTCATTTCAGGATTCATGAAATCATATTCAACGGACGATGTACCACATCAATCAAAGCGTCAACATCATCAAATCTTCTGAAGACTCAGTTCTCATTTTTATTCTGTATTTTATATTTTATTGAGTCTAGGAATTACTTTGTAAAATCAATTTTGGTAATACTGGCTTAGGGTTAAAACTGTTCTTATTTCAAAAGCCTACTTTTACCATTCGTATTTTCGTTTACAAATATTTCAAAAACATATTTCGAAAATAGTCTTTTCAAATGATTTTACAAATAACCAAAAACATGTTTGAAAACTGTTTTTGCAAAAGAATTTCAAATATCTCCTGACAGAACTCCAAGCCGAGTTCGGCCCGAGTTCGGTCCGAACTCTGACCGAGTTCGGTCAAGTTTGTATTCAAACTTCTGTTGCCTCCAAATCAGCAAGCAACGTCTCTTTGCGAGATATTTGTACCCGAACTCTGCCCGAGTTCTGCCCGAGTTCGGTTGGTGAAAACACCTATAAATAGAGAAGAACTTTTCGTTTCAAATCATCAATTCATTCTTCATCTTCTCTTCTCTACTACTCAAGTGTTTTCAAAACGATCTAAGATTTTCAAATCTCGCCTACACATCTCTTAGCCAAAAGCCAGTACTATCTGAGTTGATTTAGAGTCTTTTGGTTACTCAATAGTTGTAAAGAGGTCGTTCAAGTTTCAACAACTTTTCTATTGTGGAGCTGGTCGTGCGCTCGTCACCAAGCACGGTGTTGTGAAGCTGGTCGTGCGCTTGTCACCAAGCACGGTGTTGTAAGAGATTGCAAGCTCTCAGTTAAAGCTTGTGCCATAGTAGATTAACATCGAGCAAGAGTACTCGAGACTGGATTAGTCCTCTCAGAGGGATACCAGTATACATCGCTGTGTCACTGAGTTGGAATTCTCTATCTTTATTTACTGCCTCTTACATATCTGCCATTGTTTAATTTTTTAATTGGTGATTATATTCCGCTGCACACACGCACTCTATTCACCCCCCCTAGAGGTGCTCAACGATCCTACAGGCCCACTACAAATCGTTTAGCTCGACTCGCAGTGGTGGGTAGATAATCTCCAGCGAACTTGGCCAGTTTGTTGAATTCGGCTGCATATTGTCATACAGTCATATTCTCTTGCGTCAACTGTATGAACTCGTTTTCCTTTTCCTGTCGCACTGCTGCAGAAAGATATTCGTTCTCGAACGTATTTCTGAATGTCGCCCATGAGATCGCCGCCGTCTCGCCTTCACGTCGAATAGCCCGCTTCTGCACAGCCCACCAATCATGCGCGTTCATTCGAAGTAAAAGTTGAGCACACGCGACTTTCTTTGAGTCCTCGATACCCAGAAGCTCGAACTTGTCTTCTAGCTCCTCCAACCAGTCGATCGCCACGGAGGGATCTTCTGTGCCGTTGAAGGAAGTACGGCAGCTTTTTGTGAATTTTGACACGTCGAAGTTAGAACTTCTCGGTGCTACAGGTGAGAGCGCGGGCGCCTCTGGTTCAGCTTCGTTGGATTGAACCGCAGGCTGGGTCGCGGCAGGTGTCATCGTTGAGTTGTTGTTGTTGCCGACGACTGACTGTACGATCTGCTGGAGTGTATTCAGCTGCTGCTGCTGCAGCTTGAATTGAGCCTCGAACCGACTTTCAAATTGGGCCTGACGAGCCTCCGCTTGCTGACGATGGAGCTCGTTTTGACGTTGCTGTATTTCAAGCATCTGCAGCATACGTTGCATCGGGTCGCCGGAAGGTCCGACTACGGTAGGCGTCATTCCCATTGGGTTAGCGGAATGCCGGGTCTAGAAGCATTCGAGCCGCTGGAAGCGCTCGTCTCGTCTTCCGCCTGAGCTCCCGTAACTGCAGGGAAAAAGGAAGGCAACTCTCGTTAGTTTCAGAAAATGTCCTGGGTTCAGCGTATGGAACAACTCTTCTCATCGACACGAGGTCAACGGTTGGAGACTAGAACTCGACACTGGAGGCCAAGGACGTAAAGCCGTGCTCTGATACCATTATGTCACGCCCCGATTCCGTCGAATCGATAGTCGTCCCCCGGGCGTGATGCCGTGCGAACCTAATTTGCGATCGCACAAGGCCTATTCATAAGGTAATCTGAGACACGAGATCTAATAGAGTACGCAGATAAATTGATACACACAGTAAGTAAAGGAAACTTGAATCTTTATTGATAATGAACATCTTTTTACAGACTCCGATACAAGGCTCTTTGCCGCGCGGGCTACAACATGACTCGATTCCAAAAGAGTGCCGATGAGATAGCCGTTCCATACATTGCATACGTCCTTCAATATACACAAGTACTCCATTGACCTGGATGGGAGGGACGCTGAGTCATTTTTCTTGGACTGTCGAGAGCCTTCAAGAGAGGAGCCGCTAAGAGAGAGTCTTCGACGCACGGCCGAAGCTTCAAAAGTCACGAACGTCGTCGAGCTAGTTGGCACGTCCTTCCTGGTTCACGGGACCTGCAAAGAGCGAGGATCATCACAAAACACATGTACTGGCGAATGGCTAACTAAATCCAAGCTCTGCATTTGATTCAAGAAATTTCGTAAACATGTTAGCTAGCTATTTCAATGATCTTTCTAACCGTCCTGTTCGATTTGCATGTTAACATGTTTTGAGGCAAGCATATGGAATTGTATAACATTAAGCACTATCATATTTATCCCGTGTCACGTGCGTTTGGTAAGCAGTGCAAGGGTGTGAAGGCCACTGGCAATGTCAAGCCATCGCGGACTATAGCCCGGTTAGACGGCGACCCTTTCTCGTCGGGTAGCGAGCCCTATGCGAAAGTTTCCGTCTAACTCACGCCGATGAAGGACTGGCGCTTGCTATTCTCGTTCCTCCCGGGCCGAATCGGTTCCTTGGCCCAGGCAACCGTTCGAGGAAACTACACCTTGTCGACAAGTTGTCCAATGACCGTTTTGTTTACTTAGCCGTATCGTTGCGATAAACGTTAATCGATTCATTCTTTGCTTTGCATAGGCTAAGTGGTTTTGCATAAAGAACATGTTTCTATTTCCAATACCAGCAGTAGATAACAAGTTGTTCGTGAAGAATCGTGCTACAATTTTTTTGATTTTACACTATTATGACAAGCATTCATTTTACTTCACATATTGAGTTTTTGAAGTAGAGGGACGAGGCGAAGGAGGTCAGCCACTCGCCTTAGCCTTGCTTCAAGCGAGCGACCGGTTGGCTGCGCTGACGTCGCCTACGCGATCACCTGCAATCGCATAAGCGACCGATTAGAATACTGTATAATTCAAGGATATTCGATATGAATGCGAAGCTCGAAAACGCATCCCGAAAACCCATCAAAACATTCACGAAAACGCATTCACGAAAACCAAAGCCAAAGCCAAAGCCAAATCAAGTGCGGCATAAAAACCAGAGCAACGGGAGGTCTCTCCCGACTCAGCCGCAGAGCCAATCCTCGAGGCGCAACCCGCTGAATATGGGACTTGGTTCCGAAGAAGACATTCCATAACGAGGAATGGATCTTAATTCAACCGTTCTCGTTCGATCGACTCGGTTGATCCCGACCTATCGGTCCCGACCGAATCGATAGCGACAGTGTTCCTTTCTCGCGCACCCCGTGGACGGAGACGGGGCACGATGTAGGGACGGGGCACTACACCATAACCAACTAATAAAAAGTTTCGTCCTCGAAACTTAAAGATAGAACCTACCTCTACAAGAACAATGAAGGGAATTTATCCTTCATCTCCGATTCAAGCTCCCACGTCGACTCTTCGACCGAGTGGTTCTTCTAGAGGACGCGGACGAGAGGGATCGCTCGATTTCGCAGCAACTTATCCTTGCGTTCTAAGATCTGAACTGGCTCTTCAACGTAGGATAAGTCTGACTTTAGCTCCAGCTGGCCAAAATCTACCACGTGGCTAGGGTCGTGCACGTACTTCCGCAATTGAGAGACGTGGAAGACGTTGTGTACACCTTCAAGCGCCGGCGGTAGGGCAATTTTATAGGCAACCGGGGCGACCCGTTCAAGTATTTCGAACGGCCCAACGAATCTCGGACTCAATTTTTCCTTCACACCGAACCGAGTAACTCCCCGCATAGGCGACACTTTGAGAAACACGTGATCGCCTTCTTGGAATTCGAGAGGTCGACGATGAACATCCGCATAGCTCTTCTGACGACTCTGTGCGGTCTTCAATCTTTCCCGAATGAGCCGAATTTTCTGCACGGTCTGTTCTACCAGTTCCGGACCGAGGATCTGCCGCTCTCCGACTTCATCCCAGCAAATGGGTGATCGGCACTTGCGCCCGTACAAGGCTTCATATGGCGCCATTTGAATGCTGGATTGATAGCTATTGTGCGATCGCAAATTAGGTTCGCACGGCATCACGCCCGGGGGACGACTATCGATTCGACGGAATCGGGGCGTGACAGGGAAGGCTCGCGGGGGACGGCGGGGCTGGGGGCTCGCCAGCGGGGGGAGGGCCGGCGGGGGGAGGGCAAGGGGGTCGGGCGGGAGGAGGGCAGGGGGCAGGGCCGTCGGGGGGGGGGGGGTCAGACGGGGCTGGGGGATTGCCGTCGGGGGGAGGGCCGACGGAGGAAGGGCAGGGGGCGGACGGGGCTGGGCGGTCGCCGCCGCCACCGGGGGGAAGAGGGGTGCATGAGCATTTTCGGGATTAAATTTTTTAATTTTGACTGGAGGAGCCATATTGAGCGGATTTGTAATCTAAGGAGGGACGAATTGCTAAAAATGACTAATAGGTCTTAATTTGCAAAAGTCGGATATCTAACGAGAGATTTTTTGTTATATATATATATATATATATATATATATATATATATATATATATATATATATATATACTAGCATATGTGCACGTACCTTGCACGTATTTTAACATTTTTTAATTAACTTAAGAAGACTCTTTAGGAAGACCAAACGGTAGTCTTCGTAATTATTAAGTTGTCTTTATTAAAATTACTGAATTTTTTTTAATTAGTATAGACATGCAAGGGTATTTTCGGAATTCAAAATTTTTACCATCCAAGTTTTCTTATTATATAGTAGAATAGATATATTGTAATGTCTGTACATTGCAACAAAGCAAAAAAAAAAAAGGACTAAAAGGTTTCCGCAAGTCTATAGCCTTGTCTGTTCTTTTCACTACAAATAAAATTGGCCGCTATAGCAAAGGGATCTGGATCCGTGATATAGTACATGGACCACGTGATCAAATCTAAACGGGGACGATATTGAATGGTCAAGAGAAGAAACCAAAGATCATTCATTGTGTAAATCGAACTTTTCCTTGGAAAGAGTTAAGATCATTCATTATTATTATTATTATTATTATTATTATTATTATTATTATTATTATTTTTTTCCAGCACGTGCAGATTCAGTTAAATCGTGTGTCTTTCCGCATACGATTTTTAGCCGATCGTCGTATCGTTTCAGACTCTTCGTACGGATCTTGTCCGTACTGACTTTTTTATCATCGCTCCACACGTACAACTCGTGCACTCCGTGCGTTCCAGACAACCAAACAGCACATTGTAAAATCCACAATTCGAAATTTTTAATTAATAAATGGATTTTACTATACTAATTTGGTTAATTGTAATTTTAGACTAGTTATTGTTATTACTATTACTATTATTATTATTATTATTATTATTATTATTATTATTATTATTATTATTATATACATATTATGTCGGAGTATGGGAAAAGATAATTTTTACTTTTATAGGATATAATGAATTGTTGATTATGATTTATAGTTTAATTAATTGTGTTAGCTAGGTTGAGCCTGTTAGCTAAAGTCCATGGGTCCTAGCCCATAATTTTAACCCATCAACTCGTTCCCCATCAAAACCCGCTAACCCAAACCCAATAGACTAAATCCTATCCATTCAACCCACTCCCAGTCACTCGTAGATCCACTTCCTCAGTCGAACCCCCCTAGCCATCCCTTCATGTACTTCTTTCTCCAGAAACTCCTCTTTCCTCCACAGAAACCTCTAGAGCCATTTTTTTCTTTTCCAAACCTTCACAAAACTTCCATATTTTCACCAACATTCCACCTCTTCCAAATTCGACCACACTGCGACGCTCCCCGTCTCTTCCCGCTCGAATCAACACCTCATTCGAGGCATTTCTGCACGACCCTAACCGGCCAACCGTCGTCGATCGCTCGCGCCCTGTGCGCGTACCCGCGGCCCGCCAGCACCCGCCCGCGGCATGCCAGCACCGCCAGCGCCGTGTGACCCTCCCCCGCGCGCCTCCCGGTCGCGCCTCCGCGTGCCAGCGCAGCCCTCGGCCGTACGCCTCCCCGCGTGCGCCCGCACAACCCCGCCCGCATGTGCCTGTGCGCCGTGCCGATCCCGCTCGCGTGCTCCCGTCCCGTCGCTTTTGTGTGACTCCGAGGCTGAAGCCACCCTTCGGTTCTCCTGCATCAAGCTTCCGGGTTCAGTTCGAGACATTGGCTTGATTGTTTTCTTGCCTCTATCTACAGCACCGAAAAAACCAAGACAAGTTTCATACTATTCATGTTCGTATTTTAATTGATAATTATATATACTGCATCAATAGGACAATGTATATTGTATCGACACTGACTCACGGCATCGCTCTCGGACCCCAAATTGATTGCTTGATTAACTTATTGATTCGGAGATTGGAAAGTAGTATAGCAACTGTGACCAAAGCCATGTTACTAATATTGACTCTCTCGCGCCAACCCCTATTGTACAGGGGGTTGAGCCGTACCGTATACTAGCACTAGGTCCAATGTTAGTATACACATTAAATCTACCAGCCGGTCATATATTGCTATACGCTCAAATCACTATAGAATCATTGTAGATTGCATCATTGTCGCTCTTGTGATTTCATTGCTTTGCTGACTCTTTATTATTATTTAGAAAAAAATAATAATGCTTTAAAACTGCTCCTTGCATCATTTATTATTTATTAGAATACTGGATATGGATATATATTTTTGCTCCTCTCCTGACTGGAGACCAATATTTTAGGTGATTGCGAGGACGAGGAGGTGCCTTTTAGCACTTACTACGAACCCGATTCGAGTTCTAAAGAGGTAGCCGAACTTGACCCGGGAGTCTGGAATTTCTAGTTGCGCATGTCGTTTAGCTTTCTTGTTTTGAGTTGTAATAAAGAACAGTTGTAATAACTTAATACTTTTGCTTTTGTATTTGTTTCCAAGATAGACATAGTTCTAATTCAAAGTTTCAAATAAAAGTTTTTTAAATTCTCGCATTTTTAGAGTGTTCTGCTTGTGTTACTACTGCTTGATACAGCTTATTGTCGTCGTCTCACAACGGTGCATGGTGGGCATGATCCGACTGGACCCAGAATCTTGGGATCGGATCGTGACATATATAAATGCAAAAGGATAGCAAAATTTGGACAAGAATTGAGAAGTTCATATTGGAGGCTGAAATTTGTATTTTATCTTTCTTTGACATGGTATCGGATGTCAGTGTAACCAAGATTGTAAAAGATGGATTGCATACTTTGGTAGCGTTTGTATTCCCATGAATCCGCTTCCTTCTTTTTTTTCTCTTATGGGGAAGGAATTAAACATTCTCATATCCATATTTGGTTAGATTGAAAATATGTAGTTCGAAAATTTTAATTTTCTCATTCCCATATTTGATTCAGACAAGAATTTTAATTTGTTTATTTTTTCATAAATATTATTTCATTAATTTTATGATACTACTATTACCTAAATTCAGTTGGTTTCATTAAGAGTATCAAAAAAATAAATTAATGCACCAAACAAATATTTTTAGAAAAATAAAAATATGTTCAAAGGGTTTTACTTTTTAACATATGTGGAAAACTGAAGCCCTCCAAATTTTCTTCCAATTTTAATCCAAACTTACCAAATATTGGTAAACAACCCACATTCCATTCACAAACTTCTAAAACTTAATCAAACATCATCTTAAAGGCTAAGAAGTCACTTGGGGTGTTCTAACGTTTGGAACTGCCAAGATGATCTATTGGAGCCTAGAAAAAAAATGGGGGGGGGGGGGGGGGGGGGGGGGGGGGGGTTGGAAATTTTTAGGTTCGAATAGACTAGTTGCATTTGATATATATATTGGGTTGGAGCAAAAGAAGGATGCAATTAACATGGGCCAAGCTCTTCTCTAGTAGAGTTGGCTGTGACCTGGGCTAGTTTGGCCCATCTTAGACGCCCAATAGGATGGTTGGGCAAAGGCTGTATACCCACGATAGATGGACCGGATGCTGGGATTAACACATAAATTATAGCCCAACGATAGTGAGGTTCTAGTGGACGACTTGTACAATGAAGCCCAAGACACACATAAAATTCCACACCGAGAAGAAATTAACCACAACTACATTCACCAACCAAACCTTCTCCTTTGGGGGCACCGGACGCACCCTTCAAACCAAGACCCCCATAGTTCATTATAATGTAATCATAATAACAATATAATTATTTTTTTATTTGATTATATTACAATTATGATTACATTGAAGTGAACCAAACGGGGTCTTAGTTTGAAGCGTGCATCCGGTGCCCCAAAGAGAAGGCTTGGTTGGTGAATGTAGTTGTGGCTTATTTCTTTGAGTTGAGCTCATATGCACTCTTCGTTCTTATTATCGTCCACATATAATAACGTTCTTGTTGTAACTCATATGGCTTCTCACCTTTCATCTTCTTGTAATCTACATGACCTTTGGCCCTTCATTTCTTCATAACCCCCCAACCTCTCTCCCTATATAAAGAGAGGTAGGGATAGCTTGTAAGATACACTTGAGTGGTTGATAATATACGAGAAAGCTTCGTCTCCGTGAGTTTGAGCTTTTGCCTTACGACACGTTATCAGCACTTTGCTCGTGCAACGCCGGAGACCCGACGTACCGCTCGTCTCGCCGTCCGCCGACCGTTGTCCCGCGCGCACCCCGTCGCTCATCGCCGATCCCGCGTATCCGCGTGGGTCCTGTCCGATTTCGCGGTTTCCGTACAACGACGGTAACCCTTAATTTTTCCTTAAGAATATTTTCCAAAGGATTTTTTTTTTCACATGCTATTAAAAAAATAGTAATATTTGTAGAGAAAGAGAACTTTTTCGACTCACCAGCAGAGTAAAATAGTAATGGACCTAAAGAAAGGAGAAACAAAACAATGAAATTGTGAAAAAAAATACTGGTTAGGTAGGAACCAGAGGAATTAACTTGTTAGGCTTCTTCTGCTAAGTTATCCATGCTTGAGCAGAAAAGGATTTTCTTCTTAAGAATATTTTCCGTATAATATGAATTTCTTCTTAAGAATATTTTCCAAATTTGTATTAGCATGCAAATATTTTGCTCCAAAGGATGCTAATACAAATTTTTCCAAAGTATGCATGTTAGCTCTGGGATTACTTAATATTAGTTCTGGAAAAAGCTCATGATGATGATGATCGATTCCTTATATTGAATTATGTTATTCTAGATGCTCATGGAAAAAGTTTTTCATTAATATTAGTTCTGTGACTTTTCATTTCGGATTTTTTTCCCGAATGATAGCTTTCTGGTTCTCATTACTTGATTTGCTATTCACATTCTGTTAACAGTTGCAAATTTGTTTTTATGTATAACTTTGCTATAATCTAGCCTTTAGCATACTAGTATTTTTTTGGAAAAAAAAAACCATATTTGTTAGTTAATTTCTGAGAAAATAAATTTTTGATAGCAAATTTTTATGTTGAAAAAGAGAATTTAGATGCTAACATTTTTTTTGGTAATGCTGGATTTGGAGCGCCCCGGCGAGCGCCTGCGTCCCGACAAGCACCTCAGTAGCAATTTCTTTATGTTACTCAGTAAATTATTGTAACATATGGGTAGTAAAAATTGTATTTTTTTTCTCGCTATTTTTTGGCGTCGCTTCATTAGACGTCGGAAAAATAGTTGACATTTTTTTTGGTGCCGCTTGCTTAGGCACCAATTCTTTTGCGTGCTGTTGCTTCCTTATGTTGTACGTTTTTTTTTGCGTAATTACGAAAAAAAAACTTGAAAAATTTGAAAAATGGTTTTGGCTACATAAACAAATTCTGGCACCGCCAAATTTGGGCCTCCCAAAAAAATAAACCTTTTTGGTTAATAATTTTTCAAAGGCAACGCTCATTTTGAGCACACACTAAATTGTCACCTATTTTGCACAGTTCGCAAATAGCGTGAATTTCTTGAAAAATCTTATTTATTCTTACATTTGACAAAAATTTTACGAAGTCTCTCCGAATAGGCTCACCTATTTGGGTATGATGTCAGAAAGAACTTGGGGCTTGGTTCTTAAGAGGTCCCCGGTGACCCTCCTCCCTCATTTTCCCGCCTGGTCATATTCACGTAGAGCTACTGAAAAGGGTTGACCGAATATTATTTTTTGCTCAAATTGTATTTATAATTATGCATTTTTGCAAGAAACTTATTGACCTCTCTATATCGGTCCGTCGATCGATATAAGATAATTTTTAAACAAAAATCGTTTTTTCAAAACCGTTGTTTTTATTTACGATTGTTTGTTGTTGCTTATACAAACCAAATCCATATAAACCTGTCGTTTTATATGTTGACTGATCAAGATTTTTCTCCTGTTGTAGAAAAATGTCGATCAAGATTGATTTTTCCATCCTTGAAGCCTCTGGCAAGAACTACTTGGACTGGACGCAAGACATCCAGAACCATCTAGATGCGCAGGCCTCTTGGACGTCATCTATAACGAGGAAGAGCGTGAAGTGGAAGTCACTCGCTCAATGAACGCCAAAGCGATGATTCTATTTCGTAGGCATTTATCTGACGCCATGAAGTCGGAGTTCATTGATATCCTCGCCGAAGATGATATGGGACTCTCTGAAAGAGCGCTTCGACCACCAGAAGACCATATGGCTACCTGAAGCACGCCATGACTGGTTGAACCTGCGCTTCCAAGACTTCAAGAGTGTAACTGATTACAACAATGAAGTCTGCAGGATTCGATCACTACTCCAATACTGCGTGAGATATTAACCGACAGTGATCTATTGGAGAAAACATACACCACATTTCCTTCCACTGACAACTTGCTCCAGAAGCAATACCGTCAGTCTAAGTTTACCAAGTTTTCCGAGCTCATCACCCAGCTTTTACTAGACGAGAAGAACAGTCTCATTTTAATGAGAAACAACAATTCTCGTCCTGATGGAACAAAGGCAATTCCAATGCCTGATGCAAACGCTCTCCGTGGACCAAATCCACGGTGGAAACGAGACAAGGGCCAGTCGTCCCAGCCAAGGAACATAGGCGAGTTTAAGTCTCGTCACCCAAAGCGAGGTTCTAACAAGAACCAAGGACTTTTGACTCCTAGGCAGTCTCATGGTAAGAACCAACGGGCCAGTCGTCCCAAAGCGAGAGTGGAAGGCCAAGCGCCTACTCTCTGCTACAAATGTGGTGCTTATGGTCATATGCAACGGACTTGTAGGGCGACCCCCCAAGAAGTTAATAACTATCATAAGGGGCGCCGGGCCGAAGCAAATCTGGTCATCGAATGCGAAAATTTAAATCTTGAGACCCCCGATTTTGTAGCAGAAATGGAAGAATAAATCTCCATTTTCTATCTATGTTTGATTTAAGTCATGAAACTTTTGGTGGTTTGTATTTTCTGTTTTCTCGATAAAGTAAAGTTCTATTTCGAGCATTTTTCTCAAATGTGTGACAAACTTTAATTTTCTTTACTTATAGGCATGGACCACGGGGCAGTATATTGTCTGGTTGATAGTGGAACGATTCACACTATCTTGAGAGATAAATCATACTTTATCTCCTATACGCCTAAAGTAACCTCAGTGACAACCATTTCGGGACCCTCAACCCTTGTTCAAGGTTTTGGCAAAGCCCGTTTTTCGTTGTCCAATGGTACTCCCGTTGAAGTATCAGAGGCCTTATATTCTCCAAAGTCTCCAGTCGTACCTTACTGAGTTTTAAGGATATTCGAGAAAACGGATTTCATGTTGAAACTGCTCGAGAACATGGCTTCGAGTATCTTTTCATTACCTCCACTCAGTACGGCCAAAAGCGTATCTTGGAGAAGTTGAAATGTCTTTCAAGTGGTTTGTATCTCACTACGATACAACACATCGAGAGTAATCTCATCATTCGCCGAGCGCCAGTTGATGAGAGGACTTTTATGCTATGGCATGACCGGCTGGGTCATCCGGGTCATAATACGATGCTTCGCACTATGAATGCATCGCATCGCATGGGCATCCTCTTGGAGGAAAGAATTTTGTTATAAATCCGAAAAGCCTATGCCAAGCTTGCTCGATTGGGAAGACGAATCTCAAGCCACTCCATGTGAAACCTACGAAATTGGTTTCCCAATTCCTTGAGAGAATTCATGGAAATATTTGTGGACCAATCCAACCAACATGCAGACCATTTAAATACTTCATGGTTTTGGTTGATGCATCGACTAGATGGTCACACGTAGTGTTGTTGTCCACCCGAAACGCAGCGTTTCCTAAACTCCTCGTCCAGATCATTAAGTTAAGGGCTCACCATCCGGATTATCCGATAAAGTCTATTAGACTTGATAATGCCGCGGAGTTTACATCGAATACTTTCGATGACTATTGCATGATTTTGGAAATAAATCTTGAACATCCTGTTGCGTATGTTCATACCCAAAATGGCCTAGCGGAAGCTTTTATAAAGCGACTGCAAGTGATAGCGAGGACCTTGGTTATGCGCACCAAACTCCCACCATCTGCATGGGGCTATGCAATTTTGCACGCTGCAAATTTGGTCCGTCTGAGACCCATGGCCACCCAACCACTTTCCGCGTACCAGCTGGTTACTGGATGTGAGCCTGATATCTCACATTTATGCGTGTTTGGGGGCCTAGTCAATGTTCCAATTGAGCCGATAAGGCGTTCAAAATTTGGACCTCAGAAGCGACGGGGAATATATGTCGGTTATAACTCCCCGTCCATCATTCGCTATTTAGAGCCCTTGACAGGCGATCTCTTCACCGTGAGACACGTGGATTGTGACTTTGATGAGACAATCTTTCCGTCGTTAGGGGGAGAAATGCACGCTAACGTTGATGAGGAACGACGTGAATTAGCGTGGCATGTGCCCGCTGTTGCTCATCATGATCCCCCCTCTGCACATAGTGATAAGAAAGTGCAGAGGATTCTAGGTCTGCAAGATATTGCAAATCAAATGCCAGACGCATTTAGCGACCTAGCAAAAGTCACGAGATCAATTATACCTGCTGCAAATGTGCCTGCAAGGATAGACGTCCCTGAGAGACGCCATGTTCCTATGAAACATGTTGCTCCGGTCGAACCCGCCGAGCAAAGGACGCTGCCATCGGCTGTCCAGTCCGCCGCTATTCCCAAGAAGAAAGGAAGACCGGTTGGTTCCAAAGATGTTCTGCCCCAAAAGCGGAGAAATCTTGTTAAAAGCGTTTTGCCACATGAGATCATTAAGGATCACGGAAATGTATTAGAAGAGCGCGTTCCAGATGAAACGCCTATTCCTAATCATGCCGATAACCTCGAAATATCCGTCGAGTATGCTAGCTTAGACGATATTTTGAAGCGAAACGAAACTGTCATCGATGATGTGTTCATATACTCAGTGGCCACTGACATTATGAACAATGATGACATGGAACCTCGTAGTGTTGCCGAGTGTCAACGACGAACGGACTGGTCACAATGGAAACAAGCAATCCAGGCTGAACTAGACTCCTTAGCGAAAAGAAGTGTATTTGGACCCGTTGCTCCAACACCACCCAATGTTAAACCAGTTGGTCACAAATGGGTTTTCCTAAGGAAGCGTAATGAGAGAAATGAGATTGTGCGATACAAGGCTCGCCTTGTGGCGCAAGGCTTCTCACAACGCCCTGGAATTGATTACGAGGAGACGTATTCTCCCGTAATGGACATCATAACATTCCGCTACTTAATCAGTTTAGTAGTTTCCGAAAAACTGAATATGCAACTCATGGATGTGGTCACAGCCTATCTCTATGGGGATCTAGACACAGAGATATATATGAAAGTCCCTGAAGGACTAAAGATGCCTGAATCAAGTAGTTCCCGACCACGGAACGCGTTCTCGATTAGACTGAGGCGTTCGCTATATGGATTGAAACAATCCGGACGAATGTGGTATAACCGTCTAAGCGAATACTTGATCGGTTTGGGATACATTAATAATGAACTTTGCCCATACGTGTTCATAAAGAAATCCACTTCAGGATACGCAATCATCGCGGTCTATGTAGATGACATGAATCTCATAGGAACCGAAAAAGACTTGTCAGAAACTACTGATATCCTGAAGAGGGAATTCGAGATGAAGGATCTTGGAAAGACACGATTTTGCCTCGGCCTGCAGATCGAGCACCGTAAAGATGGAATTCTTGTCCATCAAGCGAACTACACCCAAAAGGTGTTGAGACGCTTTAGTCATTTTGATGTTAAGCCGTCCGCTACTCCCATGATCGTCCGCTCTCTAGACATTACTAAGGACCCATTACGTCCAAAGGAGGACGACGAAGAGATATTGAGTCCTGAGTGCTCTTATCTGGGTGCAATAGGCGCTTTATTGTACTTGGCCCAATGTACTAGACCGGACATCTCGTTTGCTATGAATTGTCTAGCTCGACACAGCACCGCTCCAACACGCCGCCATTGGAATAGCATAAAAGACATTTTCCGCTACCTTAAGGGTACTACGGACTTAGGCTTGTTCTATCCCTACGCGGTTTTGAGTGAGTCCATCGCTCTTGGCACTCGAAGCAACGCGACCCTTGTTGGCTACGCCGTTGCGGGATACTTATCTGATCCGCACAAGGGGCGTTCCCAATCTGGTTATGTCTTTACCATTGGGAACACGGCAATTTCTTGGAGGTCTCGCAAACAGACCTTAGTGGCTACTTCAACGAACCACTCTGAGCTACTCGCGCTCTATGAGGCGACTAGAGAGTGTGTAGGGCTTCGAGCTGTTATTGGCCATATTCGAAGTACATGTGATCTTCCATATGACCCAGATGAACCTGTTGTCGTCTATGAGGACAATACCGCTGTTATTGATCAAGCGAAACATGGTTACATCAAAGGGGATGCTACCAAGCACATATCGTCCAAGTTGTTCTTTACACATGAACAACAAGCGCTTCAGAAGATTGAAGTGCAACACATTGGATCGGAGAATAACCGTGCAGACTTGTTCACCAAGTCACTGCCAAAACACTCGTTCCAGAAACATGTCAGAGCGATTGGACTTAGGAAGCTTTCAGAGCTAGCCTAAGTGAAACATGTTTCCCGCACCCTGTTGTGTGCATGTGAGGGAGAGCGCCCCAACGGGCGCCTCCAAACGCCCTGTTGTGCGTATATCCAGCGCCCTGTCGAGTGCGAGTGAAAAGGGAAGCATCCTGATGTATGCTTGTGTACTCTTTTTTCCTTAGACCAAGTTTTTTCCCATTGGGTTTTCCTTGGCAAGGTTTTTAACGAGACACATTTCAAATCTCTTATTCACTAAGGACTATTGTGATCAGGGGGAGTATCCAGTGTATACTTCTAAACCATCGTGTACTCTTTTGTCCTTCGATCAACGGTTTTTTCCACTGGGTTTTTCCTGACAAGGTTTTGACGAGGCACCTTTGCAATGGTTAAGTTTATCCCCATCACACTGACCTGTGTGTACTCTTTTGTCCTTCGACCAAAGTTTTTTTTTCCACTGGGTTTTCTTTGGCAAGGTTTTGACGAGGCACAAGTAGAGGGTCAAACTTGAAGATGCAAGCTACAGACAGACGAAGAAACTCAGAGATGTTTACAAGCAGAATTTCTGGAGAGCCAAGGGGGAGTGTTGTAACTCATATGGCTTCTCACCTTTCATCTCCTTGTAACCTACATGACCTTTGGCCCTTCATTTCTTCATAACCCCCCAACCTCTCTCCCTATATAAAGAGAGGTAGGGATAGCTTGTAAGATACACTTGAGTGGTTGATAATATACGAGAAAGCTTCGTCTCCGTGTGTTTGAGCTTTTGCCTTACGACAGTTCTAAAATAATGAGTCCATTTTTGTTCATCCAACAAAACTAGAATATTTGTTCACCCTCAAATAAAGAATTGACACATGTCAAATCCTTTAGTAGCTATTTTGAATGTTTACAAAATCACTTACAAATTAGTTTATGTTGAATGGATTTGACACGTGTCAAAATTTATATGTTCGGTGACTATGTTACATGGACAAATTACAATCTATATAACTCAAGTCTCAACATTACAAGATTGAATACAAATATGTTGAACCATTTGTCCCCAAATTTAATTCCACACAAATTTCAAGAAAGAAAAAAAAAACACAATGAAATCACTTGTCAACCATGTGACAACCCACTTGAACGAAGCAGACGACATCCCGAATAGATCTCCTCTTCTAACTATCTCGATGAACGAGCCTACGAGCAAAACACGAACATTCTTGTAGAATTTTGGAGGGGGCGGATGCAAGCATTGCTTGGGGTGGGCTCAAGCCAGCCCACCCCAAATTTTTTGAGCCCACCCCAAATTTTTGTATATGCTTTTTTTCCTCCATATATTTTTTTTAATTTTTTGTTTTTCTTATATATATTAATCCACTTGTAGCTCCTCCAAATTTATGTAGCACATTCCAGCTACAATTTCTGGACGATCCGTCCCTCCAACAAATCCTGACTAACAATATACCAGCAGTACAATACATACAAGCATTTTTGGTTATAAGATAGCAGCTACAATTTGTGGATCCGTACCGATTTATCGACTAGGCCAAGTACGTAGCAGTGGCAGCGTGTCAGAGAACTGGCACTCGCTACTCCTGTGTCCGACACAGACGCACCAGCACCAGGAGGAGGAGGAGGAGGTGTTGGAGATGTGGCGGAGGAGTTGCTCGAAGAGGGACTCGTCGCAGCAGGGGAGGGAGAGGGGGCCGGGGCGGGAGGGGAAGCCGTACTCGTCCTCGGCCTGGGCGAGGAGGTCACGGAGCGCCGGGTGGTTGAGGTGGGCCGCGCGGACCACGAAGCGACGGGAGGCGGAGCCCACGCAGACGGCCACGTGGCCGGATGGGACGTCGGAGGGGGCTCCGGCGCGGGAGGAGCGGAGCTTCCATCGACGGAGCATCTGGCGGACGCGGACCATGTGCCGGATCTTGCTGCACTTTCCCACCATTTCCCTTTTTTTTTTTATTTTGGAAGGGGGGGGGGGGGGGGGGGGGGGGGGGGGGGGGGGTGGTTGGTGAATTAATTGTGATGGAGAAGGAGAGAGAGGAAGGAGAGTGGTATTTATAGATAGGGGCTGCACTAATGCTCATTACTTTGCTCATTAACTAACTTAATTATTATGGCATGTCTACAAGTGACTGACTGGTGAGGGATAACAACAAAGGAGAGGAGTCGAGTGGAGTACGTACGGTTCGTATGCATGAACAACGTGAGAGCTGTGTCACTGTCCACAATGTTAAGTCCAGCCTGAGTCGATAGATCTAGGAAAGAAAATGGAGGAGAAAAAAGTGGAGAAAAAGATTCATTTGCATTGAAGAAAAATAAGAAAGAAGAAAAAGTTGAGGGATTATTTTTTTTTTCATAACCTAAAAAATCCAATTCCCCCAAAAGTAGAAGAAAAAGTGGAAGAAAAAATGGAGGCTTGTATTAATTAACAATTATACTTCCATATGAATGTATTATTTAAAAATTATTTATGAAGTCAAATAGTAAATAAGTATTTTTAGTTGAGGGTAGAATTGATAAATCCTATATTTTTTACTTTCTTTCCTTCCACTTTTTCTTTCATACCAAACAAAGAAAATGCATCTCTTATCTTTTCCATTCTTCCTACCAAACACAAAGGAAGAAAATGATCTTTCCTTTATGGAAGAAAAATGTATCCTTATCTTTTTTTTTCTTCCACTTTTCTATCATTCCTACCAAACACAGCCTAAGTCTTGAATGTTGACCTAGCATAAGAGGGCTGACTAAATTAAAAATTTTGTATCCTTGGACTGGCCTAAGTTTATCCATATGGCTGGTTTGGTTTCTCCAACAAAACCGACACAAAGCTTGGCAAGTGGATTAGCATTAAGCATAAATTTAGTACTAAATCTCCTAAACAACAACTATCTCTTATATCATGAATGTCGACTTAGTTCATCCTTAATTAATTATAATAAGCAAGTAACCCTTCCTCGTATGTTTTTGCTGCTGTGAGGATATATATATATATATATATATATATATATATATATATATATATATATATATATATATATATATATATATATATATATATATATATAATTTTTTTTTTTCAACGCGTGCGGGCTCAGTATAATCGTGTGTCCCACGCACACGATTCTTGGCCTGTCGTATGGAACGACTTTTGGAGTGCGGACGTTGTCCGTTGGCCTTGTCATCATCGCCGTGCACACGCACCCCACGCACTCCGCACGCTCCAGAGCTCCGCTCAGCAGCACACCGTCTTTCGACGGCAGTTACTCAATACCTCGCTTTGCCCACGACGCCGAAGTGACGCCCTCGACGACCAAGGGTGATCGCCCATACGACGGCCACTGATTCTTTGTCGCCTGCGACTACCGATTCCGTCCAGCCGCCCGTTCTATGCGCACGTGTCACGTCCCAGAACCAGAATACTGGAGAGCGGGGGAATGACTCAGCCAGCTACGTATTACGGGCAGATGAATACCGTATAATACGATCAATGCTGTCTAACCAGACGAGGGGGTGTATACTACATGAAAGTCTCACTATGGTCACTTCACATCTATTGTCTCAATCATTCAAAACAAGAAACAGAAATAGAGAACATGTAAGATAAAGCAGTAAGGCGTCCCAAACGCTCAGTCAAAATGTTCTGGAGATCTGGCTTTACAAAACATAGCCAGATGGTATAGTAACATATACACAATTGTTATCAGCTGCAGTCTGACTTTAGTTACAATTATGCAAAAGTAAGTGCAAGACAATCCGACTAACATGTCGGTGCCAAACGGCTAAGTATAAAGTAAATGACAAAACGAGCGGAGAGGTAAGGAACCCACTCGAGTCCTCCTGCGATCATCCCTCTAGTATTGACCATCTTGGAGGTGGAAGTAAGCTGAGTCCTCGGAAACCGGCTCTAAATCTGGCCATGCAAAACCAGAGAGGTTAGACCTCCAATAGCAAGTACCACAAGGAAGCACGATATGAGGAATTAAAACCAGTAATAAGAGAATATGATAAGTAGATCTCTGCTTGTCACTGGGATTCACATAACATCACGACACTTCGAACCAACCTCCCAACCAAACAAGGACAGAAGTTGGCCCGTCATGTCCTGACATTCTGATCATCTCAGTTAGGTAACAGAGTAGGTACATCACACAAACAAATCAATTTAAACAGTCATGCAACTACTACGGCTTGCTACTGTGAGTTCCAAGTTATCCTGGAATTATGCAATTAGGGATTCCTCAGTTCTTACTATGTGCAAGCAAGGCTACTCTATCCAATCAATCAATTGCGCCAATCATGTAGTTAGACGAGTCCCAGCGGGACCCCCGCCGTTAATATAGCATGTACAATAATATAAGCAGATACTGTTCCCTGCCCGTGTGACAGATTTACCGTATCTGTGGGAACCAGCCGGCCCGTCGGGCACTTAATAGTCCCAAGAGGGCTGCCATGTAAGAACTCGGGAATCCATTCTCTCCATGCCATCATTATTTTATTTAACTTAATAGTCTCTACGTTGCGTGAAGTTCCATGCCATGGATCATGGTCGTTCAAATGAGTACTTTCGTACGGGATACGATATGCGCAACTCTACAACGATACCCGTGCGGCTATGTTATAGGTCTTACATAGCGTAATACAACAATCAAATCTAACCACGGAGTAATCATGCCTTGACCATAAGGTACACATGCTGTCTTTTTGTAAAATAGATAAATAAATAATTTGAAACCTGCATATGCCTGTATGCCAATATTTGGATTTGGCTAATCGAGTACAATAGTTCATTACATGAACGTGTCTCATTCATTTCATTCAATAAAACGACTAGCCAGTCTCTTAGTTCCAACTAGGAACGCATGATCAATTAGTCAAGATACCCATTATTATCAATGGTATCAAGGCATGAAGGTCAATTAGTATTAAGCATGGTCCAGTCCATAACTAGTATAAAATAGTTGGTAACATATTCTTGAATCCAAGGAAAAGATCAACAAATTCATGTTGGGAGTTAAAAGAAATTCTAGCCACAATTCAGTTAATTAGGACATATAACGGTCAGAAACAACCAAATTATGCATATGCGGCCTATTCTGCGACATGCATGCAACTACGACACCATATGCGCCTACTGCGACATGATATGCGCCTCATGTGGCTCAACTGCGACATGATATGCGCCTATCGCGACATGCGCCTCATGTGGCTCAACTGCGACATGATATGCGCCTACCGCGACATGCGCCGCATGTGGCTCAACTGCGACATGATATGCGCCTACCGCGACATGCGCCTCATGTGGCTCAACTGCAACATGATATGCGGCTACTGCGACATGCTGTGTGCCTTCTACGACATGCGTCTCATTGTAACATGCGCCTACTGTGACATGCGCCTTCTGCGACATGCTGTGTGCCTTCCGCGACATGCGCCTCATGTGGCTCAACTGCGACATGATATGCGGCTACTGCGACATGCTGTGTGCCTTCCGCGACATGCGCCTCATTGCAACATGCGCCTACTGCGACATGCGCCTTCTGCGACATGCTGTGTGCCTTCCGCGACATGCTGTTCGTGCTGCAGATGAATATAGGAACGAACCAAAATACTTTTGCCATAGCTACCACAAAATAAATCGAAATCTAACTTTTCAAAAGCCAAACTTTAGTAGAATTAAATTCTCTACAACATGGAACCACTTAATTTCGAAAACAACAATGTTTGATAGATCAAAATCCTAAATTCATATGAAAACCAAAACTATGAAAACCAAAACTTAAAACTTAGATCTACACCCAACCATCCATGGAAAACAAAAACTTCAAGACCTAAACTTGTAGAGGAAGAGAAGATGAACAACATAAACTAAAAATAAATGAGGATGCATGAAATCCCTCATGGTGTGCAAGATGTACTTGCCTCTCCAAATGGATTAGGGTTTGGTGGAGGAGTAAATGTGAATGAATGAAGAAAGAGAGTGGAAGAAGAACTTTTATATCAAGGTCAAGTGGATCTCCACCATTCATTCTCTCCACCAAATCCAAGCCATCCATTCCTTTCCATGTTGAACCAAACCGAACCAAGTTGGTTTCCCATGAACCGAAATGAACCAAGAGCCAAAAAAAAGCAGAAAATAAAATACAGAAAAATTAATAAGCGCAAAATTGAAGAATTTAAATACAGAATAAATGCATGATAAATATTGAATAAATACATTCAAGAAGTACACGTATAAAATACTTTATTCTGGGAACGGGGAGTGACAGCACGACGCGCATATTGGCGACGATCGCCGACGCCCTTACGATCGAGCATGCGATCGTTTATGGCGGACGTCTTCTCGTCGCCCTCAGCAGCGCCGCACGACGGGCCGCGTGGTCGGCATGTCGCTTATACTCGTGGGCGAATGGGGCCGATTCTCCGATCCGTCGCACGACGACCGTGTACTGAGTTTGCTACACGGACGCCTCATTCTGCCCCACGCAGGCTCAGTTCGTAGCCCTATATCGTCAGGCCTCCGACGTTGTGGATGCCCCGCATCGCACAGGCTAACTCATCATCGCCCATATATATATATATATATATATATATATATATATATATATATATATATATATATATATATATGCAAAGGACCTCTAGCCTAGTGGTTAAGAGAGATGCATGCGGCCTAAGTGGTCGGGAGTTCGAGCCTCAGTGGAGACGAGTTCGCCACAATTACCGTCATTTGCTATATATATATATATATATATATATATATATATATATATATATAAGGTCTCGTTTGGTTCACGGAAAGGAAAGGAAAGAAAAAAAAAATTAATTATTTGTTGTTTCATTTCCTTTAGAATTTTTTTTTTTTCGATATTCAAAAATGTCAGAAAAATTGGAAGAAAAAATAAATAAATAAAATGGTAAAGTGAATCCATGAGCGCGGGGAGGAACCAAATTTTTTCTTCTTTCTTTCTTGTAAATCAATTTTCTTTTCTACTCATCTTCTTTGGAATCCAGACAGAGAATTTTTTTTTTTCTTTTTCCAAGGCCTTCATTCCACATACCGAAAGTGGCCTAGTTCGTGGAAAGGAAAGTAAATCAATTCTTTGCTCTTTCATTTCTTTGAAAATTTGTAATATTTTTTTTTTCCGGTATTTGAAAATGTCAAGAAAATTTTGGAGTAAAAGTGAATCTTTTGAGTAAGGAAGTAAATCTTTAGAGTAGATGGGAGATTTTTTTTTCCTTTATAATGTTTTTTTCCTGCTCATTTTCTTTGACATCCAAATACAGAAAATAATTACTTTTTTTTCGAAGACCGTAATTTTGTGAACCAAACAATTAATAGTTGGTGTGCCATGAGTAGTATTATAAATGTCGGTTGGGGCGGCCGCTTAGGTGGTAGGCGGTCTCTTTTCGCACCGTTTTTGCGGTAGGCGGTGGAGTAGCCGGACAACAAAGGTTTGACGGCATAGACGGAGGTGAGACGGAGTAGACGAGTGCCTAGACGGAATACCTAACAAAATATTTTGGCTAAAATATTTTGCAAATATTATGGACCTATTGTTCACTTTTATAAAACTAAAACTTCATAAATTTTTGCTCTACAATTTAGTCATGCATAGAACACCCTTAAAATATATACATTATGCAAAAAACTGTAATAAAATAGTAAAAAATTTCAAAATATATCAACCTTCTAGACGGAAAATATCCTAATTTATCATATTTTTTCCACTTTATTGTCCTCCATCGTTAGTCTTTTCTTCAACTTTACCGTCACTTGTATAACACATGACTATATCTTATTGTTGGAAATACTTTTTTTTTCAAATTAAGTTTTATTTTTCTAAAATCAACGTTTGACTTAAAAACATAAAGTCCGCAGAGCGAAGCTAGTAAGATCGATGTGGTGCAACGCACACAAAATTTGTTAATGATATGTGCAGATGATTTAATCATGGGAAAGAGTTGACACTCTCTAATTAGATTCCAAAAACTTATGGAGTATAATTCATAATTTGAAGGCAGTATGGTAGGCAGATGCAAAGAACATTTCATGTCACGAAGAAAGAACAACTCAACAAGTTTATTTCAAGAGCCTCATGACGGCTGAAAAACTTAACACTACAAAAATAAATAGGATTAGTGATGCTTAGAATGCATCACTAATTTCTTTTTGGCAGGGTAAATTATATATCTTAGCAACATATTAACTAGTCATATGACGTTGTAGACATTGCAACAACGGCGTATCAATAACATATGAGCGATGGATTCATCTTCAATCATGCTCGGTTGACGTGTCAGACAAGTTGATGACATGTTAGTGGCACTATATATTGACGTGTCAATTTGATATGGCACGCCAATAAACAACGACAAGTGATATTTCGATACTATTTATCGATAATTAGTGACATTTCAATGCTAGTTAGCGACGTATATACACTGTTGATTTTTTTGTACATATTATATATATAAAGATTAATAATGATATTTTGTCCGCAATTTATGATCGCAGACGTGACCGTAGATTCACGTGGCCAAATTTCATTGGCTCCACCTATGTGCTTAGGTTCGCTATCGAATATCATGTCAATGATTAATTCGCATCAATACTAGGGTCCAACTCTATTGCATTGTCAGATTATATTTGAAGAATTGATCAACTTGGTTCTCTCATGGTACAATCATTTTTTCGCTGAATGGATACACGACTATATGATAGCAAGCGTATACACGAGAGCCAGAGCCTTTTTTTTTTTCCGTGCTTCGAAGACCAAGAGAGAGGCTTTGCATAAGAAAAAATATATTATCTAGTCTAACTCTTAAGTTGAAACTAGATGATAGTGGAGAGCTGATTTTCTGCGAATTTTTTAGTTCCGCTAACACAGAAAATTGTTCCTATAAGAGCTGATTTAATAGCCAAGAAAAAAGAGTCCAATTGAAACAATTAGCCCTTTCTTTTCTATTTCCCCTCCCCTAATTCAATTGATCCAACACTGTCAAGAACATCTTATTCAATTCATCTCTCCAACTAAAATGATCATCTCTCAAATTTAATTAAGGACTTTTGTCTCACATGCAAATTTATAGTCGTACTTAAAACGGAACAGATCTGTTGTCCAGATATTTCAATTTTACCTTTTCTTCTTTGCATGCAATACATTTTATTATTATTATTATGCATACGAGGGAGAACAGAATTGACATCCATTTTTGTGATAGCAAATCTACTCTCTATTTGAAACGACAGATCTAGTGAAGGAGGAGTCGTACAAAATAAGATGGGACCGAGACATTTTGACGAAAACTGTATTAAGCTAACATGCCATGCACTGGTGCACAGAGTGTCGAGGTCCCTCACAGACTTATAACTCTTCTTCTTCTTCTTCTTCAAATACAAAATAATTAATAGCAATGTTAATAATATATTTGCCAATTTAATTTAATATCTATACGTTATAGTGCATCATTCAAAAGTGAAGATGGAAAAAAAAAAACTTTCCAAGTTGCTGCTGACGCATTGGTGCATCAGAAAGCTATTGTTGGAACCTTACAGTGCGTCTTCTCACATGAGTTGCATGTGTATGTTTAAATCAAGATGCTGAGTGAGTGCTATGTTATATGTTTGGAACGTGTGGTTTTTAACCCTTTTTTTCTTTTTCTTTTCATAAATTTTTATATACAGTAAAGAAGTTTAAGTCAATTACAAAAAAGATGATAAGTTTAGAAAAATTGTAGAAGGGGTAGTGAAACGACAATAGAGTTGGGGCGCTGTGGAAGTAGCAGAGAGAGAGGGGGGCACGCCATCGGAGTTGGCGTGTGATCGGACGCGTCATCACTACTGGCACGCTGGGCAAGGGACGCGCCATCACTAATGGCGCGCGCAGCGATGGACACGCCATCCCTATTGGCGCGCACGGGTGACTCCTACAACAGTCGGGGGGCTTATACTTAGTGGAGATGAGTTGGTCTTCACACTCTTCTTCTGGAAAAATAATTTTCTGCTTTGGGACAGGGGCTTATACTTAGTGGAGATGAGTTGGTCTTCACACTTATTATTTTGTCTATTCATCATTTTTCCAGCAGCAAGAGCAAAACATAAAAATGTGAATAGACAAAATAATGAATAGACAAAATAATCATTTCCCTTTCTTCTTAATTCCCAGAGCACGCGCCAGTGGAGATGGCGCGCCTCCCGTATGCCAGTGGCTGGCCCGTCACGCGCCAACTCTGATGGTGCGTCATCCGATCACACGCCAACTCCGTTGGCGTGCCCCCCCTCTCTCTCCGCTACTCCCCACAGCGCACCAACTCTATTGTCGTTTCATTACCCTTTCCACAATTTTTCTAAACTTATCCTTTTTTTTTGTTATTGAATAAAACTTCTTTATTGTATATAAAAATTTATGTTTCCTTTTTGTTCGTGCATGAACGTGTGAATTTCTTTTTCTTTAGAAAATTATAATTTCAGTCAATTTTTTGGGTTTTTTAGAAAAACTAAAAAAATTGGGAGGGAAAATAAATTTTTAGAGGAAAAAATGAATCCTTAGATGGAAGGAAAAACCAATTTTCTTCCTATTTTCTTCCGTTTGGGAATTAATTTCTTTTTCTAGTCATTTCCTTCGACATCCAAACGCAGTAAAAGGAACACTTTTTTTTTAATATCCTGATTTCGCGAATCAAACATGACCTATGTGTCGGTATCAATAATGCATCTCTCCAAGTTGCATTACTAATTTGTGCAATGTATCTTTTCTTCCAATCCTATTGCATTGGCTGAAGCCTTCACGAACTGCACTTACATTTCCAATGTATGTGTTGATTTTGGTTCGTCCAGAGGTTTGAACTCTACACTATGGCACCGGCTGGTTCGCGGAAAGGAAAGCAAATCAATATTTTTTTTCTCTCTTTTTTTCTTTGAAAAAAGTTGCAGTTTTCATTAATAAAAATTTGGTGTTCGGAAAGGCTCAAATAATTGAAAGAAAAAATAAATAATTGGAAGCGGTAAAGTGAATCCCTAAGATGTAGGGATGAGCATCGGTTCGATTCGGTTCAAATTGAAAACCACACCGAACCGATTAACTTCAAAACCGAACTTGAACCGAACCGAAATAAATCGGTTCGGTTTATCGGTTCATTCGGTTCGTGGGCTTTCATATAATGGGCCGGCCCATTACAATTTAACATTAAAATTATTCTCCATCAGCCGAAAAAAAAGGCCAGTCTGCTTCAACAACAAAAAATGGCAAAGACCAATAATTTAGATAGCTAAATAAATGGCAGTCCATCAGCAATAAAGCATACAATAATCCAGAATCCAGACAAAGATAGCTAAAAATAACTAAAAAATTAACATTGTCCACAGCAGCAGCAGAAGATAGGTAAAATAATATCCAGACAATAACAAGAAAAAAATTTACATTCCATTATTCCATTAAATTTACACATGCAAAGCCGCAAAGATAACTAAAAAAATAATTTGGTCATCAATTCCATTGTCGACAGGAGCATCAGAAGATCAAGATACTGAAGACAGAGCTGCATGCTGATTTGGTCATCAATTGATTCAATTCCACTATCCACAGCAGCAGTAGAGGATTAAAACAGAGCTACATGCACAAAAAAGAGAAGACAAGAAGGAAAGAAAGTATAATATGACTCAGATGGCTTATTTATGCATCATAGACTGATAGTATGATGCCATGTAGTATCAATTACACACTTTCTCAAGCCGTATATCATTGCCACTTTCTAGTTTAACATGTTAGTAAAATTTTCAAGAAAACCAATAAATAACGATTCACAAAATGGCTGCAGTTCATGCACAAATGGCTGCAACAATTGCCTTGCCACTAGCTGCATTAAATGTCACGCCACTGCAAACAGAGAGTAGAAGCAGTGGAGAGCACATCAGCATAGAGCATTGTCACCCTCATTTTTTCGTATTTCGTATTTATACTCGTATCTGGATTTTGGCATGTATTTTTATTTTTTTTCAACTTGTGGAATTTCGGTATTTCTCGTATTTTGGGTTTTTTTGACATGGCTCGGTTTTAATAGGATTGGGTTGGTTTGGTTTGGTTTAATATGTATTAGAACACCTTAGCATATACTCCACCCTCAACACACCACATCCCACCCTCCTTAAAACTCCACCAACCTTTTCTCTCTCCTCATAAACCACCATTTATTTCTTCTTCTCCTTCCTCTACACAACACTCTTCTCCTTCCTCTACACCCACCCACCCATAGGCAAGTGCACCTTGCCACCACATGAGAACCCTCTTTTATTTGTCCATTTGCTAGTTTAGGACATGGTGATCAACATTAGAACTTGGCATTTTGTGATTTGGAGTCTCCATTGCTCTAGATCTAGGTTTTTCCTATTTTCGGTTTTGTATGGTTTTGATCTACTTAAGTTGGATTTTTATGGGTTTTGATGTTTCCATGTGGAAGAGAGTTCAATTCCACCCTGGTTAGAACTTTGGAAATCTGGATTTGGAGTTCGGATGACCAAGTTGCGATGCCTTGAAGTTTTGGGAGCCACGAGAGCTTCTTCTCAGCCATGGAGAAGAAGATCCAGACCCTGCGTGCGTGTTTTTACGCGTACGCTGCTCTCTGCTTGCGTGCTTTTGCACGTACGCAGCTCTCATGCGTGCGTGACTTTTCGCGTACGCAGCTCTCCTGCGTGCGTGATTTTTCACGTACACAGCTCTCCTGCGTGCGTGACTTTTCGCGTACGCTGCTCTCTTGCGTGCATGACTTTTCGCGTACGCAGCTCTCCTGTGTGCGTGACTTTTCACGTACACAGCTCTCCTGCGTGCGTGACTTTTCGCGTACGCAGCTCTCCTGCGTGCGTGACTTTTCGCGTACGCTGCTCTCTTGCGTGCGTGACTTTTCGCGTACGCTGCTCTCTTGCGTGCGTGACTTTTCGCGTACGCAGCTCTCCTGCGTGCGTGACTTTTCACGTACGCAGCTCTCCTGCGTGCGTGACTTTTCACGTACGCTGCTCTCTTGCGTGCGTGACTTTTTGCTTACGCAGCTCTCCTGTGTGCATGACTTTTCACGTACACAGCTCTCATACGTGCGTGACTTTTTTGCGTACGCAGCTCTCCTGCGTGCGTGTCTTTTCGCGTACGCAGCTCTCCTGCGTGCGTGCCTTGTGCGTACGCTGCACCCTGAACCCCTTGCTTAACCCATTGGCTCTTGGAGTTTTGGTCTTATTTCTTTAAGCTTGGCTCTTCTATAGCCCTGCATATTGATATTTTATTAGATATTTTACGCCCATTTTATATCCTTATGCCTTTTGTCATGAACTTGATTTTACTTAATATGTTTGGAATGACTATTGTACATGGCATGGTATGACAAGGGACTAGCATAACACGACAGTGAACCATAGTGGTGCACTCCTGACATGACCTACCTGACATGATTGTGGTCCGTCGTGGCGCACTCCTGACAAGTACCCTGACATGATTTATCTTAATGCTGTTGCGACGGCTAACTTAACTTGACCTGCCTTGACACCGTGGGTAGTTTTTTCTTGCTTGCTTGTTAAATCCACTTGTCCTGTCTGACATCATGTCTAGGATGGGACTCCTGAGTACCACGGTCAGGAGTACCTACTAAAATGGATTAAGGTTAATAACTAGAATAACACAGTAGTCATAAAGAGATGACACAGCTACAGGCAATCCCGTTACCTGGGCGCTGTTGGGATCTGTAGCCTGCCGTCGAGTAGGGCACATTTCCAGCACACCGTCGCGTGTTGCACCCTCTAAGTCACCCAAGGGTACATTTGTCTCTCGGGAATGTACCCACCAGAATTCAACCCCTAACTTTCGACCTAGGTAACCTGGATGGTCTGCACGGCTTGTGGCTGTGGATTAATCTCACTGCATCTCGTTAGTAATTAGGCCTGTGATAACCCTAGTTAGTTAAAGTAGTAAGCCGTAGTATCTGCTTGGCCGTGATTGATTGAATGAGGTATAACCAGTTTAGCCATGTCTTGATCCAGTACAAGATTGCTCCCTGTCTTAATTTCTTGCATTATTATCTTGCCGATAAATGGTGGAAAATCAAGTTCTATTCAGATGAAGGGTTACAACCCCGGTCCTTGTTTGGTTTACGGGTTGTAACCTGGCTATCGGAATAGTTCCATGGTTATCTCGTCGTATATCACCCTGCCATGTTTTCGTAATTTCTAGTTTAAATATTAGTTTTTCTTGTGCTAATTGCTGGCTTTTGTTCTTATTTCGTGGCCCCCTTGTGGCACTTGCTCTTTCTGGGGTTGACCCAGCTGGTTTTGTGTGGCCAGATTTCGGAGCAGCTCCCGCGGATCTACCAAGCTTCCAGCCCAATGGTGACAACTAGACGGAACCCGGGCTACGAGTGGGTTTTCTATTTTGTTTCGCTCACTCTATTATAAATTTATTCTTTTGAGGCGTTTAGCCGACGAGCACCTGTTAGCTCGATGCACTTTACTTACTGTCTGCCTACGGGCTGTGAACATGATTAACAAATCCTAGGGTTGATCATGTACGACTAAACTCTTGCTAGTCCTAACATTTTGTAACGACTAGCTTCATGATCAGCTGAATATATAATATTTGGGTCGTCTTATTATTGTATATTTAATGATCATACATCTTGCGACCTTACTTACTTGCTTGTGATTGAGACATTAGGCTTGTTCATGACCATAAGAGACTGTTGGCTTGTAGTAAACTCTCATATATCTAGACAGCCGTGACCGTATATCGAGGTGGTTTCCATTTCAATATACGTAGCTGGCTATGTACGCCTCCGCTCTCCAGTATTCTGGTTCTGGGGCGTGACAAGCATCATCTCAGCTAGTAGCAGCAGTAAACTAAAGAGCATATCATGCACAAATGGCTGCAGTTCATGCACAAATGCAATATTACAAACAGAGTAGAAGCAGTAAACTAAAGAGCATATCATGCACAAAAAAAGCATAGTAAATGAAATTACATGCTGCTAGTAACAGCAGTAAAGAGCACACCAGCATGGCAGGCAAAACCAAAATGTTAGAGTTAAAATGAACAAGTTAACAAAGAATAGGTTTTTCCAGAAAGTAAACTAAAGAGCATAGTATCATGCACAAAAGAGCAAAGTAAACTAAAGAGCATAGTATCATGCACAAAAGAGCAAAGTAAACTAAAGAGCATAGTATCAGAGAGTATCCAGATTCCACTAGGGGTGACTCACAGTAAGCATAATTAGGTTTTTCCACCAAAATGACAGAGTAATCGGTATCCAGCATAGAGCATAACAGACAAAATAACATTCCCACAAAGTTCAAATAGAATATTCCTGAGAACTAACTGGTGGTTGAGGTGGATCACCTTCGTGCGACATCTAAAAAATAAAGTACGTCTATCAAAATAGGAACTACAAATATGAAATGTCACGACCCGATCCCAAATAATTGGGTCGAACCGGATCATGCCCAGCCTGCACCGTTGTTGAGACGGCGGCAGTAAGCTGTTCCATTAGCAGATAACCACAACAACAACATCTATATTTGTCACAACTCAATATTCGGAAATTGAACTTTATTAAACATTTTGAAATAAATACAACTGAAATTTAAAAGTACTGAAATAAATACTGAATCCAAATAAACAGAATTTTCAATGAAACAAAAAAACTGGAAAAGAAAATCTATCTAAGCATTCGGCTTATCGGCCTCAGTCCCTGCGTCCTCCAAAGGGGACTCTGGCAGCACTACGGGGTACAGAACAGGGTCGTAGTAGCTGCTGATTAACAGCTCAGCATCCTCAATATCCCCTAAAAATGTATCTCCAGTCAGGAGGAAGCAAAGTACAATTTATGCTAATTTAAACAGTTAAAATAAATAATAGAATCATGCACTTTTAAACAGTTTGAAAAAAATAGTTTTCTTGCAGTAAAACAGTGTGATTTGAATAGGCAATGAATATGACCGGCTTGAGTTGTTACAGTAGTATCCTATTGATACAATATGGCTTATCCCCGTGTGAGAGAGGGGTAAGCTAATACAGTTCTAAGTTAACAGTTGGATGTGGTCATAAACATTACTCTATTCCCCCAGTACCCAACAGTCAATCAGTCAGTGCTCTCAGAGAGAGTTTCGTGTTGCATCGTGGTTTAAACTTGCAGTAAAAAGATTATTAAAATAACTGTAAACTAACACAAACTGTACTTGCCTCAAAATGTACTGGACTGGAAAGGTTGAAGACTTCGAGATGGGAATTAGGATCGTCCTCGAATTCCTACATTTCGAGAAGTTGATTCAGAATCCAGGGTTACCAAGCTAACTATGCTAGTTGAAATCTCTAATTGCGTCCTAATCAATTTTTAATCTTTATTATTAAACAGGAACCAAAACGCGTTTATCGGTGCGTTGTAATTAATAACGAGGAAAAGATCGTTTAAACTTGGATTTTGGAAAAACTCGTCGTTACCAAATTAATTTGATTAAAATTTTGTATTTTCGTAATTATACATATAAAACTAAATTTCTTATTTTAATGAGAAAACATGATCGTTGTTAAATATTAAAACTTGTAAATTTTAATGTGAGAAAATTTTATTAATTTTTATATCAAAATAATTATCTATTTGATTTACGCGTATGCTAAAAGAACTCGCAAAACCAGAAAAACAACAGAAAAATCCTACGCTACCAAATTACAGGTCACAGAGCCAACAACCAGCTGAGCTTATGTCCATTACAATTTATTTACATAAATTGAAATAAGACGAAACGGTTGTTAGTTCTAAAATCTTCCTACAATTTAAGTATGAATAAATTAGATAATAAAAATAATTTAAATATTTAATGAGTCTCAGATATGGTCCAATCGTCATATAGGCTAATGCCTCAATGTCCGGGCGATGCCGGTTTCGTTTGCACTTAGCCGGGCCCATTGACCAATACGGTCGTCGCCCAAAATCCAAAATATTAATATTTTTCCGAAATCCATTTTAAAATTATTTTTAAAATATAATTAAATTTTCATTTTCTCTATTTTTGGTCAACCCAAAAACTGGGAAATATGCCAATATTTTCCTGCAAGTTCCAAACCAGAGAATCCCAAAATATATGTATCAAAATAACCACAACCATTTCCAAAAATTAATTCGGAACGACCCGAAACGAATTCGGGAATCCGAAACCAAACCAAAACATCACAGCACTAATCGGAACGATCCGAAACCCAAAATATCCAGATATTATTTCCAAAAGTTTTGGAAAAAATTAAAACCAACTAACAGAAGCTTTCCGAAGGTTTCTCGGAAAATCCCGAAAACGACGTTAACCCAAAAATCGAATTTTCCGAAGGAAAATTCGTGGACCAATTCATCATTGACACGGGGAGGGACGAACTACTGTGATTAACCAGGGATTACCCAAAACGACGGAATTCGAAGGGTTGCCTCGGACTCGGGACACGCAAATCCACCGAACGGACTCGAAATCCAGCGAAGAGCGCTGGACAGGGACTGTCCAGAATAGCGAACACGGTCTCGGGGTGCGCCGGGGGTGCTGGCCGGGCACGGGCGCCGGGGAGGATAGCGCGCAGGGCGGCCGGGGTCGACTGGATAGGGGTCTGGGGCGCGGTGAGGCGCTGGGTCGACGCGCGGGACAGCTGCGAGTGGGTGCTGGGGGTCGGGGCGCCGGCGCCGGGCGCGGGTGGCGCCGCTGGGGGCTCGGGATGGGTGCTGGCCGGAGGAGACCGGCGGAAGGCCGGAGGATCGGGCGCCGGAGCTCGGGTCCGGGGGCGCGGCGATGAGGCGCGGATGGGGCGGAGGTTCTGGCCGGTTGGGGAAAGAAGCTTGGTGGAGAGAGAGAAGGGTTTGCTAGAGAATGGGAGTGGTGGTGTTAGCTTTGGTAAGGAAAAAAATGAGAAAAAGGAAGTGGGGGAAAGTGAACTTGCTGGAGTAGTGCTCGTGGGGTGATGGTAGTGGGGTTTGTGTGGTGATGTGGGTTTTTAAAGAGAAGTAGGAGTTGAAATGGTTTTATGGATGAGAGGGAAAGAAGTGGTTGTGGGTGTGCTGGGAGTGAATGTTGGGGTGCAAAGTAAGGGGAGGGGGAAAGAACGTGTGGGAGGGGAGTGAGAAGAGTTGGTCCAACGTGGACCAACTCAAGGAATATATATATATATTTTTTTATTTTTTTATTTTTTTATTTTTTTATTTTTTATTTTTTTATAAAGAATCAGATTTCAAAGAAAAGTGTTAGGTCCGGATTTGGGTTCGGGAATCGGGTCCGGGCTGGGGTCAGGTCAGCAAAAAAAAAGTCATATTTATTATTTTCAAAATTGTTTTTTTAAAAACCCGAAAATGATACTAATAATAATAATAATAATAATAATAATAATAATAATAATAATAATATTATGCTAAGCAAAACTGGGTTTCACAATCTTTCCTCCTTAGAAAATTTCGTCCTCGAAATTAAAGGCAGGGTTAGGGGTTACCTTAAGTCTCAAACGGGTACGGGTACTGCTCTCGCATCTGGTCTTCTCGCTCCCAGGTCGACTCGCCTGGTGAGTTGTGCCGCCACATGACTCTGACTATCGGCGTCACAGAGTTCCTGGTTCTCTTCTCGTCTCTGTCCAAAATTGCCACTGGCTTCTCCGGCACTATGAGGCTGGGTCCAATTTCCAGCTCCGAATGGTCCAAGATGTGTCTCGGGTCCGGGATTTAGCATCTTAGCTGCGAAACGTGGAAGACGTTGTGGACGCCTTCGAGACTTGGGGGTAGAGCCACCCGATAAGCCACTTCTCCAATCCTGCTGAGTACTTCAAAATGACCAATATACCTGGGGCTTAGCTTTCCTGCTCTGCCGAAACGGATTATTCCTCTGGTAGGAGAGATCTTCACAAATACACTATCACCTTCTTCAAACTCCAAAGGCCGTCGGCTGCTATCGGCCCAATGCTTCTGTCTGTCCTGGGCAATCCTGAGCTTGTCTCTGATCATTCTTACCTTCTCTGCTGCATCGGTCACCATCTCAGGTCCAAGCTATACTTGTTTTCCAACGTCATCCCAAGCAAGTGGAGTGCGGTAACGATGTCCATAGAGTGCCTCGAACGGTATCATACCGATGCTAGCTTGGTAGCTGTTGTTGTAAGAGAACTCTACCAAGTGCAAATGGTCTTCCCAAGACCCTCCAAATTCCAAGACGCAGGATCTCAGCATGTCTTCTAACGTCTGAATTGTTCTCTCTGATTGCCTGTCAGTCTGGGGATGGTAGGCGGTGCTGAACTTTAGTTGTGTTCCCAAACTGTTATGCAAACTCATCCAAAAGTGAGAGGTAAATCTAGTATCTCTGTCAGATACGATACTTACCGGAACTCCATGAATCCGGTAGATGTGCCGCATGTACAGTGCTGCCAACTTCTCGGTGGATAGACCAACCTTGAAGGGGATAAAATGGGCTGACTTCGTCAGTCGGTCCACGATAACCCAAATGGCATCCTTTCCTCCTTGGGATCGAGGCAGTCCCGACACGAAATCCATTGTTATGTGCTCCCATTTTTATTCCGGGATGTCAAGCGGCTGCAATAGTCCTGCTGGTCTCTGTCTGCTAGCTTTAACTTGCTGACAAATTAAACATCTAGCCACATACCTGGATACGTCCTTCTTCATTCCGTACCACCACACAATTGTACGTATATCCCGGTACATTTTGTTGGCTCCAGGATGTATGGAATACTGCGACTGGTGCGCTTCTTGCATCAGCTCGTTCCTCAGTTCGCCAGTTGGTACGCACAATCTCGTACCATTCTTCAGTGCTCCGTCGCTGGCGATTGAGAATCCTTCAAGTGTTCCTGCCAGCACCTGATCTCTGAGTTTGCAAAGCGTCTCATCTTGGAATTGTGCTTCCTTGACTCTGTCCATAAGACTTGAACGCACTTGCAACTGCATAAATGATGATTCAGCTCCTGGTACGATGGCTTCTCTTTCCCGTTTCTTTATCTCTTCTTCAGGCAGTACAATCTCCAATCCAAGCTTCTCCATGTCCTCCAGCAAATGACGCTCCTTGGTGTCACGCCCCGCACCCGGATATACGGGTACGAATACGTGGGCCACGCCCAGCCTACGCTGCGGTATCGACGGTAGAACGCTGTCAAGTATACTATACTAACTACAACATCTATGAATCCATAACTAGAAATATACTCATGTCACATCACGAAAACTAAGGAAGATAAGACAAGAAATAATAACAATATCACTAAAATAACTTGAATCTACAAGGATCAAAAGACAGGAAAATAAGAAGGAACAACAAAATTAACTAAGGATAACTACCAGACAACTCACATAGAAGAATATTGAGATCCACCTCAGCTAGCAACATCATGAAGTCCAATACTGAGGGCACAACTACTCCTAAAATTTTGTCAACATATCCAGTCAGGATGGAACGAGCACAAACCTCAAATAACAGTTCTAATTAGACGATATTGAAAATGTAGCAGTAAATAGAGAGAATATACTAGGTAAAGTAGAGCGTACATGCATCCTGACAAGGTATATCAAAACTGTAATAAGATAAGACAAGAGAACAGTGTATAACATGTACGAAAATCTGGAACTGCTATCTATGTGAGTTTAGCACTAGTTTCAACATGTAATCGGCTTAGAACTTGATACAATGTTTGGCCTGGCTAATCATACGTGAGTGTATGATTAACACAATACAATGATGATACAATAATACTGTGGTGTATTGATCACATATCTACGCTAACACCCCCATCCCTGACTAATATAGTGGATCCAGTCATGACACGTCATGACACGCATTCTCTGTGAAGTAGCTCTCCTTCACAGGAATCGTGTCTATACAATAAACAAGGAAACAATGAAGACTTGCACAAGGCATACCATATATAAGAGGAATAACATCTTATGACGGGATCCAACAAATACCAATCCGTGTGAACAAGGTGTCAAAAGAACAAGGATATCTACACTAAATACTAGAAACAAAAACGATATCATAAAACAGAATTATTATCAGAGAATGTACTCGCCTGGGGTCCTGCTGTCAATATGAATCAAAGTTCAGAGTAAAACCACAGACCTAAAGATGAAATAATACAAGAGCTGATCAGGGTCAAAAGACATACTAAACATCTAGGTCAAACTAGTCAAACTAAGACAACTGGGTCAAGGTTGACGTACAGTTGACTTGGGTCAACTGGTCCACTCCGGTCAACTCCAAGTCTAATCTAGGTTAAATAGGTCAATGGTTGACCTACATTTGACTGGTCAAAAAGTCAACGTTGGTCAAATCTGGTCAAACCTAGGTCAAATGTTGACTCTACTTCGACGTCTAGTCAAAGTAGTCAACCTTGGTCAATAAGGGTCAAGCTAGTCTCTATAAACATCTATAAGGTCAACTTATGAATTTCAGTGATTTAGAAATCACTGAAATCGACGGGTCTCTAAAACAACCAAAAAGGAGAAAATATTATAATAATAGGGTGACATAAAAAAGGAAAAAATCTACAGATGTTGTCGGATGATGAAACTAACATCACCAACGTGTCCAGAATGGTCAAATTAGCTAGGATAGCCTATCCATAAGTCCAATTTGGACACTGGGGCACAATGGTAATTTTGGGTTAAAACGGTGTCCGTGTCGGACCCGCTTTGCACCGAAAAACGTGCAAGAATTCTAGTCTACCAAACCTAACAAATTATATGTCCACGAATCTAGAATGACGATACGATCCCAACGGTATATCTAGAATTGGATTTCATTGACCCGATCTCAAATTGGTCCGTTGACCAAGACATTGAAATCCGATTTGCACGGAAAAGCGTGTCGGAGCCAATGTCCTCAAAACTCAGCAAATTATATGTCAATGAGTCCAGAATGACGATACGAACACAACGGTATATCCGGAATTGGATTCCGATGAGCCGATCTCAAAATGACCTGTTGACCCGGATATTGGTATCCGACTTGCACCGAAATGCGTGCCGGAACTAATGTCCACTAAAACCTAGCAAATTATATGTCAACGAGTCCATAATGACGATACGAACTCAACGGTATATCCGAAATTAGATTCCGATGAGCCGGCGTCAAAAAGTCCCGTTGACCCGGACTGTGGGGCCTACTTTGTACCGAAATGCATGCCAGGGTCCACGTCCTCTAAGTCTAACAAACTTTATATGAAAACATGCCAGAAAGATGCCACGAGTCTACTGGTGGTGTCAAAAATTGAATCCGGAGTCCCGGGTTCAAAAATTGAATTTAACAAGTGCAACACTAAGAATTCGAACGGCCAATTTTGGCGTCGAATTCGACCGACCTAACAAGCTCAAACTGAAATGAAATCTAAAGGGGGCAGGAAGAGGGTTATACCAGCTATGCACCGGAACAGGTAGCGCGCAAAATGGAGCTGCGACGACGAAGATACGAACCCGCAAAGTTGGCATCGAGAAACTGTCCAAAAATAGTACAAATTAAAACGTCAACTTGGTGGCCGGTTTTGATGTATCAAACGACGAAATTAACAGGTGAAATTTGAGAGGAGTGAAGGTGGATATACCGAGATTGTGACGGAGCGAAGAAATCACCGATTCAATGGTTAGATTTCTCGAAAAATGCGTGCGAAGTCGCTGCCTCGATACGTAAATTCTGACTTTTAAAAATCGCACGTCACGTCGGGATTTCGACTCCGAAGTCAAAATCGATCGTCCAGGGTGCTGCGGCCATGGCGAGCTTCCACTCAGAGGCGGCCAGGGGCGGCGCACGGCCACTGTGCGGTGGAGGGCGGCCGGTGGTGGCCGGCGCTGCGCGCGACGGCGTGAGAAGCTCGCGTGCGGCGGCGCGGAAGCTCCTGCAGCAGCTGCTGCTGCAGCTTGCGGTTGCGCTGGTGCAGCCTAGTCGGGGAGGGGGCGCCGCCCTGGGTCGCTGGTCGACGGCCAGCGGCGAGACGTGCGGCAGATGGCCGGAGAAGAGAAAGAAGAATGGTGGAGGTGGCGGAGTGGTGATGGTGAGGATGATCATAATGGTGATAGTGGTGTTGTTGTGTTAAAAAAAAGAAGAAGAAGAAGAACATGAAGAAGGAGAAGAAGAAAATTTTAGGGGGGGGTGTGCTGCTCTCGGCCAGGTAGGGGAGAAAGGGAGAGAAGTGATGGGGTGATGGTGAGAGAGTGGGTGAGGTGTGAGAGAGAGAGTATATAATATATATGTGTGTGTGTATATATTATATAAAAGAGAGAGAAAGATATTTAAAGAGAGAGAGAGAGAAGAGAGAGAGAGAGAGAGAGAGGGGTGTGGTACTGTCGGCTGAAGGGGGGTTAGCTGTATGGTGTGGGGAGAGAGAGTGAGAAAGAGATATTATATTATTTATGTATTTATATTATATGTATATATATGTGTATATATATATACAAGGAAAGAGAAATAGATATTTTGAGTAGGGTAAAGAGAGAAAATATATCAGTGGGGTGTATGGGCAGTCATGACAGGGGTTACACCGAATTGGGTTGGGTGTTGGGCCAAGTTTGGACAAAGTCGAAGCCAAGATTTAATTAATTTATAAATTAAGCAAATTAAATCATGGATGAAATAGGAGCACAAGGGAGATCGAAATTGTGGCACGCATGTGGCACCTGCATAGTTTACTCAAAACAGGCCAGGACCATATATTGGGTCGACTGGATTGGACCGATGTCAGGCCCGAAATTTAAATTGGAAGTTAAATCATAATTTACGGTAAATAATAAATTGGTCTAAATTGACTCGAAAGTTATGCGAAGCAAATGGAGCACAAGGGAACAAGTTCGAGTGGGACACGGTATATCAACATGAAGATAATCTCGTCTACTACAAACTTCAAGAAGAAAGTTTCCAGAGACTGGCATCCATAATGCTCTAGAATTCCAAGTCACGGTAAAGAGCATTTAATGATCAAAAATTAATTATATAGAAATGAATTATTAAAAATAATTCATTAGAAAATTTGAAAAAATAATTCGGGAAATTCAGGGGGCTTACATCCTACCCACCTTATAGAAATTTTATCCTCGAAATTAAGGTTGTAGTAGAGGTAAAACAAGATATAAAGTTTTAGTCAAAAACTTAGGCACGATCATAGAATGACAAGTTTGCACGATTAATATAATCAATTCACAATTATTCAGGCACGATAAAAAATTTTCGCACGATAGAATCAAAATATGAACAGAATCATATAGGCACGATTATAGATAAGTTAAATCATTGGGATACGATTCATAAATGACTTAGGAGAACGAAAGTTATAGATGAAGTCCACGTACGAGGTGACGTGTAGCACTCGGGTTAACAGATAATCAGCCTGAAAGTCACACAGGCTTGATCAAGATGAGAGATAATCATGACCAAAACAAGGCTTGGCATGATTGAGCTGGAGTTTCAGACCCAATAAAATCGAAGTCAAGGTCTTATAGACCTGATCAAGATTGAAGAGTATGATTAATAAAATCATGGAATACGCTCCAAGTTCGAGCGTGAATAAAATTGGAAATAGTCTAAGATCACTTGGCACGATTTGAGGGTTAAGATTATCAAGATCATGAAAATCAGAGTTGGATAGTCATGATCTAAAACAGGGCTAAGAGAAGCAAATGGAGAAAAAAAAGAAAAAAAATTGAGAATAGCACGATTGAGAGATAGACTTGATAGAAATCAGATTATAGGTCACATAAGCACGATCAAGATCCAAGTTCGGTTATAAAAGACGATAAAATCATGAATTCGAAATCAAGGTCCTAAAAGCACAATTTAGGAAGGAGCCCAAGTCACAAGAAATTTGAAGTCATCTAGAGTCGAGTCAGCAACCAAGACTCTTTGGCTCGATAAACAAGACGATCAAAATTGATTGGTCATGGACAGAAGGGAATCAAAATCTTAACAGTATTAAAATTTAAGAAACAATTGAGATATAAAAATTTCAAAATTTTCAGAGTTTCCAAGTGTAGATGACAGATGTAGATATAAGATAGGTGATTTGTGTAATCAAGACATAGCTAAACTAGTCAAAAGAAATGATGGCAAGGTAAGGAAATCATTATACGATGAGAAAAGAAATGAATGATAAGTCGAGAAATAAGGGTATGAATTGTCCTCACCATTTGGTCAAAAGAAGTGAATCAATTTAAGATACGACCTGATAACCATACACGTCTATCCAAAATCATGTTGCCAGAATTCTCGCCACGTCAGTAAGCATAGCGATAATAAACAATAAAGTCCATAACTATGGTATACACCCTATAATCATGTCATCTAGATTCCTTACCACGCCAACCGGTATGGCTGCAAGAGAATCTAAATGACACAACTAGGATAGTATATCCAAATCAGGCTCCATGTCCTTGTCTCGCTAGCTAATATGACTGCGATGAATTCTAAACTCCATAAATAAAGTAGACACTTACTGTTCTCATCGTCCTCGTCCAAAATATGTTTATCATGATATCTTAACTCAATTCTTAAAAGAATTATCCAAAACAAAATCAAGGGTCAACAACGAATATTAAGATTTAAAATTCAACAACAAGTCAAGGGTAAGTTAATAGAAACAACGGAAACAACTTCCGAGATAGGGTTCAGAGGAAAATCTCAGGGAAAGTCCCGAGGGTACTACCTAGGTCAAGATTGAAAATGGTGGAATATAATCTAAAACAAACCTCGACCATGATACGAGGTTGGTAAATCATATTCTCTTCCCAACCTAGATAATATACAAGTTCAACTTATACCTTCCCTTTGGGGTCCACAAACTCATCCCAAGAAGGAATAAAGTTTGATACAGACAGATATTTCAGAAATCAGGACGAATGGAAACAAGTGGGAAAAGATTTGAAAGCCTTCAAAATAAGATTCCCAGGGGTCATCCCTGGAATCTACCAAGAGTTCCTAATATGTGACTGAGTACCAAAATCCTAAATATTCTATGACTCAACCTTAATCCTAGGGCAGGTTCGCAGTAGTACAGAAAAGCTCAAGTACTACCACGACTTCGTATCAATTACAAAGACTGGCCTGCATGGGCCACCACTAAAAACGTGTCACGACCCGCACCCGAATATACGGGTACGAATACGTGGGCCACGCCCAGCCTACGCTGTCACCCCCAGTTTTCAAATTAGGAGTATTTTCGTCATTTTCAAGTTTTATAATATTTTAGGAATTTTATTTGATTTTATATGATTTTTAGGAATTTATTTGAGTCGGTTTGAATTTTATCCAATTCGGACTCAATTTGGAGACCCGGGTAGCCTGGACCCTAGTGGGACCCACATACTAGCTGGACTTGGCCCACATGCCATCATAATTAGGCTAGAAACCATAAACCCTATTTCTATGGCTTAATCAGTCATTTTAGAGACTTAATTAGTCAATTAGAAACAAACCGAAACAAACCGAACCAAACCGAATTCAAATTAGACCAAACTAAGTCTATTGGGTTTGGGGCTTATTGGACCCAAATCCAAACCCATTCCCTCACCCCCATGGCCGGCCAAGACTAGGAGCACCCCTCCTTTTTCTTCACAAGTCAAACTCTCTCTCTCTCTCTCTCTAAACTTCTTTTTCTTCCCAAGTTCTTTTCTTCCTTCAAGAAAACTCTACATAGGTTTGTCATTAATTCTCCATTCATTTACTCTTTTGCATTTATGTCTTCACAATAAAGGTTGAGAAGTAAATTCTCTACACTTTGCCCCTAGGATTGGTAGGTTTTCCTAAAATCTAGGTTAAGGATTAATTTGGGGCTTTTAATAAATTGAATGGTAAATATATATATATATATATATATATATATATATATATATATATATATATATATATATATATATATTATATGTATATGTGTATTGTGTGAGGAATGAGAGAATGGTGGTGGTGGTGTATGAGTGAGAGTGGTGGTGAGAGTGTGTGTTTGTGTGTGTGCGTGTGTGTGTATGAATTTATATATATATATATATATATATATATATATATATATATATATATATATATATATATATATATATATATATATATATATATATATATATATATATTATATGGATATGTGTATATGTATATATATAGATATATGGTTGTGTGTATATATATGTATCTATGTGTGTGTGTGTATTTATATATATATATATATTTATATATATATATATATATATATATATATATATATGTAGAGATGTGTGTGTGTGTGTATATATATAGATAGGTGGTTAGAGGATTATATATATATATATATATATATATATATATATATATATATATATATATATATATATATATAGTAGAGTAGAGAAGGAAGTGAAGGAGGAGTGAAAGAAGAAGAAGAAGAAGAATGAACAGCATTTGCAGCAGTAGAGTAACAGCAGCAGCAGCAGTAGCATCCTGCAGCAGCAACTGCAGGAGTAAACCCCCCCTTTGCACCTATTAAACCCCCTATTGCCCCCTTAACCCCCCTATATATATATATATATATATATATATATATATATATATATATATATATATATATATATATATATAGATAGTTAGGAAGATAGAAGAAATTAGAAGAAGTTAGAATAGAGTAGGAAGAATAAGAGATTAGAGAGTTAGAAGATTAGAAGGAAGAAAAGTAGAAAAGGAAAGAAGGGGAGAAATAAGGTTAGGAAATAAGAGGAAGGAGAGGAGAAGGATAAGGACAATGGGAGAATTAGAAGAAGGAAGAAGTAGAATTGAGAGTTAAGGAAGAGATTTTGAACGAGAGCAAATAGGGAGTTTTTAGGGAAAATCGAGTTAGAAGGGGAAATCGAGTTCCGAGTATCGGATCGCGACGAAACTTGACGTAGACCTAGGGTACGTGAATTAGATTTTGCGGGTAGGCGCCCGAGTGGAAATCGGGGTCGTAGGGCGCCGGTATCGTGCCGTATCAGTGCGTATCTTAAAATATTTAAGATATCTGCAACGGGCCGTAAGGTGGACTAGACGTCCACTTCACCTAGGTATTTTGGTAGGTAACGAACCTATAGACTAGTACCCTACTACCCTAGGGAGCACGGATCAAAATACTAAGCGTAGGTAGGCTAACTAGGTTTCCACCTAGGCTAGAAATTTACCCTAAAAATGGTAAATTAAGGAATTGGCCTACGGCCGAGAAATTGAGTTTGAAGTCCAAGATGGACTTGGATATGGGTTGTAGAGGTTGGTAATAAGTAGAATTAGCCGTCTAAACCTAGTCTTGGACCCGGTTGACCACGGTTGACTTTTTAGACTAAAAGTCAACTATGGGTCAACACTTTATCCAATTTAGTTCCAAATTCCATTTAACTTGGACAGTTGACTAAAAATCAACTATTAGTCACCAGTGACCTAGGGTTGACCTAGAGTTGACCAGAGTTGACCCGTTGACCAAAAGTCAACGGTAAGCCAGTTTTTGACCTAGTTTAATTCGGATTGACTTCTAATGTTCTCCCATGACCAAGATTGACCCGACTAGACATGTCTTGACCTAGAATGACTAAATAGGATTTAATTTGATTTAACTTTACTTTCTAAACTTAGTATTGATACGTCTTGTTCTCTATAGGTTCTCGAGACACTGCAGTTGATCCGGTCGACATATTTTATCATCTTACAGGCGAGTACATTCTCTGATACTTATTTCCAATTTATGATAACTGTTATGATTCATGTACTTAGTATTGATATGCTTATTCCTGACACATGGTTCTCACGGATTGGTATTCTTAGATCCCGACGAGAGATGTTTTCTCCTTCTTAGGTTGGGATGTATTGTGCAAGCTCCCTTGTAGCTCTTGCTCAATATGTGGTCACTGATTCTAGAGAAGGCTAGCTACCTTCTTATTAGAATCCCGTGCAGTGATGTGTCATGTTTGGATCCATTCTACCAGTTGGGGTAGGGGGAGTAGTAGCGTATGCCTGTGATCAGATCCATCCCGCATTTCCGAACAGTGTGAGTCATATACCGTACATATGACTTGCCAGGCCGATTCTTGACAGGTACCCAAGCCGATCACAAGCTGAAACTACTACTCACACACATTGGATATATAGCTTACCTTGATTTGTGTACATGCCATGATCCCGTTCTATTTTTTTGTTCTAGCTCTAGTTCTACAGCTTACCATGCCATGATACATACATGTACACTCCATAATTCATTGTATATGCTCTATTTACAGTCTTATAACTTTTATTCTATCTTGAGATCTGTTATGAGATATATGTACTCGTTCCATCCTGACTGGACTGTTGATAAAATATTACAGATGCCGACGAGGGAGATTGCAGTACCTACTACGGTCCGGACGACGTAATAGGCCTAGACTTGGTCCCGCAAGGCGTAGCTCTGCCTGACGAGACCATACCACTTGTTTAGTTAGAGTAGGTCTTTGTACTGGGCTTTGTTTCCAGTTACTTTTGGACTGTATTTATATTTGGACTGTATTAGAGAGGACTTGTATATTATTTATATTTGGACTTGACAGGTTATATTTTATCGTCTTGTTATCTTTATCTTTCAGTCTTTACTTTACCATCTTAGAGTTGTAATTGAGCACTTATATATATTCATTGCTTGTCCTCCGTTCGGAGTTGACCATATTCTCGACAGGTTTTGTTATATATATAAACTGTTGTCAGACTAGAAAATCCACAGCGTTCTACGCCGTTTTTTCCGGTGAGGGCTGGGCGTTGTCGCGTCACGTGCCCTTTTAGCGGGTGCGGGTCGTGACACATTTTAGTGGTAGCCCACGCAGGTCCTGAAGTCGCAATTAGTGCGATGTCGTAGCGGCACTCGTCTTAGAGTGTTGACTACGAGCCTGTGTTGCACATAGGAGGTAGTAGGCTAAGAGTGCTCAATCACAGTAGGATCTTTCCTTGCTTATCTTGCTTACCGTCTTTCATATTGATTTACTGCATTCTAGCTGTCCTCCTTTGATATTGCCTTCATGTGCTATATTGATATCTTCTTTTCAATTTGTCTCCAGGATAGTGATGACTCATTCTCCTGGCGAGGAGCACGGGGAGACGGAGAGGTCTGCCACCTCTGGCGGACAGGCTCCGATCACTTCCCCGGCTGATGGGACTTCTGTTGGGGCTCTCAGAGGTACTCCTCCAGCTACCTCGATGACCGTCCCTGGGGCCATTACGGGTGCTCTTCCCGTAGTACCGGAGGCTACAGCGGGAGCTGCCGGGGGCGTTCTTCCTCCTCAGCAGGGGACTCCTCCGGTGATGATGGAAGCTATTCCTCCATTGCCTTCTCTGCCCACAAACATGGGGCAGATGCTAGCGTTCTTTCACCAGGTGCTGGAGTCCCAGCGGGCCCAGCACGAGGCTCAGTTGAGGAAGACAGAGGCCATGCGCCAGGGCAAGGAGGATGCACACAGGTTGGCTATGGCGGCAGTAGAGCGTGGGGCTCCACAGAGGAAGGTTCAGCAGCAGCAGCAGCCGAAGATCGGGGATATCCAGGCTTTCAAGAAGCTGGGTCCGAGAGATTTCAAGGGGACCGAGGGCATTATTTATGCTGATGACTGGCTCGAGGATATCGAGCGCCAGATGAGGGCCTGCCGCCTAGCAGACGACCTGAAGGTCGAGGCGGTTGGGTTGCAGTTGCTAGATATTGCCCGGACATGGTTCCGGAACGAGCCGGCTCTTGCAGGAGAGGGCCATACTTGGGCTGAGTTTCGAGCCCTGTTCAGAGAGAAGTTCTTTTCTCCTACGGACAAGATCGGCCTCGTGCGGCAGTTCCAGAACCTGCAGCAGGACGGTATGACCGTAGAGGAGTATGCGGCGGAGTTCGGCCGGCTGAGCCGATACGCCGAGTACATGGTGAGTGACCCGGTGATCCGAGCGGAGCACTTCCGGGAGGGATTGACATGGGATATCAAGATCCTGATCCCTTCCTTCTATGCGACATATACAGAGGTTTACGCGGAGGCTCGGAAGGTGGAGAGGGAGTGGGGCTTAAAGCCAAAGAGGGATCGAGATTTGTTTTCGGGGGCCAGTCGCAGCGCAGGGCCTGCTAAGCGTCCTTAGCTTCAGCATCAGTCGTTCCAGCATCACCAGCAGCAGGGGCAGGCCAAAGCGTCTGTCCAGAGGGGTCAGCAGCGTCCGGGGCAGGATGTTCCGCCGTACCACTTCTGTAAGAAGCCCGGTCACCTCTTCGAGTTCTGTAGGAGGAGGCTGGGGCTGTGTCTCTTTTGCGGTGTCGCTGGACATCAGATACGGGAGTGTGGCAAGAACCCCCGTGTTACTGGAGCAGCCCAGAGGGCACCTGTTCAGAGGGCACCAGCTGGCGTGCCGGTTGTTCAGCAGCGAGGTCCACTTCCGACTCAGCAGCAGCAGTTTGTTCAGCACCGCCATCAGAGGGGTGGTCAAGGTAGAGCCTTTGCTCTTGCAGCCGAGGAGATGGAGCCTATTGCGGATGTTGTCGCAGGTTCTATTCTGCTCGATTCTTTTCCAGCTTTGGCCTTATTTGATTCTGGTGCTACGCACAGTTTTGTGTCTGTTTCTTTTGCTCATAGGGACAATATTATTGCTGAATATCTTGGTAGGACTTATAAGATTATGACTAGGAATGGCATCATCCTAGTTAATAATGTTTGCAAGGGGCGGAGAGTTTCTTTGAGAGGCCGGGAGCTGAGTGCGTGTTTGCTCGTAATGCCACTTCCGAGTTACGATGTGGTACTCGGTATGGACTGGTTGAGCATGTACCACGTTAGCATTGACTGCAGAGGGGACAGGATTCTGTTTAGGCCACCGGGAGAGCCGGAGTTTGAGTTTACCAGGGGTGCAGCGGAGCAGAGAGATGGTTTCTGCGGAACGTTGTTGGCGGGGCCGGTGTTGCCATATCCACTCATTGCTGAGTTCTTGGATGTCTTTCCCAAGGAGCTACCCGGGATACCGTCAGATCGTGATGTTGAGTTTTCTATAGATCTAGTGCCGGGTGCTGAGCCTATCTCCCAGAACGTCTATAGAATCAACAACAGTGAGTTAGCGGAGCTGAAGAGACAGGTCGACGAGCTGGAGGACAAGGGCTTTATTCGATCTAGTTCTTCACCTTGGGGTGCGCCAGTTCTTTTCGTCCCCAAGAAGGATGGTACGGTACGTCTGTGCATTGATTACAGGGCGCTCAACAACCTTACCATCAAGAACAAGTATCCTTTGTCGAGGATTGATGACTTGTTCGACCAGTTGAGCGGCGCGAGGATGTTCTCGAAGATCGACTTGCGTACCGGGTACCATCAGCTGAAGGTGAAGCGGGATGACATTCCAAAGACTGCCTTTCGGACCCGCTATGGCCAGTATGAGTATACCGTCATGCCGTTTGGGTTGACCAACGCCCCGGCGGTATTCATGAACTTGATGAACAAGGTATTTCACCAGTACCTTGACAAGTTCGTGGTGGTCTTCATTGATGACATTCTCATCTACTCGAAGACACCAGAGGAGCACGAGGAGCACCTGAGGATTGTGTTGGACACTCTCAAGAGGGAGCAGCTGTATGGGAAGCTGTCCAAGTGCGAGTTCTTCTTGGATCGTGTCGAGTTCCTAGGCCATGTTGTCTCTGGCGAGGGGATTTCAGTGGATCCGAAGAAGATTTCTGCAGTGGAGTCCTGGTCTACGCCAAGCTCAGTAGCAGAGGTTCGGAGTTTTCTGGATCTGGCAGGTTACTACCGGAGGTTCGTGCAGGACTTTTCCAGGATTGCCCAGCCGATGACCCGCCTTACCAGGAAGGACGAGGAGTTTGTTTGGTCCGATGAGTGCCAGGCCGCCTTCGAGGAGTTGAAGGCGAGGTTGACTACAGCTCCTATCCTAACGCTGCCATCTGGATCTGGTGGTTATACGATCTACAGTGATACTTCAGGATAGGGTTTGGGTTGTGTGCTTCAGCAGCACGGGAAGGTAATTGCCTATGCATCTAGGCAGTTACGTCCTCATGAGAGGAATTACCCTACCCACGATCTGGAGCTGGCAGCGGTCATCTTTGCTTTGAAGCTGTGGAAACACTATCTGTACGGAGAGCGTGTGGAGATTTACACTGACCACAAGAGCTTGAAGTACGTGTTTACCCAGAAGGAGCTGAATATGAGGCAGAGGCGATGGTTAGAGCTGATGAAGGATTTTGATATATCCTTGCAGTACCATCCGGGGAATGCCAACGTGGTCGCGGATGCTTTGAGCAGGTATCCCGTGGCCATGTGTTTGACGATGGATCGTCACCTTCTGGCAGATCTGGAGAGCTTGGGCATAGAGGTGATAGTTCCAGGATTCGAGAAGCAGATGTGGGGTCTCCAGGTGCAGTTAGAGCTGATGGACAGAGTCAGGGCAGCTCAGTTTAAGGATGAGGCTCTGAGAGTCATCAGGGAGCAGGTCCAGAGAGGACTGTTAGATGAGTTCTCTATAGCAAGGAATGGGTCGTTGAGGCATGGCACTAGATTGTGCGTGCCTAGCGGAGGACTTCGGGAGGAGGTTCTTCAGGAGGCGCACCGTTCTCAGTACTCTATGCATCCAGGAGCCAATAAGATGTATAGAGACTTGAGACAGCATGTTTGGTGGTATGGCATGAAACGTGAGATGGCTCAGTTCGTGTCGAGATATTTGGTGTGCCAGCAGGTGAAGGCCGGGAGGCAGAGACCCGGTGGATTGCTCCAGCCACTACCCATTCCTGAGTGAAAGTGGGAGCATATCACTATGGACTTTATATCTGGGCTTCCGCGCTCTCCAGGAGGGAAGGATGCGATTTGGGTCATTGTTGATCGATTGACTAAATCGGCCCACTTTTTGCCTTTCAAAGTGGGTTTGTCGATGGAGAGGTTGGCCGAGATGTACGTACGACAGATAGTCCGATTGCACGGGGTGCCAGTGAGTATAGTCTCGGATCGGGACAGCCGATTCACTTCCCACTTCTGGCGGAGTTTGCAGCTTAGCTTGGGCACATCGCTCAAGTTCAGTTCCGCATACCACCCCCAGACAGACGGACAGTCGGAGAGGACGATTCAGACCCTCGAGGATATGCTGCGTACCTGTGTCTTGGACTTCGGGGGATCTTGGGAGGACCATCTTTACTTGGTAGAGTTTGTTTACAACAACAGCTACCAAGCCAGTATAGAGATGTCACCTTTCGAGGCTCTATACGGACGGAGGTGCCGTACTCCCTTGTCTTAGGATGATGTCGGTGAGAGGGTTTTGCTTGGCCCTGAGATGGTGTTGGATGCTGCAGAGAAGGTCAGGGTTATCAGGGATAGACTTCGGGTGGCGCAGGATAGGCAGCGGGATTGGGCCGATAGCCACCGGAGGCCATTGGAGTTTGAGGTATAATTTAGATTTTTTTAGTATTTGAGTCTGATTGTGATTGTTTTAGATCAAGCTCTAAGTATTGTATTTTGTTCTAGGTTGATGATCTTGTCTTTCTGCGAATTTCTCTGACGCGTGGCACGATTCGTTTTGGTGGCGGCAGGAAGCTTGGTCCATGATACATCGGACCATTCCGTATCATGGGCAGAGTCGGTGCAGTGGCTTACCGACTGGAGTTACCGCCCGCGCTAGAGGGAGTGCACAGTGTGTTCCACGTGTCACAGCTGAGACGGTACATGGCAGATCCCAGTCACATCTTAGACCACTCCGAAATCGATGTGGGACCGACACTCAGCTATCCAGAGAAGCCGATCGAGATCTTGGACCGAAGAGAGAAGGTGCTCCGGAACCAGGTCATTCCATTGGTTCGCGTTGCATGGAGACACCACTCTCCAGGTGAGTCCACCTGGGAGAGGGAGGACGATATACGGGAGCGATTCCCATATCTCTTCGAGACTTGAGGTAAAATTCTAGTTTTTTCTTTCCTTGTTCAATTCATGATTGTTGTGTTAGTCCTCATTCAATTTCGAGGACGAAATTTTTTTAAGAAGTGTAGATTTGTCACCCCCAATTTTCAAATTAGAGGTATTTTATTCATTTTCAAGTTTTATAATATTTTAGAAATTTTATTTGATTTTATATAATTTTTAGGAATTTATTTGAGTCGGTTTGAATTTTATCCAATTCGGACTCAATTTGGAGACCCGGGTAGCCTGGACCCTAGTGGGACCCACATATGTCACTCTTCGTTCCCAGAATGCGTATTTTTATTCATGTACAACTCATGTAGATTTATTTAATATTTATCATGTATTATCCTGTATTTAAATTCCTTTAATTTCATGTTAATTAATTATCTGCATTTTACTTCCTGCAATTTTATTCCTGTATTTTTATTTTCTGCATTTTATTTCCTTCTGTTATTCTCTGCTTTTAGTCTTGCTTTTAGTTTCGGGTTCATGGTGGTTCTTCTCGGGTTCATGTTGGTTCACATGAACTGAACCACCACAAACCCCACCTACCACCACCCTTTCTATTTAAGCCCCCATCTCCTTCTCTCTCCTCATAACTCTCATTCTTCACCATTACTTCTTCTTCTTCCTCATAACTTTCTCCACCAACCCAATAGCAGGCAAGTGCAATCTTGCTTCTTGCTTCCACTTGGAGAACCATTTTTATGGTTCATTTGTCTTCCTCTTGTCATTCTAAGAGAGTTTAGTTCTTAACATTTTTGATTTCCTTGGCTCGTTCTTACAGATCTAAGTTGCTGTGTTTTCGGTTGACCATGGGTTTTGTTCTTCCAACCTGGCATGCTTTCTGGCTGGGAACTTCATTTTTTTGGCTTGGAACGAAGGCTCAGTCACGCACACGTTCTTACGTGTCTGCGTGAGTTTTTAATCACGCACACGTTCTTACGTTTCTGCGTGAGTTTTTAGTCACGCACACGTTCTTACGTGTCTGCGTGAGTTTTTAGTCACGCACACGTCTTTGCATGCGTGCGTGAATTTTTAGTCACGCTCATGTTCTCATGAGCGTGTTTTTTTAGTCACGCTCACGTTCTCATGAGCGTGCGTGAATTTTTTTAGTCACGCTCACGTTCTCATGAGCGCGCATTAATTTTTAGTCACGCTCACGTTCTCATGAGCGTGCGTGAATTTTTAGTCACGCTCACGTTTCTACGTGCCAGCATGAATTTTTGTTACGCACCCGTCTTTGCGTGCGTGCGTGAATTTCTTATCACTTTTCACCCTGTGCGTGCGTGAATTTCTTGTCACGCTTTTCACGCTTTTTCACGCTCACGATTATGAGTGCGTGAATTACCCTTCACGCTCACTCCTACCTGCTAGACTTGGCGTGACTTGTTGGCCTTAGCATAGACTTGTTGGCGTGACTTCCTGACTTGGGTGTTTTTATTTGTTCTATGATTTATTCCTTTAATGGTGGCATGATAGTTCTCCTATTATATCCTGATGCTTTTGAATGAACTCGATAATCCTGGCATATTAATATCTTTAATACATATGGTTGTGTAGAATGTGTCATGTGTCTTGATTGGTTTATGGATACCCAGTATGACTGGAATTTAACCATGAGAGTTATAGACTCGACCCCATTTAATACTAATTGACTTTCACGCCTTGTTACCATTGATAATAATGGTTATCTTGACTAAAATTGATCATGCGTTCCTAGTTGGAACTAAGAGACTGGCTAGTCGTCTTATTGAATTGAATGAATGAGACACATTCATGTAATGAACTATTACAATCGATTAGCCGATCCCGAATATTGGCATACAGGCACATGCATGCTTCAAATTATTATTTATTTATTTAGTTATTTATTTATCTTACAAAAATAGCATGTGTACTTTATGGTCAAGGCATGATTATTCTGTGGTTAGTTTGATTGTTGCATTACGCTATGTAAGACCTACAACCTAGCCGCACCGGTATCGTTGTAGAGTTGTTCATATCGTACCCCGTACAAAAGTACACATTTGAATGACCATGATCCACGGCATGGGATTTCGCTTAACATAGAGGCTTTAAGCTAAATAAAATAATGATGGCATGGAGAGAATGGATTTTCGAGTTCTTACATGGCAGCCCTCTTGGGACTAGTAGTGCCCGACAGGCCGGCTGGTTCCCACAGATACTGTAAATCTGTCACACGGGCAGGGAACGGTATCTGCTTATATTATTAAATTGTACATGGTATATTAACGGCGGACGTCCCGCTGGGACTCGTCTAACTACATGATTGGCGCAATTGATTGACTGGATAGACTAGCCTTGCTCGCACATAGTAAGAACTGAGGAATCCCTATTTGCATAATTCCAGGATAACTTAGGACTCACCATAGCAAGCCGTAGTAGTTGATTGGCCGTTCAAAAGGATTTGTTTGTGTACTGTACCTACTCTGTTGCCTAACTAAGATGATCAGAATGTCATGACATGACGGGCCAACTTCTGTCCTTGTTTGGTTGGAAGGTTGGTTCGAAGTGTCGTGATGTTATGTGAATCCTAGTAGATAGCAGAGACCTATTATTATATTCTCTTACTTACTGGTTTAATCCTTCATATCGTGCTCCCTTGTGGTACTTGCTATTAGAGGTCTAATCTCTCTGGTTTTGCATGGCCAGATTTAGAGCCAGTCCTCGAGGATCCAGCTTACTTCTACCTCCAAGATGGTCAATACTAGGGGAATGATCGCAGGAGGACTTGAGTGGGTTCCTTACTTCACCGCTCGTTTTGTTGTTTACTTCATACTTAGCCGTTTGGCACCGACATGTTAGTCGGATTGTCTTGCTCTTACTTTTACATAATTGTAATTAAGTCAGACTGCAGCTGATAATAATTGTGTATATGTTACTATACCATCTGGCTATGTTTTGTAAAGCCGGGTCTCACGAACATTTTGACTAAGCGTTTGGGACGCCTTACTGCTTTATCTTACATGTTCTCTATTTCTGTTTCTTGTTTTGAATGATTGAGACAATAGATATGGAGTGACCATAGTAAGACTTTCATGTAGTATGCACCCCCTCGTCTGGTTAGACAGCATTGATCGTATTATACGGTATTTATCTACCCGTAATACGTAGCTGGCTGAGTCATTCCCCCGCTCTCCAGTATTCTGGTTCTGGGGCGTGACAAGGTTTTAGTGGTGGCCCATGCAGGTCTGATTTCAGACTTGTGGAGTATTTTGATTTATAGGATGTCTTAATCACACGTGTTCCCCCCTTGATCTCATGATTCGTTATTCTCAACCCTTGCTTGACATTCCGGTATCCTTTGACTTCATTGATCCTTCATGTCCGGTTGTTTGATTGTTCTCTTGTCCCTTTTCTTAGGGGCACCTCGTCCGCATCGGTCAGAGCTGGACAACAGCAGGAGCAGCATGGAAAACCTGACCCTGTTGATCAGCAACAAGGGCCAGTACTAACTCAGGAGGCTACCCAGGAAGAAGTGATAGTGGAAGCAGCAGCTGGATCGCAGTATCCGGATATTCCACCACCACCAACAGTTCCACCTACCCAAGTGGACACACCAGCCCTTCTGGAGATCATGAGAGGAATGATGGCTACTCAGCAACATCAGATGTTGGCCCAGCAATGCATGCACACTCAGCTACAAGAGCAGAATGTGTTGCTCAACCAAGGATTGCAGACGGCTTTGGAAAGAGGAGTGAGGACTGATTCAGGAGCATCAGCCAGGTTTTGAAAGTACAACCCCCACCGTTTCGAGGGCACGGAGGATGCCATCTCAGCAGATGCATGGCTTAAGGATATTGAGGCTATTCTGACAGCAGCTAAGGTAACGGCAGAAGAACGTGTGGATCTAGTGAAGTTGTTACTTCAGGATCTCGCACGTGATTGGTGGGAATCAGAGAAAGTGGGCATCAGACGTCCTGTGGCTTGGGACGATTTTACTGCAAGATTCAAGACCAAGTACTATGGAGTTGTGGCGCAGTTTGAGCTACAACAGAAGTTTATCAACCTTAGGCAGGCCGGCAAGACTGTAGATGCTTATGCTGCAGAGTTCTGCAGATTGAGTAGATTCGCCCCAGAGATGGTAGCAACAGAGAGCCAGAGGGCTATGAGGTTTCAGCAAGGGTTTCATCTTGAACTCTTGCAATTGATAGAGGGGCACTGTAGTGCCCTGCTCCTTGCGGTCCACTATGTAATACCTACGGCTTGTTCACTCAGTCATGAACTGAGTACTTGGTGAAACCTTTGCCGGTATCGATTGATCACGGATGAAATGCAATGAACCTTTCCAATTGATGGATTGGCTTCTATTGAAATGAATCCAAGAGTTTTACTGAATGTTTTCTCTTCGCTGCTTGGTTTTGATGAATGCATTTTCGTATTGGTTTTCGATGATTGGTTTTCATTGTTCGCTTTCATCGCATTTCGCATTCATTCCGAATCTTGAGAGAAAGAGACGAAGTATGCTAATCAACTGTTGGTGCCATTATAGGCCGCGTGAATTGTTCGTGAACGGCACGTGAAGTTCCTTCTTCTCTCAACTAAGATTCATCTCGGTGAGTTGCTTCAACCGAACAGACATTGATCTGTACGCCTAAGAAAAATGATCTCTAGTCTACTCTGTTGCCTTGTCCCAATGATCAACGATACCACATCCACAAAAGATAAGAGAAGATAATTGAATTGAATCAAATACAAGAATATGTGTTGCTACTCTATCTGCTCGATAAGAATGATCATCTGCTTGTCATCAGTATGCTTGAAATATAGACATGTACAGACGAACTTGTACATGTTGAGATAAACCTGAAGGCACGAATCAAACGTGTCGTATACCTGTGCATAAGTCCAAGTGTGTCTCATCTGATAGAACGGCTAGAGCATGCATTTGGTCTCGGACAACTTGTATACAAGGAATTATTTGTCTCTCGGGTGGTATCTGGGGGCACCTGGAACCGCTCGGCCTAGGAGAGATTATGAGCACACTGGGTGCAAGGACCCATGTTAAAAGTGTAGCCGAATATCTGTGTCCTTAGCGACGAGCTGAACCAAAGAGTCACAGCGGCTAATCATGGGGAAAACCCATGGACCAACATGTAGAATAGTCCACCTGCATGACCCAAATGACAACTTCAATATCTGCAAAAATGAATCATGAATTACTCATTATGCAAATTGTGCTAACGTGGTTTTGTGCAGGGATGACTGCCGGCGAGGGTAAGTTACTATGATATATTCTATCTGTCATGTTCTTATGAATTGTTAAAAAGAACCTAGACAAGTAGAAAGATCACTAGTAAATGTTAGCTCAACATATTGATTTAGTGCAGAGATTTGCGAGTTCGGCCAAAAGCCGCTCGCCAGTACATGATGTGTACTAACCCACGTTGTGGGCATCTTTTTCAGAAAGCAAAAGGAGACAGGGGGATTTCAAGTGAGGCACCAAAGCTCGTCTAGCCCAGTAGAGCTCGTGGATTCGCCTCGAAGTTTACTTTCAGTCAATTGCAAGTTTCCAGTTTTCATTTCCTTTGAAGGTGTCTTTCAATTCCAGCTTGTAATAAAGGATATCATGTATGGGCATTGTGGCTAATTTCAAAATAGTATTTCAAAGAGAATCTTGTAGCCAAATTATAAGGCAAATCTGAGTTGCAAAGCTTTGTACTTGTATTCCTATCAAGCTATGAATAAAATGAGTATTTCCATTTCAAATCTCTGTGTCCAACATTTGGTTTTCTGCAATGGGTGCGTGCGTGTGTTTTGCTTGACTAATGGGTGTGTGCGTGTGTTTTTGCTTAACTAGTTGTTTTTGTGCAGGTACATGGCCTTGTGCAAGCGCAACTTAGGTTTGCACGGCTTCATGCCTTAGCGAGGACGATCGATCCCGCAGGGATCCAAGTAAGATGGACGACCCTAGCGGGATCGGGGCGTGACAAAGTGGTATCAGAGCACAGTTTTACGTCCTTGGCCTCTTGTAAATATCATTTTCAAAAAGTATATAAAGTACTTTGACGGCTTTCAAAAGTGTCCGGATTTTGGGTTATGAAAACCAATGCCCCATACAATAAGTCCATAATATTTTATGAGACTGACAGAAGTTACACTATTTTGTAGAGAAATGGCTCCTCCTCGACCATCTGGCTCGACCGATGCGGTAGAACGCATCATGACAATGTTTGAGTTACAGAGACAGGACAATGAGGAAAGAAATCAGATACATGAGGCCCGAGCGGCTGCCCAACAAAAGCAGTTGGATGCCCTGACCCAGCTTGTCACGGCGCTTGCGACAAATCGAGATGCCACCGCAGCGACGGAACCAACGGGAACGCCCGAGATCGAGCCCGTAGAGGGTGATGAGCCCCAGCCGGCGCAAAGGCACACTGTCCTTAGGCCAAAGGACTTTTTGGACGCGAAACCTCCGGAATTTCAAGGCAGGACGTCACCCGACAAGGTGATGGACTGGATTGATAAAATAGAGACTCTGTTCGCGTTCATAGGAGTTCCAAGTAGCAAAAAGGTAGTCTGTGCCGTTATGCTCCTACGGCTGTGGGCGAAGGACTGGTGGAAGGCGAAGAAGCCGACGCTGCTCGCAACGGCTAGGAATGGAAAGATCTCGTGGGCCTTGTTCAAGAAGGCATTTCTGGATCAATATCTGCCTCGAGCCATGAGCAAGAAGATGGAGGATGACTTTATCACACTGAAACAGGGGGATATGTCCGTGGAGGACTATGAATCTGAATTTGCTAAATTGGCAAATTTTGCCGCTGCTTGGCTCCCCACGGAACAGACTCGCATAAAACGATTCGTGGAAGGTCTGAATTACGACATCCAGTTAAGTGTGCTGAATCGAGAATGCGGGTCCTATTCTCAAGCCTTTGAGGCGGTGCTTCAGGTGGAACAGTTCGAGCAGAAGAAAGCGTCCAACAAAGCGCCGAACAGTCGGAACCAGCCTGCCAAGAGAAATCATGACGGAGAGTAAAAGACCGATGGGGAACCACGAAATGAGACAATCTGTTCCTACTGCGGTCGACGAGGGCATGCAAATGAAGAATGTCGCTTTGCGAAAGGTTTGGTATGCAGTCACTGTGGAAAGCATGGACACACCAAGGAGGACTGTCGTACCGCAAACCATGCTTGTTTTCGTTGTGGCCAACAGGGTCACGCCATCCGAAATTGCCCGAAGAGAAATCGAAATAGAGATGACACTGAAGAGCGTGGGCAGCTGCTAGGCCCACCGCCCCTTCGAGACAATCCGCAGAACCAGCCGCAGCGGATTAATGGACGCGTCTTCAATCTCTCCACGTTGCTTGACCCAGAATGCAACAATAGTGGAGGTGAGTTTTGTTTCTTAAGTTTTGAGGACAAAACTTTTTCTCGGTGGGTTATTATGTAGTGCCCTGCTCCTTGCGGTCCACTATGTAATACCTACGTCTTGTTGACTCAGTCATGAACTGAGTACTTGGTGAAACCTTTGCCGGTATCGATTGATCACGGAATAAATGCAATGAACCTTTCCAATTGATGGATTGGCTTCTATTGAAATGAATCCAAGAGTTTTACTGAATGTTTTCTCTTCGCTGCTTGGTTTTGATGAATGCGTTTTCGTGTTGGTTTTCGATGATTGGTTTTCATTGTTCGCTTTCATCGCATTTCGCATTCATTCCGAATCTTGAGAGAAAGAGACGAAGTATGCTAATCAACTGTTGGTGCCATTGTAGGCCGCGTGAATTGTTCGTGAACGGCGCGTGAAGTCCCTTCTTCTCTCAACTAAGATTCATCTCGGTGAGTTGCTTCAACCGAACAGACATTGATCTGTATGCCTAAGAAAAATGATCTCTAGTCTACTCTGTTGCCTTGTCCCAATGATCAACGATACCACATCCACAAAAGATAAGAGAAGATAATTGAATTGAATCAAATACAAGAATATGTGTTGCTACTCTATCTGCTCGATAAGAATGATCATCTGCTTGTCATCAGTATGCTTGAAATGTAGACATGTACAGACGAACTTGTACATGTTGAGATAAACCTGAAGGCACGAATCAAACGTGTCGTATACCTGTGCATAAGTCCAAGTGTGTCTCATCTGATAGAACGGCTAGAGCATGCATTTGGTCTCGGACAACTTGTATACAAGGAATTATTTATCTCTCGGGTGGTATCTGGGGGCACCTGGAACCGCTCGGCCTAGGAGAGATTATGAGCACACTGGGTGCAAGGACCCATGTTAAAAGTGTAGCCGAATATCTGTGTCCTTAGCGACGAGCTGAACCAAAGAGTCACAGCGGCTAATCATGGGGAAAACCTATGGACCAACATGTAGAATAGTCCACCTGCATGACCCAAATGACAACTTCAATATCTGCAAGAATGAATCATGAATTACTCATTATGCAAATTGTGCTAACGTGGTTTTGTGCAGGGATGACTGCCGGCGAGGGTAAGTTACTATGATATATTCTATCTGTCATGTTCTTATGAATTGTTAAAAGAACCTAGACAAGTAGAAAGATCACTAGTAAATGTTAGCTCAACATATTGATTTAGTGCAGAGATTTGCGAGTTCGGCCAAAAGCCGCTCGCCAGTACATGATGTGTACTGACCCACGTTGTGGGCATCCTTTTCAGAAAGCAAAAGGAGACAGGGGGATTTCAAGTGAGGCACCAAAGTTCGTCTAGCCCAGTAGAGCTCGTGGATTCGCCTCGAAGTTTACTTTCAGTCAATTGCAAGTTTCCAGTTTTTATTTCCTTTGAAGGTGTCTTTCAATTCCAGCTTGTAATAAAGGATATCATATATGGGCATTGTGGCTAATTTCAAAATAGTATTTCAAAGAGAATCTTGTAGCCAAATTATAAGGCAAATCTGAGTTACAAAGCTTTGTACTTGTATTCCTATCAAGCTATGAATAAAATGAGTATTTCCATTTCAAATCTCTGTGTCCAACATTTGGTTTTCTGCAATGGGTGCGTGCGTGTGTTTTGCTTGACTAATGGGTGTGTGCGTGTGTTTTTGCTTGACTAGTTGTTTTTGTGCAGGTACATGGCCTTGTGCAAGCGCAACTTAGGCTTGCACGGCATCACGCCTTAGCGAGGAAGATCGATCCCGCAGGGATCCAAGCAAGATGGACGACCCTAGCGGGATCGGGGCGTGACAGGCACAATTACCAAACTTTTGACGAAGTGTTGACGGTAACTCGAAGGCATGAGATCACCATTCAGAGGCTTGCAGTGAGGACTGGGGGTCAGAAGAGATCTCACAGTCAGATTGAAGGAGGAGGGGAAGCAGCGCCCCGAACAACAGCACCATCCACTGGCATTCGTATCCACGATGTGGCGATACGAGGACCAGCACCACCACCCAGACAGCAGCAAACAACAACGGAGGAAGAACCAGGTTGCACTTATTGTGGGAAAATGGGGCACACTAGAGATGTGTGTCGGACATTGAATGGGCTGTGTCTGATATGTGGAAATCCAGACCATCGGGTTACCACATGTCCCATGAATTCGAGGTCAGGAGGACCAGGGCAGCAGTTTCCTGCTCTGCCAGCACCATGGGCAGGCCAGTATCGAGGACCAGCGGTGGCAGTAAGGCCGTTGGCACAGCGTCCGTAGGCTCAGATGTTTCGACAGCAGGGGTCGTCGATGCAGCAACACCAGCATAGACCACCCCAGCATCATCAAGGAAGGGGCCAGCAGCAGCACCAGGCTAGGCTGCAGCATAGAAACCAGCAAGGAGGTCGAGGGCAGGCATTCACTCTGTCCTTGGAGGAGGCATTGGCATCGGAAGATGTTGTGGCAAGTAACATTCTCGTCGCCTCATATCCCGCAGTAGCATTGTTTGATTCGGGAGCATCCCATTCATTTATATCTGCACAATTTGTGACACGACTAGGAATGGAGTTCGAGGCATTGCTAGGGAGGTTGAATATACTCACTGGTAATGGGCTCGTAGGAGTTAGTAGAGTTATTCTAGCGTGTAGTGTTGTAGTTTGCGGGCATTCCTTACCCGCCCGGTTGATAGAATTTTTTGTTGGAAATTTTGACGTTATCTTAGGCATGGACTGGCTGAAAGACAGTCATGCGACAATAAATTGTCGTAGAGGGAGCGTATCTTTTGATATTCTAGGCATGAAGAGATTCACCTTAGTCAGATCAGAGGCAACTCAGCAAGAGCAGGGAGTAATAGCGGCAATGGAAGAAGTTCAGATTCCGAAGGTAGTTGAAGAGTTCCTAGACATATTTCCTGAAGAACTTCCAGGTCTACCACCGGTTAGAGATATTGAGTTCGGTATGGAATTGGCACCAGGAACTAAACCGATATCAGATCGGGTTTACAGAATGGCGGATTCAGAGCAGGCCAAGGTGTATCAGCGTATAGAGAAGAAGTTCATCCAAGCTAGCGTGTCACCGTGGGCAGCACCAGTGGTACTTGTAGGGAAGAAGGATGGGTCATCCAGATTGTGCATTGACTACAGGAAGCTTAACGCGGCAACAGTTAAGAAGAAGTACCCATTACCCAGGATCGACGACTTATTTGATCAGTTGAGCAAAGCTAGAGTTTTCTCCAAGATAGATCTTCGTTCAGGGTATCATCAGGTGAGGGTTCGAAAGGAAGATATTCCCAAGACAGCATTTAGGTCGAAGTATGGGCATTATGAATTCTTAGTAATGCCGTTTGATTTGACCAATGCTCCAGCAATATTCATGGATTTGATGAATCGCATCTTTATGCCATACTTAGACCAGTTTGTCGTTGTGTTTCTTGACGACATTCTCGTATACTCTGCTAGTGAAGAGGAGCATGAAGACCACCTCAGGAAAGTGTTACAAGTTCTGAGAGAGAACTAGTTGTATGCCAAGCTCAGCAAGTGTGAGTTTTGGTCGGATCACATTTCATTTTTGGGTCACATCATATCAGGAGCTGGAGTAGCAGTAGATCCCAAGAAGATAGAAGTAGTAGAAAGTTGGCCAGTACCCAGGACCGTAGCAGATGTGCGGAGCTTCTTAGGATTGGCAGGATATTACAGAAGGTTTGTGTCAGACTTTACAAGGCTTTCAGCACCCATGACCCGCTTGACCCGGAAGGATGTACCATTTGTTTGGTCGGCAGAATGTCAGGCATCATTCGAGACTTTGAAGCAGAAGTTGATATCAGCACCTATTCTTACATTACCAGTTGGACCCGGAGGTTTTACAGTATATTGTGATGCGTTAGGTAAAGGACTTGGATGTGTCCTTATGCAGCATGGGAAGGTGATAGCATACACATCTAGGCAGCTTCGGGACCACGAGAAGAATTACCCAACTCATGATTTGGAGTTAGCGGTAGTAGTGTTTGCTCTGAAGCTATGGAGGCATTACTTATATGGTGACCGAGTGGAGATGTACACAGACCATAAAAGTCTGAAGTACATCTTTACTCAGAAGGAACTAAATATGAGGCAGAGAAGATGGTTGGAGTTGATTAAAGATTATGACGTGGAGCTTCAGTATCACCCAGGCAAGGCTAATGTAGTAGCAGACGCTCTTAGCAGGAGAGGCGACGCATTTATGTTGACAACACAGAGGCATATCTTAGAAGACCTTCAGGAGATGGGCATCGAAGTTATACTTCCTAGTGATGTAGGAGTTCTAACAAGTCTGCAAGTTCAATCCGACTTGGTAGGCAGGATCAAGACAGCTCAGGCACAAGACCCAAGGATTCAGAAGCTTAGGGCAGAATGTGAGTCAGGACTCAGGAAGGAGATGAGAATTCATGAGGATGGTACACTTAGGTTTGGATCACGTCTATGTGTGCCTAGTGGAGATATCAGACAGGAGGTTATGACAGAAGCTCACAGTTCTCAGTATTCTATTCACCCTGGAGGGACCAAGATGTACCAAGATATCAAGCAGCATTTCTGGTGGAACGGAATGAAGAGGGAGATAGCTAGATTTGTTTCCCGTTACTTGGTATGTCAGCAAGTGAAGGCAGAACAGCAGAGGCCAGCTGGGCTATTGCAACCGCTTTCTATTCCGGAATGGAAATGGGAGCATATTACAATGGACTTTATGACCGGTTTACCGAGATCACCAAGTGGGAAGGACACTATTTGGGTAATAGTGGACCGACTCACGAAGGTAGCACACTTTCTTCCTTTCAGAGTAGGGCAATCTACAGAAAAGTTGGCAGAGTTGTATATGCAATAGATAGTCAGGCAGCATGGAGTCCCTGTCAGTATTGTGTCGGATCGAGATACCCGCTTTATATCACATTTTTGGAAGATCTTACATCATAGTCTGGGTACCAAGTTAAGGTTTAGCACGGCCTACCATCCACAGACGGATGGGCAATCAGAAAGAACGATTCAGACTTTAGAAGACATGTTGCGAGCTTGCACTCTAGATTTTGGAGGGTCTTGGGAGAGCCACCTACACTTAGTTGAGTTTTTATACAACAATAGTTATCAAGCCAGTATCCAGATGGCGCCATTTGAAGCACTATATGGTAAGAAGTGCAGGTCGCCGCTTGCATGGGATGATATCGGGGAGAGGAAGATGTTAGGCCCAGAAATAATTATTCAGACGGTTGAAGTGGTTAAGGGAATTAGAGAGCGACTTCGAGTTGCGCATGACCGGCATCGTCATTGGGCGGACCAGCATCGTAGGCCGTTAGAGTTCTCTGTTGGGGACCACGTATTCTTGCGGATCTCACCTACTCGTGGGGTCATTAGATTTGGCATTCGCGGGAAATTGAGTCCGCGGTACGTAGGCCCATTTGTTATCCTTGATCGGATAGGCGATGTTGCTTATCTATTATCCCTCCCACCTTCGTTACGAGAGGTGCATGACGTGTTTCATGTATCTCAATTACGTAGGTATGTATCGGACCCAAGTTTATCCCTCCCACCATTAATAGGATATAATAGGAGAACTATCATGCCACCATTAATAGTTCTCCTATTAATGCCAACATGTAGATAGTCTATCCTGATGCTATCGTGCCACCATTAAAGGAATAAATCATAGAATTAAAGGATATAATAGGATATAATAGGAGAACTATCATGCCACCATTCTATTGAATAAATCTACAAGTTCTATGATTTATTCCTTTAATGGTGGCATGATAGTTCTCCTATTATATCCTGATGCTTTTGCATGAACTCGATAATCCTGGCATGTTAATATCCTTAATACATATGGTTGTGTAGAATGTGTCATGTGTCTTGATTGGTTTATGGATACCCAGTATGACTGGAATTTAACCATGAGAGTTATAGACTCGACCCCATTTAATACTAATTGACTTTCATGCCTTGTTACCATTGATAATAATGGTTATCTTGACTAAAATTGATCATGCGTTCCTAGTTGAAACTAAGAGACTGGCTAGTCGTCTTATTGAATTGAATGAATGAGACACGTTCATGTAATGAACTATTACAATCGATTAGCCGATCCCGAATATTGGCATACAGGCACATGCATGCTTCAAATTATTATTTATTTATTTAGTTATTTATTTATCTTACAAAAACAGCATGTGTACTTTATGGTCAAGGCATGATTATTCTGTGGTTAGTTTGATTGTTGCATTACGCTATGTAAGACCTACAACCTAGCCGCACGGGTATCGTTGTAGAGTTATTCATATCGTACCCCGTACAAAAGTACTCATTTGAATGACCATGATCCACGGCATGGGATTTCGCTTAACATAGAGGCTTTAAGCTAAATAAAATAATGATGGCATGGAGAGAATGGATTTTCGAGTTCTTACAGGGCAGCCCTCTTGGGACTAGTAGTGCCCGACAGGCCGGCTGGTTCCCACAGATACTCTAAATCTGTCACACGGGCAGGGAACGGTATCTGCTTATATTATTAAATTGTACATGGTATATTAACGGCGGGCGTCCCGTTGGGACTCGTCTAACTACATGATTGGCACAATTGATTGACTGGATAGACTAGCCTTGTTCGCACATAGTAAGAACTGAGGAATCCCTATTTGCATAATTCCAGGATAACTTGGGACTCACAATAGCAAGCCGTAGTAGTTGATTGGCCGTTCAAGAGGATTTGTTTGTGTACTGTACCTACTCTGTTGCCTAACTGAGATGATCAGAATGTCAGGACATGACGGGCCAACTTCTGTCCTTGTTTGGTTGGGAGGTTGGTTCGAAGTGTCGTGATGTTATGTGAATCCTAGTAGATAGCAGAGACCTATTATTATATTCTCTTACTTACTGGTTTAATCCTTCATATTGTGCTCCCTTGTGGTACTTGCTATTAGAGGTCTAACCTCTCTGGTTTTGCATGGCCAGATTTAGAGCCAGTCCTCGAGGATCCAGCTTACTTCTACCTCCAAGATGGTCAATACTAGGGGAATGATCGCAGGAGGACTCGAGTGGGTTCCTTACTTCACCGTTCGTTTTGTTGTTTACTTCATACTTAGCCGTTTGGCACTGACATGTTAGTCGAATTGTCTTGCTCTTACTTTTACATAATTGTAATTAAGTCAGACTGCAGTTGATAACAATTGTGTATATGTTACTATACCATTTGGCTATGTTTTATAAAGCCAGGTCTCAAGAACATTTTGACTAAGCGTTTTGGACGCCTTACTGCTTTATCTTACATGTTCTCTATTTCTGTTTCTTGTTTTGAATGATTGACACAATAGATGTGGAGTGACCATAGTAAGACTTTCATGTAGTATGCACCCCCTCGTCTGGTTAGACAGCATTGATCGTATTATACGGTATTCATCTACCCGTAATACGTAGCTGGCTGAGTCATTCCCCCGCTCTCCAGTATTTTGGTTCTGGGGCGTGACAACATACTAGCTGGACTTGGCCCACATGCCATCATAATTAGGCTAGAAACCATAAACCCTATTTCCATGGCTTAATTAGTCATTTTAGAGACTTAATTAGTCAATTAGAAACAAACCGAAACAAACCGAACCAAACCGAATTCAAATTAGACCAAACTAAGTCTATTGGATTTGGGGCTTATTGGACCCAAGCCCAAACCCATTCCCTCACCCCCATGGCCGGCCAAGACTAGGAGCACCCCCCCTTTTTCTTCACAAGTCAAACTCTCTCTCTCTCTCTAAACTTCTTCTTCTTCCCAAGTTCTTTTCTTCCTTCAAGAAAACTCTACATAGGTTTGTCATTAATTCTCCATTCATTTACTCTTTTGCATTTATGTCTTCACAATAAAGGTTGAGAAGTAAATTCTCTACACTTTGCCCCTAGGATTGGTAGGTTTTCCTAAATCTAGGTTAAGGATTAATTTGGGGCTTTTAATATATTGAATGGTATATATATATATATATATATATATATATATATATATATATATATATATATATATATATCTATATATATATATTATATGTATATATATATAAATTCATACACACACACACACACACTCTCACCACCACTCTCACTCATACACCACCACCACCATTCTCTCATTCCTCACACAATACACATATACATATAATATATATATATATATATATATATATATATATATATATATATATATATATATATATATATATATATATATATATATATATATATGTGTGTGTATATGTAAAATATATATATATATATATATATATATATATATATATATATTTTATATATAATATATATATATATATATATATATATATATATATATATATATATATATATATATATATATATATATGGATATGTGTATATGTATATATAGATATATGGATATGTGTATATGTATATATATAGATATATGGTTGTGTGTATATATATGTATCTATGGTGTGTGTGTGTATTTATATATATGTAGAGATGTGTGTGTGTGTGTGTATATATATATAGATAGGTGGTTAGAGGATTAGATATATATATATATATATATATATATATATATATATATAGAGTAGAGTAGAGAAGGAAGTGAAGGAGGAGTGAAAGAAGAAGAAGAAGAATGAACAGCAGCAGCAGCAGTAGAGTAACAGCAGCAGCAGCAGTAGAGTACAGCAGTAGCATCCTGCAGCAGCAGCTGCAGGAGTAAACCCCCCCACCCCCCCCCCCCCCCCCCCCCACCCCCCCCCCCCCCCCCTTGCACCTATTAAACCCCCTATTGCCCCCTTAACCCCCCTATATATATATATATATATATATATATATATATATATATATATATATATATATATATATATATATATATATAGATAGTTAGATAGTTAGATAGTTAGGAAGATAGAAGAAATTAGAAGAAGTTAGAATAGAGTAGGAAGAATAAGAGATTAGAGAGTTAGAAGATTAGAAGGAAGAAAAGTAGAAAAGGAAAGAAGGGAAGAAATAAGGTTAGGAAATAAGAGGAAGGAGAGGAGAAGGATAAGGAGAATGGGAGAATTAGAAGAAGGAAGAAGTAGAATTGAGAGTTAAGGAAGAGATTTTGAACGAGAGCAAATAGGGAGTTTTTAGGGAAAATCGAGTTAGAAGGGGAAATCGAGTTCCGAGTATCGGATCGCGACGAAACTTGACGTAGACCTAGGGTACGTGAATTAGATTTTGCGGGTAGGCTCCCGAGTGGAAATCGGGGTCGTAGGGCGCCGGTATCGTGCCGTATCAGTGCGTATCTTAAAATATTCAAGATATCTGCAACGGGCCGTAAGGTGGACTAGACGTCCACTTCACCTAGGTATTTTGGTAGGTAACGAACCTATAGACTAGTACCCTACTACCCTAGGGAGCACGGGTCAAAATACTAAGCGTAGGTAGGCTAACTAGGTTTCCACCTAGGCTAGAAATTTACCCTAAAAAGGGTAAATTAAGGAATTGGCCTACGGCCGAGAAATTGAGTTTGAAGTCCAAGATGGACTTGGATATGGGTTGTAGAGGTTGGTAATAAGTAGAATTAGCCGTCTAAACCTAGTCTTGGACCCGGTTGACCACGGTTGACTTTTTAGACTAAAAGTCAACTATGGGTCAACACTTTATCCAATTTAGTTCCAAATTCCATTTAACTTGGACAGTTGACTAAAAGTCAACTATTAGTCACCAGTGACCTAGGGTTGACCTAGGGTTGACCTAGAGTTGACCTAGAGTTGACCAGAGTTGACCCGTTGACCAAAAGTCAACGGTAAGCCAGTTTTCGACCTAGTTTGATTCGGATTGACTTCTAATGTTCTTCCATGACCAAGATTGACCCGACTAGACATGTCTTGACCTAGAATGACTAAATAGGATTTAATTTGATTTAACTTTACTTCCTAAACTTAGTATTGATACGTCTTGTTCTCTGTAGGTCCTCGAGATACTACAGTTGATCCGGTCGACATATTTTATCATCTTACAGGCGAGTACATTCTCTGATACTTATTCCCAATTTATGATAACTGTTATGATTCATGTACTTAGTGTTGATATGCTTATTCCCGACACATGGTTCTCACGGATTGGTATTCTTGGATCCCGACGAGAGATGTTTTCTCCTTCTTAGGTTGGGATGTATTGTGCAAGCTCCTTTGTAGCTCTTGCTCAATATGTGGTCACTGATTCTAGAGAAGGCTAGCTACCTTCTTATTAGAATCCCGTGCAGAGACGTGTCCTGTTTGGATCCATTCTACCAGTTGGGGTAGGGGGAGTAGTAGCGTATGCCTGTGATCAGATCCATCCCGCATTCCCGAACAGTGTGAGTCATATACCGCACATATGACTTGCCAGGCCAATTCTTGACAGGTACCCAAGCCGATCACAAGCTGAAACTACTACTCACACACATTAGATATATAGCTTACCTTGATTTGTGTACATGCCATGATCCCGTTCTATTTTTTTGTTCTAGCTCTAGTTCTACAGCTTACCATGCCATGATACATACATGTACACTCCATGATTCATTGTATATGCTCTATTTACAGTCTTATAGCTTTTATTCTATCTTGAGATTTGTTATGAGATATATGTACTCGTTCCATCCTGACTGGACTGTTGATAAAATATTATAGATGCCGACGAGGGAGATTGCAGTACCTACTACGGTCCGGACGACGTAGTGGGCCTAGACTTGGTCCCGCAGGGCGTAGCTCCGCCTGACGAGACCATACCACTTGTTTAGTTAGAGTAGGTCTTTGTACTGGACTTTGTTTCCAGTTACTTTTGGACTGTATTTATATTTGGACTGTATTAGAGACTGGACTTGTATATTATTTGTATTTGGACTTGATAGGTTATATTTTATCGTCTTGTTGTCTTCCGTTCGGAGTTGACCATATTCTCGACAGGTTTTGTTATATATATAAACTGTTGTCAGACTAGAAAATCTACAGCGTTCCACGCCGTTTTTCCGGTGAGGGCTGGACGTTGTCGCGTTACGTGCCCTTTTAGCGAGTGCGGGTCGTGACATACGTCGCGGTATCGGCGGTAGAACGCTGTCAAGTATACTATACTAACTACAACATCTATGAATCCATAACTAGAAATGTACTCATGTCACATCATGAAAACTAAGGAAGATAAGGCAAGAAATAATAACAATATCACTAAAATAACTAGAATCTACAAGGATCAAAAGACAGGAAAATAAGAAGGAACAACAAAACTAACTAAGGATAACTACCAGGCAACTCACATAGAAGAATAGTGAGATCCACCTCAGCTAGCAACATCATGAAGTCCAATATTGAGGGCACAACTACTCCTAAAATTTTGTCAACATATCCAGTCAGGATGGAACGAGCACAAATCTCAAATAACAGTTCTAATTAGACGATATTAAAAATGTAGAAGTAAATAGAGAGAATATACTAGGTAAAGTAGAGCGTACATGCATCCTGACAAGGTATATCAAAATTGTAATAAGATAAGACAAGAGAACAGCGTATAACATGTACGAAAATCTGGAACTGCTATCTATGTGAGCTTAGCACTAGTTTCAACATGTGATCGGCTTAGAACTTGATACAATGTTTGGCCTGGCTAATCATACGTGAGTGTATGATTAACACTATACAATGATGATACAATAATACTGTGGGATATTGATCACATATCTACGCTAACACCCCCATCCCTGACTAATATAGTGGATCCAGTCATGAAACATCATGACACGCATTCTCTGTGAAGTAGCTCTCCTTCACAGGAATCGTGTCTATACAATGAACAAGAAAACAATGAAGACTTGCGCAAGGCACACCATATATAAGAGGAATAACATCTTATGACAGGATCCAACAAATACCAATCCGTGTGAACAAGGTGTCAAGAGAACAAGAATATCTACACTAAATACTAGAAACAAAAACGATATCATAAAACAGAATTATTATCAGAGAATGTACTCGCCTGGGGTCCTGCTGTCAATATGAATCAGGGTTCAGAGTAAAACTACAGACCTAAAGATGAAATAGTACAAGAGCTGATCAGGGTCAAAAGACATACTAAACATCTAGGTCAAACTAGTCAAACTAAGACAACTGGGTCAAGGTTGACGTACAGTTGACTTGGGTCAACTGGTCCACTCCGGTCAACTCCAAGTCTAATCTAGGTTAAATAGGTCAATGGTTGGCCTACATTTGACTTTGGTCAAAAAGTCAACGTTGGTCAAATCTGGTCAAACCTAGGTCAAATGTTGACTCTACTTCGACGTCTAGTCAAAGTAGTCAACCTTGGTCAATAAGGGTCAAGCTAGTCTCTATAAACATCTACAAGGTCAACTTATGAATTTCAGTGATTTAGAAATCACTGAAATCGACGGATCTCTAAAACAACCAAAAAGGAGAAAATAATATAATAATAGGGTGACATAAAAAGGGAAAAAATCTACAGATGTTGTCGGATGATGAAAATAACATCACCAACGTGTCCAGAATGGTCAAATTAGCTAGGATAGCCTGTCCATAAGTCCAATTTGGACACATGAGCACAATGGTAATTTTGGGTTAAAACGGTGTCCGTGTCGGACCCGCTTTGCACCGAAAAATGTGTAAGAATTTTAGTCTACCAAACCTAACAAATTATATGTCCACGAATCCATAATGATGATACGATCCCAACGGTATATCTAGAATTGGATTCCGTTGACCCGATCTCAAATTGGTCCGTTGACCAGGACATTAAAATCCGATTTGCACGTAAAAGCATGTCGGAGCCAATGTCCTCAAAACTCAGCAAATTATATGTCAACGAGTCCAGAATGACGATACGAACTCAACGGTATATCCGAAATTGGATTCCGATGAGCCGATCTCAAAATGACCTGTTGACCCGGATATTGATATTCGACTTGCACCGAAATGCGTGCCGGAACCAATGTCCACTAAAACCTAGCAAATTATATGTCAACGAGTTCAGAATGACGATACAAACTCAACGGTATATCCGGAATTGGATTCCGATCAGCCGACGTCAAAAAGTCTCGTTGACACGGACTGTAGGGCCCACTTTGCACCAAAATGTGTGCCAGGGCCCACGTCCTCCAAATTTAACAAACTTTATATGAAAACATGCCAGAACGATGCCACGAGTCTACTGGTGGTGTCAGAAATTGAATCCGGAGTCCCAGGTTCAAAAATAGAATTTAACAAGTGCAATACTAAGAATTCGAACGGCCAACTTTGGCGTCGAATTCGACCGTCCTAACAAGCTCAAACTGAAATGAAATCTAAAGGGGGCAGGAAGAGGGTTATACCAGATGTGCATCAGAACTGGTAGCACGCAAAATGGAGCTGCGACGACGAAGATACGAACCCGCGAAGTTGGCATCGCAAAACTGTCCAAAAATAGTATAAATTAAAACGTCAACTTGGTGGCCGGTTTTGATGTATCAAACGACGAAATTAACGGGTGAAATTTGAGAGGAGTGAAGGTGGATATACCGAGATTGTGACGGAGTAAAGAAATTACCGATCCAACTATCAGATTTCTCGAAAAATGCGTGCGAAGTCGCTGCCTCGATACGTAAATTCTGACTTTTAAAAATCGCTCGTCACGTCGGGATTTTGACTCCGAAGTCGAAATCGATCGTCCAGGGTACTGCGGCCATGGCGAGCTTTCACTCAGAGGCGGCCAGGAGCAGCGCACGGCCACTGCGCGACAGAGGGCGGCCGGTGGTGGCCGGCGCTGCGCGACGGCGTGAGAAGCTCGTGTGCGGCGGCGCGGGAGCTCGCGCAGCAGCTGCTGCTGCAGCTTGCGGCTGCGCTGCTGCAGCCTTGTCGGGGAGGGGGTGCCGCCCTGGGTTGCTGGTCGACGGCCAGCTGCGAGACGTATGGCAGATGGCCGGAGAAGAGGAAGAAGAATGGTGGAGGTGGCGGAGTGGTGATGGTGAGGATGATCATAATGGTGATGGTGGTATTGTTGTGTTAAAAAAATGAAGAAGAAGAAGAACATGAAGAAGGAGAAGAAGAAAAAAAATTTGGGGGGGGGTGCTGCTCTCGGCCAGGTAGGGGAGAGAGGGAGAGAAGTGATGGGGTGATGGTGAGAGAGTGGGTGAGGTGTGTGAGAGAGAGAGAGTATATAATATATATGTGTGTGTGTGTGTGTGTGTATATTATATAAAAGAGAGAGAGAGAGATTTAAAGCGAGAGAGAAGAGAGAGAGAGGGGTGTGGTACTGTCGGCTGAAGGAGGGTTAGCTGTATGGTGTGGGAAGAGAGAGTGAGAAAGAGATTATATTATTTATGTATTTATATTATATGTGTATATCTATATATGTGTATATATATACAAGGAAAGAGAAATAGATATTTTGAGTAGGGAAAAGAGAGAAAAAATATCAGTAGGGTGTATGGGCAGTCATGACAGGGGTTACACCAAATTGGGTTGGGTGTTGGGCCAAGTTTGGACAAAGTCGAAGCCAAGATTTAATTAATTTATAAATTAAGCAAATTAAATCATAGATGAAATAGGAGCACAAGGGAGATCAAAATTGTGGCACGCAAGTGGCACCTGCATAGTTTACTTAAAACAGGCCAGTGCCATATATTGGGTCGACTGGATTGGACCGATGTCAGGCCCGAAATTTAAATTGGAAGTTAAATCACAATTTACGGTAAATAATAAATTGGTCTAAATTGACCCGAAAGTTACGCGAAGCAAATGGAGCACAAGGGAACAAGTTCGAGTGGGACACGGTATATCAACATGAAGATAATCTCGTCTACTACAAACTTCAAGAAGAAAGTTTTCAGAGACTGGCATCCTTGATGTTCTAGAATTCCAAGTCACGGTAAAGAGCATTTAATGATCAAAAATTAATTATATAGAAATGAATTATTGAAAATAATTCATTAGAAAATTCGAAAAAATAATTCGGAAAATTCAGGGGGCTTACACTTGGTCAAGAACATTGTCATCGGGTATCGACTAAGTGCATCTGCAACAATATTAGCCTTACCCGGATGATACTGCAGGTTGATGTCAAAATCCTTCATCAGCTCCAGCCATCGTCTCTGTCTCATGTTCAGCTCCTTCTGGTGAAAACATATTTCAGACTTTTGTGGTCTGTAAATATTTCCACTCTCTCTCCATAAAGGTAGTGCTTCTATAGCTTCAATACAAAAATCACTGCTGCAAGCTCCAGATCATGTGTGGGATAGTTCTTCTCATGAGTCCATAATTGCATAGATGCGTAAGCAATTACTTTCCCGTGTTGTTGAAGAACGCAGCCCAATCCCTTACCGGAAGCATCACTATAGATTGAGAAACCACCGGTACCTGCGGGTAGCGCAAGTATCGGCGCTGTTGTAAGCCTCTTCTTCAGTTCCTCAAAAGATGACTGGCAAGCTTCACACCAAATGAATTCCTCGTTCTTCCTGGTATGCTTCGTCATTGGTTCAACAATCTTGGAGAAATCCTTCACGAACTTCCGGTAGTAGCCAACCAAACCCAAAAAGCTTCTGATCTCTGCAACCGAGCTTGGTGCAGTCCACTTCTCAATAGCAGCTATCTTCTTTGGATCCACCAAAATTCTTTTTTCTGTGACAACATGGCCCAAAAATTCCACTTTGTCTAAAATGAATTTGCATTTGGATAGCTTACCATAAAGCTTCTGCTTCCTCAAGGTGCTCAGCACTTCCTCTGGTGCTCTTCATGCTCTTCTTCAGTCTTCGAGTAGATCAGTATGTCATCGATGAAGACAACAACAAACTGATCCAGATATTCATGAAAAACCTTGTTCATGAGGTTCATGAATACCGCGGGAGCATTTGTCAGTCCAAACGGCTTGACCAAGAATTCAAATTGTCCATACTTGGTGTTGAACACCGTCTTGGGAATATCCTCCTTCCTGACCTTGATTTGATGGTAGCCTGATCTGAGATCTATCTTTGAAAATATCTTAGCTCCACTCAGTTGATCAAACAGGTCGTCGATCCGGGGCAGAGGGTACTTGTTCTTGATGGTGATGTTGTTCAGCGCACGGTAGTCAATGCACATCCGTACGGTTCCATCCTTCTTGGGCACGAACAAAACTGGTGCTTCCTAGGGTGAAGCCCCGTCTCTGATAAATCCTTGTGCCTTCAGCTCGTCAATCTGATCCTTCATCTCCTTTGCCTCCTTGGGGTTGACTCTGTAGCATCCCCGAGAAATAGGAAAAGAGTCGGGTACTAGATCAATGGTGAATTCCACACCTCGATCTGGCGGTAATCCTGGAAGACTATCTGGAAAGACGTCCATGAATTCCGCTATGATAGGGTGAGGAGGCCCGGGTTCTTCGGTGATGGAGGAGTAGGTAACACTCTTCATGTCTTCCGGAGCCCGAGAGATTTCAAACTCCGATTCTCCTGGTGGGCTGAAGATTATACATCCTCGATGACAATCTATCAGCGCATGCTGCTCACTTAACCAGTCCATCCCTAGGACTACATCATAGTTGGGCAGGGGCATCACAAGTAAGGGTCTTAAGAATTGATGGCCTGAGATTGTTATGGGACAGTTACAAGCCTCAGTGATGGGTATGGGACCACCACCAGTCATAACTCTACTAATCACCTTGCTAAGTCCCGTATCTAGGTGGTGTGCAGAAATAAACTCTGATGATATGAAACTATGTGATGCACCCGAATCAAATAATGCTAGAGCAGGATGTGAAAACACATAAATGGAACCTGTAATGACATCAGCGGTGGGTTCCTGCTCTGGTTTCTGCTCATCAGCTGCTAGGACAAAAGCTCGCCAGGTCTTCTGCTGGTGTTGTCCGAACCGTTGTTGCTGAGTGGGTAGGGGAGCTCTTTGCTGAGTTGCTCCGGTTCGGTGAACTGACGAGGGGCAGACCTTCACTTAGTGGGTGGCAGACCCACAGACTAGGCAGTGTCCTAGCCTCTTTCTGCATATGTTCGACTGATGTTCTGGCCTCTTGCAATAATCACAGACAGGGATCTGCCTCTGAGGTGCTTTGTCATTGGTCCTTGCCTGATGGTGCTGCTGCTGGTGGTGCGAAGGCCTGTTGTTGTTGTTGTTGGGCCTCTTCTGGTTACCCTGGAAGTTGCTAGTTCCAGGATACTCCCTTTTGGAACGAGAGGGCTGTCTCTTCTCCACGTCCTGAGCTCGTATCAGGATCCTCTCATATGTCTTGGCGCCACCTGCGATCACAGGGGTGCGAATCTCTTCTCTTAGTCCATACCTGAATCGTTCAGCATGATCCTTAGGGTCAGCAACCAAGTTCTGGGCAAAGCGGCTAAGTCGGCCGAATTCTACCGCATATTCGCTGACCGTCATGTTTCCTTGCTTCAGGTCCTGGAATTGCCTTTCTATCTTCCGTATCTCTGATGTTGGGAAGAACTTCCTACGGAACAGCCTCTTGAAGGTATCCCAGTCGAGCTGCTTGTCATAGAGTCGGGGTTCATTCTGATACCAGATGCTCGCCACATCCTGTAGCTGGAGTCCTACCGCTTCGGTCTTGAGGTCCTCTGGGAGTCGAGCGACGCTCAAGAGACGCTCCATGCTGTCTAGCCATTCATCGGCGTAGATGATACCCTCGGTTTCTTTGAAAGGTCGAGGGCCTTGCTTCTTAAAGCTCTCTATATCTCCGACCTTCATGTAATAATACGCCTCTAATCAAAAGAATGGCCTTAATGATATAAAACTTAACTTCTGAATTATGCTTACCTTGGCTGGTCGTGGCTCCAATGAAGTTGTTGCTCCTCTCTCGAGGGCAGCCATAGCCACATCGTGGGCATTCTCCATGCCTTCTCTAATGATCGCGGTCTGCTCGTGATGGGCTGCAGCTTGGGCTGCAGTCTGTTCTCGGTGAGCTTTTGCTTGGGTTCTCTGGGCTTCGAGCACTCCACGTAGCATGCCCACTAGATCAGTGGGATCCACGGGCACTGGTGGGGCAGCTGGTGCGGATACTATCGCAGAAATCTGCGGCTCAGTCCGGGGAAGTGTAGGGTTCGCCGCTTGAGAAGTAGTGGCATAAGCGCCGCGGAGTGCTGGAGATTGATGGGGACGGTCGGTCAGCTACAACGGTGAAGGGTCCGAACGTGCTGGGGGAGATGGGGTGTGTTCGGATGATGACACCTCATCGCCAGCAGGGGTGGTCTTTTCCTTAGTCATAATCTGGAAGGTTTAGGGTACAGACATAAGCAAGGTATCCTACCAGTCTATAATCAATCAAAAATATTTATTTATATATAATTCAGACCTATGTTGTGACAAATTAATGTTCTAGTGTTCTAATTATTTCTAGGTATGTTTTCCTAAGTTGTTGTTATGGACATGCATGGGCCACCACTAAAAATATGTCACGACCCGATCCCAAATAATTGGGTCGAACCGGATCATGCCCAGCCTGCACCGTTGTTGAGACGGCAGCAGTAAGCTGTTCCATTAGCAGGTAACCACAACAACAACATCTATATTTGTCACAACTCAATATTCGGGAATTGAACTTTATTAAATATTTTGAAATAAATACAACTGGAATTTAAAAGTACTGAAATAAATACTGAATTCAAATAAACAGAATTTTCAATAAAACAACAAAACTGGAAAAGAAAATCTATCTAAGCATTCGGCTCATCGGCCTCAGTCCCTGCGTCCTCCAAAGGGGACTCTGGCAGCACTACGGGGTACAGAACAGGGTCGTAGTAGCTGCTGATTAACAGCTCAGCATCCTCAATATCTCCTAAAAATGTATCTCCAGTCAGGAGGGAGCAAAGTACAATTCATGCTAATTTAAACAGTTAAAATAAATAATAGAATCATGCACTTTTAAACAGTTTGAAATAAACAGTTTTCTAGCAGTAAAACAGTGTGATTTGAATAGGCAATGAATATGACCGGCTTGGGTTGTTACAGTAGTATCCTATTGGTACGATATGGCTTATCCCTGTGTGAGAGAGGGGTAAGCTAATACGGTTCTAAGTTAACAGTTGGATGTGGTCATAAACATTACTCTATTCCCCAGTACCCAACAGTCAATCAGTCAGTGCTCTCAGAGAGAGTTTCGTGTTGCATCGTGGTTTAAACTTGCAGTAAAGCGATTATTAAAATAACTGTAAACTAACACAAACTGTACTTGCATCAAAATGGACTGGACTGGAAAGGTTGAAAACTTCGAGATGGGAATTAGGATCGTCCTCGAATTCCTACATTTCGAGAAGTTGATTCAGATTCCAGGGTTACCAAGCTAACTATGCTAGTTGAAATCTCTAATTGCGTCATAATCAATTTTTAATCTTTATTATTAAACACGAACCAAAATGCGTTTATTGGTGCGTTGTAATTAATAACGAGGGAAAGATCGTTTAAACTTGTATTTTGGAAAAACTCGTCGTTACCAAATTAATTTGATTAAAATTTTGTATTTTCGTAATTATACATATAAAACTAAATTTCTTATTTTAATGAGAAAACATGATTGTTGTTAAATATTAAAACTTGTAAATTTTAATGTAAGAAAACTTTATTAATTTTTATATCAAAGTAATTATCTATTTGATTTACGCGTATGGTAAAAGAACTCGCAAAACCAGAAAAACAACAGAAAAATCCTACGCTACCAAATTACAGGTCACAGAGCCAACAACCAGCTGAGCTTATGCCCATTACAATTTATTTACATAAATTAAAATAAGACGAAACGGTTGTTAGTTCTAAAATCTTCCTACAATTTAAGTATGAATAAATTAGATAATAAAAATAATTTAAATATTTAATGAGTCTCAGATATGGTCCAATCGTCATATAGGCTAATGCCTCAACGTCCGGGCGATGCCGGTTTCGTTTGCACTTAGCCGGGCCCATTGACCAATACGGTCGTCGCCCAAAATCCAAAATATTAATATTTTTTCCGAAATTCATTTTAAAATTATTTTTAAAATATAATTAAATTTTACGGAAAATCCAGCAGCATTTTCTCTATTTTTGGTCAACCCAAAAACTGAGAAATATGCCAATATTTTCCTGCAAGTTCCAAACCAGAGAATCCCAAAATATACATATCAAAATATCACAACCATTTCCAAAAATTAATTCGGAACGACCCGAAACGAATTCGGGAATCCGAAACCAAACCAAAACATCACAGCACTAATCGGAACGATCCGAAACCCAAAATATCCAAAAATTATTTCCGAAAGTTTTGGAAAAAATTAAAACCAACTAACAGAAGCTTTCCGAAGGTTTCTCGGAAAATCCCGGAAACGACGTTAACCCAAAAATCGAATTTCCCGAAGAAAAATTCATGGACCAATTCATCATTGACACGGGGAGGGACGAACTACTGTGATTAACCAAACCGACGGAATCCGAAGGGTTGCCTCGGACTCAGGATGCGCAAATCCACCGAACGGACTCGATATCCAGCGAAGAGCGCTGGACAGGGACTGTCCAGAACAACGAACACGGTCTCGGGGTGCACCGGGGGTGCTGGCCGGGCACGTGTGCCGGGGAGGACAGCGCGCGGGGCGGCCGGGGTCGGCTGGATCGGGGTCTGGGGCGCGGCGAGGCGTTGGGTCGGTGCACGGGACAGCCGCGAGGGGGCGCTGGGGGTCGGGGCGCCGGCGTCGGGCGTGGGTGGCGCCGTTGGGGGCTCGGGACGGGTGCTGGCCGGAGGAGACCGGCGGGAGGCCGGAGGATCGGGCGCCGGAGCTCGGGTCCGGGGGCGCGGCAATTAGGCGCGGATGGGGCGGAGGTTCTGGCCGGTTGGGGAAAGAAGCTTGGTGGAGAGAGAGAAGGGTTTGCTAGAGAATGGGAGTGGTGGTGTTAGCTTTGGTAAGGAAAAAAAATGAGAAAAAGGAAGTGGGGGAAAGTGAACTTGAGGAGTGGTGCTCGTGGGGTGATGGTAGTGGTGTTTGTGTGGTGATGTGGGTTTTTAAAGAGAAGTAGGAGTTGAAATGGTTTTGTGGAGGAGAGGGAAAGAAGTGGTTGTGGGTGTGCTGGGAGTGAATGTTGGGGAGCAAAGTAAGGGGAGGGGGAAAGAACGTGTGGGAGGGGAGTGAGAAGAGTTGGTCCAACGTGGACCAACTCAAGGAATATATATATATATATATATATATATATATATATATATATATATATATATATATATATAAAATCAGATTTTAAAGAAAAGGGTTAGGTCCGGGTCTGGGTTCGAGAATCGGGTTCGGGCTCGGGTCAGGTCAGCAAACAAAAAGCCATATTTATTATTTTCAAAATTATTTTTTTAAAAAACCCAAAAATGATACTAATAATAATAATAATAATAATATTATGCTAAGCAAAACTGGGTTTCACATGAAATTTCATAAAAATGTAGAAATACACACATTGCATGAATATTAAGTTGTTGCCATTGATGGAAGCTACCTAACAAACGCCACGTAATTAAATTATAACCTGTCTAACCTTTACCTAACTCTAACGGTTGTGATTTTAAGAAGAGTTGCAAACAACAAACTTCAACTTTTAGACAAACAGTGCAAACTGCAAGTGCAAGCTAAAATTATACTGCGCAAACTGCAACATATTAACTAAGTATAAACCCAGCAACATATTAAGAAAAAATACAAAAAAATTAGAAAAAAAATTTAATTAAATCAATCAATTACTGTAAACAAAATTAAATCGAGAGACTGGTTAGGAAAAATAAACTTACAGTCAGTGAGAACGGCCCCCTTTGAGAGATTTAGGTTAGAAATAACCAATATTTCAGATAGCACAACAAGACAGCAAGGGACCTGAACCGGAGCCATGAATCATGAAGAAAAAATACACAAAAATTAAGGGAAAATTTTAATTAAATCAATAATTTATTGTAAAAAAAATAAAAACGAGAGAGTGGTTAATTTCTTACCAGAATACATTATTTCGAGTGACGAAAGGCCCCCTTTGAGAGATCTAGGTTAGATCTCAAAGATCTAGGTCTGATCTTTACAGATCTAGGTCAGATGACTCCGATCTTTACAGATCTAGAGGATCTTTAGAGATCTAGGTCAGATGCAGACGAGATCGACCCTACAGGATTCGAGAGAGGCAGCGGTGGGGTCTAGAGAATGGAAAGAGCAGTAGAGAGAGAGAGTGACAACGGTGGAGAATGACGAAAGTCTCGATGAGAGTAGGGGAGAGAGAGACTCAGAGAGGGTTCTCGACGAAAATGGAGTAGTTCTCCACTTCTCGAAGGAAAGCGGCTGGTGGAAATGAATGAGAGCAGGAGAGAGAAAGTAAGCGGTGGGCTGGGAATGGGACCATTTATATTTAGAATTTTTTGGGAGGGGTATTTTAGTACTTTACTAAATAAGAAATATAAATAAATCGATTTTCGGTTCGGGTCGGGAACCGTTTTTCCAACCCGTAATCCGAACCGATAACCGTTCATTTCCCTTTCTAATAACCGAGACCCGGTCCGTTTGTAAAATAACCGACCCGAAAGTTCTAAACGGATAGGGTCGGGTCGGTTTTGGTGGAAAAACCGGATTATGTTCACTCCTACTAAGATGAGTCGGAGAACCTTTTTTATTTTGGCTTGAGAATTAATATTATTTCTTGCTCTTTTTTCCATCCAAACACAGAAAAAGAATATTCTAGGTCCCTGATTCTGCGAACCAAACGTAATCTATATGTAAATTGGAGAAATTTGGTCTGTGGTCACAAAAATACTTCCGTCTGTTCGACAAACACTGGTCGAACGTGTTCTAATCGAACATGTCATATTCTGTTCGACATATTATGGTCGAACGTAAACACTATAGTTCCACTGTCGTGGGTCGAACATTGCTCTGTGAGTTCGACAAAGCAGGGTCGAACCTAACCGTGAATACACCCAAATTTTTTTTCTTTTTTTTTGTTTTAACAACAACTTATGGTCGGCGGAGAGGGGATCGGAAAGCGGGAGGAGGAGGAGGAGGAGGCGGGTCGGGGGGGGGGGGGGGGGGGGGGGGGAGGGGGGATCGGCGGAGGCGGGTCGGGGGAGGCGGCGGCGGCGGCAGGTCGGGGGAGGAGGAGGGTCGACGGAGGGGGGAAGGGAAGGGGAGGGGAGGGGTGGGGTGTGCTCAGCAGCAAGGGTAGAATAGGATTTTTTTTTTTTTTTTAAATGGAGTGTCCTTAGCAAGTATGAGATGTGTATAGCCGGCCCCTAATTTTAAATCATCTATATATTTATACTACATGCGAGCTTGCGGTCATTAGTCCCATGACATAGGGGGTTAAACTAACTTATCTTCTGTTCTGACTCCGAGGATGAGGAATTGATGGCATTCATTTCGAGACATTTGCAATAGATCCATAGTTAGACTTAGAAGTCAAATTTTTTTTTGGATGATGTTATATAGCTTAGCTGCTTCCATTCCTTCAAATTATTTATGGATCTGGAAGTTTATAGAGCAGCAACAACTACGAGTACAGAACTTTGATAGAGGAATCACCTGAGAGTCATGAACATTCATATTTGTACAATACTGGGAATTGATTTACATACAAGTCTTTAATATCTTCTCGAACTTGATTTATCCAGGTGTCCTAAAATCTTGTTATTTGCTTCTGGGAAGCTCGTTATATTGTAATGGTCTGAGCTTTGCATTAAAAGATGCTTAACATGACCCATAATTGTATAAAACTCTTTCGTTAAGTTTTTTTTTGAAGGTCAGACCCAGTCTTATATTATTCATCATTAACAGGGAAATGTCCCTGGTTATTACTTATTACAGAGGAGGCTATCACTAGCCAGTTGCTGGAAATGACATCGGGTGGTGAATTAAAGCCATGTTCGTTGGCAGGGCCGGTCCTGTGGTAAGCCGGACAAGCCTTGGGGCTTGGACAACCTCCAAGCTTAGTATGATTCCACTAAAGATCAGGGTCACGGACAAGCCTTGGGGCTTGGACAAGCACCAAGGCCAGCTGACAATAAGGATCAAAGGGTAACCAAAATTAGCCTCTAGGATAGGACAACCCAACCCTCCGGCCCGGCCCTGTTCGTTGGTGATAGAGAGAGGTCTTGGCTAGTATATGAGCTACGCCGTTACCCATCCTCCTAACAAATGAAAACTCGAGAGCTCCGTTCTGAGGGATCTCGTTAGCGATTGACTAGAATAGATCACGCAAATGCCAGGGAATAAGTGAGTGGTGATCTCCTTTGAAGATTCTGGTAGCCGCCAATGAGTCCCCTCCGATTATAATTTGTTCGGTCGGGAAGAGCTCCGCCAGTCGGATTCCTTGCAGGATTGCATGAGGTTCAACGTACAAACTAATTACCGGCCATGAGATGTCATTCGAGCCCCAACATCTGCCCCCTAAGAAGGAACCCTCCGAGTCTCTAGCCACCGCAGCAGCAGCAACCGAGGAAAACGACGTGGCTCCATCGACGTTTATTTTGATGGCGTTAGGGGGAGGAGGGGACCAACGAACATTCGTGCCGAAATCTTCACGTACGGTGGCGACATCCACATGAGTCTGGATTTCATCTCCGGAGTAAGCTTGGATCAGAGAGGCGGCTTGAGAGATGATGGTTTTGATGTTAGGTGTAGTATGCTGAAAGCTACATTCACATCTCGCTTTCCAGATAGTCCATAGGATTGTAGCACCCAATTTGAACACGTCGTGTGCCTGCGGATCCATGAGCCAGGACTGGAGAAGTGTATGAGTTGTGTAATAATTTTCCACACGAAGTCCCAATTGGCTTGCGCTGCACGGGACAATTTGCAATGAAGGAAGAGGTGATCAGTAGTTTCTTCATGGAGAAGACAGAAGGGGCATATATTGTTAATGTGAGGAGCGCACGCTTGTGGAAGGCAGCTAGAAGTGGTAGGGCGTCATTGAGGAGTCGCCGAATGAAAGTTTGGATCCTCGGCGAGATGTTCTTGATCTTCCAAAGACGTTTCCAGCAGGTTGGGTTCACCACGGTCGCAGATGGGCCTCCTGCTTGTCTCCGTATGGCTTCATATAGGGACTTCGAAGGTAGACATGATCTTATGTGCTTGGTTGATGGAGCTAGGGTTAGCCTTGCCAAATATGAGCATGTCGTCTGCAAAGAATCACTACTACAAAAATGGATAACAATAACGACTAAATATGCTAATTGATGACATTTGTTTGGACGTCATCTATGAAGGGGTCACCTTTATTATTAGTAATCAATGACAACTCAACGAACGTCATCTTTATTTATAACATATGACTTGTATGTATCATCTTTATTTAGAAAAGATGACTTTTATATGTCATCGTTATTTCCAAAAGATGACTTCTATCATGAGACAACAATGACAACTCAACGATATCATCTTTATTTATAAAAGATGACTTTTATGTATCATCTTTATTTAGAAAAGATGACTTTTATATGTCATCGATATATACATAAGATGACTTCTATCGTGAGACAACAATGACAGCTCAACACACGTCATCTTTGTTTATGGAGATGACTTTTATGCGTCATCTTCATTTACTACTAATGACTTACATACGTCATTGTTATTTTAAAAAAATGACTTTTATCGTGGAAAAACAATGACAACTCAACACACGTCATTATTATTTACAAATAATGGCTTATATACGTCATTGTTATTTACAAAAGATGACTTATATGCGTCATCTATATATACAAAAGATGACTTTTAAAATTGAAAACAATGACAGCTCAACACTCCAAACAATGAAATGTAGATACAATATCCCATTGAAGAAAACAAAGAAGAAGGAAACTAATATGTAACGCCAAATTTTTTAATCATCATCTTAAAGTACTTTTCATGATATTATTTTTTTAATGTCATTGATAAAGTTATTAATGACGATCATCTAATGAGATGACATTAAAAATATCATTAATGACATTTTGAGATGAGTGTCATAAATAAAATGTTATTGTTAACGATTTTTGTAGTAGTGAATAAATGGGATATTGATGGAGAATAGCGGTTGATACGAATTCCATGGTATAGGTTATCTCTCTCGCAGCGGTAGAAGAGACAAAAAAGAACCTCCGTGCAGAGAATAAAGATATATGGGGCGAGGGGGCACCCTTTGCGTATGCCCCGACCAGGTTTGATGAAGCCTTCAGGAGAGCCATTGAGCATGATAGAGAACGAGGCAGTTGTTATGCATTTCATGATCAATATTAGTGTGCCCTTGTATACCAAGACCATGCAGTACTCTTTCAATAAATTGCCAAGACAAACGATCATAAGCTTTCGACATGTTCACTTTAAGTGCAAATGAATTTTTATTCCCGGAGAATGAATTCATGGCGTGGAAAATTTCTTGGACAATGACGACATTGTCTGTGATTTGCCTGCCAGGAACGAACGCGTTCTGGAAAGGCGATATCAGCTTGTCCATAAGAGGGCGGAGCACGAGAGGTAAGGATATTCGATATAGCTTTGTACGCGACATTGCAAAGAGATATCGGCTGAAAGTCGCTCGGAGTAGCGGGGAACTTCTTCTTTGGGATTAGGGCTATGTGAGTATGATTGATCGAATGGTGAAGAGTAGTATTAGAGAAGAAATTATGCACAGTTGAAGAGAGATCCTCCCCTACAATATGCCAGCATCTCTGATAAAATATGGCAGGGAAGCCATCCGGCCCTGCCGCTTTTGTCGGTCCCATGCTCTTGATGCACTGCTCTATTTCCTTAACAGAGGGAGTGGCTCCCAGGTCGGCATTTACCTCCGGTGATATGGGGGTGTCTGAAATGACGAATGAAGTATCTATCGCAGTCGTCGTTTCTTCAGCAAATAATTTACTGAAGTGGTCAGTGAGGTTTGAAGCAAAAGTAGTAAGGTTCGATGTCCACGTACCATCATGTAGTTGTAATGCACGAATTTCATTCTTGTTCCTCCTGTTTGTAGCTCGAGTATGAAAATATTTTGTGTTCCTATCGCCCTCTTTGATCCATTGGCATCTCGCTCTCTGTCTCCAATATTGTTCTTCAAGCATCTGGAGTTCGTTGATCTCCTGAGTAGTGATTTTCTCCTCGTGGATGGATTGATCTGTAGGGGTCCCCGCCTGGATGGTTAAAAGTTTAAGTTGGAGAGCAGAGTTTGGTTATTAATGAAAGGTTTAGGGTCTCGTTAACGTATAACATATTACCTGATTCAGTCCAGTTCACCCAGGTTTGGTTATTAATGAAAGGTTTAGGGTCTTGTTAACGTATAACATAACTATAACATATCGATAAATATGTATTTTACATGGGTACTCCCATCAACACATAGTCAAAGACGCAAGGCGCACTTGAGACGCAAAGGGTCCACATCGCCCGAAACGTAAGGCACACTTAAGACGTGCGTCCGAGCGATGCGAGGCACAAAAATAATAAATAACGTAAATATACATAAATAAATAAACAAATTGGTAATGTAAGAAATAAAACCAAGTAACATAATAAAACAAACAAAAATATGTTAAAACATAACCAAGTGAACTAGCAGAGTAATAATAGCAGTAGTAAGCTAGCAATCAACTGAACTATCAAGAGTTTGTATCCTCTCTACCACGTTTTTAGTACATCTTAGTTTTTCTAGTTCAACTGTAACCAAATTTGGGAACCGTGGAAAGGGCTATCTCCCTCTCACCTGTATAAGGTAAGGGTTATTTTCATGCCTCAATTTTTTTGTATATGTATAAAAAACGATAAGGCGCGTCTTTTCTTGGTTGTATACATTGCTGAAAGGAACGTCTTAGGCGCGCCCTGCGTGCACTCGGAGAAAGGAGGATTGCCTAGTGAGATGCGAGGCACAACTGCTGCGCCTTTCTGCGAGGCGCGCCGTAGGCACGCCTTTGACTACCATGTAAATATTATTTTATTTAATGTGCTGGTGGAAGTATACATATAAAATACATATTTATCGATGTGTTAACATATGTCCTTAGGACATATGTTAACATAATTTGATACTTCAAAAGAATCCAGACAACATAGGAAAATAATAATTGTTAAATGTAATATGCAAGATATTTTTATGTGGACTCAGGGCCGGCCCTGAGTTCATGGGGGCCCTAGGCAAAATTTTAAAATGGGACCCATATACAATATTAAAAAATGAACTAAAAGTAAATTTCAAAAATGCTACAGTGAAGAATTGAACCTAATGGAAGTTTAGCATACTAACATTACACCACATTTTTTTTGTGTTAAAAATGGATCATGTTACATATTAGTTCTATTTTGGATACAAGATTATATATATATATATATATATATATATATATATATATATATATATATATATATATATATATATTAATTTTTTGGGGCCCCCAAATTTTATGGGGCCCTAGGCAGTCGCCCTGGCCGCCCTGGGCCAGGGCCGGCCCTGCGTGGACTTGTGGCTAAATCCAGTCGGAACTGGAAATTGAGAAAACCATTCAGCATCTAATCTATCGGAATGTATGCATAGAGAAGCTTTCTTATTCATGGATTGGTTTATGTTGGAACAAGTCCAAAATGCAGTGGATTGTGTATTGGTGAATGAACTATATAAATGAGTCTCTTTCCATCCATTTCCACTGTTGTTTTCGTGGACCTGTTGCTTGTTTTTGATAAATGTGTTTCCAACGAATGTTTTCATTGTTCGCATTCATCGCTTTTTGCATTCATTCTTAAGAGTTCTAATATATATACATATATATATCGTACGCATCCAATATTTGTACCACTACAGGAGGGCGCGTAACTAAGTCTTGATCGTGCGAAGTGTTTCTCCCTTTTTCGACAAATATCTCAATCGGTGGGTGATTTTGGCCTTTCTTTCCCTTTTTTTTTAATGTCCAAATAAAAGGATTCTCTTGTTTTCTTGTTATGGCGTTAGTTCGATGATGCGTTATTTAAAGTAAAAGATGAAAGATGTCACATGTTTGATGCTACTATTAATAAATGAGACACTAAAAAGATAAATTATTTGTGTACTATTACACAAGAATGTTATATAGTATAAGATTCACATGAAAAACAGTATGAAAATAATTCGATAAAAAAATAGTTAAAAATGTTTGGGACCAATGGGTCACCAAGGAATAGTTGAAAATAGTTGGGAGCAATGGGTCACCAAGTGAGTAACTCGGAATGGAAATTGAGAATACAGTAATTGACTCGAGGAATGTGTTGTACAAGTAGAGATATATGTTTACATTTACTTTTAGAATTTAACATCATGCAAATTATGTTTTATAGTCATGTTGCATATGCATTTGCATGGTCACAGACCATTTGTGCACAAGGTTTGGTAAAACAAATTGGATGGTATCCGTGGCACCGGGTCATTAATATCGACCTAGGCAAAAATTAGTCGGATGTGCTAATATGTACGAATGCGGGACCTTCATTGGGGCTAGCTACATGTTTTGAAATGACGTATCGCAATACCCTGTAAAAGTCATTCTTGGTGCTGAAATCACCAATTATGACCGTCATATAGACAAGCTGCATGGCTAACGAAATATTTACAGTGACGATAAGTGTTAATCTTTGTTTTATGCAGAAATGACAAATTGGTTGTTGGTAAGAAGTTATTCTTAAGTGATATAATTATGTTTATTGCTTTCACTTTATATTATTGAATATATACTGACATTTGACCATAGTCCCTAATAGCAAAGATCACTTAATAATTTATATGATTCATATGATTATTGCATCGATTTAGGTGAGTTGGGTTGGTATCGCTCACCAATGTATTATTTTTTCAATGAGTAATGCTACTTATACCTCCAAATTGTCCCTCCAATACATCCCTCCTTATATGGCAACTGACGTGGCCGATGACATGACAAATTTTAACCCAAAAAGTTAATTACCTAATTTTGTCCATGTTAATTTAATGTTAATATTAATATTAATTAATGTTAATATTAATGTTAATATTAATATTAATTAATGTTAATATTAATATTATTGTTAATGTTAACGTTAATATTAATTTTAATGTTAATGTTAACATTAATTTTAATGTTAATTGTAATGTTAATATTAATTTGAATTTGAATTTCAAAATTTGCCACGTCAGCTGCCACATCAACATGCCACGTCAACTGCCACATAAGGAGGGACGGTTTGAAGGTACAATTTGGAGGGACAAATAGCATTAACTGATCCCTCCTCCACATGTGCTGGAAGTAACGCGGGCGTACAAGGGAGATATGTAAAAGGCTCGTGTTGTATATAAACTCTTTCTGTTCGAAGTATTTTTGAAGTTCCTTATTTTGAAAATTTTCAAGTTCATTATAATAAAGGGACATAATATGTGGAACGAGGATGTTATTTTATGATAGTCTGTCAACTTCTCAAGAAATATAAGCCGTAATTGCATTTCAACTTGTACTGAGAAATTTTATTATATTGTAGTAATTCAATAAAGAATTATTTTCTATCTAGACCGTGTCTTCAATTTTCTGTGTTGTGTTGTTACAACATTATTTTTCAGATAAATATTATACGTGCACATTCGTGTCTTGTATTATATGTACAAATTAGACTTGTATGACATCACGTAAAATGACAACATATAGATTCGGCAGAATCGGAACATGATAGTAGTTGGCGATCCTCTCTGCACGCATGCACGACCAAAGATGAAATTAACTGTAAAGTTATTCAGATTACTTTAGAGCATCTCCAATCATATTGTGAGTTTTTTTTAAAAAGTTGGTGCCATATAGGAATGACAAGTTTTCATTTAGAAAGTGTTCTCTGATACAAATGTCAAATAAATTATAAAGGTGATATGGCAAAGACATTGTGAAGTTGGTTGTCTAGTTCTAGACAATGCATTTGACAATATTACTTTACCTCCACATCATCAATTATAAATAAAAATATTTATAAAAAAAAGGAAGAAGAGGAGAAGTTGCATTGGAAGTTGAAAAGAAGGTTTTTTTTAATTGTACTCTCAATACTTTTTGCGTTGGAGAAGACTTTCATATCTCATTGTCGTTTGTGAATATAATCTTGTCACCTATGAATATACATATATTGTCTTGTGTCTCAGGCCACATAAGATTCACAACATATAACAAAATAGTATGGTTGGAGATGCTCTTACAGAACTAATTGACCGCGGATCCGAGTTGATGAGTTGGTTACAGAAGAAAAGATATGCACAAACTATGTAGGTTCAACTTTGATGCTCCAACGAATAGGACCGACCCTGGCCCAGGACGACCGTCCAGGATGAGGGGCCAAAAAAAATAGTTTAATGATAAATATGTTAATAATTTTGTATCTCAAAATAGAACTAGTATACAACATGGACCATTTTAGACATAAAGTTATTATGGTGTAGTGGTTAGTATTTTTAGACATAAAGTTATTATGGTGTAGTGGTACTAATTTCAATTCTTGATTCTAGCTATTTTTTTAAAGTATTTTTTAATATATTTTTATAATATGTATGGAGGTTTTATTTTAAAAGTTCATCCTTGACCCCTCGGGATCCGCCCTGCCAACGTATATAATGGCTCTGTGGGGACCAGCCACAGAGAGCAAACGAAGCAAACAAAGATTCTTACGAGTGTCAGTAAAGGAAAAAATAAAAGATTCTTGCAACTCTGTCGACCTCGACTAAGTTATAGGCCTAGCTATATCTAACTGCTTGTTACGTGCCCGGACAAGAAAACCTTACATATGGAGAGAGCTTTTAATTCCCACAAACATGGAGAGAGCTTCTCCCATAACATATGGGTCGTCTTCCTCCTTAAGCAAATAAGCACGGCCGACCACATGCAAAAGAGGATCATTCGCCAACCTAGCTAGCTATGGGCCTTCTCTCTAGCTACTCAATAGCCTCTTAATTCATGCTTAGGTGACATGATATATAAGGAGCTCAATATATATATTAGACCAAATGGCATTCATGATATTGGTCTTCATTCTAACAAGTGTTTCGCTTTAATTTGGCCTTGTTTATCTCCGAGTGTTGCGTCAGTCGGTCAGTGGCATATACTTTTATAACTTTCGTGATGTAAATTCCTACAAATTTGATTTATTTTTTGGACGGTACGAATTAGTTCAAAATTTTACAAAAAATGGATAGTTAAGAAACTAATATATTGCGTACAAAACGACATATCCAATGACTGTTATTTCGAAAATATTCGAAAATACTTCATATTCAATTTTTCGTTATCACCACTATTAAACGACTTTGAATGTTTCTGAAACAGTAGCCATTAGATCTGTTTTTTCTTCCCCATTAGATCTGTTTTTTCTTCCGTTCAGATCAGATTACTAAAACCATTTAGATTAGATAACTAGAGTGTCTAATTTCTTGCCCGAAAAAGACACGTTCACATTCATTCCCTAATGGCGTTGTTTATGAATATGCTAAGTTGATAGATGATTGAGCTAAAGTATAATTATTATTTAGAGATTCTTATATTTGGATTTGCATGAAAAGAAATAACTTTCTAAAACTTTATCTACAGCTCAAGTATAACTACTGAAAAGAAATAAAATTTGTGCAAACATATATTTGCATATCAAGTAGATATCAGGTTCAATGTCAAAAACTAATATGGCAGCAGCTACTGCCAATCATCAACTAACAGTACTCCGCACTAATTTAGCACTTAACTAGCAGCATATGGTGCTGCAAGAATATAAGCATAGTTCTTATTGATAAATAACATATACTTAATAAACACAAAATCTGGAACCTTGGTGTAGCGCGCCAACATGCCAAATTTTCCATAACATATATGGTGATTTAACTTTGATTTCTAATATAAATCAGTCGTGAGTGAGTTGTTTTAGGCGTTTCTATTTCACATCTCAACAATAATGAAGAGCATGGACACCAGTCTCTCCAAGACTCCAATTAAAATTTGAACTTCTCAAGGCAACAGAAAAATCAAATACATGATGATACAACCTACAACATGCATATGATCTTTTTTTCATCCTCATGAGACCACTCACTACTGTACCATCTGCCAAACAGGGTACAACAACAAAATGAACCCAGAATATATATTATGAAAAGTATAATGTACACTCGCAAATAGATTCTCCGACTTGTGTTCGCAATGCGTAATCTTCTAACAGCATGAACATAACTTTGTCAGGGATGAGCTGCACAGAACAATTCACAATATCAGGATGACCACACACACATCATGATACCGGCTGAAGACCTTTTTGTGAAAGATGGAAACTGGGACACTACAAATGCATCAGTAAACACTAAAGACAGAATATGGAGGAGCAGAACAATTAATTAACATGTGCATCCAAAATGAACTACAGAGTTTCTGAGGCAAGGAGCAAGAACAATTAGCTACGTGACATTACTTCCAACCAGGGGCGGACCCAGAAGTTTTTTTATGTGGGACGAAAATATCTTAAGCCAAAAATGAAAATGAAAATTGGGTTTTTTTTTTTTGGGGGTGAGGATTGAACTTGAGACCTCTTGGTTACAACCAATGTAGTTCCAACAACACACACCCCTTCACCTACGGTGGACCGCCCCCAAGCCTAAGGTGGGTCCGCCCTTGCTTCCAGCAACACATCCCTTCACCTAGATTAAACCGTTAAATCAACAATAGACTATGAGAACATCCTTACCTCCATATTCTTAAATTAACTTCAAAGTCAAAAAAATGTCAAGAGCTAGCATATTACTACTACAGAAGCAACCACGACTCTATTGATTATTCTTTTCAGTCATCTGGAAATTAAATTGCTTACCCATGGGTATGTTACGCCAGCACTTTCCAACATGATAGTTTCTCGGACTGAGCTTTTTATTTTATGTAAATGATGCCTTCATCTGGATCATCCTTGTCCCAGTCTCCGTTGTCTTCTGATAAGTTGGGCTCTTCAGATTGCTCAGCATCTTCTCCTTCTGAACTCTTCTCATTTTTAAGCCTATCCAAAATTGCAATCACCTGCAAGAGAATAAATTAATTGACTGAAAGGCATCAGGATGCTCAAGTTACAGACTTCTTTGAAGAAAGTTCTGTCAATTTTGTGTTAGAATAAGTAAACCAACACAGTGATCAAGAAGTTCGGTATGTCCTGTGTATTTTGGAGAGTCCATGTTTAAATCTACATTTCATGTATTCACGCAGTTCCCAAATTTACAAAATATCAAGGTCGAATGTGCATTGCAAAATAGTTGTCGTCTGCCGACACTCTCATTTTCAGTCTGACCCATGTTCACTCTATCAGCTATATCTTGACCTATATATCTCCATTGACCCGATCTAAGTTCTGGATAAACTATATTTCTAGGGCTTCATTTCATGTATTCATACGTTGTCCTAATTCATAATAATATATATCAGGATCAAAAACACATTACAGAACAATGCAGAGTGCAGAATTCAGTATGCTGAAATGGAGCCTGTCGAACAATCAGCCTAATGACTCTTTTGACTGAAAAAGCTGAAAACTAGTTGTTTGGTTTTTTTTCTTTTTTCCAATGGCTCTATTGGATTTGGAAGCACAAGAGGATTGTACTAAGATGTTCTTAGCCTATAAATAAGAGTTAGAAACAAATACTATAGAAAAACAAAATCCATCAATATCCCATCCATGTAGCTTAAATTTACCAGAATTTTTCTATTGTAGCTTGTGTGCCACTAGATATTCACCGATACCATTTGTGTGAGCAAATGTGTATTCAGACATTAGCTTAGTGAAAAGATTGACGAGTCTTTTGGTCCTACTCAAATCTCTTGCAAATCCCTTTGGAGTGTGAAGGGAGGCTAAGGTGAATTCTCTCTGGTTATGAGAGAAGGCAGATGTATTCTTTACATACTTTATTGCCTTCACTTTTTGTGTGCTTAACAATAAAATAATCATTAACTGCCCATCAACCCTATTCAACACTCCTCCCTTGAAGGGTTTTTCTAGTGAATTGCAAATTAAACTTCCATGTCCGTTATCCCCATTCAACACCACCCGAACAAAACCAATAATATAACTTAAACTCACATCCACACCACACATACTGACCAATTTGATCGGTCTAAATTTGCTTCGAACAGATCGGCAGTGAGAACTGCACCTGTCTAGTTCAGATGGGTCATACTAGGGTTCTGTCCAAAGCATGAGCTCACTGAAACTGATGATTTGTGTGGTATGTTCAAATCTGAAGGAGCTCTTTCAGCTAATATTGGTTTTACACATTTTTTGTGCATTTCTGCACATTCTCAAGTACCAGCGATGAAAGCTTCACCCTCACACCTGATTTCTCGAGTTTGGACACATTATTGGCTTCCCTTGCATCAATTACTATCGGGTTTGCTTATTCAAAAAGATCAAATGAGTGGAGTATCTTGTTAACCATTCCAGTTGGCAGTTAGTAAATAAGAGGAGTATACAGACCCTTAGCTTGGTGGGCAATGTGAAACCATGAAATGAGATTATCTGGCATCAATAGAGACATTAGGTGAGGATATCTGCCTTGATAGATGCCCATAAAGACCATATAGCTCATGGTGTTATATGGTACCATGACATTTTGTGAAATGGGTATATATCAGGATGATGACTAGATGGGATAAAAACTGTATCTGTCAATATGAAATGTATACTTATTAGGAAAAGAAGTACAATATCTGAGTATATCAGCCTCAATTGAATTTCTTTCTAATCATTGAGAATTATTACCAATGCAGTATTACTTCTGAAACTGAAAGAATTCAGTTATATCTGTGTAAGCCCCCTGAATTTTCGGGATTTATTTTCGAATTTTCTAAATGAATTATTTTCGATAATTCATTTTGATTTAATTAATTTTGATCATTAAATGCTCTTTACCGTGACTTGGATTTCTAGAGCATCAGGGATGCCAGTCTCTGGAAACTTTCTTCTTGAAGTTTGTAGTAGACGAGATTATCTTCATATTGATATATCATGTCCCACTCGAACTTGTTCCCTTGTGCTCCATTTGCTTCGCGCAACTTTCGGGTCAAATTAGACCAATTTATCGTCTGTCGTAATTTGTGATTTAACTTTCAATTTAATTTCCGGGCCCGACATCGGTCCAATCCAGTCGACCCAATATATGGCCCTGGCCTGTTTTGAGTCTACTATGCACGTGCCACTTGCGTGCCACCAAATTGATCTCCCTTGTGCTCCCATTTCATCTATGATTTTAATTGATTTAAATTTGTGATTTTAATTAAATCTTGGCCCCAAGCTTGTCCAAACTTGACCGAACCTGATCCAACGCCCAACCAGATTTTATGTGATCCCTATCATGACTATCCAAACACCCCACATAATTTCTCTCTTTTTTCTATTTTAAAATCTCTCTTTCTCTCTCTACTTTACAAATATCTCATTTTTTATCACTCTTATATATATATATATATATATATATATATATATACATATATATATATATATAACTCTCTTTCTCTCTCCTTAAATAACACCTACACACACACCCCACTCCCCATCACCAGCACAACCCCCCCCCTCTCTCTAACCGACCTCTCTCTCTCTTAACTTTCTCTCTTTTTCTAAAAATCTCTCTCTTTATAACATATCTCTCTCTCTCTCCTAACACAACACACACACCACCCTCCCCTCTCAGCCGACAGCCCCCTCTCCCATTCTTTTTCTTTTCTTCATGTTCATCTTCATCTCCTTCTCCTTCTTCTTTATCATCAACACCACCACCACCACCATTATCATCATCCACACCATCACCACTTCCATCATCCACACCATAACCCTCACCACCACAAACGCCACCACAACCACCCCGAGCACCACCCCGCCTCCGGCCAACCACCACCGCTGGGCCGCCGCCGCGCCGCGCCGCCGCCGCCCTGGCCGCGCGCACAGCAGCGCGCTGCGCTGCAGCAACAGCCAGCAGCTGCGGCAGCAGCAAACGGCAATAGCAGCAGCAGCAGCTGCATGTTGCTGCGCGGGTGGCCGCGCACCACCGCGCGCCACCGCGTGGCCGGCCACCCATGGCCGGGCGACCTCGGCGAGCACCCCCTTGGCCGCCTCTTGCCTCCCCGACGCGCCTTCTAGGCGATCCGTGCGTTTTGCACGAGATCCCGCCGTGACGCGCGCGGAAACGGAACACAGAATTCGCGCCCAGAACGACTTTGTGCGCTTTTTTCGAGAGATCCGACCGTTGGATCGGCGAACTCTTTGCTCCGCCACAATCTCGGTATATACCTCTTCACTCCCCTCAAGTTTCGACCGTTAATTTCGTCGTTTAATACATCAAAATCGGCCACCAAGTTGACACTTTAAATTGTGTTATTTTTGGACAGTTTTGTGGAGCCGACTTCGTCAGCTCGTAACTCCGCCGTCGCAGCTCCGTCTGGCGTGCCACCAGTTCCTGTGCGTAGCTGGTATAACCCTCTTCCTGTCCCTTAAGTTTTGTTTCATTGTGAGCATGTTTGGTTGGTCGAATTCGACGCCAAAGTTGGCCGTCCGAATTCTTAATTTTGCACTTGTAAAATTCTATTTTTGAAACCGGGACTTCGGATTCAATTTTTGACACCACCAGTAGACTCGTGGCGTCGTTCTGGCACGTTTTCATATAAAGTTTGTTAGATTTGGAGGACGTGGGCCCTGGCACGCATTTCGGTGCAAAGCGGGCCCCACAGTTCGGGTCAATGGGACTTTTTGACGCCGGCTCATCGGAATCCAATTCCGGATATACCGTTGAGTTCGTATCGTCATTCTGAACTCGTTGACATATAATTTGCTAGGTTTTAGTGGACATTGGTTCCGACACGCATTTCGGTACAAGTCGGATACCAATATCCGGGTCAACGGATCATTTTGAGATCGGCTCATCGGAATTCAATTCTGGACATACCGTTGAGTTCGTATCGTCATTCTGGACTCGTTGATATATATTTTGCGAAGTTTTGAGGACATTGGCTCCGACACGCTTTTCCGTGCAAATCAAAATTTTAATGTCCTAGTCAACGGACCAATTTGAGATCGGGTCAACGGAATCCAATTTCGGATATACCGTTGAGTTCGTATCGTCGTTCTGGATTCGTGGACATATAATTTGTTATGTTTAGTGCACTTTTATTTCGGCACGTTTTTCGATACAAAGCGGGTCTGACACGGACACCATTTTGATCCGAAATTACCTTTTTCCCCCTGTGTCCAAATTGGACTTATGGATAGGCTATCCTAGCTAATTTGACCATTCTGGACACGTTAGTGATGGTTGTTTCACCATCCGACAACATTTGTAGGTTTTCACCCTATTATTATAATCTTTCCCCTTTTGTTGTATTTTGAGATCCATCGATTCCAGTGATTTCACAACCACTGAAATTGAATGTGTTGACCATGTAGATGTTTATAGAGACTAGTCTTGACCATGTTTGACCATGGTTGACTGCTTTGACTGAACGTTGAAGTAGAGTCAACATTTGATCTAGAGTTGACCAGAGTTGACTAGAGTTGACCAGTTGACCAAAAGTCAACTGTAAGTCAACCTTTGACCCAGTTTGACCTAGTTTGACTTGGTTTGACTTCCTGTGACCTAGTTTGACCTAGTGTGACTCGGTGTGACCTAGTTTAACTTAGTTGACTGAGTCTGACCTAGATTACGTAGCTTATACTATAGAATCAAGCCTAACACTGTTGAACCCTAATTAGTTTATATATATCTTATCTTTAGGTCTGTGGCATCACTCTGAGCAACGACCCCATTTGACAGTTCAGGACCGCAGGCGAGTACATTCTCTGATAGTAGTTCCTTGTCTTGATATTTTCTGTATCCGATTCAGTTATAGTGTTTTACTTGATTCTCGTCACGATGGTACACGGACTAGTATATACCGGATTCATGTCATGAGATGTCATTCTTGGATTTTCTTGGGATACTGGTACCTGCTCGATCTTGTTCTTGTACTTGTATTGACACCGATTCCTGAGAAGGAGTAGCTACCTTCTTAGGGAATCTCGTGCCATGACGTGCTATGTCCGGATCCGTATACTATTCGGGGAATGGAGAATTTTATAGATAGTATGATCAATGCCCACCTTGAGTTACTACTTGTATCATAGCTATACCCTCACCTCACGATGGGTATAGCCTGACCTGTGCTACTACTTGCTCCATAGCTTGCCATCCCGGCCGGGCCGAGTCCACGTACTTGTAGCCGGTCGGCTGGAAGCCTGATCTTGACCCTTACCGATCACATTATGCTATAATATTCGAGGCACATTTTACATTTATTACATCAGTTACATATTACAGTTCAGCTTACTTTCCCTGCATGATTCACCTTGACATGATTTCCAGTTTATATATCCTGTTTTACTTGCAGTCTTAATATATCATCTTGTATTCCATTATGATTGTCTCTTACAGCATTTGTCAATACTATGAAACTGTTGTTAGTTTATGTACTCGTTCCATCCTGACTGGATATGTTGATAATATTTTAGGAGTTGTTATGCCATTATTGGACTTCATGATGTTGCTAGCTGAGGTGGATCTTACTATTCTTCTATGTGAGTTGCCTGGTAGTTATCCTTAGTTTGTCTTGTTTTTTCTTCTTTATTTTCCTGTCTTATGGTTCCTTCTAGTAGTTTCTGATTGTTCTTGTGCCTTAGTTGTCTTTCCTGTCTTATCTTCTTTAGATATTGGGTTGTGATTGAGTACATTTGTAGTTCATGGACCTTCTAGATATAGTGTATATTTATTGGGTACTAGACAGCGTTTTACCGCCGATACTGCGGCGTAGGCTGGACGTGGCCCACGTATTCGTATCCGTATATCCGGGTGCGGGTCGTGACAATCTGCCTTTAATTGAACTTTCTGATTACAATGCGTGGATTAAGAAATTTGGTTAATATGCAATTGCAATATGGTTCTATGTGGAGTAACAGTCTGGATTCTATTTCAGAATACTTTGAAGATCGATAACGATTGCAAGCAGAAAGTCAGATGGCATGGCATGCATCTCAACCTAAATATTAATCCAAACTAGAGCTTGATAAGATTGGCATAACTCTGTCTAGAAGTGATTATGATAGTTAACTGAACTACATCCTGTATCGCTCGTTAATACTTGCTGAAAGGTGTTGCTTGCTCTATCTGCCGCTCACTTTTTTTAGACTAAGTGCTAGAGATAGTTGAACTGGAAGAGCGATTGTTGGGCCACATAATTTACTAATTTTATCAATCTTGGAGTGGTAACTATTATGTAAATGTTTGTCGATTTTGGACTATTATGTACTGTAATCTATGTTACACAGACTCGATCACTGCACAACATAGTATGAACACAAAACCACGGACAGGACACCTACTTTGGTGTGTCCTAAAGCAGGCACACTATGTTTTAGATATGCAATACACTGAATTAGCCATTTGCAAAATATTAGAACGAGCGTCGATGTGTCTTACAAACATAAAATATTGATTTTGAAAAACTAACAAACTTTAGTATAGCATGAAAAACATTAATATTACCCTGCTGCCTCTCTCTAGAGACTCATCTTCAATAAAACGTATCTCCGGAGTTAGTCGCAACTTCATACGCCTCCCCAGTTCACTCCTGATATACTTTGCTTTTGACTTCAGTCCAGCAATAGCCACATCTTTTCCTCTTTCATCGCCAAATACAGATACATATACTTTAACAACCTACAGCCATTGGGAATAAAATTAGAACGTATGTGCGACATGAATCCTTCTGTTTTACACATAAATGGTAATAGTTTACCTTAAAGGAATGATTTAAGATTTAAGGTTTTTATAGAAGTGATCAATGGAAGAAAATGTGTTGAAGCATCTGCTATTTGCCAAAATCAATGCCCCTGCTACTTCACCCCAATCTATACTTAATCTAAAATGTATGTAGACAGATTGTAAAATTTAACAGAGTCGGGAGTCATTCTAGCATGCACAAATCTTCTTCTGAACTGAAAAATTAACTGGACAGATTAGCAATACAGTGTCAAAAAACAGGTGAATGGTTAGGTACCTAAAAGTGAAAGGTACTTGTGCTCTAAGGTGATCTAATAAAGTAGGAAATAGGATAACGAGTAAGTTCGGTAAAATGGATGTTATAAGCAAGGATCCCTTATGTACACCAAAATATTAGGAAACCAGGACAGATATCTCACAAGCAAGGTCCCTCATGTACACCAAAGGTTTAGGAAAGAAGTGGACAAGACCTAAGAGTCTAAGACAACCTATTTTGGTCCTGAAATAAGTACTAAGTAGCGCTAGAACCACTGAATATGTAATCTTAATAGGAATAGGTAGAAGAGCTAGGAAAGACAACTTAAAATAATTGAATAAACATCGTTATTTTACATGCTCTAAGTGCCAAATTCTGATAGATGGGTGTAGAAAAACAAATAGATAAGCAGACTGTTTTTTCACGTATCTAAACTTTCTAAGAATGCCCATTAAGTGTTCTCCACTTTTACGTATACCGAGCAATCAAGTGGCCCTAAAAGTATGGCATTTAACTCAAATGAAATGAAGCACATATCATGAGAAGTAACTTCTATACCTAGTAAGAATAGTAGCTACAGTAACCAACATGACGTCTTTCAGATTTCAGACATGAAAAGAAAAAGGATGTAAACAAGCATTTCTGTTCTTAGACTGAGTTTGATTTGGATTAGGTAGTGACTACATAACCCTCTTGTACTGTTCACACAAACAGCAACCGGCACGCAGTAACATCATAATCTAAGAAATCCTCATTAGGAAGTCTTCTTAAGTTGTTTGCTTATATAAGCATCGACAATATGAAAGTTTTCCGTTGATGAATTAAAGGGAAGAGAATAAGTGCCAGGTGTCAGCTGAACCAATCATGATTAATCTTACAGCAGTGAGGTGACACCGAGAAAACGAATAGTAAAATAGAGCCTCCTAGGCCGCAATTACGAACATGTTCAAGTTACAAAAAGGGTTATGATTATTTATTTATTTTGCCTTAAAAATGAAATCATCTAGCATATTATCTTGTCATTTTAACAAAGTATGCTTAGGCTTACAGCTAGGTATCCTGTGATCGCAAGCACTCCTAAGCCTAAACCCAAGGAAGAACGGACGCTCCAAAAAATAAAAATTGGCGCCTCGTCTGTGTC
>JANAVB010020999.1:13616081-13911495 GCA_029216955.1 Iris pallida
CTCGCCCCCCCCCCCAGCGCGCTACTCCAGCGGAGGAGAGGTGGACTGGGGCTCGCGAGAGGTGGACGGGGCTCGGCGAGGGGGCCAGCCCTGAGAGGAGGGGGAGAGGAAAACGGGGGGAGGGGGGCATCGCCAGGGAAAAGAAGGGGGTAGACGACTCCAGGGGGAGGAGGAGAATCTCGGCGGGGGGCCAGGCACGCCTGAGGGGGACGGCCAAGAGGGGGTCCACGAGGGGAGAAGAAGCGCTAGCGGCGGCCGGGGCTTAGCGACGAACGCGGAGGGGGCTCGGACCCGCCAGGGAGAGGCGGGGAGGCGGGGGGTCCGCCTGGAAGAGCAGGGGAGCTACGACGGGGGGAGGGGGGCTCGACCCCCGAGCCTGGGGGGGAGGGAGCGAGGGGCTCGACCTACGGTCGGAGCCTACCACCGGCAAGGAGGAAGACCCTCCTGCATGCGCCTGAGGGAGCGCCGGAGACCCCCGGGGATGGCACGAACCACGTAGGGTGGGGAGAGCACTGACAACGTGGCCGCCGGAGGGAGAACCGTCGCATGAGGAGGGGGAGGGGGTCCCGAGGCGTAGGCGGGGAAGAGAGGGAGTGGGGCCGCATCAGGGCCACCGGGGACCGGGGCGGAGGTCGGGGGGCTCGAGGAATGAGCCGGGCGCCAAGTCAGGGAGAAGGCTGACGCGACCGAGGAGGGGGGGTGGCGCTGCGGCGGGAGCGGCGGGAGAAAGGGGTGCCGGGACAGAAGGGGAGCTCGACGCGCGGAGCTCACCCCGGCTGAGGGCCGAGGAGGGAAGGATCCTGGGAGCTCACCCCCGGCGGAGGAGGGGCCTTCCTGCGCCGAGCACGGTGGCGACGAGGACGGCGCCGAGGGGGGTGGTTGGGGGGAAGGGAAAGCCCCCACGTCGAAAGGATGCCGGCGAGGGGGGAGCCTCCCCACGGCGAGAGGACGCCGGCAAGGGGGAAGCCCCCCACAAGGGAGGCGGCCAGGCGTCTGGCCAACCTGGGCAGCGGGGGCGGCGGAGGGGGTCTCCGCGAGGGGAGGACCCTGTGGCCGGGCCGAGGAGGCCGGCCGGCTAAGCCAGCCACACGATCGGTGCACCCAGGATCCCCGTGTGTATAATATATATATATATATATATATATATATATATATATATATATATATATATATATATATATATAGGTATATACTAGGTATATTTAGTTATATATATTAACAAAAAAAATGCAAAAAAAAACCCAAAAAAAAACGAATAAACCGAAAATTGAACCGATTTAATTCGGTTCGTTTTGTTACGGTTTTGGGCCAATACGGTTCAGTTTCGGTTTTATTTATTCGGTTTTGGTCCAATTCGGTTTTGGGTTATTCGGTTCGGTTTAAACCGAATTAACCAAATGCTCACCCCTAACTACTTTTCATATAGTTTGATTTTGTCCATTCTACTTTTTACTATGCATCCTTTTGCTCGGGGAGAGCCACAAGGGTACATTTTTTTTTTTTTTTTACTCAGGGCTAGTCCAGGATTGAGGCTAGTCCAGTTTAGAATAACTTTTACTCATGACAGTCCATTTTTTGTTAGCCCCCCCCCCCCCTCCAAATTTCTTGACCCCCCCCCCCCCCCCCCCCTCCTCCTCCCCAACTCTCTCAAATTATTCATTTCTAATTTTCACTCACTCCTCTCAAACCTAAACTCTTTCTACACCACCTCCGAAACTTTCATGCATCATTTCTTAGCATTGATAACAAAAAGACAAAAAAAGTCATGGCACACCTGAGGCAGATCCTAGGTGAGGATACAGGAGATGACACAGATGCTTAGCTTAGCTTAGTCTTACTTTCTGTCTTTTAGATTTTCATTATCAGAATATTTGGCTGAGTTGTAATAATTCTGAGGATGAGTGTACTTAACTATCAGTTTTGTACTATGTGGATTTATCTTTCCATTTCATATCTACCTGCTAGTATTTGTGATTGAGTTAGATTTTGGTTTATGTTATTGCTGGATTGATATTTGGATATACTTGAGAATTGACAGCTTACTATCGTCGACTCTGCGACGTAGGCTGGACGTGCTCCACGTATTAGTATCCGAACTTTCGGATACGGGCCGTGACGTTGTATTTTGAAGTTTCGAACACATAAATTTTGAAGTAAGTAATTTCGACACAGTCCTGTGTATTTGTAGTCCATTCCATGACTATATAAAATTTGTATAGTCCTGACAACCTATTTTTATTTGTGTGATATGTTATTAGATTTTTATTTGTGTTATTGTCAATCTAATATGATGATGTGAGACTTAACTTTAAATTAGATTTAGAATTGAGAGAATTATCTCTAAAATAGATTTAAAATTGAGATACTTATCTTTAAAATAGATTGATAGATGGTATATATGAAGGCTTATTTTGAAATGAACAAAATGGGGAGAATTATCTCTAAAATAGATTTAATTTTTTGATTTTTTTAAACCGATTAGATAATTTATTTATCTCTAAAATATATTTAAAAATACTTATAAAGGTGACTTAATGATTATATAAAAATATAAAATCCTTCTAATTACGTGACTTCTGCTTTCATGTTTATTAAAAACAAGTTTCTTTTAGGACTGTAAAAAAATTGATAGTCCTGATAACATTTAAGACTATCAAAAAAATTTGCCAGTCCTAAAAGGAAATTGCTGTTATAGCAAGTTCCTTTTAGGACTGTCAAAATTTTTGACAATCCTACCAATTAGAAGAATTGTCAAAAAAAATCAGTGCTACCTATTGGATGAAATGTCAAATATTTTGGTAGTCTTAAAAATATATGTTGCTCAATATTTTATGCAGGACTGTCAAATTTTTTGAAAGTCCTTCCAATTGGTAGGACTGTCAAAAATTATGACAGTCCTAAAAATATATGTTGTTAAATGTTTTATGTAGGACTCTCAAATTTTTTGATAGCCCTACCAATTGGAAGGATTGTCAAAAAATTTGACGGTCCTAAAAATATATGTTTGCTCAATATTTTTATGTAGGACTGTCAAAATTGGTAGGACTGTCAATATTTTTGACAGTCCATTATCGTCCCATTCGAGACTGTGGACGGAATTTTGAAGTTCCTAACCCTAAAATGGGTTCAAAACTTCGAAAATCCGTCTATAATAAATACTAAATCAAATTTTAGTTACTATAAGATGAAATTTAGGCATGAATATGGATTGAGAGAGATTTGGAAGAGAAAATGTTTAGGATGTTTTGGGAAGGGAATAATTATATAGAGACACACTTTTATTGACATACTTTGTTGACACACTTATGTGGCAGATGATTTGGCATTCCATGTCACCCGAATTAATTGAGAGCTTATTAATTATTTTTTGGTATGTCCAATTTTGTATGTATGAAAAGTTTTCAATCTTTGGCATGTGTTGTAATTTTGCATGGCCAATTAATAGCCATAATTAATGTCCAATTTTGCATGGCCAACAAGACCAGAAAGCTTTTAAAACTTTGTACAAAATTATTTACTTTCGTTGGAGCCTGCTCATGAAGTTGACGAGGGTGGATTACTTGGATTCTATACATGCAAGAAGATTGAATCTTTTGCATGGATTGTGAACTAATTAATTTGACATAGACAATTTTGGCAAGTGAATAATTAATTGGTCATGCAAAATTGCAACAGATGAACTAATTAAATAGACATGGACAATTTTGGCAAGTGAATAATTAATTGGTCATGCAAAACTGCAACACATGCCAAAGATTGAAAACCTTCCATACATATAAAATTGGACATACCAAAAAAATAATTAATAAGCCCTCAATTAATTCGGATGACATGGAATGCCAAATCACTTGCCACATAAGTGTGTCAACAAAGTATGTCAATAAAAGTGTGTCTCTATAGAATTACTCTTTGGGAAGGAGAAGGGAAGAAAAAGATAAAAGGGAGAAAAAAAAGAAGCAACAAATTGACTTATATATCAACATTTGGGCTAACCATAAGTAATTTTATAGTGGCAAACCTGCAAATGTAAAAAATATGGGCTAGTCCTGGGTAAGATTGAAGTGTCTTTATAGTTTGCCATGAAAAGTGAGACACTTCTATTCCCATTTTTGTCCGGAGAATTTTTTTTTTTCCTCTAAATTTTTGTATTTGAGAATAAAGAAAATGTTGAAGATAGGGGAGAGGGAAGGAAGAGGGGAAGGGGGAAGCATAAGTTGTTTGTACAATTTTCATTAAAAGAATAGCATTGACACAGAGAGAGAGAGAGAGAGAGAGAGAGAGAGAGAGAGAGAGTAGAGGACGATTTTAGTTCAGTTTGAAAGTTTGAGCTAGTAGATAAGTAAATAATTTTTTTATCGATTTTCAGTGAAAGAATAATAGGAGCCATGCCAAAGCTCCGCCCTCCCCTCATGCGTTGGATGGAGCCCCTCTCTCTTCCGCCCGCTCGATCTATGGGTAAAGAGGGAAGCGGAACTCCTGATCCACTTTTATAGAATGTGCTCTGTGTGGGGCAATGCCAAAAACACGGGATCATTTGTTTTTTTCAATGTGTTGTATCTGGACATATTTGGCAACGGTGGCGAGACCAGCTTGGCATAAACAATATGCTGGGAGAACTAGGCTACAAGAAGTCTTTGAAGAGGTTGTTGCTTGCAAAGGTCGGGGACATGAGATATACCATACAGCAAGAATTCGACTTCTATCGGCTGTTTGGCATGTTTGGCGAGAAAGAAATAGGCGAATCTTTGAGGGCACAGGAATGTCGATGGCGGCAATGATCAACAACATTGAAAGAGACATTGAGTGTATGGGGGGGAATAGATAAGTCAGTTGGTCCATATGTATGAAGGTTACAATTTTTAATATATAAAATAACCCTTTCTTTTATATATATATATATATATATATATATATATATATATATATATATATATATATATATATAATCCAAATACCAGGGGTATTTGGATTATATAATTTCTATACATTCTTAGATAAAGTTATTTTAATTTCATGATAAGAATGTCATTTACACCATCTACTAATTTTAAAATTCAAAATCTTCCTAACCTACTCATCCCATAATTTTTTATAACTACTCCTGATGAAGCAAATATTTTTTCACTACCTTCATCTTCTCTTTCTAAACAACTCCATCCTCATATGATTATGATAACTCTTCAGAATTAGTCTCATTTGTCGGCATTTACTCCTGGCATCTCTGAATCTGTACCATTTGAGTGAAACAAGGTATGATCTCTTCATTTATTTTATTTATTCTTTCTTTTAAATCGTCACAGTTGAAAATTATCAAATAATTTGAGACATATATCTAAACAACAATATGGATTTATAGATGTAATTTTTAATTTTTATCATCTAATAATTCAAATAAACGTTTAAATGAATACTATATTTAAAAATATCAGTAAAACTAAATTTACAAATGATTATTATATTGGATTATAAAACTAAACTAAATTTACAATATGGATGACATCTATATGACAACCGTATATTATTATTAATTTTTATTAAGGAATTTTCTTTTGATATATGATACAAGAAAGGGATATTATTATATCAAATATCATGGATGGAGGAGATTATTATATACGTGTACTATGTGTTGAATCAAATATCATATTAATTTTCATTATATTTCACCTGATTTAACCATATTATATTTTCAACCGTACATTATATTAACCAATTTCAAAATCAGGTTCAACACATTATATAATAATATACGGTTGACAATATAATATTTTTCTTTTTTTTTGACATTTTCTTCTTATACTTCTCCTACGAGTTGGAGAGAACGAACGAACCAGTAGAAGAAGGTTGACAATATAATCAATTCAATTCAACACATTATATTACGGGGAAGGAAATATACATTGAAAACTTAGAAAGGGATTTAAATGAATATTATATTACAAATAGAGGAGAAATTTTACAAAGAGGTTTAAATGATTTTTTTGAATTTTTTTACAATGTGTTGAACTGACGCTCCAAGAGAAGGAAAAATAATGAAGAACATATGGAGAAGATATTTTGTTTTCTTCCGATTTTTTTCGTATTATTTTTTATGTTTATTTCATTATTAAACCGTATATCTCTCTTTCATAGTTAATTCATATTGTTCGGTGGCTAGACATATATTTATTCATTAACATGGTTTTCATGTTGCCGACTAATCATATAGATGTCATCCTACTTTATAAGGCATCCATAAATTTGGCATCCTACATTTTACATAATTCTTTTATATTAATTTAAAAATCATGATTAAGATAATTTCACTCATATCATTTAAATTTTTAAAAAAAAATCTATTAGGATCATTCTTACATGTTATTTAAAAAAACTAATTAGGATATTTTTGGATATTATCTAAAAAATATAATGGAATAATTCTGTTATATTATCTAAAACAATTTAAATTTATACTTGAACTAATTATGCCATATTATTATTTTTTAATTTCTTTATTGTGATAACAATAACACTATCTATCTATAACAAATCTACATTTTAAAAAAATCTATCTATAAATTGTCTATATTGAAAAAGTAATCCCTGGTAGATAAAATATGGCATGTTATCACAGCACACTTTAATCTCGGGCAGTCACATAACACACATTTTTTAAAATTTAGATTTACATTTATTTCATATTTTTTTCAATGTTATTTCATTATTAAACCATATATTTCTCTTTCATGGTTATTTTATATTGTGCTGTGGCTAGACCTATATTTAAACAATGAAATGGATTTATAGATGTAATTTGAAAATTAAACTATCTAATTGTCACGACCCGATCCCAAATAATTGGGTCGAACCGGATCATGCCCAGCCTGCACCGTTGTTGAGACGGCGGCAGTAAGCTGTTCAGTAGCAGGTAACCATACAACACAACTATTTGTCACAACTCAACATCGGAAATAAACTTTATTAAACTTCGAAATTTAAATACAAAATGGAAACATTGTTCTGAAAATAAATAACAGAATTTGGAAATAACAAAAATGCAGGAAAGGAAATCTATCTATCGGCCGGATCATCGGCCTCAGTCCCAACGTCCTCCTGTGGGGACTCTGGCAGCACAACTGGGTACAACACAGGATCGTAGTAGCTGTTGTAAAACCGATCTGTATCCTCAGTATCCCCTAAAAATGTATCTCCAGTCAGGAGGGAGCAAAGTACAATTCATGCTAATTTTAAACAGTTAAATTAAATAATAGAATCATGCAGTTCTAAACAGTTTTAAACATGAACAGTTTGTTACAGTAAAACAGTGATTTGAACAGGTAATGAAATATGACCGGCTTAGATTTGTTACAGGAATGGATAAGGGGTTTTGTTACAGTATGGTCATAATCATTACGCTATTCTCCAGTCCCTAGTAGTTACAGTACTCTCAGAGAGAGTTTCGTGTTTACATCGTGGTTTAGACTTGCAGTAAAGCGATTAAATAAATAACTGTAAACTAACATAAACTATACTTGTCTCAATGGAAATGACTGGAGAGGTAGAAGACTTCGAGACAGGTAATTAGAGTCGTCCTCGAATTCCTACATTCGAGAGATAGACTCAGATATCAGGTTCACCAACTTAGCTATGCTAGTTGAAATCTCTATTTGTGTCCTAGTCCAATTTTAGTTCTTTAATTAACCAAACACAGAAAACACAATTATTTGGTGCGTTGATTTAATACGAGAGAAAATGGTCATTTTAACATTGAATTCGAGAAAACATCGTCGATGCCAGATTATTAGGAAAACTTGGTAATTTTATAAATATAATTATAAAGCTAATTTTTCTTATTTTAGTGAGAAATACGTGATTTTTAATTATTAATAAACTTGTCAATTTTAGGTGAGAAAATATTAATTAATTTTATACAAAAATACTTTTTAGTCAATTTAATCGTTAAATAATAAAAACTCGCAAAACCAGAAAAGACAAGAAAATCTAAGCTATTACAGTTACAGACCACAGCCAGCTGGGCTTATGCCCATTACAATTTATTTACATAAATTGAAATAAGACAAACTGCCGTTAGTCCTAAACTAAAATATTAAATAAGAGTTAAACAGAAATAAATAATAAAAATAAGGATAAATTATAAGTCTCAGATATGGTCCGATCCTCATTTTGGCTAATTGCCTCAACGCCCGGGCGGGGCCGGTTTCGTTTGCACTTAGCCGGGTCCATTGACCGATACGGTCGTCACCCAAAATCAAATATCGAATAAAATTCCGAAATTCATTTTAAATTCATTTTTAAAATAATCCAGGATTTACGGAAAAATCCGGCAGCATCTCCTCTGTTTTTGGTCAACCCAAAAACTGGGAAATGGCGCCGATAATTTTCTGCAAATCCCAAACCAGGGAAAAACCCGAATTTTTATATATATGAAAATCCACAACCAATCCACAGAATAATCGGGACGACCCAAAATAATTTCGGAAGTCCGATTCCAATTCCACAAATCACAGAACGCTACCGAAAAAATCCGGAAAGCTAAAACATACCAAAAATCCATTCCCGAGATATTCCGGGAATCCAAAACAATTCACAGGACCTTTCCGAAAGTCCCGAAAAATTACGTCGCTAAAACCGAGTTTCCAAAGGGAATCGGGGACCATTTCATCATCGACTAAAATAATAAAATGAGCGGGACAGGGGGTTATACCTCGGATTGCTCGGCTAGAGCTCTCAGATGAAAAATAGAAAGAAAATGAGCTCCGACAGCGAAAGTATTCCCAAAAACAGCGCTGAAATCAGCAGCGTCGACAAAGGACGCTGAAAACTCAGAAGCTAGGGCACGGCCAGGGGTGTTGGCCAGAGAAGTTGGCCGGAGAGGCGCGCAAGGGGGCGCGGGGGTGCTCGGCAAAAAGGGCAGCGAGCCACCGGTGTGGTCGGCCGGAAGGAGATCGGCCAGAGGGGGATCGCCGAGGGAAGCTCGGCGGGACAGGGGCTAGGTCGGCCGGGGAGTCGCCGGAGAGACAGCGGCCAGGGGCGGCGCCGAAGGGGTTCGGCGGGGTGGCCGCGCAAGGGGCCGGCGGGTTCTGACCCGGAGGGGGCCGGCGGCTCGGCCGTGCAAGGGGGCGGTGTGAAACCCATTTTTCTGTAGTTTTATTTAAATAAATAGTTGTGTTATAAATTAACGTTTTCAAAGTTTAATTATTATACTTTTATTATTAGTTAATTTTGGGTGAAAAATAATTTCAAAAAAATATTAATAACATGGCTTTTGGATTTCAGACCCGGACCCGATTCCCGAAACCCAGACCCAGTCCTGACCCAATCATCTCTTTTGAATCCTGATTTCTATCTTTGTTTTATAATAATAATAATAATAATAATAATAATAATAATAAATTACTTTTGAACTGGTCCAAGTGGACCAGATCCTCAACTCCACACCCCACGTACTCTTTTCCCCACTCCCCTCTCTCCCTACAAACACTCACGAGCAGCCCTTCTTCCCTTCTGTTAACACCACATGTTACTGCCATCACCCCCACTCTTTCCCTTTAATTACTACACACTCTCTTCCACTCCTCCCTCACGATCACTTTTCCTCACAGAGTTGAGAATAACTCAACTCACTTTTCACCTCAGAGCCTCAACTCTCAAATCTTACGATCTCTCTTCATTTCTTAGCAGAGGAGAAACCAAGACTAGCTCTCCCTCTCTCCCATTCACTTACTTCCTCTCTGGAGAAACCCTCCTCACCTAACCCCTCTCCTACCCGAACCCAGCCCTAGTCGCTGGCTTCCAGCGGCCGACCCCGCCAGGCGCTTCCCGTCCAGCGGCGAGCCCCCTCGGCCGCGCCCCCTCCCCGAGCGTCCGGCCACTCCCCCGACGCGGCAAGCCCAGATCCGCGCAACCGCGCGTGATCTCCCGTCGCCGACCCGAGCTCGACGGCGCTCCGGCCGTCCGCCCCCTTCCAGCGGGCCGATTCCCTCCCCGTCGGCCGAGCCCGACCGGCTCCCCGCGTCTCCCCGCGCTGTCCCCGTGGGATTCGCCCCGACAGCTCTCGGCCGAACCCTCTCCCTCGGCCAGCCCCTCTGCGCCAGCTCTCCAGCGTGCGACAGTCCCTGTCAGCACGTTTCCCTCGCGTGCCCTAGCCGTTCTCGGCAGCGTCTCTGGTTTTGTCCCTAGCCGAGTTCATTTCTTTTGGCGAGTGTTCCTTGGAATTCGTTTTGCCGTGCTTATCTCGGAGTTTCGACGTTCAACATCGACGACGTTGGGTCAGCATCATTTCGGGACATTACGGCTGGAATTATTCTTTCTTTAAAATATTTTCTGAGAGCTCTAGCCGAGCACCCGAGGTATAATTTCGCTGCCCGTTGCTTTCATTTTCAGTAGTCTGTGATGAAATCGGTCCCCCGGATTCCCTTCGGGAAATCCGGTTAGCTGCGTATATTTTCGATTAGCTGCGTTAGATTTTTTCCCTGTGTTTTATTTGCTGGTTTGGTGTGAATTGGTTGGATTATGGGATTCCCGGACATTTCGGGAAATTCGGTGGATTGGGAATTATTTTCTGTGGCTTGGGATTATTTTGGTGGATATTCTGTAGATTATTTGGGTTGGAAATATTTGCAGGTTTTTCCGTGGCGCATTTCCCAGTTTTGGGTTTGTCCCGAAATAGAGGAAGTGCTGCCCAAATTTTTACAAAAAAACTATATTTAATTGATTTCAAAATTGGTTTTCGGAAATGAATTTTAAACTGATTTTTCGGACGACGACCGTACCGGTCTGTGGGCCCCGGCGAAATGCAAACGCACCGGTCCGACCAGGCGTTGAGGTATTAGCTGGATTTTGAGGAATGGACCGAGTCTGAGACTCTTAGCTTTCATTTTCAATTATTTTATTTAATATTTAGGCTATTTATTATAGATATTTAATTACTGCACTTTATTTAATAATTAAGTCATTTTTCTTTTATTTGACGTAAAAGATAATTGTACAGGACATAAGCCCACTCTAGGATGTTTAGCTGTGCCATTGTATTGTGTAGCGTAGTTTTATTTTATTTTCTGGTGGATGTGATCTTGGGTGGTTTGTGATTAGACGTATAATCGTAGTTAGAGCATAATTTACTGGTTAATTAAGAATTAATTAAATGGATAAAAATTAGTAAATAACTAGTTCATGATTTGTCATTAAAAGAAAACCATATTTTTATAAATATATTACAGAAACACAAAGTTTTCCAAAGTTAATTGATTATCGTGTTATTTCCAAATAATCCAGTTAACCGGCTTAATCGAACGCACGTAGTTGCGACGTAAACGTTAGCTGTAGATTAATACAACTTAAAACCTGACTAGGACATGACTACTAGAGATTGCAACTAGCACACTTAGTCTGGTTATTCAGGAATCTAAGTCGAGTTCTCAACTGTAGGAATTCGAAGATTCACCTGACGTTCCTCTCTCCAGTCATTCAATTGAGGCAAGTATAGTTTGTGTTAGTTTACAGTTATTTACTTAATCGTTTTACTGCATGTCTAAACCACGTCTCAAACACGAAACTCTCACCGAGAGTACTGTACTGTAACTACTGTAACTATTGGGGACTGGAGAATAGCGTAATGATTATGACCATACTGTAACAAAATCCCCTTATCCATTACTGTAACAAACCCAAGCCGGTCATATGTCATTACCTATTCAAATCACTGTTTTCTACTGTAACAAACATGTTTTAAAAACTGTTTAGAACTGCATGATTCTATTTCTTATTTAACTGTTTAATTAGCATGAATTGTACTTTGCTCCCTCCTGACTGGAGACAACATTTTAGGTAACACTGAGGATGACGAGCTATACTATAATAGCTACTATGACCCGGTTCTCTACCCTGCGACGGTACCGGAGCCGTCTCTGGAGGACGCTGATCCTGGGACCACTGAACCTGATGCTTAGATAGTTTCCCTTTCCTGCATCTTTCTTTTATTTGGAGTTTGTAGTTTTATTTTCAGCATTTTCCTTCCAGTTGTATCTCTGAATATTTTTTTATCAAATAAAATTTCAATTCCGAATAGAACAGTTGTGGCAAATGTACTTGTGTTGTTATGAATACCTGCAATGGAACAGCTTACTGCCGCCGTCTCACCACGGTGCAGGCTGGGCATGGTCCGGTTCGACCCATTAAATTGGGATCGGGTCGTGACATGTTTTGAGTGGTGGCCCATGCAGGTCCAACAAACAACAACAACTTAGGAAAACCTATCTAGAAACAATTAGGACACTAGAATATTGATTTGTCACGACATAGGTCCGATTTATATATAAATAAATATTTTTGCTTGATTATAGACTGGTAGGCTACCTTGTTTATGTGTGCGTCCTAAACCTTCCAGAGAATGACCATTGACCAAATCCTGCTGGCGATGAGGTGTCATCTCCGGATCATACCCCATCTCCTCAACCAAGCCCAGGGTCTTTTCCCTCGCGGCTGTTTGACCGTCCTCATTGTGCATCCAGTGAAGTTTTTCCCTACACTGGAGATTCCTACCTCATCTCCAACTGAGTTGCATTCCCTGGTGGATTATTCATTTTGTTGCTCCACCAGTACCAGCAATCATCTTCCAAATGGTTGTTTTATTTCAAGAAATCATGGAGTTCCAGAAAGCTCAAGATGAAGCCCAGCAGGAACAGAAGAATATCACGAGAGAAGACATGAAGAACGTCATGATGTAGCCTTAGTTATCCCCAACCAAGTTAGAGCAGAACTTTTGTCCTAGGAAGGATACCCCTGAATCTAGAAGATATTTGGGTCCCATCAAGTACTCTACTTTTCGGCAGCCTTGTCGTAAGAAGCTATGGGCTTGTAACTAATGCAAGAGGCCTGGTCATCAGGCCGTTAGTTGCCGCAAGAGATTGGGACAATGTTTGGCATGTGGATCTGCTGAACATCGGGTAAAGGACTGCCCTTATCTTTCTATCAAACCAGAGCTCATATCCCAGCAACACCTGTTAGACCACAACCTAGGGACCCTCTTCCTATCCAGCAGACCCTGCCCTTACAATGAGGCGTGATGCATACTCGAGGTTCATAGAAAAGGAAGCAGTTGGAGACTGCTCTTACAAGAGCCAGAACCATGAGGAATAGTACCTAGAACCGCTGTATAGCATCATCTTTTTGGATGTCCTTAGATCAATCATAAGAGTTTTGCTGTAATTCTCCACAGGGATAGAAGTTTTTGTTACACCCTTATGGCAGATGTTTTCCTGATAGTCTTCCCGGATTATCCCAGATCTAGACATAGGATTCATCCCTGACTTAGCCCTGACTCTTTCCCTATTTCTAAAGGATGTTACAGAGTCAACCCGAAGTTGGCCAAGAAGATGAAGGACCAGATCAATGAAGGCTCTAGGATTTATTCAGAGTGGAACTTCACCTTAGGGAGTACCTACCTTGTTTGTGCCCAGAAGGATGGAACGAACGGATGTGCATCATTTACCAAGACACTAAAGAACAATGCTCTTTGTCCGGATCGAGGATCTGTTTGATCTGTTTGTGTGGAGTTAGGGTGTTTCGAAGTTTGACTTAAGATCTGACCACCATCAAATCAAAGTCAGGAAAGAGGACATTTCCAAGACCGCGTTCGAACACCAAGTAAGGGTAGTTTTCTGTGGTCAGGATGTTAGGCTGACAAATGCTTCTGCTGTGTTCATGAATCTCATGAACAGAGATTTTCATGAGTATTTGAATCAGTTTATCTTCTCCATAGATAACATTCTGATATATTTGAAGACTGAAGAAGAGCATGAAGAACACCTGAGGAAGTTTTGGAAACTTTGAGGAAAAAGAAATTTTATGGTAAGTTATATGAACGTGGATTTTTGACAAGGTGGACTTTTGGCCATGTTGTCAAGAGAAGAAATTTCGATGGAAGATAGATGTTGTTGAAAAGTGGTATACCCCAAGTTCAATTCGGAAGTTCTTGAACTTGGCTGGCTACTATCAGAAGTTTGTGAAGGATTTCGCCAAGATTGCTGAGCCAATGACGAAGCTCACTTGGAAGAATGAAGAGTTCATCTGAACGAAAAGTTTGCCAGACGGCATTGAGGAGCTGAAGAAGAGACTTACCACTACACCAATCCTTGCGCTACCCGCAGGAACCGGTGGGTTCTCAATTTACAGTAATGCCTCTGGAAGAGGACTGGGTTGCGTTCTTCAACAACATGGGAAAGTAATTGCTTACACGTGTAGGCAACTACAGACTCATGAGAAGAATCATCCCACGCCTAATTTGAAATTTGCTGCAATTATCTTTACTTTGAAGCTATGGAAGCATGATTTTTATGGAAAGGGAGTAAAATATATACGGACTACAAAAGTCTGAAATATGTCTTCACTCAGAAAGGGCTGAATGTTAGACTAAGAAGATGGCTGAAGCAGATGAAGGATTTTGACATCAACCTGCAGTACCATTCAGGTAAGGCTAATGTGGTCGCTGATTCACTTAGTCGATACTGATGGCGAAGCTCTTAACCAAGGACTAGCACCTGCTAGAAGACATCGAGAAGTTTGGACTGGAGATTATGCTGCCTGGAAATGGAAGGAAGAAGCTGGATGCTGATTCAGGGTGATGAAGTTGCAAATGAGCTCGAGTCTGATGGACAAAGTCAAGGAGACTCAGTTTCAAGACGAGACACTTTGCAAACTTAGAGATCAAGTGTTGGCAGGAACACTTGAAGGTTTCTCAAATCGCCAATAATGGAGCTCTAAAGAATGGTACGAGGCTTTTTGTACTATCTGGCGAACTGAGGAACGAACTAATGCAAGAAGCGCACCAGTATTCCATACATCCTAGCAATACGTATTGGGATATGCGTACTATTATTGGGTAGTATGGAATGAAGAAGGATGTATTCAGAATTGAGGTTAGATGTTTTATTTGTTAACAAGTGAAGGCTAGTCGACAGAGACCCACAGGGCTTCTACAGTCGTTGGGCATTCCGGACCGGAAGTAGGAGCACATAACGATGGACTATGTGTTAGGTTTGCCTTGATTCCAAGGAGGGAAGAACACCAGTTGGATTATAGTGGACCGACTGACTAAGTCAGCACACTTTATTCCCTTCAAGGTTAGTTGTTCACCGAGAAGTTGGCAGCATTGTACGAGAAGCACATTTACCGGATCCATGGAGTACCGCGGGACGAGCAATCAGAGAGGTCAATCCAGACGCTTGAAGATTTTTTTGAGATTTTGCGTCTCGGAATTTGGTAGGTCTTGGGAAGACCAAATTGCATTTGGTGTAGTTTCTCCTACCAGAGGAACAATCAGTTTTGACGGAGCTGGAAATTGAGGCCAGGTACATCAGGTCATTTGAAGTTTAAGACGCGTTGGAAGTGGCGTACCAGTTAGCTCTACCAGCTAATCTTGAGTGTATGCAACGTCTCCTACGTCACAGCTCAGACGTTATATTTCGGATCCGAGTCACATTTTGGATAATTCAGAGCTGAAGATTGGACTCAATCTTTCAGTGCCAGAGAAACCAGTTGCAAGCCTAGTCAGAGATGAGAATCAGAATTTGAGCCATCACTTAAACTCCTATTCCTTACCCTTTCTTTTTCCGTTCTAAATTTGACTAATGCTGCTAAGTTAGCCTAGTTTTGCAAGCTATCTTTTTTCAAGCTTGATCATGACGATATTTTATTGGGTGCACCCACTAATATATTGTCTAATCAGGACCGGTGCATGATGGTCTGATCAACCTCGTGTACTTTGGTTCGCCTTTGTATTTTTCTGCGTGGATAATATCATAAATAAAACTTGTCCCTAAACCATCTCATCCACGACTGCTTTGGAAATTCTTATGGTTGGACCTGAGTTACGGGCGCAGTACCCGTACCTGTTTGAGACTTGAGGTAATCCCTAACCTTACTTTAAATTTCGAGGACGAAATTTTCTAAGGAGGGAAGATTGTGAAACCCATTTTTCTGTAGTTTTATTTAAATAAATAATTGTGTTATAAATTAACGTTTTCAAACTTTTATTATTATACTTTTATTATTAGTTAATTTTGGGTGAAAAATAATTTCAAAAAAATATTAATAACATGGCTTTTGGATTTCAGACCCGGACCCGATTCCCGAAACCCAGACCCAGTCCTGACCCAATCATCTCTTTTGAATCCTGATTTCTATCTTTGTTTTATAATAATAATAATAATAATAATAATAATAATAATAATAATAATAATAATAATAAATTAATTTTGAACTGGTCCAAGTGGACCAGATCCTCAACTCCACACCCTACGTACTCTTTTCCCCACTCCCCTCTCTCCCTACAAACACTCACGAGCAGCCCTTCTTCCCTTCTGTTAACACCACATGTTACTTGCCATCACCCCCACTATTTCCCTTTAATTACTCCACACTCTCTCCCACTCCTCCCTCACGATCACTTTTCCTCACAGAGTTGAGAATAACTCAACTCACTTTTCACCTCAGAGCCTCAACTCTCAAATCTTACGATCTCTCTTCATTTCTTAGCAGAGGAGAAACCAAGACTAGCTCTCCCTCTCTCCCATTCACTTACTTCCTCTCTGGAGAAACCCTCCTCACCTAACCCCTCTCCTACCCGAACCCAGCCCTAGCCGCCGGCTTCCAGCGGCCGACCCCGCCAGGCGCTTCCCGTCCAGCGGCGAGCCCCCTCGGCCGCGCCCCCTCCCCGAGCGTCCGGCCACTCCCCCGACGTGGCAAGCCCAGATCCGCGCAACCGCGCGTGATCTCCCGTCGCCGACCCGAGCTCGACGGCGCTCCGGCCGTCCGCGCCCTTCCAGCGGGCCGATTCCCTCCCCGTCGGCCGAGGCCGACCGGCTCCCCGCGTCTCCCCGCGCTGTCCCCGCGGGATTCGCCCCGACAGCTCTCGGCCGAACCCTCTCCCTCGGCCAGCCCCTCTGCGCCAGCTCTCCAGCGTGCGACAGTCCCTGTCAGCACGTTTCCTCGCGTGCCCTAGCCGTTCTCGGCAGCGTCTCTGGTTTTGTCCCTAGCCGAGTTCATTTCTTTTGGCAAGTGTTCCCTGGAATTCGTTTTGCCGTGCTTATCTCGGAGTTTCGACGTTCAACATCGACGACGTTGGGTCAGCATCATTTCGGGACATTACGGCTGGAATTATTCTTTCTTTAAAATATTTTCTGAGAGCTCTAGCCGAGCACCCGAGGTATAATTTCGCTGCCCGTTGCTTTCATTTTCAGTAGTCTGTGATGAAATCGGTCCCCGGATTCCCTTCGGAAAATCCGGTTAGCTGCGTATATTTTCGATTAGCTGCGTTAGATTTTTTTCCCTGTGTTTTATTTGCTGGTTTGGTGTGAATTGGTTGGATTATGGGATTCCCGGACATTTCGGGAAATTCGGTGGATTGGGAATTATTTTCTGTGGCTTGGGATTATTTTGGTGGATATTCTGTGGATTATTTGGGTTGGAAATATTTGCAGGTTTTTTCGTGGCACATTTCCCAGTTTTGGGTTTGTCCCGAAATAGAGGAAGTGCTGCCCAAATTTTTACAAAAAAACTATATTTAATTGATTTCAAAATTGGTTTTCGGAAATGAATTTTAAACTGATTTTTCGGGCGACGACCGTACCGGTCTGTGGGCCCCGACGAAATGCAAACGCACCGGTCCGACCGGGCGTTGAGGTATTAGCTGGATTTTGAGGAATGGACCGAGTCTGAGACTCTTAGCTTTCATTTTCAATTATTTTATTTAATATTTAGGCTATTTATTATAGATATTTAATTACTGCACTTTATTTAATAATTAAGTCATTTTTCTTTTATTTGACGTAAAAGATAATTGTACAGGGCATAAGCCCACTCTAGGATGTTTAGCTGTGCCATTGTATTGTGTAGCGTAGTTTTATTTTATTTTCTGGTGGATGTGATCTTGGGTGGTTTGTGATTAGACGTATAATCGTAGTTAGAGCGTAATTTACTGGTTAATTAAGAATTAATTAAATGGATAAAAATTAGTAAATAACTAGTTCATGATTTGTCATTAAAAGAAAACCATATTTTTATAAATATATTACAGAAACACAAAGTTTTCCAAAGTTAATTGATTATCGTGTTATTTCCAAATAATCCAGTTAACCGGCTTAATCGAACGCACATAGTTGCGACGTAAACGTTAGCTGTAGATTAATACAACTTAAAACCTGACTAGGACATGACTACTAGAGATTGCAACTAGCACACTTAGTCTGGTTATTCAGGAATCTAAGTCGAGTTCTCAACTGTAGGAATTCGAAAATTCACCTGACGTTCCTCCTCGGTATCAACCCGTCTCTCCAGTCATTCAATTGAGGCAAGTATAGTTTGTGTTAGTTTACAGTTATTTACTTAATCGTTTTACTGCATGTCTAAACCACGTCTCAAATACGAAACTCTCACCGAGAGTACTGTACTGTAACTACTGTAACTATTGGGGACTGGGGAATAGCGTAATGATTATGACCATACTGTAACAAAACCCCCTTATCCATTACTGTAACAAACCCAAGCCGGTCATATGTCATTACCTATTCAAATCACTGTTTTCTACTGTAACAAACATGTTTTAAAAACTGTTTAGGACTGCATGATTCTATTTCTTATTTAACTGTTTAATTAGCATGAATTGTACTTTGCTCCCTCCTGACTAGAGACAACATTTTAGGTAACACTGAGGATGACGAGCTATACTATAATAGCTACTATGACCCGGTTCTCTACCCTGCGACGGTACCAGAGCCGTCTCTGGAGGACGCTGATCCTGGGACCACTGAACCTGATGCTTAGATAGTTTCCCTTTCCTGCATCTTTCTTTTATTTGGAGTTTGTAGTTTTATTTTCAGCATTTTCCTTCCAGTTGTATCTCTGAATATTTTTTTATCAAATAAAGTTTCAATTCCGAATAGAACAGTTATGGCAAATGTACTTGTGTTGTTGTGAATACCTGCAATGGAACAGCTTACTGCCGCCGTCTCACCACGGTGCAGGCTGGGCATGGTCCGGTTCGACCCATTAAATTGGGATCGGGTCGTGACAGGCGGCGCTTACGGGACGTCGGGGGCGCGAAGGGAGCCGACGGGGGTCGGGGAAGCTCGGCGTGGTCGGCTCGGCAGGGGCGCAAGTTGGGAGAGTTGAGACTGATCTCTTCCAGTGAGTGAAGGAAATAGAGAGTGAGAGTTTACTCTCTGTGAAGTTGTTGGGGTTTGGAAGAAAGTTCTCTGTGAAGAGAGGAGTGGGGTGAGATGGAAGTAAATAAGGGGAAGTGGTTTGTGTACGTTGGAGAAAAGTGGGGGAAAGTAAAAGAACGTGTGGAGGAGAGAAAATATGGGCTGACCAAGTTTGTGGGTGCTGGTCCTACGGGACCAGCCAAAACTAATTTTATTTTTATTTTTTTATTTTTTTATTTTTTTATTCTTTTTATAAATCATTAACCCAACAGGTTTTGAAATGGGAAAGAAAGTGAGATTGGGTTTGGCTCAGGCCTGGGTCTGGGTCTAAATTCAAAAATCCCTGTTATTTTATTTTTTTTTCGAAATCCTTTGCACTCAAAAAAATATTTAATAATAATAATAATAATAATATTTAGTAATACTAATTATAACACTAAAACACTATTAATAATTAATTACAAAAATAAATGGGTTTCACAATCTTCCCTCCTTAGAAAATTTCGTCCTCGAAATTTAAAAGTAAGGTTAGGGATTACCTCAAGTCTCAAACTGGTACGGGTACTGCTCCCGCATCTGGTCTTCTCGCTCCCAGGTCGACTCGCCTGGTGAGTTGTGCCGCCACATCACTCTAACTATTGGCGTCACGGTGTTCCTGGTCCTCTTCTCGTCTTGGTCCAAAATTGCCACTGGTTTCTCCGGCACTGTGAGGCTGGGTCCAATCTCCAGCTCTGAATGGTCCAAGATATGGCTCGGGTCTGGGATGTAGCGTCTCAGCTGCGAGACATGGAAGACGTTGTGGACGCCTTCGAGACTTGGGGGTAGAGCCACCCGATAAGCCACTTCTCCAATCCTGCTAAGTACTTCAAATGGACCAATGTACCTGGGGCTCAATTTTCCTGCTCTGCCGAAATGGATTGTTCTTCTGGTAGGCGAGATCTTCACAAACACATTGTCACCTTCTTCAAACTCCAAAGGCCGTCTGCTGCAATCGGCCCAATGCTTCTGTCTGTCTTGGGCTATCCGGTGCTTGTCTCTGATCATTCTCACCTTCTCTGCTGCTTCGGTCACCATCTCAGGTCCAAGCAACACTCGTTCTCCGACGTCGTCCCAGGCAAGTGGAGTGCGGCAACGACGTCCATAGAGTGCCTCGAACGGTGTCATCCCGATGCTAGCTTGGTAGCTGTTGTTGTAAGAGAACTCTACCAAGTGCAAATGGTCTTCCCAAGACCCTCCAAATTCCAGGACGCAGGATCTCAGCATATCTTCTAGCGTCTGGATGGTTCTCTCCGATTGTCCGTCAGTCTGAGGGTGGTAGGCGGTGCTGAACTTCAGTTGGGTTCCCAAGCTGTCATGCAAACTCTTCCAAAAGTGAGATGTAAATCTAGTATCTCTGTCAGATACGATACTTACCGAACTCCATGAATCCGGTAGATGTGTCGCATGTACAGTGCTGCCAACTTCTCGGTGGATAAACCAACCTTGAAGGGGATAAAGTGAGCTGACTTCGTCAGTCGGTCCACTATAACCCAAATGGCATCCTTCCCTCCTTGGGATCGAGGCAGTCCCGATACAAAATCCATCGTTATGTGCTCCCATTTCCACTCCGGAATGTCAAGCGGCTGCAATAATCCTGCTGGTCTCTGTCTGCTGGCTTTAACTTGCTGACAAATTAAACACCTAGCCACATACCTGGATACGTCCTTCTTCATCCCGTACCACCATACTATAGTCCGCATATCCCGGTACATCTTGTTGGCTCCAGGGTGTATGGAATACTGCGACTGGTGTGCTTCTTGCATCAGCTCGTTCCTCAGTTTGCCAGCTGGTACGCAAAGCCTTGTACCATTCTTCAATGCTCCGTCGCTGGCGATTGAGAATCCTTCAAGTGTTCCTGCCAACACTTGGTCTCTAAGTTTGCAAAGCGTCTCATCTTGGAATTGTGTCTCCTTGATCCTGTCCATAAGACTCGAACGCACTTGCAACTGCATCAATGATGATTCAGCTCCTGGTACGATGGCTTCTCTTCCAAGTTTCTTCATCTCCTCCTCGGGCAGTACAATTTCCAATCCAAGCTTCTCCATGTCTTCCAGCAAATGGCGCTCCTTGGTCAAGAACATCGCCATTGGGTATCGACTAAGTGCATCTGCAACAACATTAGCCTTACCCGGATGATACTGCAGGTTGATATCAAAGTCCTTCATTAGCTCCAGCCATCGTCTTTGTCTCATGTTCAGCTCCTTCTGAGTGAAAACATATTTCAGACTTTTGTGGTCCGTAAATATTTCCACTCTCTCTCCATACAGGTAGTGCTTCCATAGCTTCAAAGCAAATATCACCGCTGCAAGCTCCAGATCATGTGTGGGGTAGTTCTTCTCATGAGTCCGTAATTGTCTAGATGCATAGGCAATTACTTTCCCGTGCTGTTGAAGAACGCAGCCCAGTCCTTTTCCGGAAGCATCACTATAGATTGAGAAACCGCCGGTACCTGCGGGTAGCGCAAGTATCGGCGCAGTTGTGAGCCTCTTCTTCAGTTCCTCAAAAGCTGACTGGCATGCTTCAGACCATATGAACTCCTCGTTCTTCCTGGTAAGCTTCGTCATTGGCTCCGCAATCTTGGAGAAATCCTTCACGAACTTCCGGTAGTAGCCAGCTAGTCCCAAAAAGCTCCTGATCTCTGCAACCGAGCTTGGTGCAGTCCACTTCTCAATAGCAGCTATCTTCTTTGGGTCCACCGAAATTCCTTTTCCTGTGACAACATGGCCCAAAAATTCCACTTTGTCTAAAAAGAATTCACATTTGGATAGCTTACCATAGAGCTTCTCCTTCCTCAAGGTACTCAGCACTTTTCTCAAGTGCTCTTCATGCTCTTCCTCCGTCTTCGAGTAGATCAGTATGTCATCGATGAAGACAACAACAAACTGATCCAGATATTCATGGAAAACCTTGTTCATGAGGTTCATGAATACCGCAGGAGCATTTGTCAGTCCAAACGGCATGACCAAGAATTCAAATTGTCCATACTTGGTGTTGAATGCCGTCTTGGAAATATCCTCCTTCCTGACCTTGATTTGATGGTAGCCTGATCTGAGATCTATCTTTGAAAATACCTTGGCTCCACTCAGTTGATCAAACAGGTCGTCGATCCGGGGCAGGGGGTACTTGTTCTTGATGGTGATGTTGTTCAGCACCCGGTAGTCGATGCACATCCGCACAGTTCCATCCTTCTTGGGCACGAACAAAACTGGTGCTCCCCAGGGTGAAGCCCCGTCTCTGATAAATCCTTGCGACTTCAGCTCGTCGATCTGATCCTTCATCTCCTTAGCCTCCTTGGGGTTGACTCTGTAGCATCCCCGAGAAATAGAGGAAGAGCCGGGTACTAGATCGATGTTGAATTCCATATCTCGATCTGGCGACAATCCTGGAAGACTATCTGGAAAGACGTCCATAAATTTCGTAATGATAGGGTGAGGAGGCCCGGGTTCTTCGGTGATAGAGGAGTAGGAAATACTCTTCATATCTTCCGGAGCCCGAGAGATTACAAACTCCGGTTCTCCTGGTGGGCTGAAGATTACACATCCTCGGTGACAATCTATCAGCGCATGCTGTTCACTTAACCAGTCCATCCCTAGGACTACATCATAGTTGGGCAGGGGCATCACTAGTAAAGGTGTTGAGAACTGATGGCCAGAGATAGTTATGGGACAATTACAAGCCTCAGTGATGGGTATGGGTCCACCACCGGTCATAACCCTACTAATCACCTTGCTAAGTCCCGAATCTATGTGGTGTACAGATATAAACTTGGATGATATGAAACTATGTGATGCACCCGAATCAAATAATGCTAGAGCAGGATGTGAAAACACATAAATGGAACCTGTGATGACATCAGCGGTGGGTTCCTGCTCTGGCTCCTGCTCATCAGCTGCTAGGGCAAAAGCTCGCCCAGTCTTCTGCTGGTGCTGTCCAAACTGTTGTTGCTGAGTAGGTAGGGGAGCTCTTTGCTGGTTGGTTCCGGTCCGGTGGGCTGACATGGGGCAGTCCTTCACTTGGTGGGTGGCAGACCCACAGACTAGGCAGTGTCCTAGCCTCTTCCTGCAGATGTTCGACTGATGCCCTGGCCTCTTGCAATAGTCACAGACAGGGATCTGCTTCTGGTGTGCTCTGTCATTGGTTCTCGCCTGATGATGATGCTGCTGGTGGTGCGAGGGCCTGTTGCTGTTGTTGTTGGGCCTCTTCTGACTACCCTGGAAGTTGCTAGTTCCAGGGTACTCCCTCTTGGATCGAGAAGGTTGGCTCTTCTCCACGTCCTGAGCTCGGATCAGGATCCTCTCATAGGTCTTAGCGCCACCTGCGATCACAGGGGTGCGAATCTCTTCTCGTAAGCCATACCTGAATCGCTCAGCACGATCCTTGGGGTCAGCTACCAGGTTCTGGGCAAAGCGGCTTAGTCGGCCGAACTCTGTCGCATACTCGCTGACCGTCATGTTTCCCTGCTTCAAGTTCTGGAATTGCCTCTCCATTTCCCGCATCTCCGATGTCGGAAAGAACTTCCTACGGAACAGCCTCTTGAAGGTGTCCCAGTCGAGCTGCTTGTCCTGGAGTCGAGGTTCATTCCGATACCAGGTGCTCGCCACATCTTGTAGTTGGAGTCCTACAGCTTCCGTCTTGAGGTCCTCCGGGAGTCGAGTGACGCTCAAGAGACGCTCCATATGGTCTAGCCATTCATCGACGTAGATGATACCCTCGATTCCTTTGAAAGGTCGAGGGTCTTGCTTCTTAAAGCTTTCTATATCTCCAACCTTCATGCAATAATACGCCTCTAATCAAAAGAATGGCCTTAAAGAAATATAACTTAACTCCTGAATCATGCTTACCTTGGCAGGTCGTGGCCCTGATGAAGTGGTTCCTCCTCTCTCGAGGGCAGCCGTAGCCACGTTGTGGGCATTCTCCATGCCTTCTCTCATAATCGCGGTCTGCTCGCGATGGGCTTCAACTTGGGCAGCAGTCTGCTCTCTGTGGGCTTCTGCTTGAGCTCTCTGTGCTTTAAGCACTCCTCGTAGCCTTCCCACTGGGTCAGTGGGATCCACGGGCACTGGTGGGGCAGCTGGTGCGGCCACTACCGCAGGGGTCTGCGGCTCAGCCCGAGAATGTGCCGGTTCTGCCGCTTGCGCTGTGGAAGCGTAAACGGGCCGGGGAGCTGGTGCAGCATGAGGACGGTCTGTCAGCTGCAAGGGAGGTGGGTCCCGGCGTGCTTGAGAAGGGGTGTGATCAGTTGATGACACCTCATCTTCAGCAGGGCCGGATCGGGTAGTCTTTCCTTTGGCCATGATCTGGAAGGTTTAGGGTACATACATAAGCAAGGTATCATACCAGTCTATAATCAAACAAAAATATTTATTTATATAATTCGGTCCTATGTTGTGACAAATCAATGTTCTTGTGTTCTAGTTATTTCTAGGTATGTTTTCCTAAGTTGTTGTATGACCTGCATGGGCCACCACTGAAAACATGTCACGACCCGATCCCAAATAATTGGGTCGAACCGGATCATGCCCAGCCTGCACCGTTGTTGAGACGGCGGCTGTAAGCTGTTCAGTAGCAGGTAACCATACAACACAACTATTTGTCACAACTCAACATCGGAAATAAACTTTATTAAACTTCAAATTTTAAATACAAAATGGAAACATTGTTCTGAAAATAAATAACAGAATTTGGAAATAACAAAAATGCAGGAAAGGAAATCTATCTATCGGCCGGATCATCGGCCTCAGTCCCAACGTCCTCCTGTGGGGACTCTGGCAGCACAACTGAGTACAACACAGGGTCGTAGTAGCTGTTGTAAAACCGATCTGTATCCTCAGTATCCCCTAAAAATATATCTCCAGTCAGGAGGGAGCAAAGTACAATTCATGCTAATTTTAAACAGTTAAATTAAATAATAGAATCATGCAGTTCTAAACAGTTTTAAACATGAACAGTTTGTTACAGTAAAACAGTGATTTGAACAGGTAATGAAATATGACCGGCTTAGGTTTGTTACAGGAATGGATAAGGGGTTTTGTTACAGTATGGTCATAATCATTACGCTATTCCCCAGTCCCCAGTAGTTACAGTACTCTCAGAGAGAGTTTCGTGTTTACATCGTGGTTTAGACTTGCAGTAAAGCGATTAAATAAATAACTGTAAACTAACATAAACTATACTTGCCTCAATGGAAATGACTGGAGAGGTAGAAGACTTCGAGACAGGTAATTAGAGTCGTCCTCGAATTCCTACATTCGAGAGATAGACTCAGATATCAGGTTCACCAACTTAGCTATGCTAGTTGAAATCTCTATTTGCGTCCTAGTCCAATTTTAGTTCTTTAATTAACCAAACACAGAAAACACGATTATTTGGTGCGTTGATTTAATACGAGGGAAAATGGTCATTTTAACATTGAATTCGAGAAAACATCGTCGATGCCAGATTATTAGGAAAACTTGGTAATTTTATAAATATAATTATAAAGCTAATTTTTCTTATTTTAGTGAGAAATACGTGATTTTTAATTATTAATAAACTTGTCAATTTTAGGTGAGAAAATATTAATTAATTTTATACAAAAATACTTTTTAGTCAATTTAATCGTTAAATAATAAAAACTCGCAAAACCAGAAAAGACAAGAAAATCTAAGCTATTACAGTTACAGACCACAGCCAGCTGGGCTTATGTCCATTACAATTTATTTACATAAATTGAAATAAGACAAACCGCCGTTAGTCCTAAACTGAAATATTAAATAAGAGTTAAACAGAAATAAATAATAAAAATAAGGATAAATTATAAGTCTCAGATATGGTCCGATCCTCATTTTGGCTAATTGCCTCAACGTCCGGGCGGGGCCGGTTTCGTTTGCACTTAGCCGGGTCCATTGACCGATACGGTCGTCACCCAAAATCAAATATCGAATAAAATTCCGAAATTCATTTTAAATTCATTTTTAAAATAATCCAGAATTTACGGAAAAATTCGGCATCATCTCCTCTGTTTTTGGTCAACCCAAAAACTGGAAAATGGCGCCGATAATTTCCTGCAAATCCCAAACCAGGGAAAAATCCAAATTTTTATATATATGAAAATCCACAACCAATCCACAGAATAATCGGGACGACCCGAAATAATTTCGGAAGTCCGATTCCAATTCCATAAATCACAGAACGCTACCGGAAAAATCCGGAAAGCTAAAACATACCAAAAATCCATTCCCGAGATATTCCGGGAATCCAAAACAATTCACAGGACCTTTCCGAAAGTCCCGGAAAATTACGACGTCGCTAAAACCGAGTTTCCAAAGGGAATCGGGGACCATTTCATCATCGACTAAAATAATAAAATGAGCGGGACAGGGGGTTATACCTCAGATTGCTCGGCTAGAGCTCTCAGATGAAAAATAGAAAGAAAATGAGCTCCGACAGCGAAAGTATTCCCAAAAACAGCGCTGAAATCAGCAGCGTCGACAAAGGACGCTGAAAACTCAGAAGCTAGGGCACGGCCAGGGGTGTTGGCCAGAGAAGTTGGCCGGAGAGGCGCGCAAGGGGGCGCGGGGGTGCTCGGCAAAAAGGACAGCGAGCCACCGGGGTGGTCGGCCGGAAGGAGATCGGCCAGAGGGGGATCGCCGAGGGAAGCTCGGCAGGACAGGGGCTAGGTCGGCCGGGGAGTCGCCGGAGAGACAGCGGCCAGGGGCGGCGCCGAAGGGGTTCGGCGGGGTGGCCGCGCAAGGGGCCGGCGGGTTCTGACCCGGAGGGGGCCGGCGGCTCGGCCGCGCAAGGGGCGGCGCTCAAGGGACGTCGGGGGCGCGAAGGGAGCCGACGGGGGTCGGGGAAGCTCGGCGTGGTCGGCTCGGCAGGGGCGCAGGTTGGGAGAGTTGAGACTGATCTCTTCCAGAGAGTGAAGGAAATATAGAGTGAGAGTTTACTCTCTGTGAAGTTGTTGGGGGTTTGGAAGAAAGTTCTCTGTGAAGAGAGGAGTGGGGTGAGATGGAAGTAAATAAGGGGAAGTGGTTTGTGTACGTTGGAGAAAAGTGGGAGAAAGTAAAAGAACGTGTGGAGGAGAGAAAATATGGGCTGACCAAGTTTGTGGGTGCTGGTCCTACGGGACCAGCCAAAACTATTTTTATTTTATTTTATTTTTTTATTCTTTTTATAAATCATTAACCCAACAGGTTTTGAAATGGGAAAGAAAGTGAGATTGGGTTTGGCTCAGGCCTGGGTCTGGGTTCGGACTCGGGTCTGGGTCTAAATTCAAAAATCCCTGTTATTTTATATTTTTTTTCGAAATCCTTTGCACTCAAAAAAATATTTAATAATAATAATAATAATAATAATATTTAGAAATACTAATTATAACACTAAAACACTATTAATAATTAATTACAAAAATAAATGGGTTTCACACTAATAATTCAAATAAATTTTTAAATGGATATTATATTAAAAATAAAAAATAAAAACTTAGAAAAGTATTTAAATGAATCTCATATTTTTTATTTTTCAATTTGGAAATGTGTTGTACAGACCTACAAGAGGAGGCAAAAATAATGAAGAACGGAGCGAGGAGAAAATTTAGAAAGTGATTTTTTTTAATCTTGTATCCGTATCTTTAAAAAAATATTTTTTTTCTTATTAAGCCGTATGTCTTTTTTTCTGGTTATTTCTTATTGTACGGTGGCTATACAAATAATTAAACAACAAAATTCATTTATAGATGTAATTTAAAAATTTAATTATCTAATAATTTAAATCGATATTTATACTATTATATAATCCAAATACCAGGGGTATTTGGATGATATACTGCTCGAAGATGCTGATAAATAACGTTTTATTATTATAATTTTGTCATCTGAGTGATTTCTTATTGTTATTGGAAGATTAATATTTTTGTTGAGTAAGTTTGGTTGGATGTTTTCTTTGTTAAATAAGATTGTTTTAATATTTCTAACATATAAATTTTCCTATTGAAAATAATAATTTTAATAAATTTTTAAATAAGTTTGGTTGTATATTATCTTTGCTGCATAAAATGATATCACTATTTGTAATATGCGTTGCACACGCATCGCGTGTGCCATGACACTATTATATATATATATATATATATATATATATATATATATATATATATATATATATATATATATATATATAATATAAAAGTTTCACACTGAAACCTATACGTTTTCCTATTATATAAAAGATAAGATATGATTAGATGCAACGAGAGATTGACGACTAACTAGAGCCTCCCAAAAAAAGGAAGTTGTAGCAAGTTGTATTCTTTGCAACGTTAACCCAATATCTAATTGGAGGTAAAAGACCAATATAATTCCTACAAAATACAATATTTCTTTCTTATATCCTTAACCCTTCAATTTTCTAATTCCTTCACCATGTAACGGTTTAACTACAATAATTTAAGTTTGAATATTTTTTTCCATGTTGTTATATTACTCAGTTGATTTTTTTTCTTGCATTGTATATAAGTATTATTAATGTCATTTATGATATGTGTTATAATTTTTTTGACTTGCATTAAATAATAGTAATGTGACGTTTTACTTTTATTACTAAAAAAAATTATATAAATTTTTATTTAAAGTTTTTGTGGATATCTTTTGTCATAACACTAGCGAAATATTTTATTCTATAATACTGTATAATAAAGGTACACAAGTAAATTAATATATAATTAGACATCGAGTGTGTATATATATATATATATATATATATATATATATATGTATATATATATATATATATATATATATATATATATATGGGTTCTGATTAGTGAATTGGAACTCCAACCTCTAATTAGTGCCGCCTCCCATTAGGGGCTGTTTGGATAGATGTAACTCTTTGAAAGTGTGAACGTGACACTTACATCATGATGAGTTGCATGTCACTTGCAGCAAGTGACACTTTCCAAAATGTATTTGGATATAGTACTTTTTGTTTGTTGCAAGTGGAAGAAAAATGGATTTGGTGTTTGGATTATTGTTGAAAGTGGAGAGAAAAACAGTTTGGTTATTTAGATGGTTGTTGAAAGTCGATGTTGGTAACCCATAATTAAATTAAATACTATAATTATGTGAAACCCAATTTTTGTTAATTAATATTAGTATTATTATTATATTTATTATAATTATTAGTATTATTTTTTTGTGTGATAGAAAATAATTTCGAAAATAAATAAACATGGACTTTTGGATGTTGACCCAGACCCGAGCCCAGACCCGAGCCCGAACCCAGACCTGGACCTAATCCTATCTCTTAAATTCTGTTTTGTTATATATATATATATATATATATATATATATATATATATATATATATATATACATGACACTTTGAGCTAGTCCACGAAGGACCAGCACATGCCCCTCCCCTCCTTTCACTCCACGTTCACCTCTCCCCAAATTCTTCTCCACACCACAGAACCAATTCCCTCACTTCTTTTACTTAAGAACTAAATTCTCATTCCCCATTCCCTCATTCTTCATCAGAGAAGAAACTAACCCCTTCACCAACTCATCTCCTCTACTCCCTCTCCCTCACAATTCCCCTCAACCCCATCTTTCCCGAAACCCCCAACCGCGCGGACTCGGCGCCGCTCCGCCCGGCGCCCCCAGCAGCGGCCGCCCCTCCGGCCAACCCTGACGCCGGCGCCCCTAGCCCGGCCTCCCAGCGCGCCCCTTCGCCGGCAGCCCCTGCGCCCCGCGAGCCGCGCCCCGCCGGCCCACTCCCCGGCGCGCGACCCCTCCGGCGCCCGACCGCCCTTCGCCGGCCACTCCCGCCCGGCGTACCTCTTCGGTCGCCCCTCTTCGCCGGCACTGCCCTAGCCGGCCACTCCCCGCGGCCCCGCTGTTCGTTCTCCAACGTGCCCTAGCCGAGCCACTCTCAGCTCTCCGCTGTCTGGCCGAACCCCTTTTTGGTCAGCACGTTCTTCTCCTCCGGCGCTGTCCGCGTCCTGTCCGGGTTTCCGCGCGCCTTTCGTGCTCCGCTGTTTTTGAACAGCGTGTCCAGTGTCGTCCCGGATTTTCTCGACCTGCTGTTCGCGGATTTACTTCTTTATTTTGCATCTGAGAGCTCTAGCCGAGCAACCCAAGGTATAACCCCTGTCCCGTTCCATTTTTTATTATGTCTGTGATGAGATTGGTCCCCGATTCCCTCCTGAGAATTTGGTTTTTAGCGACGTCGTAATTTCGGAACCTTCGGAAAGGTTCTGTTGGTTGTTTTTCTTTTTCGAAACTTTTCGGAAAATGGATTTCGATATATTTTGGGTTTTCGGATTTTTTCGGTAGCATGCTGTGAATGTTTTGGTTGGATTCGGACTTCCGAACTTGGTTCGGGTCGTTCCGAATTAATCTGTGGAATGTTTATGGTTATCTTTATATATCTATATATTGGGATTCCCTGGTTTGGGATTTGCAGGAAAAAGATTGGCATATTTTCCAGTTTTTGGGTTGACCAAAAACAGAGGAGATGCTGCCGGATTTTTCCGTAAATTTAATTATATTTTAAAAATGATTTTAAAATGGATTTCGGAAATATATATTAAATATTTTGGATTTTGGGCGACGACCGTATCGGTCAATGGGCCCCGGCTAAGTGCAAACGAAACCGGCTTCACCCGGACGTTGAGGTATTAGCCTAGTTGACGATTGGACCATATCTGAGACTATTTATTATTTAATTTATTTTATTATTTACTTATTCATAGTTAATTATAGGAAGTTTAGACCTAACGACCGTTTCTGTCTTATTTCAATTTATGTAAATAAATTATAATGGGCATAAGCCCAGCTGGTTGTTGGTTCTGTAACTGTAATTTGGTAGTGTAGGATTTCTGGTTATTTGCTGATTTTGTGAGTTTTTTTAGCATACGAATAAATCGGATAAAAGTTATTTTCATATAAAAATTAATAAGTTTTTCTCACATAAAATCTACAAGTTTTAATATTAACTAACGATCATGTATTTCTCACAAAAAATAAGAAATTTAGTTTTATATTTATAGTTACTAAAATACAAAGTTCTAATCAAATAATTTGGTATCGACGGGTTTTCTAAAATACAAAGTTTAAAATGATCTTTCCCTCGTTATAAATTCAACGCACAAATAACCGTGTTTTGTTCGTGTTTTATTCGTATTTTATTAACAAAGAATTAAAATGGATTAGGACACAATTAGAGATTTCAACTAGCGTAGTCAGATTGGTAACCCTAGTTTCTGAGTCAATTTCTCGAATGTAGGAATTCGAGGACGATTCTGAATTCTCATCTCGAAGTCTTCATCCTCTCCAGTCCAGTCTATTTTTTGAGACAAGTATAGTTTGTGTTAGTTTTACAGTTATTTTAATAATCGCTTTACTGCAAGTTTAAACCACGATGTAAACACGAAACTCTCCCTGAGAGTACTGACTGTAACTACTGTAACTGATTGGGGACTGGGAGAATAGAGTAATGTTTATGACCACATCCAACTGTAACTTAGAATTGTATTAGCTTACCCCTCATACACACGGGGATAAGTCGAATCGTATCAATAGGATACAACTGTACAACCCAAGCCGGTCATATTCATTGCCTATTCAAATCACACTATTTTACTGCTAGAAAACTGTTCATTTCTAAACTGTTTAAAAGTGCATGATTCTATTATTTATTTTAACTGTTTAAATTAGCATGAATTGTACTTTGCTCCCTCCTGACTGGAGATACATTTTTAGGGGACATTGAGGATGCTGAGCTGTTATACAGCAGTTACTACGACCCAGTTCTGTACTCTGTAGTGCTGTCAGAGTCCCCATTGGAGGACGTTGGGACTGAGGCCGATGAGCTATAGTGCATGATTCTATTTTTAGGGGACAATGGTGCAGGCTGGGCATGATCCGGTTCGACCCAATTAGTTGGGATCGGATCGTGACAAATTAAATAGAAAAAATATTAACTATCATAATTAAATTGATATCACAAATAATTAATCAATTATTTACTTTTTTTATTATAACTGTCACTTCCCGTTCCCAGAATACGTATTTATTTAATATTTATCATGTATTTGTTCTGTATTTAAATTCTTCAATTTCGCGCTTATTAATTTTCCTGCATTTTATTTTCTGTTTTTCTTGGCTCTTGGTTCATTTCGGTTCATGGTAAACCAACTTGGTGTGGTTTGGTTCAACATAGAAAGGAATGGATGGCTTGGATTTGGTGGAGAGAATGAATGGTGGAGATCCACTTGACTTTGATATAAAAGTTCTTCTTTCATTCTCTCTCTTCATTCATTCACATTTACTTCTCCACCAAACCCTAACCCACTTGTGAGAGGCAAGTACATCTTGCACACCATGAGGGATTTCATGCATCCCCATTTATTTTTAGTCTATGTTGTTCATCTTCTCATCCTCTACAAGTTTAGGTCTTGAAGTTCTTGATTTCCATGGATGGTTGGGTGTAGATCTAAGTTTTAAGTTTTAGTTTTCGTATGGATTTTATGGTTTTGATCTATCAAACTCTGTTGTTTTCGAAAATAAGTGGTTCCATGTTGTAGAGAATTTAATTCTACTGAAGTTTGGCTTTTGAAAAGTTAGATTCCGATTTATTTTGAGAAAGTTATGGCCAAAACAATTTTAGTCAAACTTCTATGTTCATCTGCCGCATGAGACCGCATGTCGCAGTAGAGCCGCATAGATGTCGCGGTTGGGCCGCATGAGACCGCATGTCGCAGTAGCCGAATAGATGTCGCGGTTGGGCCGCATAAGGCCGCATGTCGCAGTAGAGCCGCATTGTAGTGTCCCGTCCCGCTCAGTCAATCGGAGGAATCGAAACGCCGACGGCGTTCGGACTTGGCCTTGCGACGGCCGTTGAAGACATCGCTCAGGTGGGGTAGTTTCGGTGAACTTGCCTCATCTTTGCCTTCACATAATAAATCGTGTTTTCAACTTGCACAAGTAGGCTTGAAGATAAAAGATACGAACCCACATAGCTAAAGGGAGTAATCCCGTCGAGTTGAATTGAGTTAGAATATGGAAACGTCCAATGGTCGGCTTAGAATTGATGCACGTCGTGATTTGAAAATGTCACTCGGTCCTTCATCCCGTGGCTTGGGAGAAGGAAGTTTGTTGAGTTAGCAAGTCATGATCGCAGCCTAAGTCATAGGCGTCGCCCGCATAAATGCTTGTTAAAGCATGCACGGTCCCATCGTCCAGGGCTTGGCATAGCCTTGGCTTGCCCCAGGAGTTAAGTTACGTCGCATGACTGCCGGCGTAAGTCCAAGTATCCAAATGACTTGGTCCTTCAAAGTTGAACGGGGCACGGCACGTTCCATCGAAGCAAGGCTCGACGCAGCCTTTGCTCGTTAAGTTGTAGGCTGAGTAAGTTAGGCAAAGTTATGTCGGTCGACCTAAGTCATTGTAAGTGCTGTCCCGCTCATTCTGCGGTTGACAGGTTAAATAGTCCCACGATCCCAAGGCCCGTCATATAAAGTATGACTTGGGCGATAACGTCACGTAGAACAGAAGTCGGATTGAGGCACGATGGCACGGTCCTAGTGTTTTAAGGCACGGGCCACAGTTGATTTATTGAGTTTGGAGAAAGGGGCAAGAAAGAAGAATGCTCGCGACTATAGGTCGTCGAGGCGGTTTCACAAGAAAGAAGAATGCTCGCGACTATAGGTCGTCGAGGCGGTCTCATAAGAAAGAAGAATGCCCGCGACTATAGGTCATCGTGGCGGACTCAGAATTGGAAAGTGTCGATCGCGTCTTGCATGGTCATTGGACAACTTGTCGACAAAGTGAGTTTCCCCGCATGGCAACCCGAGGCCTCGGAACCGCTGCGGGCATTGGGAAACATGCAACTTGTCGACAGGGTAAAAGTTTCCCCGCACGGCAAGCCCGAGGCCACGGGACCGTTGCGGGCATTGGGAAACAAAAGATAAACTGTGCTTTGCACGGGTTAGGCGGGGACTTGCAGCGGGGCTAGCTACCTTGCGCTGAAAGGGACGCCCGTCTAATAAAAGAAAGAGGAGTCCACTATGGCTCTGGGAGCCAGTGACCAAGTTCATATAGATGTCGGCAGATAGCGGCTAACCGCGTGTATGCCTTTGGAGTGAGTTGAGTTGAATATGTATGCAGTATGCAGTAAGAAAGACACAATGTCTGGGCCTAAGATTTGGCAACAGCGAAGGCGGCGTGCTTCGGCACGGGATGTGGCGTCGAGTGATAAGTCGTTGGATAGAGCGCTTGAGTTAGACTTGAACTGTTACGAGTTAAGTCAAGAAGGGCCGTAGGGCAGTTTTCTTGAAGTTACGTGAGTTATTGGGCACGGCCTCGAAATGCGAGGCACGGCACAAAGGAATTATAGCACGGTCGTAAGGAAATTGGGTACTACCGCGTAGTTGCGTCTCTGATTTTGGCCGAAAGGCAAGCACGACCTGATAGGTTACGTTGTTGGCACAAGAAGGGGTCTAGAGGCAAAGTATGAGTAACGTTGACCTTACAAGCTCGGGATGGTTTTGACACACAAGTTGCGCCAAGGCGCGGGTCCTAAAACTGAACCTAAGGCAAGACTAGAAAGACAATCGAAAGGGTTTTAAGCTGCACAAAGTAAATGAACGTGTAGATTTTGTATGGGTGGGCGAGAAGCTCACTCCACCAGTACAGTTGAGTACTGACACCCACACAGTGTTCATGTGCAGGCACAGATAGAAGCTCGTGGCACAGGGCTCGCTTGGATGTGTCGAGGCATGGAGTTCCTTGGCGATTCGAAGCGTGCAACCGCATGAAGTAAAGACTTATACTGGACATAATGTATGGACATCGCCTTCCGAAGCTTCCGCTGGATCATGACTTGTAATTTGAGAGATGAGAGAGAGCTGAGTGAACTTGTAAAATGTGAGAAGAGTGAGCTTGAGTGATTGTAATATTGGCCTTGCGCCCCCAATGTAACCTTTGTTCAATATCAATAAAGAGCTTCTTTTGAGTAACTTGTGTTTTGTTCTAAAATTCTGCTGCTATAAATTTAATGTCTCTGCTTGGGACTTCTGTGCGACGACCCCGTCGCAGCCGCTGAAATCGGCCGTTATGGAACCCGCCTTGCACGGGCGCAATCTAGGCTCGTGCGGCATCACGCCTTAGCGAGGACGATCGCTCCTACGGGAGCGGGGCGTGACATAATGGTATCAGAGCACGGCTTTACGTTCTTGGACTATCGATTGAATTCTTTAACTCGTTGCTTCCGTAAACTCTGAAAGTTGCTTCCGCATATTGAAATCGTTGGTGCGCTCTCTCTCAATTGTCCCACGGGATGTCCATACAATAAGTCTATCTATTTTGCAAAACGTTGGAGAACAGTTTTGATAACAAAAACAAAAGATGGGTTACGTAAGCACGGTTGGCTAAGTCGGGCTGGGCATATACACCAAAGTTGCGTCGACCTTAGAAAGGTCGAGTGCGGGAATTGAATAGCGTCGAGCTAGAATGAGTTGAACTCGATTGAGTAAAGTAAGATGAGTATCGATAGGGGTGCTATCGAGCGACGATATCGTCGGTGCGATATAGATAAGCGTGCTTGGGTTTTGAGGAATGGTTCGAACGGGATTCGAAGAAGTCGATTTTGAATCAAATAATAAGTTGAGGATTGGTTGAATGACTTCATTCCTGAGTGGTACATGCGATAGGCTCAGGAATGTCGAACGATGCGAATTAAGGAAAATAAGTTGGTCGATGACTTAAGATGGACGGATGAAGAATATATGAAATTGGTTGGAGAAAATTGATATCGTAAATGATTCGAGGGAAAATGATCGGAATTGGTGTTATGAATGTCGAGGAGACTATCCAGTTGGACGATAACATCATTCGCACGACTCGAAATTGGTTGCAAAGGAAGATCGTCAGGTTACGTATATCGTCGATGGTATTGAGGCGTATCAAAGATCGATATGCGATAACTCGGGGGTACTCTGACTCGGCGAAGGACGATCGTGCAAGTGTTATGGTTCGGTTGGATGCAATACTTAGGACTTTGGTTGAGATGAATGTTAGATGCAAATGAAGGTGTCTTGATGGTTACGCGAATAACCACAACGTCGACATTCTTGTCTTGCGCGAGCACAACTTTAGCCTCGCACATGCGTTGAGTCGGATTTGAGGCGATCGTTCCGCGTGAGCGCTGACATGGTGATTCATGTCGCGGGAACAATCGGACTCGGAAGATCAGGACGCGGCAACTTTGATTGTCTCGACTTGTCGGTTTGATGCGAAGGAAGATTCGAGGATGTTTTGACTTGTGATCGATGAATGAAATGAACTTGAGGATTGAGTAGGTCCAATCCGTGCATCGAGAATGAATTAGTCTAGACACAAAATAAGAGTTACGTCCCGATGAGAATGACTATCTCGCGGGAGCGTGCATGGTGATTCATGCCCACCGCGGTTAATCTGACTCGCGTGAGATCGGGGCGCAACACGTTGTTAAGCTAGACGACCTTGTGATCGGTTTCGTGAATTGGAATAGACGACTTCGGAAATGTAAAATGTGGATTATGGTTTAGCGGCGAATTACGTAGTAACATGCTTGACTTGGAAGGATTTGATAGGCAGATTATGTCGAACGTGTTCGAAGAGATAGACTATGCGAAATGGTTTGTTGAACGAGCGATATTAATATGTCGGAGAATTTGGTCGAACGCGAGTTGTTGTAGGATGGCTTTACCGAATGACTCGGACCCCGTACGACGAATGTTGGAATGTGCGTAGGAAATCGATGCTCGATGTTTAGAAATCGGAGTGATGCGAGCTTGGGTAGAAAAACCCGTACTATCAACTTGGTTTGACCTTAGGATGGGGTCAGTGTTGATATTGTTGTTTGGGAACTATGATTCCAATACTGACGAATGACTTTAGTCAAAAGACATGGCCTAGCGAATAGGCGGACGTCCCGGCCCAAAGCGATAGAAGTTATGGTGGCACCACTCGCGAGCTCGGTTGAGATGCATGTATATCAGGGACGTTTGAATACGTGCACGAATCCGACTCGAGTGGCGATGGCGGATTCTCTATCACAAGGCTTGGCTGAAATGCATGTATTTTGGGGACGCCTAGAATATGTGCACGATCCAACCAAGTGATATGTTGAATCAAGTGAGACTTGAGGAATGGAAAAGTGTTGAGGATTTTGAAATAGAGATTCGAAGAAAAGATTGAGGGTAGTACGAGCGTGGCTCGGATTGAGGAAACGCATAGGCGTAGTGTATGCGAGAGTTCTAGAAAGGCAAGTAAAGTGGTAAGTCAATAAGTAAGTACTCAGTAAGTCTCGAGGACGAGACTTGTTCTGAGTGGTGTATGTTGTAGTGTCCCGTCCCGCTCAGTCAATCGGAGGAATCGAAATGCCGACGGCGTTCGGACTTGGCCTTGCGACGGCCGTTGAAGACATCGCTCAGGTGGGGTAGTTTCGGTGAACTTGCCTCATCTTTGCCTTCACATAATAAATCGTGTTTTCAACTTGCACAAGTAGGCTTGAAGATAAAAGATACGAACCCATATAGCTAAAGGGAGTAATCCCGTCGAGTTGAATTGAGTTAGAATATGGAAACGTCCAATGGTCGGCTTAGAATTGATGCACGTCGTGATTTGAAAATGTCACTCGGTCCTTCGTCCCGTGGCTTGGGAGAAGGAAGTTTGTTGAGTTAGCAAGTCATGATCGCAGCCTAAGTCATAGGCATCGCCCGCATAAATGCTTGTTAAAGCATGCACGGTCCCATCGTCCAGGGCTTGGCATAGCCTTGGCTTGCCCCAGGAGTTAAGTTACGTCGCATGACTGCCGGCGTAAGTCCAAGTATCCAAATGACTTGGTCCTTCAAAGTTGAACGGTGCACGGCACGTTCCATCGAAGCAAGGCTCGACGCAGCCTTTGCTCGTTAAGTTGTAGGCTGAGTAAGTTAGGCAAAGTTATGTCGGTCGACCTAAGTCATTGCAAGTGCTGTCCCGCTCATTCTGCGGTTGACAGGTTAAATAGTCCCACGATCCCAAGGCCCGTCATATAAAGTATGACTTGGGCGATAACGTCACGTAGAACAGAAGTCGGATTGAGGCACGATGGCACGGTCCTAGTGTTTTAAGGCACGGGCCACAGTTGATTTATTGAGTTTAGAGAAAGGGGCAAGAAAGAAGAATGCTCGCGACTATAGGTCGTCGAGGCGGTTTCACAAGAAAGAAGAATGCTCGCGACTATAGGTCGTCGAGGCGGTCTCATAAGAAAGAAGAATGCCCGCGACTATAGGTCATCGTGGCGGACTCAGAATTGGAAAGTGTCGATCGCGTCTTGCATGGTCATTGGACAACTTGTCGACAAAGTGAGTTTTCCCGTATGGCAACCCGAGGCCTCGGAACCGCTGCGGGCATTGGAAAACATGCAACTTGTCGACAGGGTGAAAGTTTCCCCGCACGGCAAGCCCGAGGCCACGGGACCGTTGTGGGCATTGGAAAACAAAAGATAAACTGTGCTTTGCACGGGTTAGGCGGGGACTTACAGCGGGGCTAGCTACCTTGCGCTGAAAGGGACGCCCGTCTAATAAAAGAAAGAGGAGTCCACTATGGCTCTGGGAGCTAGTGACCAAGTTCATATAGATGTCGGCAGATAGCGGCTAACCGCGTGTATGCCTTTGGAGTGAGTTGAGTTGAATATGTATGCAGTATGCAGTAAGAAAGACACAATGTCTGGGCCTAAGATTTGGCAACAGCGAAGGCGGCGTGCTTCGGCACGGGATGTGGCGTCGAATGATAAGTCGTTGGATAGAGCGCTTGAGTTAGACTTGAACTGTTACGAGTTAAGTCAAGAAGGGCCGTAGGGCAGTTTTCTTGAAGTTACGTGAGTTATTGGGCACGGCCTCGAAATGCGAGGCACGGCACAAAGGAATTATAGCACGGTCGTAAGAAAATTGGGTACTACCGCGTAGTTGCGTCTTTGATTTTGGCCGAAAGGCAAGCACGACCTGATAGGTTACGTTGTTGGCACAAGAAGGGGTCTAGAGGCAAAGTATGAGTAACGTTGACCTTACAAGCTCGGGATGGTTTTGACACACAAGTTGCGCCAAGGCGCGGGTCCTAAAACTGAACCTAAGGCAAGACTAGAAAGACAATCGAAAGGGTTTTAAGCTGCACAAAGTAAATGAACGTGTAGGTTTTGTATGGGTGGGCGAGAAGCTCACTCCACCAGTACAGTTGAGTACTGACACCCACACAGTGTTCATGTGCAGGCACAGGTAGAAGCTCGTGGCACAGGGCTCGCTTGGATGCGTCGAGGCATGGAGTTCCTTGGCGATTCGAAGCGTGCAACCGCATGAAGTAAAGACTTATACTGGACATAATGTATGGACATCGCCTTCCGAAGCTTCCGCTGGATCAAGACTTGTAATTTGAGAGATGAGAGAGAGTTGAGTGAACTTGTAAAATGTGAGAAGAGTGAGCTTGAGTGATTGTAATATTGGCCTTGCGCCCCCAATGTAACCTTTGTTCAATATCAATAAAGAGCTTCTTTTGAGTAACTTGTGTTTTGTTCTAAAATTCTGCTGCTATAAATTCAATGTCTCTGCTTGGGACTTCTGTGCGACGACCCCGTCGCAGCCGCTGAAATCGGCCGTTATGGAACCCGCCTTGCACGAGCGCAATCTAGGCTCGTGCGGCATCACGCCTTAGCGAGGACGATCGCTCCTACGGGAGCGGGGCGTGACACGCATAGATGTCGCGGTTGGGCCGCATGAGACCGCATGTCGCAGTAGAGCCGCATAGATGTCGCGGTTGGGCCGCATGAGGCCGCATGTCGCAGTAGAGCCGCATAGATGTCGCGGTTGGGCCGCATGTCGCAGTAGCCGCATATGATGCCGCGAATGAGCCGCATGGGGCACATGTCGCTGTTGAGCCGCATGGTGTCGCAGTTGGGCCGCATGGGGCACATGTCGCAGTTGAGCCGCATGGTGTCGCAGTTGGGCCGCATGAGCTGTATGTCACAGTTGAGCCGCATATGGTGTCGCAGTAGGGCCGCATGAGCCGCATGTCGCAGTAGGTCCGCATGCATGTCGCAGAATAGGCCACATATGCCTATTTTGGTTGTTTCTGACTGTTATATGTCCTATTTTGACTGAATTATGGCTAGAATTTCTTTCAACTCCCAACATAAAAGTTGTAGATCTTTTTCTTGGCTTCAAGAATGTGTTACCAACTATTTTATGCTAGTTATAGACTCGACCATGCTTAATACTAATTTGACTTTCATGCCTTGTCACGAATTGACCCCGACTGTTACTTTGACTAATAATTGATCATGCGTTCCTAGTTGGAACTAAGAGACTGGCTAGTCGTCTTATTGAATTGAATGAATGAGACACGTTCATATTAATTATGAACTATTGTAATCGACTGGCTGATCCCGAATATTGACATACAGGCACATGCAGGCTTCAATTTATTTATTTATTTATTTATTTATTTATTTATTTTACAAAAGCAGCATGTGTACTTTATGGTCAAGGCATGATTACTCCGTGGTTAGTTCTGATTGTTGTATTACGCTATGTAAGACCTGCAACCTAACCGCACTGGTATCGTTGTAGAGTTGTGCATATCGTACCCCGTACGAAAGTACTCATTTGAATGACCATGACCCACGGCATGGGATTTTACTTAACGTAGAGACTATTAAGTTAAATAAAATAATGATTGCATGGAGAGAATGGATTCCCGAGTTCTTACATGGCTGCCCTCTTGGGACTAGTAGTGCCCGACAGGCCGGCTGGTCCCCACAGATACTGCAAATCTGCCACACGGGCAGGGAGCGGTATCTGATTATATTATCTATTGTATATTGTATATTGATGACGGGCGTCCTGCTGGGACTCGTCTAATTCATGATTGGCGCAATTGATTGACTGGGTAAACTAGCCTTGCTTGCACATAGTAAGAACTGAGGAATCTCTATTATATAATTCCAGGATAACTTGGAACTCACAGTAGCAAGCCGTAGTAGTTGAATGGCCGTTTAAATTAATTTGTTTGTGTACTGTATGTCCTCTGTTACCTAACTGAGATGATCAGAATGTCAGGACATGACGTGCCAACTTCTGTCCTTGTTTGGTTGGGAGGTTGGTTCGAAGTGTCGTGATACTATGTGAATCCCAGTAGAAAGCAGAGATCTATTTATCATATTTTCTCATTACTGGTTTTAATCCCTTATATCGTGCTTCCTTGCGGTACTTGCTGTTAGAGGTCTAACCTCTCTGGTTTTGCATGGCCAGATTTAGAGCCGGTCCCCGAGGATCCAGCTTACTTCTTCCTCCACGATGGTCAACACTAGAGGGATGATCGCAGGAGGGCTCGAGTAGGTTTTCTTACTTCCCCGCTCGTTTTGTTAAATACTTTATACTTTGCCGTTTGGCACCGACATGTTAGTCGGATTGTCTTGTACCTACTTTTGCATAATTGTAACTAAGTCAGGCTGCAGCTGATAACAATTGTGTATACTGACTACATCATCTGGCTGTGTTTTGTAAAGCCAGATATCAAGAACATTTTGACTGAGCGTTTGGGACGTCTTACTGCTTTATCTTACATGTTCTCTATTTCTGTTTCTTGTTTGAATGATTGAGACAATAGATGTGAAGTGACCATAGGAGACTTTCATGTAGTATGCACCCCCTCGTCTTGTTAGACAGCATTGATCGTATTATACGGTATTCATCTACCCGTAATACGTAGCTGGCTGAGTCATTCCCCCGCTCTCCAGTATTCTGGTTCTGGGGCGTGACAAGGTTTTAGTGGTGGCCCATGCAGGTCTGATTTCAGACTTGTGGGGTGTTTTAATTTATAGGATGTCTCAATCACACATGTTTCCCCTTGATCTCATGATTCGTTACTTTCGACTCTAGCTTGACATTCCGGTATCCTTTGACTTCATTGATCTTTCCAGTCCGATCGTTTGATTGTTCTCTTGTCCCTTTTCTTAGGGGCACCTCGTCCGCATCTGTCAGGACTGGGCAACAACAACAAGGGCAACACGGACAACCTGACCATGTTGGTCAGCAACAAGGGCCGGTACTAACTCAAGAGACCATCAAAGAAGAAGTAATAGTGGAAGCAGCAACTGGACCGCAATATCCGGATGTTCCACCACCACCAATAGTTCCACCTACCCCTGTGGAGTTGGACACACCAGCCCTTCTGGAAATCATGAGAAGGATGATGGCTACTCAACAACACCAGATGTTAGCCCAGCAGCGCATGCATGCTCAGTTGCAAGAGCAGAATGTACTACTCAACCAAGGATTACAGACGGCATTGGAAAGAGGGGCGAGGCCAGATTCAGGAGCGTCAGCCCGGTTTTGCAAGTACAACTCCCGCCGTTTCGAAGGTACGGAGGATGCCATCTCAGCAGATGCATGGCTTAAGGATATCGAGGCTATTCTGACAGCAGCTAAGGTGCCGCCAGAAGAACGTGTGGATCAAGTGAAGTTGTTACTTCAGGATCTCGCACGTGATTGGTGGGAATCAGAGAAAGTAGGTATCAGACGTCCCGTTGCTTGGGACGATTTCACAGCAAGATTCAAGACGAAGTACTATGGAGTTGTGGCGCAGTTTGAGCTACAACAGAAGTTTATCAACCTCAAGCAGGCCGACAAGACGGTAGATGCTTACGCAGCGGAGTTCTGCAGATTGAGTAGGTTCGCCCCAGAGATGGTAGCGACAGAGAGCCAGAGGGCTATAAGATTTTAGCAAGGGTTTCATCTTGAGCTCTTGCAATTGATAGAGGGGCACAACTATCAGACTTTCGACGAAGTGTTAACGGCAACCCGAAGGCATGAGATCACCATTCAGAGGCTTGCGGCAAGGACTGGGGGTCAGAAGAGATCTCACAGTCAGATTGAAGGAGGAGGGGGAACAGCGCTCCGGACAACAGCACCACCCCCTGGCATTCGTATCCACGATGTGGCGATACGAGGGCCAGCACCACCATCCAGGCAGCAACAACAGCAACAGAGGAAGAACCAGCAACCCCCGGCAGGCTGCACTTATTGTGGGAAGGTAGGACACACTAGAGATGTGTGTCGGACATTGAACGGGCTGTGTTTAATATGTAGAAATCCAGATCATCGGGTTACCACATGTCCCATGAATTCAAGGTCAGGAGGACCAGCGCAGCAGTTTTCTGCTCTGCCAGCACCAGGGGCAGGACAGTATCGAGGACCAGCAGTGGCAGTGAGACCATTGGCCCAGCGTCCGTTAATGCCGCAAGCTCAGATGTTTCGGCAGCAGGGACCGCCGATGCAACAGCACCAGCATAGACCACCCCAGCATCATCAGGGAAGGGGCCAGCAGCAGCACCAGGCTAGGCCACAGCATGGGAACCAACAAGGAGGTCGAGGGCAGGCATTCACTCTGTCCTTGGAAGAGACATTAGCATCGGAAGATGTTGTGGCAGGTAACATTCTCGTCGCCTCATATCCTGCAGTAGCATTGTTTGATTCAGGAGCATCACACTCATTTATATCTGCACAATTTGCGACACGGCTAGGAATGGAGTTCGTGGCATTGCCAGGGAGGCTGAATATACTCACTGGTAATGGGCTCGTAGGAGTTAGTAGAGTTATTCTAGCGTGTAGCATTGTAGTTTGCGGGCATTCCTTACCCACCCAGTTGATAGAATTTCCTGTTGGAAATTTCGACGTTATCTTAGGCATGGACTGGCTGAAAGATAGTCATGCAACAATAGATTGTCGTAGAGGGAGTGTATCTTTTGATATTCCAGGCATGGAGAGATTCACCTTAGTCAGATCAGAGGCAACTCAGCAAGAGCAGGGAGTAATAACGACAATGGAAGAAGTTCAAGTTCCGAAGGTAGTTGAAGAGTTTCTAGACGTATTTCCTGAAGAACTTCCAGGTCTACCACCGGTTAGGGATATTGAGTTCAGTATAGAACTGGCACCTGTAACTAAACCGATATCAGATCGAGTTTACAGAATGGCAGATTCAGAGCAGGCCAAGGTATATCAGCACATAGAGGAACTGAAGGAGAAGAAGTTCATCCAAGCTAGCATATCGCCATGGGCAGCACCAGTGGTACTTGTAGGAAAGAAGGATGGATCATCCAGATTGTGTATTGATTACAGGAAGCTTAACACGACAACAGTAAAGAACAAGTACCCATTACCCAGGATCGACGACTTATTTGATCAGTTGAGCAGGGCTAGAGTTTTCTCCAAGATAGATCTTCGTTCAGGGTATCATCAAGTGAGGGTTCGAAAGGAGGATATTCCCAAGACAGCATTCAGGTCGAAGTATAGGCATTATGAATTCTTGGTAATGCCGTTTGGTTTGACCAATGCTCCAGCAATATTTATGGACTTGATGAACCGCATCTTTATGCCATACCTAGATCAGTTTGTCGTGGTATTTCTCGATGACATTCTTGTGTACTCTGCCAGTGAAGAGGAGCATGAAGACCACCTCAGGACAGTATTGTAGGTTCTGAGGGAGAACCAGTTGTATGCCAAGCTCAGCAAGTGTGAGTTCTGGACGGATCATATTTCATTTTTGGGTCATATCATATCAGGAGCTGGAGTAGCAGTAGATCCCAAGAAGGTAGAAGCAGTAGAGAGCTGGCCAGTACCCAAGACCGTAGCTGATGTACGAAGTTTCTTGGGATTGGCAGGATATTACAGGAGATTCGTATCGGATTTTGCAAGACTTTCAGTACCCATGACCCGCTTGACACGGAAGGATGTGCCATTCGTCTGGTCGGTAGAGTGCCAGACATCATTTGACACCTTGAAGCAGAAGTTGATATCAACGCCTATTCTTACATTGCCAGTTGGACCCGGAGGTTTTACAGTATATTGTGATGCGTCAGGTAAAGGACTTGGATGTGTCCTCATGCAGCATGGGAAGGTGATAACATATGCATCTAGGCAGCTTCGGGACCACGAGAAGAATTACCAAACTCATGACTTGGAGTTGGCGGCAGTAGTATTTGCTTTGAAGCTATGGAGGCATTACTTATATGGTGATCGAGTGGATATGTACACGGACCATAAAAGTCTGAAGTACATCTTTACTCAGAAGGAGCTGAACATGAGACAGAGAAGATGGTTGGAGTTGATCAAGGATTATGACGTGGAGCTTCAGTATCATCCAGGCAAGGCTAATGTGGTAGCAGACGCTCTTAGCAGGAGAGGCGGCACATTTATGTTGACAACACAGAAGCACATTTTAGAAGACCTTCAGGAGATGGGCATCGAGGTTATACTTCCTAGTGATGTAGGAATTCTGGCGAGTCTACGAGTTCAATCCGACTTGGTAGATAGGATCAAGGCAGCTCAGGCACAGGACCCAAGGATTCAGAAACTTAGGGCAGAATGTGAGTCAGGACTCAGGAAGGAGATGCAGATTCATGAGGATGGTACACTTAGGTTTGGGTCATGTCTATGTGTGCCTAGTGGAGATATCAGACAGGAGGTTATGACAGAAGCTCACAGTTCTCAGTATTCTGTACACCCTGGAGGGACCAAGATGTACCAAGATATCAAGCAGCACTTATGGTGGAATGGGATGAAGAGGGAGATAGCTAGATTCATTTTCCGTTGCTTGGTATGTCAGCAAGTGAAGGCAGAACAGCAGAGGCCAGCTGGATTATTACAGCCACTTCCTATCCCGGAATGGAAGTGGGTGCACATCACAATGGACTTTATGACCGGTTTACCGAGATCACCAAGTGGTAAAGATGCTATTTGGGTGATAGTAGATCGGCTTACAAAGGTGGCACACTTTCTCCCTTTCAGAGTAGGGCAATCTACAGAAAAGTTGGCAGAGTTGTATATGCAACAGATAGTCAGACAGCATGGAGTCCCTGTCAGTATTGTGTCCAACAGAGATATCCGTTTAACATCACATTTCTGGAAGAGCTTACATCATAGTCTGGACACCAAGTTAAGATTTAGCACGGCTTACCATCCACAGACGGACGGGCAATCAGAAAGGACAATTCAGACCTTAGAAGACATGTTACGAGCTTGCACTCTAGATTTTGGAGGATCTTGGGAAAGCCACCTGCACTTAGTTGAGTTCTCATACAATAACAGTTATCAAGCCAGTATCCAGATGGCGTCATTTGAAGCACTATATGGTAAGAAGTGTAGATCGCCACTAGCATGGGATGATATCGGGGAGAGGAAGATGTTAGGTCCAGAAATAATTGTTCAGACAGTTGAATTGGTCAAGGGAATTAGAGAGCGACTTCGAGTTGCACAGGACCGACATCGTCATTGGGCGGACCAGCATCGTAGACCGCTAGAGTTTTCTGTTGGAGACCACGTGTTCTTGCGAATCTCACCTACCCGTAGGGTCATTAGATTTAGCGTTCGCGGGAAGTTGAGTCCGCGATACGTAGGACCATTCGTTATCCTTGATAGGGTAGGCGATGTTGCTTATCGTTTATTCCTTCCACCTTCGTTACGAGAGGTGCATGACGTGTTTCATGTATCTCAATTGCGAAGGTATGTATCGGACCCCAGCCATATCCTTGATCATTCTGAGTTGGTTGTTGGTACCAACTTGTCTTACGAGGAGCAGCCGGTGTCCATTTTGGACCGGAGAGAGAAGATACTCAAGAACCGAACAATTAGCCTTGTCCGGGTTGCTTGGGGTCATCACTCATTAGGAGAGTCAACGTGGGAACGTGAGGATGATATCCGATCACGGTATCCACATCTGTTTGACTCACAAGGTATATTTCTTCCCGTATACCTTGATTGCCTTAACCCCTCATGCTTGTCACCTCATAGATAGAACTACTTGATATCGTAGATTGTTAATATAGATATGTTATCTGCTAGTTAAACATTGAAGAATGATTGCTTGCTCAAGTTTCTTGTACCTAGATCAGCTCGGTTTTTCCTATCCTGCTTGGATTTGAAATTCCGAGGACGGAATTTTTTCTAAGGAGGGTAGAGATGTCACTTTCCGTTCCCAGAATACGTATTTATTTAATATTTATCATGCATCTGTTCTGTATTTAAATTCTTCAATTTTGCGCTTATTAATTTTCCTGTATTTTATTTTCTGCTTTTTCTTGGCTCTTGGTTCATTTCGGTTCATGGTAAACCAACTTGGTGTGGTTTGGTTCAACATGGAAAGGAATGGATGGCTTGGATTTGGTAGAGAGAATGAATGGTAGAGATCCACTTGACTTTGATATAAAAGTTCTTCTTTCATTCTCTCTCTTCATTCATTCACATTTACTTCTCCACCAAACCCTAACCCACTTGTGAGAGGCAAGTACATCTTGCACACCATGAGGGATTTCATGCATCCCCATTTATTTTTAGTCTATGTTGTTCATCTTCTCATCCTCTACAAGTTTAGGTCTTGAAGTTCTTGATTTCCATGGATGGTTGGGTGTAGATCTAAGTTTTAAGTTTTAGTTTTCGTATGGATTTTATGGTTTTGATCTATCAAACTCTGTTATTTTCGAAAATAAGTGGTTCCATGTTGTAGAGAATTTAATTCTACTGAAGTTTGGCTTTTGAAAAGTTAGATTCCGATTTATTTTGAGAAAGTTATGGCCAAAATAATTTTGGTCAAACTTCGATGTTCATCTGCCGTATGAGACCGCATGTCGCAGTAGAGCCGCATAGATGTCGCGGTTGGGCCGCATGAGACTGCATGTCGCAGTAGCCGCATAGATGTCGCGGTTGGGCCGCATGAGGCCGCATGTTGCAGTAGAGCCGCATAGATGTCGCGGTTGGGCCGCATGAGACCGCATGTCGCAGTAGAGCCGCATAGATGTCGCGGTTGGGCCGCATGAGGCCGCATGTCGCAGTAGAGCCGCATAGATGTCGCGGTTGGGCCGTATGTCGCAGTAGTCGCATATGATGCCGCGAATGAGTCGCATGGGGCACATATCGCAGTTGAGCCGCATGGTGTCGCAGTTGGGCCGCATGGGGCACATGTCGCAGTTGAGCCGCATGGTGTCGCAGTTGGGCCGCATGAGCTGTATGTCGCAGTTGAGCCGTATATGGTGTCACAGTAGGGCCGCATGAGCCGCATGTCGCAGTAGGTCCGCATGCATGTCGCAGAATAGGCCGCATATGCCTATTTTGGTTGTTTCTGACTGTTATATGTCCTATTTTGACTGAATTATGGCTAGAATTTCTTTCAACTCCCAACATAAAAGTTGTAGATCTTTTTCTTGGCTTCAAGAATGTGTTACCAACTATTTTATGCTAGTTATAGACTCGACCATGCTTAATACTAATTTGACTTTCATGCCTTGTCACGAATTGACCCCGACTGTTACTTTGACTAATAATTGATCATGCGTTCCTAGTTGGAACTAAGAGACTGGCTAGTCGTCTTATTGAATTGAATGAATGAGACACGTTCATATTAATTATGAACTATTGTAATCGACTGGCTGATCCCGAATATTGACATACAGGCACATGCAGGCTTCAATTTATTTATTTATTTATTTATTTATTTTACAAAAGTAGCATGTGTACTTTATGGTCAAGGCATGATTACTCCGTGGTTAGTTCTGATTGTTGCATTACGCTATGTAAGACCTGCAACCTAACCGCACTGGTATCGTTGTAGAGTTGTGCATATCGTACCCCGTACGAAAGTACTCATTTGAATGACCATGACCCACGGCATGGGATTTTACTTAACGTAGAGACTATTAAGTTAAATAAAATAATGATTGCATGGAGAGAATGGATTCTCGAGTTCTTACATGGCAGCCCTCTTGGGACTAGTAGTGCCCGACAGGCCGGCTGGTCCCCACAGATACTGCAAATCTGCCACACGGGCAGGGAGCGGTATCTGGTTATATTATCTATTGTATATTGTATATTGATGACGGACGTCCTGCTGGGACGCGTCTAATTCATGATTGGCGCAATTGATTGACTGGGTAAACTAGCCTTGCTTGCACATAGTAAGAACTGAGGAATCTCTATTGCATAATTCCAAGATAACTTGGAACTCACAGTAGCAAGCCGTAGTAGTTGAATGGCCGTTTAAATTAATTTGTTTGTGTACTGTATGTTCTCTGTTACCTAACTGAGATGATCAGAATGTCAGGACATGACGTGCCAACTTCTGTCCTTGTTTGGTTGGGAGGTTGGTTCGAAGTGTCGTGATACTATGTGAATCCCAGTAGAAAGCAGAGATCTATTTATCATATTTTCTCATTACTGGTTTTAATCCCTCATATCGTGCTTCCTTGCGGTACTTGCTGTTAGAGGTCTAACCTCTCTGGTTTTGCATGGCCAGATTTAGAGCCGGTCCCCGAGGATCCAGCTTACTTCTACCTCCACGATGGTCAACACTAGAGGGATGATCGCAGGAGGGCTCGAGTGGGTTTTCTTACTTCCCCGCTCGTTTTGTTAAATACTTTATACTTTGCCGTTTGGCACCGACATGTTAGTCGGATTATCTTGTACCTACTTTTGCATAATTGTAACTAAGTCAGGCTGCAGCTGATAACAATTGTATATACTGACTACATCATCTGGCTGTGTTTTGTAAAGCCAGATATCAAGAATATTTCGACTGAGCGTTTGGGATGTCTTACTGCTTTATCTCACATGTTCTCTATTTTTGTTTCTTGTTTGAATGATTGAGACAATAGATGTGAAGTGACCATAGGAGACTTTCATGTAGTATGCACCCCCTCGTCTTGTTAGACAACATTGATCGTATTATACGGTATTCATCTACCCGTAATACGTAGCTGGCTGAGTCATTCCCCCGCTCTCCAGTATTTTGGTTCTGGGACGTGACAATAACTAATTAGTTAACTTAAGTAATAATAATTATTATTACTATTAATACTAATTTTTAAGTTATAATTATTTAATTATTAAGAATACTTAAGTATTAAGAATACTAATCGTCACATATTTCTTTTCCCACAACATCTTTCTTCTCCATCCCCTCTTTTTCCCCAAAGAAAACAACATGTTCCCATTCTCTTCAACCTCCGCTCCGTCTACTCCACCTCGTCTTCGACTCCTCCGACTACGTCAAGCGCCCGCCTATGCTCCTCCTTCATCTTCTCCCCGACAACATCGCAACAGCGGCATCGCTTCCAAGGCGCCTCCAACTCCAGATCTTCTTTGCCAAGGGCTACGTGGTGGTGGCTCCTCCTCCATCTCCTCTCCGATGAGGCCGCAACAGCGGCAGCGCTTCCACGGTGCCTCGAGGTCTAAATCTTCTTTGTCATGGGCTGCGTGGAGGAGCACGGCATGTCGGCATCTGCGCTGGTAGTGGTAGTGGCGGTTGCCTCGTCACAGCGACATCAACAACAGTGCCGGTAGAAAAACAACTTCAACCCACATCCGTTCGAAAAAAAAATAAAAGTGAAATGGATAATTATGCTACCAAAAGTTGCCCGACAGGAACTGCAAGTTCCTATTTGGACGAGTTCATGTCGACAGTTCACTGAAGAACCAAACACTGAAACTCTGAAACTCCCTACTAGTTCCTTCCAATTTCACACTTTTTCGTTGACTTTCACCCAACCAAACAGGCCCTTAGTGAAAAACAAACACCCCCAAGTTTATTTGTTGTCATTTAAGTGCATGCATGCAAATAGAAGAAGTACCAAGTGGTTACCAAAATCCGTACTTGAATTTGATTTATTTTTCAGGTAAGTTCGAATATTGTACATCTTATTGGATATGGATTCGTTTTCGAATAAAAGTGTCACGTTCCGATTCCGTAGTACCGAAAGTCATCACTAAACGTTTTGTCGTACAAATCTAAATTGTACTCGTACATGGCAAGAACTAAACACGCTTGATAAAACAACCTCATATACAAAGGCATTACAACGAAAAAACAAACCAAAAAGTTGATAGACACAAGATATATAAAAAAATGTTTATTCATAAACACAAGATATTAAAAAAAACTGAATTACAATGACTTTAGGCCAAAAGAACAGCTTGGTTACAAATACTGGATCTTTACAATGAATGATGACACAAGCCTTACAACTCGTAAAATCGATACAATCAACATTGTTGCATGCATTGTTGTAATGTCCCGCTTCGCACAGTGCATTACGATGAGTCGTTGACTCGAAGAGTTGCGTTGACCCGATGAAGTATCGATGCAAGAGTTACGTTGGCCGATCGAAGGAAAGCTTTTAGTCGATTGGAATCTATGAATCGAATCGATGCAAAAGATAGTCCCGTTTAAGTAAGTGCTGATTTTAGTTGATCTGGTGTGCAGGCTATGCTTTTACGCTGAACGATAAGAGGTCAACATTTTGCCTTATTTAGTAAAGTCTGTGAAACCAAATCGTCGTCTTGCAACATATTATGGCATGGGCACGGTAGGCCAAATCAGTCGAATAGTTCAACGGAATGGCTAAGTCAGGAGAGTTAGTCGTGCAACCAAGTTATGGAATCGAGCCGCTTCAGCTCGGCGAAACAAAAAGGCGTATCGGCTTAAGGTGGACGGGTTCTTGACTCTCTCTCCATACTCCTTCACGTCTAATAAAATGTATCCTTGTATGTGTAAGTTGTTATCAAGTTAGCGAGCATGGCTCGAATGATTAAAGGTCTTAGTGCGTGTCGAACATTAAGAATAGAACATTGAACAATTGAAGCGACGTGCATCAAGTGTACGGGTCGCAGTAGGGTGGTGATGGTAGAACATTTAAAGGCAATATCGAGATGTGCATCACGTGCACGACTCCGAGAACATTGAACACTAGGCCTAGAACACTGATTATGGCGTTAAGCATGCCCTCGTGCACGAAAGTTACAAAATGACTAAGTAAGCGAAATAGGACAAGTTGTGGTGCAATGCCGTGGAACCTGTCGTAACATTGAAGGATATACTTCATGCATCGAAGTATGCAGTTGTGGCACAATTACTATGGAACTGTCATTATACGAACAACTTATGAATGGAACGCGTTGAGTATAGGAACGAAAAGTCTATGCTGTTGGGCGTCGTGCATCAATACAGATGTATTGGAGCATAATGTCGATGGAACTTGAGATAGAGATAAGGAATTATGTTTATGGAACGTGAGATTGGTTGGAATGATATGACTTGTTTGCTATGACGCATATTGTATGGTCAATGGACTCGGATGGCCCGTGCACGGGTGTGGCTTTCCTCGAACGATTATGACCGGAGCACCAGGACCGTTTGGCCTATGAGGGAATTATGTATGGTATTTATGGTGCACATCATTAGGACGGGTTACGACCGGCCAGTGATGTGATAAGCTATGATATCAGTAAGTTTTGGATCCTCCAGATACTGGGCTAGCAACCCATATTGGAGCGATCGTAGGCTTACACATAAGGATGCCAAGTCCATTACGGTGCAAAACACCGTGACCTTCATATAGATAAGACCGGTGGGCTGAGTTTAGAGTTGGGTGCAAGCGCAGGTCTTGCCATCCTTGTGCATAAGTCTAAGTATGGTTGGTTGGCTGCGTGATTTGTATGGTTGGTTATGCATATTTCTAACGATTTCAGGCTAAGTAAAACGAGACAGAAACATGCACGATCACTATGCTTATGTTTATATTATGTCTAACTGTATCTGCTACAGGAACACGATATTGGACACATTTATAATAAGTGGCTATACATTGAATATTGCCATGAAACTAATCCTAAGGCTAAATAGAAAGATCACCAAATAAGTTGCATGTTTCACTAAATATACTTAGTGTTTGGTTTGGGTGCGAATGGATCTTGATCAATGCAGCGAGGACGAAAGCACTAATCTTCTACTAGTTTGCTTGCAGGTTCAGGTTATGTTCGGCTCGGGACGGGGCTTGGCTTGGACGCGCCGAGGCATGGAGTCCTTAGCGTTTCAAGAGGAGCTACCGCATTGGTGTTCAGACTTGCAACATGGAGATGTTCGGCCGAAGACTACTTGTTGGCTATAAAGAGGTATAATGTATGGAACAATGTAATCCTTTGTGAGCTAGAGAGATCATGAGCGTTGTAGCCAGTTGGCATATTCAGTTGGCCTATTCAAGCCTTTGTAACCTTCAGTTATTATTAATAAAAGAGATTCTTATTGTATACTATGTTTTCCTTCCGCTGCTTATGTCACGCCCCGCTCTCGTAGGAGCGATCGTCCTCACTAAGACGTGATGCCGCACGAGCCTAGATTGCGTTCGTGCAAGGCGGGTTCTAGAACGGCCGATTACAGCGGCGGCGACGGGGTCGTCGCACAGAAGTCCCAAGCAGAGACATTGAACACGCAGCAAAAATTTAGAATAAAACACAAGTTATTCAAAAGAAGCTCTTTATTAATATCGAAACAACGGTTACATTGGGGGCGCAAGGTCAAGATTATAATCACTCAAATTCACTCGTCTCACATTACAAATCACTCTGTTCTTTCTCATCTCTCGATTACAATGCTTGAGCCAGCGGAAGCTTCGGAAGGCGATGTCCATATATTATGTCCCGTATAAGTCTAATTTTTATGTGGAACGCACGCTTCGAATCGCCAAGGAACTCCGTGCCTCGACGCATCCAAGCGAGCTCCGCGCCACGAGCTTCTACCTGTGCCTGCACATGGAAACTATGTGGGTGTCAGTACTCAATTGTACTGGTGGAGTGAGCTCCTCGCCCACCCATACAAAACCGACACATTTAATTTACTTTGTGCAATACAAGCCCCTTTACGATTGTCTTTCTAGTCTTGCCTTAGGATCGATTTTAGGACCGACGCCATGGTCTATTTTGTGTCTCTAGACCGTCACCGTGCCTTGCACTAATAATGTACTCATACTTTACCGCTAGACCTTCTCGTTCCAATAATGTCAACTTATCGCCTCGTGCTTGCCTTTCGTGCCATACTCTGGGACGTAACAACTCGGTCGTGCAATTACTAATTGCCCGTGCCTCAAACATCGAGGCCGTGCCTCACAGCGTAACCTGACTTATCCAAACTCGCCTTACGGCCCTTCCAGACTTAACTCGAAACGTCTAACACAACTTGTGGAACCGGTGTTGAGAACTCAAGTATGACGCCATATCTCGTGGCAAAACACATGTCTCTACGTATAACCAAATCTTAGGCTCCATAATACCTTAGGTGCATACCGTGCACGCTTTTCACAACACATCACATACCGTGCTTACGCTTCTTTTGTTACGACCGACACCGTGCATGTGGATTCGTCGCGTAGCACGCCAATTATCTATATGAAAGGCCACTGGCATGACAAGCCATCGCGGACATAGCTCGGGTAGGCGGCGGGTCTTTCGATGCAAGGTTGCGACCCCATGGAAAGCCCCCGACTACCCTCACGCAATGAATCGTGCGCTGCTATAACGTCTACCCCCTAGGATGACTGGACCCGGTGCCCCGGCATATAACCAGTCTAGGAAGAAATCCTTGTCGACAAAGTGTCCAATGACCACGCACCTACGAGACATCTAGACTCACGTAAATGCATGGCCTAATTTGTTGGTACGACTGGAACAATACTTAGCAACACGTGCTCTGAACCACACTTTGCGTAACATACATCGGGACCGTGAGACTCCCAACCGAGGGACCGCCTCATACTCCTTAACGTGGATAGGAACGCGAGACTCCCAACTGAGGGACCGCCTCGTACTTCTTAACGTAGATAGGAACGCGAGACTCCCAACCGAGGGACCGCCTCGTACATCTTAACGTAGATAGGAACGCGAGACTCCCAACCGAGGGACCGCCTCGTACTTCTTAACGTGGATAGGAACGCGAGACTCCCAACCGAGGGACCGCCTCGTACATCTTAACGTGGATAGGAACGCGAGACTCCCAACCGAAGGACCGCCTCGTACATCTTAACGTGGATAAGAACGCGAGACTCCCAACCAAGGAACCGCCTCAAACATCTTTACGTGGATAGGAACGTCTCATACTCCAATGTATTTCGTGCGACACTATCGTCCAAGTCACACTCTATGTGACGAGCCTTAAGACCATGGGAACGAATGGCTATATTGCAGCCGTAGAACCGTGGGACCGTGCATCCGCTCAACTTGAAAAACCAAATTCTTTGGGGACCTAAACTCATGCCATAAGCCGTGCGATACAACTTAGCTCGTGGGATGATCAAGGCTACGCCGAGCCTTGCATTCGAGGAAACGTGCATGCTTTATCGAGCATCTACGCGGGCGACGCCTATGACTTAGGCTAACTCATAGTTTGTGACGAATACCAACTTTCCTTCTTCCAAGCCACGGGACGAAGGACCGAGTGTCATTTTCAAAACATGCTGAGCCGACTTCTAAGCAGACCGTGGGACCTTTTTCCATGTTCTAACACATTTCGACCCGTCAGGATTATTCCCTTAGCTATGTGGATTCGTCTCTTTTATTATCAAGCCTATTGTGCAAGTTGAAAACATACGAATTATTAAGTGAAGGCTAAGATGAGGCAAGTTCATCGAAACTACCCCACCTGAGCGAGCGGTCGCCTTGACCGAGCAATGTCTTCGAGCAGCCGAATGCAAGGCTAAGTCCGAACGCCGTCGGCGTTTCGATTCCTCCGATTGATTGAGCGGGACGGGGCACTACAGCTTATGTTATAAATTTGAGATAAACTTTATATGAACCTGTTATTTTGTCTTGTACGAGCGTAACTCCAAACTCGTGCGGCATCACGTCCCAGCGATGACGATGATTCGGGTGAATTCTAGCGAGGACGAGCAATTTTCTGGTTCGGGACGTGACAATTGTATCCTTTACAAACCCAAAACAACTATCTCCAACGCCTCAACATATCTAAGTGGCTCCCTGCACCTGTAGAGTTGGGGGTCAGCATATTGGAAAATGTACCAATGAACAGCCTTAACCCAACTCACCTATAATCCAACACTTTTGATTATGTGAGAGTAGACAAATTATTATGTGGTCTTTCTAATATTGTCTTAGGATCAGTTAACAATTCATATATATATATATATATATATATATATATATATATATATAATTTATATATATATATATATATATATATATATATATATATATATATATATATAAACATAAATGTGTCACTCAACACGTGAATCTCATCCATTACTTACCATCCTTTCGTAATATATAAATGTATCATATCTAAAGCATTCGTTAGCCTTCATATATGTGTGTGTGCGCGCTCCAAAGTATCTGTCCTTGCATCAAGTTATTAGGCTTACAAGCAGATGGCATTAACATGCATCCTAACTATATGAAGGCACTGGCACCACAAGCCATCTTGGACTATTTCATGGTAAAACGATGACGTTTCACGTACATGTAGAGATTCCCACCGAAGGTTCCGAATAACCCGTATTTCGATGCGTCCTTCTAGTCCGGGTAGCAAGCCCACTAAGGCCCCGTTTGGTTTGCATGATTGAACAACGTAATGTAATTGGCATTACGGTGTCAAACTAACTCGGGTGTTTGGTTGGACAAAAAATTAGATATTGTAATGTAATATCGATTACAAGTTTGATTACATTACACCAATTTCTTCAAAAATCAATTACATCATAAAACCTATGTAATCACGATTACATTACAACTTAAGGGGAGTGTTGGTATGCTATAATTTGGTCGTTTTTTTCGTTTTTTACATTTTTTTTCTTTTTGGTCGTTTTTGTTTGTTTTTTCTCGTTTTTTTCTTTTGTGCCTTTTTTCTCGTTTTGGGTTGTTTTTATCTTTTTCGATTTTTGGCACGTTCTTGGCCCTTTTGTCGCTTTTGAATTTTTTTTTTTCGTTTTTTTCATTTTTTTACCATTTTTTTTGTCATTTTTCACGTTTTTAATCGTTTTTGTCGATTTTGCACGTTTTTCACGTTTTCTATCTTTTTTATCGTTTTTGCAAGTTTTTATCGTTTTTGTCGCTTCTGTCAGCTTTTTCACGATTTTTTATCTTTTTTTGTCAATTTTGCACGATTTATGACATTTTTTTTGGCCATTTGCATGTTTTTTTTGTCGATTTTGTATTTTTTATTGATTTTGGTCATTTTTGTACGTTTTTTATCGTTTTTGCAAGTTTTTATCGTTTTTGTCGCTTTTGGCTATCTTTTAAGGTTTTTATCGTTTTTGTCGATTTTGTACTTTTTGTCGTTTCGGCACAATTTTTTTTATCGTTTTTGCACTTTTTTTTTTATCGTTTTTGCACTTTTTTGTCGATTTTGTTATTGTTTTTTTTTGCAGCCTCATTTTTGGTTTTTTTTTAATCGTTTTTGTCCTTTTTCATTTTTGCTCGTTTTTGTTCTTTTTTGTTCCTTTTTTCTCACTTATGTTGTGTTTTCTCGTTTTTTGCATGTTTTTTTGTCGATTTTGCACGTTTTTTGGCGTTTATGCTCGTTTTTGCTTTTTTCTTTTGTTTTTGGTCGTTTTGTGTGTGTCATTTTTGGTCCTTTTTTGCAAGTTTTTTTTTTCCTTTTTGGTATTTCCTTTGCTCGTTTTGATCCCTTGTTTTTGGTTTTTCTTCTTTTTGGTTTTTGGTCCTTTTTTTATTTTTTGTCGTTTTTTTGTTGTTTTTTTATCCTTTTTCCGTTTTAGTCGTTTTTTTTTATCTTTTTTTTGTTATTTTGCTCGTTTTTTTCTTTTTGATTTTAGCCTTTCTTTATTATTTTTATTCATTTTTTGTCCTCTTTTTGGGTATTTTTTTTATCATTTTTCGTCAATTTTGATGGTTTTTTTCCCTTTTGTCATTTTTGAATTTTTTTGTCCTTTTTTCGCTTTTTGTTGTTTTCCATTTGTTATAGCTTTTTTAGTTTTTGGTTTTTTTGTTTTGTTTTGTTCGTTTATCATTTTTGGCTTTTTTTCATTTTTTTATTTTTTTGATGTTTTTTTTTTCTTTTTTGGTCATTTTTGTCTTCTTTTGGCATAAGGACAAAACAATTTCCTTTTATTTTTTATTTTATTTTTTCTTTTCATTTTAATTTTTCCCTTTTTTTTCTTTTTAATTTTTTTTATTGATCTACTTTTTTGTTTATGTTGTGTTTAAAAAAAAATAGAAACGCAATTACATTACATTGTAAACCAAACATATGAATGCAATTGGTATTACATTACATGATTTGATTACATATTTCAACCAAACATAGTAATGTAATTGTAATTTCATTATACATTACAAACTTAATTACATTACAAATCCAATTCTAATATATAACGATTATGATTACATTACAATGAACCAAACACAACCTAAAGGTCCCGCAATACTTCGTGCGTGAAGCACGGTCCACGTAATTCCTCCTAGACCAAATCGATTTCGGTGTCCTAGCAACCGTTCGAGAAAAGTCAAATTTCGTGCACAAGGTGTCCATGACCATGCAATATGTGAGAATAAATTAAATATAAAACATATGCATGATAAAAAAAAATGTAAATCTCTACTAAACATTATTCTTATTGGCGATCCATCGGTCTCAAACCATTCCAAACACATTCAATCGTTTAGTGGCACCGAGCCACATTCATACCATTTCTTGATACTAAGTCACATCACAGTATCTCGTTTCTCTGCAACAACAATACAATATTTCACAAAATAACACAACAACACTATATGCTATATTATAACATAACAACAATACTATAGTCTATGTGACATGTATCTATACAAGAAGTTAACATCAATAAAGATTATTTTTTTATCTTGGATACTTTTACTTAACATTAACAATCTCATGGAATATATCAATAAAGACAAGCAAACGGTGTTTTTATTACGTGTGGAGGTAAACGAGAGAATGATCAAAACCATCCATCATGAGGAATAGCCTATATGCATCGACCGAGTAGATACCTAACAATTTTTCAAACAAACGATTTAATGTGATACATGAACTTCTTAATCTGTATAACCATACAAACGAATCTTACTCCATAAACTATCAAATTTGACCAAATTAAGAAAGTCTGGTTCACGCTCAAATCTCACGATTTCTTGCACATTAAGCCAATGCAATGCCTGTGCTTTGAGTGAGACATCACACTGATCACAACAATCTTCGCCTGATTTCTCTACATGATTCCAAGTCTAACTAGACCCTCTGAATCAACAAGCCGACATAATGCACGCAGAGTTGGACATTACAAAAAGTACCTACTAATATGTTGGGATTCGAATTTTACATAAATATGATGGAAATCCGACCAGTTGACGTGCCTACTCTCTTATTGGCACAATTGTTTCTTGCTCACGTGCCTCGTGTTCAAGAGGTTTGGTAGTGTTTAACACAATAGCTACAATTTGATAATTTAGAAAATTGTACTTTCGCCACAATTTTGCCATTACTAATTTAATAAAGGAAAGATGCGTAAGCTTTAGTATCTTGTTTGAGTTAAAAAACACTCATCTTATCTTGGGTCTGATCATATATAGGGTTATTTGGATATGTGTAACTGATAAGAAGTGTAAAAGTGACTTATTGTTAGCTAAAATTGAAATGTATATGCTTTTGAATTTCATCGTAGTTCTCACTTGTTAGAATTACTTTCAATGTTTGGATACATAATATTTTGTATATTTGGAAGGGGTAGATTTACATTTTCTTGTTTTACTAATATTACTAAGGAGGTGAAAATCTTAATAAAAATAATTATTATAATAACAATAATTAATTATTTAGATAATAAATGATTAATTATTTACTAAAATTTTATATAAAAAATTAACTATTAACCAAATTCACTGTTTTTATAACAACATTTGAATATCCATCCACCCGCCCACCTCTTCTTCCATGTCACTGAGTTCACTCTTCTCTTCATATTTTTCTTCAATGTCCACCCAACCACATCCTCTTAAATGCCCAAATCATCGACTTTTGGTTTTTTTCCCTCCCCTCCCATACTTGCATCATGGAAGGGCTCGACGATGCATCGAGGTTCAAGGTCGTTATCAACTTCAACATCAAGGTCTTCGAGAGCCCCTCCCTCCTACACCACACTATGCTAGGCCGAACACTTCACATCGAGGTCATCAAAAAAATGGAGCAACCACTTAAGCCCGCATCCGCCTAAAAATGGATGATGATTGACTTATTTTGTCCATATAAAATATACTCAACATAACTATGAGGCAATGACTACCTTTAGTTCTTGTCTCCACATCATGATTAAGCCAAACATTCGAAGTCATAAAAGGGTGTCCACCTCCATATGCTTTCACAGTTTTTGATCCAGTTTTACGAATCCAAACAACCAATAAATGTAATACATCCTTAGCGATTATTCCATGGTCTTAATTTGGCACATGAACATAAAAAATATAACTTTTTCCATAGACCAAAATACTACGGATAAAAAAACCTCCAACATGAGAAGTTTCTTGCCGACACACGAGAATATCATGTAAATTCTTGGCTCAAAACCTGATTTATTCACCACATCTATTAAATTTTGTTGGGGTACTCTTTGATCTTCCAATAATCTTTCTACCTAATCTCTCTTCTGCTATATATATATATATATATATATATATATATATATATATATATATACTGCCATATAACGAGAAAAAATAGACTTCCAAGTGAAATTTTTCCCCCAAAAATACCTTTGTTTATGTTTACTTATTAAAAATGTTCATTAAATTTAATATGAATATTTACTATTATTTATTTCTTTCCAAGTATTTTAAAATATGTGCAAGACACGTGTCGATATACTAGTAATGTGAAAGTAGGCTCCACCGTAAAATTTTTCTTTCAAAAAATATCATTCAATATATATACTAATGTAAAGGGTTCATGCTACTTGATAAGTTTTTTAAGTTATTATTAGTGAATTTTTTGGATTTAATCAATAACCTATATAATTAAAAATATTATAGTTAAACTAATTCATCAACATTATCCTCTCAAAATATCTTTTAATTTTTCTAATTATAATATATCAATAATGAATACTGCAATACAAATACTAGTTAAAATAAGAGATATTTTAGCAAATGCTCTATTATAAATATAAAAACTAGTATATACTCTCACTTATTTAAAAATAAGCAAATGTTTCTATTTCTTTATATGCAATATTTAAAAATTTAAAATATGTCTCCACTATTTTAATCTAAATTTTGATTATTTTATATATATTGAGAATATTTACTAGTTTTTAAAATAAATAAAGATATATGCTACTTTTCATACTTGTAACGGGAACATTTGTTAACATATTTTTTTTGGGTAAAATCCTTCTCCCTAATATTTGCAAGTGGAGCACAAAGGACCATAGGACCTAAATCTAACACACTGCCCAGCTCAGCTCCCAAGGAGACCTAATGACCCCACACCACTTCGAAATAAAGTAAACCTCAAAATATCATTTCCCCGGTCTTAAAAAGAAGCAAACACTCCCCCTTTTTTGTTTTTTCTATTCCTCTCCCCCAAAATCTCAGTAAAAAAACCCTAGAAATGGCGGCCGCCGATACGGAGAAGAAGGCGGAGGAGGCGGAGAAGGTCGTCTCCGGCGAGCTCCTCTACTGCGGGACCACCACCTGGGACGTGGGATCGAAGACGGCCTCCGCCGGTGCTAACCTCATCTCTCCCACGAGGCTCCGGTCCCTCGTCGGCGTCGACATCCGCTTCGTCGCCGCCGGATGCAGTGAGAAACCTCACTCCTTTGTTTCCTCGACGTTGATCGAGCCTTGATTTGCTGTCTTAGTATTTGGTACTTGTGTGAAATGGCTTGATCGAGATGGAAACATGTGCGTAAAGCGCTCAATACATGTTTGAACAAATGCCATATTTTGTAGGGGGTCCTCTGTGAAGCCTTTCGAGCACGATTAGGTGCATTTTGATTAGCGGTTTAGTTGGAGTTTGGTTGAGTTCTCTTATAAGTCTCTAGGTCTTGAAATCCTACATTTTTTTTTTTGGGTGTCAGCATAATGCTAAAGATGACTGCTCTGTTCACTTAGCAAGTCCTGCTGTAATTGTTTTAGAGAAGTTGAGTACCGAATGCCTCAAGCTTTAGCTGGCCTAGAAGAGAAGACTCCTTATGTGCCGAGCTATGTTGCACGGAAACACAGGCGGTGGGGGTGTTCTTGCATCCCGTAGTATCCAAGTATGGGTTTGGTCCAAACGTCGGGTTTTGAGCAGCTTTCAGATTAATAGATTATGCAAAAGTTTACACCTCACATTAATTTCCTTGTCGTTATACATTCTAACCACTAAGAACTCTATGGTGAAAATCCCTGTAAAATTTAAAGACTCATGAGTTCATTTAGATACGTGCCTTCGCACTCTCATCCCTAGCTCTGTCGCCACAAAATACTGGATTTGGAACTCCAATAGATGTACAAACTGCATTATTAGGATGCTTTATCAAAGAAGGGTTCTAAGTTCTAACTATTGATTATTTAGCGGCAAGGAAAGCACACATCTGCTTAGAATTTTCCCTTTTGATAATCTCACAATTACTGCTACTTATACTCCTTCAGAAGTTTGTATGTGGACGAAAATTTAGGGGTGAGGGTGCCGGCTAGAACGTAATGGTGAGGGATGTCAAGTAAACTGTTTCACGAGATTAACACTTTGATTTAGCTTTTAAGGCAAGATCGTATGATAGCAAGATAAATAGTCTTTTTGTCAGTTATTTGTTTATTTGACAAAAGACAATTTTTAAGCAAGATGAACAGAAATCACTTTGCTGATGATACAAAGTTGTCAAACATGACTTGTTCTTAATGCACTTCTTTTTCTCTGCATTTTCCTTTCCTACTACTGTATGCAAAGTTTTTGTGATTTCATTGTTATACATTTGATTGGGATTGATCTCTTGCAATTATTGCAAAGTACTGCTTGTATTCGTCTTGTTTATTGCTGCAATGTCGTTATCCTTGCAAACTTCATGTTCTTGGGCATGGCTAAATCTTGTTTATATGTGCAAAAATATGTCAACTGGTGGTAGTTTTGAAGCCCGTTCCCCTTCATTATGTTGAGTGTTGGGATGGACCGGTATTTACTTCAGAAATCATTAATACTCCTTCTGCAGGTTCTTGCCATTGTGTGGCTTTGGATGTGGAAGGTCATTGCTATACATGGGGGAAAAATGAGGTTTGATCAGAGACACCACAAAATGTTCTTCTTTTACTTCGTATGGTATTATATACTCAAACAATCATATGTTCTCAGAAGGGGCAGCTGGGGCACGGGGATACTCTTCCCCGCAAAATGCCAACCGTTGTGTCTGCATTATCGGAGTAAGTCGTCTTATATCCTCGTGATATTTGTGTGCTGTGATTATGCCTGCGAGTACTTGTGCAAAAGTTCTTTCAAAATGGCATCTGATCATATAACTTTTATAAACTCATCAACTTAAACAGCACTATAGGTAGCTATATATAAAAATTTACAATTATGTTGCAAGCTTCAATCTACCTACACCCAAGAGGAGCATCCGTATTGATGACCCAATTTAGTGTCAAATAAAGTCTAGTCAAGTTCACTATGCCCGCAATGTTGGATTTTTTTTATGAAAAAACTAGGTGGGCACTTCGGAAGCACGTACATCCCAAAAGTGTGGGCTGTGTTGTGTCAAACACTTTCCGGACTCCAAAATAACTAGGGGACAGCCAAATAGTCGTCGTGTCACCATGTCCTTACCATGTGGTGTTGTATCCGTGTCCGTGCAACATAGGAGCTCAGTTAAAAATTGAAGTTTGATTATTGGCGGTGTTCAATGTGCAGAATATTTGCCGATATAATAACACTTATAACTCTGATAATGAATTTTTTTGAAGTCCGAATGTCAGTTTGTCTTTTGGTTTTGGGGTGTGAAAAGTTTTGGCTTTATCTGTTTGCATATTATGTGATGACAAATGTGAAGAGGATAAAGATGACCGAACATGGAATTAGAAAAGATGTGGTAACCCAAGAATTTTTTTCTATATTTTTGCCTAATTTGTTTGAATATTATATGGTATAGTTTATGGTCCCAAGAAAATATTTCATTTTATTTTTTACTTTATCTCTTTCAATATTGTAAGATCATCAAGATGGATCTTATGTCTTCCAACACATAATGTTGTAACTGAACAGATCGAGAGTATTATAAACATGAATATTTTCTGATCAGTTGTTTCTTACATACTTCTATCATTTCAGAGAATATAGTTAATATATCTGTATTTATGTTTTGAGAGAATGCTCCTTGTATGTACAGATACAAAATTATTAAAGCTGGTGCTGGGAGGAACCATACAGTTGTGGTAACTGAAGACGGGAGATCATTCTCTTTCGGTATGAATAAACAGGGGCAGTTAGGAACGGGGTCAACAAGAAAGGGTTAGTCAAATTTGCACTTGCTTCTAGATTGCATGTCAAGGTTCATCTTCACGTTTGTGCACTTCTCATATCTTCTACATTCTCTTTTTAGATCCTTCGCCTTTTGTATTAATAAACATGTGCAGTTAGGAGTGGGGTCAACAATTAATGGCTATTCAAACCTGCTCTCTCTTTTTGGAACTTGGAACCACCATATTTTACAATTGGACTTTGTGCTATATACAACAAGAACAACAAAGCCTTTATCTCATAATTTTGGGGCTTTGTTCTCTCTTTTTGGAACTTGGAACCACCATATTTTACAATTGGACTTTGTGCTACATACAACAAGAACAACAATGCCTTTATCCCATAATTTTGGGGACTTTGTTCTACATGAAGCTTGTTTATCAGGATATTTCATCTCAGGAATTTGTATATGATATCCTCTATATTTTTCTAGTCATCATTCTTCGTACAATCTTGGATACACATGCTGTTTCCATTTATATATGAAAGAAATGAGACACCTTTGGAAAAGACTTGAGAAAATTGGAACATCAAAAAGGGAAAAAGATAAGATACCTTTTGTTGCTAGAGTAATTCTTGCGGAGTTACTGGATTTGTGCGAGGGGTGTTCAAATACTACAATATGAGATGTGGAGGGATGTAAATCTTAAGGGAGGGTTGTGGGAGAACCCAACTGTGTTTTTGAGAGATTACATTGTATTAGTGTGAAAGCGAAGATAAGAAATGAGTTTTTTCGTTGGAAGTGGGGAGGTGCTTTCAGTTGTGGATTTTTTTCTTAAGAAAATCATCCAAGGTAGTTTGGACATAATGCAATAATGACCAATGGATGGATCTACTAGGAATGATACAAGTTTAGTTAGTGGAGTGACTAGAACAACTGGAAACCCTAAACGAAATTGGATCGAGCTTGGTATGTTAGGGGTAGGCTTCTTCTGAATTCTTATTTGGAATACAATTCATTATTCAATGTATGAAATGCTTTTAAGAGACAACTACGTAATATATTATATAATGCAATTTTGGAGATTTAAAATTAATCAAGTACCAGAATATGTCATCATAAAGAATACTAAACCAAGATTCATAATTTGCAAACAATTCTAAGAGTAATGTCTTTCTAGAAAAGTAGCAAGTCAGTCTCTTGAACTTTTTTATGAAAAATAACTAAAAAGAACTACATTTCTCCCCTATATTATATATTGTGAATGTAGCCGGCCCATAGTCTGGAAAACAATAGTAGTCCACTTAAATCCTACGTAGTTTGATTTGGTAACTCCATGTAAGGTCTTATTTGGGTACACATGATCCTTCGCTGCGTTAGTCTTTTTTCTCTTGGTAGTGTTAGCACTTTATGTTGAATATGTACTTTTAGATGTTCAAATTATTCTTTCTACAGTTCTACCCATTTTAACTGGAGAGATGGAACTTGAACTGAAGCTTGTTGCTATTTATGAAACATGAATAGACTTAAATTCTCCACACTTATCTCTTTACTTTTCAAACCAATTATATCTTTTGCTCGCACATTGCAAAACAGAACTCTATATAACCCTTTGCCATTCAGTTCAAGTTATCTGTTTTGTTGTCTAATAGAATCTCTTTGCTATAATCTATGTAGAAATTGAGCTCTCTCCAGTCCCCTGTTTGGTTTCTCTCGTCACAAATGCAGTTTGTGGAGCTGAGTTTACTGTATGGCTGTCATCAGTTGAAGGTTCTTCTATACTGTAAGTATCTTAAAATTATTTAAACTTGCAAGTAGAGGTCTCAGTTTCTTCGGCCACTCTTTTTCTTTATAATGAAAACTGTGAAACGCAATAAGTTCCAGCTTAGGTATTTATTTACTAATTGCTATTATCTGCAGAACTGCTGGTCATCCACAGTATGGACAACTTGGACATGGAACAGACAATGAGGTTGAATAAATATTTTTTGGTTAACTATTATTTTGTAAGATTTGACCGCTTTGAGATAAATTTGTAAAATTTTCAGTATAATGCTAAAGATAGCTCAGTAAAGCTGGTATATGAGGCACAGCCACGCCCACGAGCGATAGCTACATTTTCAGAGAAACAGATTGTGAAAGTTGCCTGTGGAGCAAACCATACAGGTTTATATCTTACTTTTCATCACCATATTTAGATTGCTATGCATACTTCTATTGAAACTAATTTGCTTATTTTTACAAATTGCTCATTCGCATCCAGTTGCTGTGGATTCAAGCGGCTATCTTTATACGTATGTGCCGTGAACTGATGCTACATAGTTTGTACTACAGTAAAATTATGCTTATGTGGCTACTATTTGTTTTTTATATTCCTATCTGTATATTTTGTTTCCATATTTATGTATTGCAGAAACTTGCTTATATGATCTATTTATTTATACTGACAATTCTTTTCTTCTTTTCCATTTAATTCCTTTGGTGGTATGTCTCTAGGTGGGGGTATGGTGGATATGGAAGGTAAGCTCACAGACATGTATCTTGTAGATATTATACGATTTCTGCTTGTAGTTTTCAATTTAGTTCCTCAACTATAGATCCATGGCATGTGATGGCTCCTAGAAGTAAAATGACCATCCTTGCCTATTAGTTTGCTTCCTTTTAATGATGTTTTGTACGCAAGTAATTTACTGTCTTATTGCTTCCATATAGGTTGGGTCATAGGGAGCAGAAGGATGAATGGGTTCCTCGTCTTGTTGAAGTTTTCCAAAGGCATAATGTTATACCTCCAAATGCCGTAGTTTCAGCTAGTTCAGTTTCTTCTGCTTGCACTGCTGGTAAGTTTTGATTCTTAACTGATGAATCTGATTTAAATTTGATTTCATTTCAAAATGCAAATAATGGAATTTACTTCATGAATTTTAATCTGTTTTATATAATATCCTTTAGCTTTCAATACGAGATGAGTATCTAATTAGAATCATATCTATGCTAGACTTCCTATACGGACCTAAAGTCTATTCGTATTGGTCTCGAATAATGCATATACACTACATTATGAACCCAAATAAACCAATCAAGCCCAATTAACTAGATTGTGATAAATTCAAACCAATATGCCTTTCTTCCTGCATCTATTTTTCCTCTGAAAGTTAAATAGTCTTGAGCACTTACTTCCAACTTTCTTCTTGTCCTGTGGGATGAAAATGAAAAATGTTTTACAAAATAGGTTTGGTTTCAGCAATTTCATTTATAAGTGGAAGAAGGTGATTTGCAGCTAATCTTATATTTAGTTTTTCTATGACCATGCTATAATTCCTCCAGGAGGCGGCCAGTTATACATGTGGGGGAAAATAAAGACTACTGGTGACGATTGGATGTATCCTAAGCCAGTTATGGATTTAAGGTCTGCTTCTTATTCACAGATTCTTTTTATAATGAATGATTCTGGCTTAATACTTACTAGATTCTGCCCCCATTTTATGTAACTTATTAGGCGTGCTGATCAGTGATCATTCATATGCATTGCAGCCTTGTGTTTTTTACTGTGTTTATAGGTGAAATTTTCTCTGAGTTTGATGTTATTTTCAATCCAGATGTACCTATATAGTATCTTTTTTACTTTACTATTTAATTGTTTTATCTATGATTTTCTTCATATTTCGGGCATGGATAGCTACTTTCTTCCCCTGTATTATGATATAACATTCTTGACTGTTTGGTACTTTTGTGGCAGCTATTGGTTGACTTGTAACTCATTTAATTTTTGAGCGAGAAAGCTGTGGTCATCTACAGAAAAATAATTGCTTCCTATCACTGGCTTATTAAGGTGCTGCATAAAAGACTTCTACCTTTGACTTTTGTGGAAAACTAGACTACATTGGAATAATAAACTTTTGTGGATAACTAGACTACATCGGAATAAATTAGGATACTTCATTAGGGCTCTAGGCCAAGCAACATGTAGGAACTACAAAAGTGGACATATATGTAAATGTTGTGCAATAGATAGCAAGTGACAACTAGATATTAGCTAATAAAGGACACCGAGATAATAACTAATAAAGGAAAAACATTTAACATTCATAAAGCACTCTTCCACACTCCATCAGAAGCTTGATCTTAATTCAATATGGAGAAAAAATGTACAAACTATGGAGGGAGGTAGTTGCGACCTTCTTGGCAGCGTAAGAGTGAGTTGAGTTGCGGCCTTATAGGTGTATAGACAGTGAGTTGTAGCCTTCTTGGCGAGAGTTGCAGCCTTCATGATTAGTGGACATATATGTAATTGTTGTGCAATAGATAGCAAGTGACAACTAGATATTAGCTAATAAAGGACACCGAGATAATAACTAACAAAGGAGAAACATTTGACATTCATAAAACACTCTTCCACACTCCATCAGAAGCTTGATCTTAATTCAATATGGAGAAACATTATACAAACAATGGAGGGAGTTGCGACCTTCTTTGCAGCGTCAGAGTGAGTTGAGTTGCGGCCTTCTAGGTATATAGACAGTGAGTTGTAGCCTTTTTGGCGGCGGCAGTATAAGGTTAGGAGAGAGATATACAGTTGTATCTTTCACTGAGAGAGAGAGAGAGAGAGAGAGAGAGAGAGAGAGAGAGAATGCCATGATTGTGGCGGCGAGTGTGAGTGAGTTGTGGACGGGCCGTCTCACGACTCCCACCATAGTCTCAGAAGATCTGGAGGTGGTTGTGAGATTGGTGGAGGAAAGGGAGGAGAAACTTCAGACTCAGTGCTGGAGAAAGACACGAGGAAGAAGTGCCTCACAGCAGTTGCGCCTGAACGCCTACATCAGGTAATAAAGGCAATGCCTCCCGCAGTCGCACCTGAACGTCCTTATCAGGTGAGAAAGGCTGATAGTGGGCTGGTAGTGGTTCCATTGCTTGAGAGCACCGCGGAACATTGCAGCCACGTGAGTGGAATGAAGTCCAGGCTGAGTGGTGGTGAGCTCACAGAAGATATCATATTACTGAGGAGATATCATATATCTGATGAAGGCTATATTTAGAGGGATTTGAGCCGAGTCCACCTCTGTGCACCTAGCGCATACATTGTTGGCTGATATCAGGAGCCAGACTACCTCCATGTTGTTGGCTAGTCAAGTCCAGATCCAACTATCTTTCTGGAATTATAGAGTAATCGTTTTGCTATAGGATACACGTTAAAGAGGTGGTTTACGATCATGATAGCTTGTTGATGCTGGTGTCCCTTCTAGGTAGAGTAATTATGGCAAGTCAAAGTTCGATGTTGAACTTTGTAGAGGCATGGACCAACGAGAAGGCGACTTGACAAAGTTGTGTCTCTTGTAGTAATGTTAATCCAATGTCACAAACACGTACTTTTGGGCCTTTGGCCCATGGCCATAACCAAGATCCCCATATTAGCCACTACCCTAGCTTATACAAGAATCATCAGCACCAACGAGAACGAAATGATGCATATTACCATGATCCATGATGTGATCTTCCTCCTCTACTTCCTCTGATACAACTTTGTCAGCCGCCTCCTTGGTGGTCTCTGCCTCTACAAAGTACATTCTCGACCTTTGACTTGTCACCATTACTTTTAGTGGGCACTCTAACTACCTCGAAGGAGAACAAGTCTCAGCGAGCCTCAACGAGCTGTTGTGATCGTAGACTACCTCATTAATGTGTCTCCTATATGACAACGATTGACTGAAGATATTGGCAAGACTGTCTAACTTGAGAAGCAGCTGACAAGCAGGCAGGAGGGTAGTGGGCTAAGAGGGTAGCCAAGCTGTTAGTGAACCAGGAACGACCACGTAGGCCCGAGCGTGTCATTTTCTGGCCTAACGGTGCACATGCCAGGAAGGGGACTGGTAGTTGTGGGAAATTGGGCCATGGAACACTTGGTTGGAGGCTATCATGTCACCGGCTGTGAAACTACCATGTTGGGGAGCACATACTAGGTAACCGGCTTGTCCTGATCCTGGATTCATAGACTACCATGTTGGGGGCCCCATACTAGGTAACCGGCTTGTCCTGATCTTGGATTCATAAAACCTTTCAACTATGCTTTTGCTGTCTTGCTTGTCGATTAGTTTTCCTATTTGGTTTGAAATAGTTGAAAGCTATAACTAGTCTTTGGCGGGATTTTGGTAAGCATTTCTGTTTTCTCTACTTCAAAGTTAACTTTGAACTACCTACTCTCTTCACTTAGACATGCAAGTAAGCTAGTAAGCTACTATAGCCCGTTCAATTGTGGTTCAACATGAAATTATTGGTTTATGATACGGACTATATAAGATTTGCAATGAGAGTATATGAAGAATGTGCTTTATGCTCATCTGCATATGCAATATATACACATAAACACCAATTTTGGTTATGAGTTTTCTGGCCACGTAGGCCCGAGCGTGTCATTTTCTGGCCTGACGGCGCGCATGCCAGGAAGGGGACTGATAGTTGTGGGAAATTGGGCCATGGAACACTTGGTTGGAGGCCATCATGTCACTGGCTGTGAAGCTACCATGTTGGGGGCCACATACTAGCTAACCGGCTTGTCCAATAAGGTGATCCTGGATTCATAAAACCTGTCAACTATGCTTTTGCTGTCTTGCTTGTCGATTAGTTTTCCTATTTGGTTTGAAATAGGTGAAAGCTATAACTAGTCTTTGGCGGGATTTTGGTAAGCATTTCTGTTTTTTCTACTTCAAAGTTGACTTTGAACTACCTACTCTCTTCACTTAGACATGCAAGTAAGCTACTATAGCCCGTTCAATTGTGGTTCAGCGTGAAATTATTGGTTTATGATACAAACTCTATAAGATTTGCAATGAGCGTATATGCAGAATGTGCTTTATGCTCATCTGCATATGGAATATATACACATAAACACCAATTTTGTTTATGAGTTTTTGGGTCTTTTACACATTTATTGAGTTTGTTTATTTTTGAAGGAGTTGGTAATAGAACTGCCAGATTCTAAAAGGAGTGAATTCATAATGAAAGCTAATTGCACTGAGAATTGAGACAATGACTGCCCTTTTTAAAATAAGCGGAACAGTCTTACTCTCTGCTCCTTTGCTTCAGCAAATTAAGACATTTGTTTGCCTTAGTATGAATACAACTTCCAGGATTTGTGGCATTTTTTAAAACCTAATGTGTGATTTTCCACTTATTCCTCTTCTCGTGGTAGTGGCCTTGACAATCATTTTGAAATTTGGTGTTGTGTGAATATTAGTAACAACAATTAGTGTTTCTAGTAAGACTGGGTGCTTTATGTTCATCTGCATATGCAATATATATATATATATATATATATATATATATATATATAGGTTAGGAGCTTTTCAGTCTTTTACACATTTATTGAGTTCGTTAATTTTTGAAGGAGTTGATAATAGAACTGTCAGATTCTAAAATGAGTGAATTCATAATGAAAGCTTATTGCACTGATAATTGAGACAATGGCTGCCTTTTTTATATATGCGAAACGGTCTTACTCTCTGCTCCTATGCTTTTGCAAATTAAGGCATTTATTTGCCTTAGTATGGATACAACCTAATGTGTGATTTTCCACTTATTCCTCTTCTCTTGGTAGTGGCCTTGACAATCACTTTGAAATTTGATATTGCGTGAATATTAGTAACACAATTAGTGTACCGGGTGCTTTATGCTCATCTTCATATGCTATATATACAAATAAACACCAATTTCAGGTTATGAGCTTTTGGGGTCTTTTACACATTTTTTGTTACTTTTTAAGGAGTTGGTAATAGAACTACCAGATTCTAAAAGTAGTAAATTCATAATGAAAGCTAATTGCACTGATAATTTGAGACAATGACTGCCCTTTTCGATAAAAGCGAAACAATCCTACTCTGTTCCTATGCTTCTGCAAATTAAAACATTTGTTTGGCTTAGTATATATATGGCATTTTTTTAGACGCAATGTGTGATTTTCCACTTATTCCTCTTCTCTTGGTAGTGGCCTTAGTCCTTGACAATCACTTTGAAATTTGGTATTGTGTGAATATTAGTAGACTGGTTGCTGTATGCTCATCTGCATATGCAATATATACACATAAACACCACTTTTAGGTTGTGAGCTTTTGGGGTCTTTTACACATTTATTGAGTTTGTTAATTTTTGAAGGAGTTGGTAATAGAACTGCTTTTGGGTCTTGTACACATTTATTGAGTTTGTTAATTTTTGAAGGAGTTGGTAATAGAATTGCCTCCTTCTAAAAGGAGTGAATTTGTAATGAAAACTAATTGCACTTATACCTGCCCTTGTCAATATAAATGAAAGAGTCTTACTCTCTGCTCCTAGAGCTGTCAAAATGGGCTAAGCCCGTTGGGCCGGCCCGCCTCGCCCTCCAAAAAGGTGGGTTGGGCCGAGCATTTAGGAGCCCGCCAAACAGGCTGGCCTAGGTGGGCTGGCCCGCCATCTATTTTTTTATAAATTTTATAAATTTTTTATTTAGCACATATATGAGATATGTATTATAAATGATAAAAATTCTCATTTAATGCAAGTAATGACGTATAAAATATTAAATTTGGTCATTTATTTACATGAATGAAGGTGTTTTAAAGAAATATCTACTATTATAATGTTTCTTGTATTTTACTTGTAATTTGATGCATATGAGAGTGAGTATAAAATATTATATATATGATTTTTTTTCCTTTTAAGAAACTAAACAATAATTAAAAAATTTAAAAAAATTAAGCGGGCCGGCCCGCCTAGCCCGCGGCCCGCCGGTGGGTTAGGCTGGGTTGAAATTTTTCCAGCCCGCCAAAATGGTGGGTCGGCCCGCCCCGCTCCGCCAAATGGTGGGTTACGGGCCGGCCCGCCCCGCCGGCCCGTCTTGACAGCTCTATCTGCTCCTATGCTTCTGCAAATTAAGACATTTGTTTGCCTTAGTTAGAATGAATACTTCTTCCAAGATTTGTGGCATTTTTTAAACCTAATGTGTGATTTGCCACTTATTCCTCTTCTCTTGCTAGTGGCATTCAAAATCACTTTGAAATTAGGTATTGTGTGAATATTAGTAACAACAATTAGCGTCTAGAAAAAATGTGGGAAAACATAAGGTAATTCGGTGCTGATATTCTTAACCGTCCTCCACCTTGCTATTTGAAGCCCCATCTATGTTTATATATTTAAGCAGATGAATAGGAGGCGGAGTCACCTTCTTCTTCACCCTAAGTGATTGTCTATAATTGTAATCCTGCAATATGTTTGTCTGTGATATAAAATATTAATTTGCTTTGTAGCAGTGTTAATTTCAAAAATAGCCTCTGCAACAGCTGTTTAACCTGCAAGTTCTGTCTACATTTTTCTTTCTAATAACGTATTTCTGTCCTCATTCCTACAGAAAACTTGTGGCAGCCCCAGTTTCTGACCACCTCATCTCCTTTACTCTCTTTTAGTTGCTCCATATTTCCCTTTCCAGAGTTAATGACACTCATGATTGAACGTAACATAAGTCATACAAACTTGTGGACTGATAACTGCTTGCTGTCATGCCCATAAATTTCTCTACTTCATGTCATTTGTTATTTCTTCTGTTCACTATTTTTCCATTTTAGTATATTGTTGCTTCATAGATTTTGGCTTCATTTTACATGTTTGTGGTTTTTTTTTGTCAGTGGTTGGAATATTCGTTGCATGGATTCTGGCAATTTTCATCATTTCGTTGGTGCTGATGATTCTTGTATAAGCTGGGGTAGTGGCCAATACGGGGAGCTTGGTTATGGACCGATGGGACAAAAGTATGTGTTTGTGACATTGGATTAACATTACTACCAGTGATTTTTTGTCATCAAACGTTATTCACTGATATCCATTATAGGTCTTCTGCGAATCCCAAAAAGGTCGATATTCTAGATGGAATGCATGTTACGAGGTACCTATCAAAAAACCTGCCTTCTTGATTTTGCATACTTAGCTCTTTACATTTGGGCTCAGATTTTCAAATATTTTCAACAGTGTGGCTTGCGGACTTGGTTTTTCTCTAGTCGTGGTAGACAGAACAAAAGCCAATGATCGCTTAGACAAGGTAATGTTGTAGACAACGTAAATGCTTCAGTTGTTTTGTATCCGATCATCCAGTGTTCTAAAAGGCGGTCTAGGCGGTGCCCGCCCGATGTCTGCCTAGGCGCCCGCCTAGCCCCCCCTCCCCACGTTCGACTATGCATGCTTTGGGGTTTTATGGACTTTTTGTACAATTTTCAGTAGGTTTTTGGATTTTATTTATTTATTTTTGAACCGCCTAGAACTAGACGACCGCCTAGGCGGGCTAGGCGCTAGGCGACGAGTGCCCGCCCGACTAGCGCCTAGCGCTTTTCACAACCTTGCGATCATCTGATATTTCTGATAACCATAATTATTCTTGTTTCTTATATGGGATTATTAGTTATATTTGAACTTGAAAAGTTCTCAGACAAGTGTAAAGAAACTGCCATCCACACCCTATAGAATTACAAATTAAAACCACCAAGGGTGTGGTCTAGTGGTAACACTAGTAAGAGAGGATAGGAGTGGGCTTGGGTTCGAATCCCAGCCACTAAGGTGGTAGTAGCCCAGGAATGGGACGGTCATTAATGACTCGCCTTTATCTAGAAACAAGAATGACAAGTTAAAGAAGACAACCCAATCCTTGAAGACTCTAACAAACTGAAGTATATAAAAAGCAAGAACAGCTAAAAAGCATGGACAATTTCAGGAATGACCATCTGGTGACACTTTAATGCAATATATAAGTTCACTCTTGCTCAGAATATAGCAAATAACAGAAAAAGTGCAATCTAATTAAAATTTGTCAACTTTACAAAAAACGAAATGCAAATCTCAAAACAGAACTGTCTACAACTATGGAAATATTAACTAATATTAGAAACACAGTATTGGTGGTTGAGAAATTTCGTTAGGTTGCAAATTGGAGAATCAGTCTCTCAACTCTAGGCACTTTAGAGAATTTTAAAGAATGCTAACTTTTGAAAAATATACGATGAAAATTTGAAATCGAAAAATAGTTATTTCAGCGTAGAATTAATTTTATTTCATGATTCGTATGATAATTCAAATGATAACAGGATGAGTTAGGTTCTGGTCTTACCATGTTGCATGAAGAAAAAGGGACCACATGATTTAAGACGGCTTCCCTTTTTCAAAACAAAGTATGCAGCTAGGATCCCACCTACGCCCCCACCATCTCTTTTTTGAAATAGTGATCGTCCTTCTTGTTCCACACCACGAGGCCACGAGGCAACAGTTCATGTTTTAATTATTATATAAGCTTCTCGATCGTATCTTCTTGTTGATTATTAGTTGTTTAGTCCCACATCATGTCGAGCATAGTGAGAACGCTAGTCCACTTCTATATTTGTAATATATCATATTAATAATAACTATCCGATTATTATATCCTACATGGTATCAGATCCAAAATCCTATCCCATCATCTTTCCTTCCGTTTTCTCATCCAAACCTTAATCCTATCTCTAGCTGCTGCCACTAACTACATGGTAGGAGAGGACTAGCTTTCTCACTATTCTCTACCAGATGTGGGACTAAACAACTAATACTCAACACCCTCCCTAAAGCTGGAGCATCGATGTCAATCATGCCCAACTTGTTACAAGCAAGGTTTGAAATATCTGTATCGGAATCGGTATCGGACTATTCCTATGAGTATCGGTATCAGCAATATCGGCAGTATTGGATCGGAGTATCAATTTTTTTGCTATCGAAAAAAAATAAATTTTTAATAAATTATTAACATTTTAGAAATATATTTTACCTATTTAGCCATAATTTTAAATATTTTCAATTTTTCACTTATATTTCTTAGTATTTTTGAAATTGAATGAAATAATAGTCACCATTGTCGATTTGTTTATATGCGATAGATAGGATTTTTTACAATGCTTTTACAACCTTACTATGATTTTACACCTTGCTGATTGGTCTTATTCGTTCAATTTTTTTCCTCGGTCGAGACATGTCTAACTGTATCGGTATCGGCCGATACTGCAAATTATGTACAAAGAAACTGAACCACATTTAAGGGCTATTTGGATGCCCAAAGTGGGAAGGAAATGAAAAAGAGCATACACAATGGAAGTGCTTTGCAAATTGCAATGCAATGTTGTTAGAGGCAATGTCTAGGCAGCAATGCATTGTTGTTAGGGGCAATGTCTAGGCGACCTAGGCTGAGGTAAAATGCATGTCGATTCACCTTGGGTTATTTTTTTTTTTTTTTTCGGTTGTGACGATGGTCGCCTAGGATCAAATATATATGCACAAAAGGAGAGTATATATGTGTGCCACGGAAGTACCCAAGCTCGTAGATGACGCCTAGTCGGCGCGTAGGCGTCGGTAGACATGTCGCCTTGCATCACCTAGCGCCCGGAACACCATATATTTGTATGTGTATTTGAGTTTCATGGTAGTTCTTGTCTAGTAATTCGACATTGGATGTTTGAATGAATGATATTTTGTACGAGAAAGGAACCAAATGGGCACTTTCGTATTTGGACGTCATATTGGAAGGTGGGGATAACGAAAAAGTGCATTATGATAACAAAAACTAATTAACTTGGCTAATTAAATTGATAATTATTTACTAATACTAATTATTTAGTTAATTTCTAATACTAATTATTTAATTACTTCCTAATATTAATTAATAATAACAATACTTATTATTTACTAATACTAATTATTATTAATTAATCAATTAGTATTATACTGTTATTAATTACATCCTTGTCATTCTCTCTCATCTTTTCCTTCTCACAAATCGAAAGCAGCAGACATTCTCTCTCTCCTCTATTTTCCTTTTCCCAAATCAAAAGCAAATGCTTTTCCAAATCAAAGCCTCATCCTCCACCTCTCCGTCCTTGAGCTCCTACCTCCTCTACTTCCTCTCTGTCCTCCCCTTCTCTTGTGCTCAAACCAAAGCCCTCATTCTTGTGGAAAAAAACCCTCAACTCCATCTTTTTCCTCATGTGCCCAAACCAAAGCCTCACCACCACCTCACCTTTTTCCTTCCTCCTTACCATGGCCATGACCTCGAGCATCCGCAGCCCTCCTTCCTTGACTCCAGCACCGGATACCGCCATGAACTCGAGCAACCTAATCTCCTCCTTCGTCGTCGACAACTCCTGCAGACCCAATAATCATGGAAACTCCTAGTCGAGACTCATTCACCTTCGTCGTCGACATCTCTGCATCCTGTTGAGCCCACCTGCCTCGCATGCACCAAGTGCATGGCGAGAATGCAGACCTGGGACGACAACAAAAAACTATGGGTCACTTCTTCTCACATCCTTCCAAAAAATGCGGATGTGAGATGCACATAAATCTGCAGCAGCAAGCAGCCGACATGAAGTAATTTTTTTCCTGCTCCACTTCATGTCCGAACTTCCAAAAACAACCAAACTAAGGAAGTTGTTGGCGAGGATGCATATACCGAAACCCTACCTCAGCTCTCCACTTTGTGCATCCAAACAGACACTTTCGTTACATGTCAATTAATTCAGGTTAATTTGATGAAGTTGTTGGCGAGGATGCATATGCACCGAAACCCTACCTCAGCTCTCCACTTTGTGCATCCAAACAGGCACTTTCGTTACATGTCAATTAATTCAGGTTAATTTGATATGATACATATAAGTATGTTAGGTAGTATTGATTTTTTTTTTACTTAGGGATGTAATCTGGATTCTGGAACTAGATAGACATGTGAAGATTATATAGGTAAAAAATTATGCAAAAGTTATATTAGATGATTAGATCATGTTTCTATTTTGAATTTAGAATCATAAACCTAAACTCTTAGAGTTACCGTATCATATGATACAAGATACGATACACAAGTCAATACACGATACGTATCACGAGTTGTTGATAATAATAATAATAATAAAGGCTTACTTCCAACTTGATACCTTCAACTATTGAATATTTTGAACTTGATATCCCAAACTTTGATATGCATTAAATTGATACCATAAAAAAGATATGAAAACTATCTTGTCCATCCACCTCTCTCTCTCTCTCTCTCCCACCCCCCCCCCCCCCCCCCCCCCCCCCCCGGGCTACCCCTGCCCCCCTCTCTCCGTGCACACTGGGGCTGGTGCTGTCATCGTTGCTGCGCGTAGTGGGAGGGGTGTGGTGCAGCCGCGAGGGGGGGGGGGGGGGTTGCGATAGTGGTGCGGCCGGAGGGGGGGAAGAGGGATAATTTTGTCTTTTTTATTTATTTTTGGGTATCAAGTTGAAAATATTCAATAGTTGATGGTATCAACTTGTCAAGTAAAAAAGTTAAGGGTATCAAGTTGAACAACTGAAATACTTGAGGGTATCAAGTTGAAAAACTGAAATAGTTGAGGGTATAATAATAATAACTGAAATTTGACCTGACGTCAACCCTCCCATCGAAATGGTGTCTTGTATATAAAAAACAAAAGCTCCATAAAAGATTTTATGAAGTTTTTGTGACTGAAATTCGACCGGACGTCAATCCTCTATATTGGTGCCGAATTCCTTGCTAAGGTAGTGCTGAGTATGAGAGTTTGACGAAGGACCTAGGCGGCTAGTGGTAGGTATATATATGTTTTGATATGCACTATAAGGCATTAATCTCATGCAACCAATTGGCACCCTCGAAGCTCCATCGACTTTAAAGAGTCTAAAGGAAGAGGTAAGATGCTGTAATTTACTACAAGGAATTGCATACATGTCTATGAAACATAAAGCCAGAGTGAAGAAATGACAACCCACGACGACGACAACAAAAAGTTCCCTGCTTATGCAGTGAGGGTCAAGAACCATGCTCTCTTTCGGAGGTGACATTTCATCTAAGTTGCTCATTGGCTACCCATGAATGGTACACAACCTTCATTGTGATCTCCATGGCCTAAAAGATTATTAGATGGCATAATATTTGTAGATTTCTGACCCATATATCTTGTAAGTTCGACTTTAATGTTCTGTTTGCGGCTTAAATTTATAGGTTTTCTCACAAACTCGTTTAACTCTACTCAATTTGATAATGACGCCTTTCTAACGCAACTATAATTGGATTAGGTTTTCTGTTAGTAAATTGGGCTTGGGATGACTAAATACTGAATTTCTGCTTGACTAATATTTGACATGGGTATACTTCATGGGAACTTGTGTCACGACCCGCACCCTGATTAGGGGCACGAGAACGTGGGTACGTCCAGCCTACGCCGCAGTGTCGGCGGTAGAACGCTGTATAGGTCATCTATAAAATCTAACATCTAACAACAAGATATATAAACCTGTCATCTCCGCACGGAGGTATAACATAACATCTCAACTCTATATCTCAAACACAAGTCTAGGAAAGATAGAACATGATATGGAATCAGATGAAAGGAAGAAACTGAATATAAATAGAGTTATCACACCACATAGAGTAGATGTCCAACACAAATAAGTACAAGACCTGAAATGTAACTAAGTCACAACTAACCATCAGAACAATCCGATACAAAATGAAACCTATAAACACTAGACTAGACTAGGCACCCTCTACTGAGCTAGATGCTCCTCAGGCTCCTGAAGGTCACCCTCATGTGTCCCATAGAAGGTAGGACAGTCACCATCATCATCTGTAATATTTTCAACAGGTCCAGTCATGACAGGAACGAGCACAATACATATCACGCAGTTCATATCATGTTGGGAAATGTAAAGCATGCATAGAGTAAGATACATGGACTCTGAAGAATATATATAAAAACGAGAGAGATTTGATAACTGGAAATATCTATATATATATGATAAGTAAGAACTGTAGGTAACCTGTGATTTAGAGATGATATGGTTATATAAACGGGTTAGGACAATGCAAGGGTAACTCCATCATACGTGAGTGTACCATGGACATATACATGATTTCACAAGATTTCACAAGATGGGATTTTGATCACATAACCATTTCCTACTCACCCTCCCCAATCAATACACAAGGATCCAGTCAAGTTACGTTACCTTGCACAAGAGGTTTTTATCATGTTTGCTCACGTGATCATGAGAGTACAAGATTGCACAAGAGTGTACATGAATAGAGGTGTACATGAAATACAAGATGTTCGTGAAAAGCACATGACAACTGTATTTGATGCACCCCGAGGGGGATAACATCGCATGACAAGATCCATATAGTACCAATCCGTGATAATAATGTGACAGCATCATGTAAAGTAATCTAGAGCAAGAATATAAATCCTAACAAGTATGAAATGATCAGAGAATGTACTCGCCTGTCACCCTGTATGACTGATATGAATAGATGTCCGAACTGGTGTCACAGAGTCCTATTTAGAGTAAAACAGGTCACAGTATATCCACAATGGTAAAATTAGAGTATACAATGCATACTACATGATTCTAGGTCAATCTGGTCAAAAGTCTACTCTTGGTCAACTCTAAAAGTCAAACTAGGTCAACTTAAGTCATACTAGGTCATAAGGAGTCAACTAAGTCAAACAAGGTCAAGCAAGTCAAGGTTAGTCAAATCTAGGTCAAACTTAGACTAAGGGTTTTTAGGTCAAGGGTCAACTCTATATGTCAACTCTATAAGGCTAACCCAATCATGACACAACTCCTAATTATTCCACTTAACCCCATACATATCTTAAATTACATAGTACTATCCTTATAACCATATGGTTAAACATAAATCAACTAGTTTAATAGTCTAGGGTTTAGTCAAACCTTAGTCATCAAGCCCTTTAAAGTCCATCCCAGCTATTTCTAGGTCAATTAGGTCAACTTTGACCTAAGGTTGACTTTGGTCAACTCTAGTCAAACAAGGTCAACTACCTAGGTCAAGGGTCACTTGGTCAAATTAGGGTTAGCCCCTAATGGCCATAGGCTAGTAACTATGACCATAGGCTAATCATATAGGTATCTATCTCTATACCACATATATATATATATATATACATACATCTATACATTATATATATATATATATTTTACATTATATATATATATATATATATATATATATATATATATATATATATATATATAGGCCTATAGCCTATATACTACTTATATACCATAAATATAAATATATAGATACAATATCAAATACATATATAAAAACATACATATATACAACATATATATATATAATATACAATACATATATATATAGAGAAAAGTGGGAGAGAGTGAAATAGAGTGAGAGAGAGAGATTTACTGATACACAAAAAGGGGGGGGGGATTTCCAGTTTCCTGGAACTGGAAACTAAACCCACACGGGCCACACACACACACAATAACACACACACACCTATATATATACATATATGTATATACATATGTACACACATGTATATACCCTATATACACAGATATTTATATAAGAAACAACATCAAAAATCGTTTTTAAATCTCAGAAAAAATACCAAATTTACCCAGGAATACTGTTCATAACTGAACATAGGGGTAAACCCAAATCAAAGCCAAAAACCTAGCTAAGATGCCAAGTAGTGGTTGGTAATCGTGCTCCCATATGTGTACGTGTCGTAGGTGTCCATAGGTGTCCACCAAGACACGACACGACGTGTCCAGGACGAGAAAACCCAAATCGGGTAACACAGACACAGTGAATTGTCACCGCGTCGTGCACGCGTGCACCTAGCTCTAGGACACGACACGCGTGTCTAGGAGTCTCGTGCTCGTGTCCCTAGGTGCGCCTAGGGGTAGGGTACGTGTCCAACACCCTGATACGTGTCCACGTGTCGTGTAGAAAGGACACGAGACGCGTATCAGAGACCTAAAATCGTGCATTCAGACCGCATCGTGCACGGGGTCGAGTGTCTCGTGCTCACGACACAGGACACGACACACCACGTGCTTGTGTCCTGGTGTTCGCCCAATGATGGGCTACACACGTGTCAGCCTGATACGTGTCCACGACTCGTGTGCGTGGGACACGAGGCTCGTGTCCTAGTCGAAAATTCGACTGAACGTGCGTGTAGGTGTCCAGTGCGTGGGTGATTGCGTGTCCGATACAAAACGAGACACCGTGAAACCTTGGGGGCATGTTCGCAGACATTGCCCCCGTGTCCACACCAATTTTGGCGTGTCCACGTGCTCTGTACAGTGAGTACGAGACACGTGTGAGCAGGGCACTGTGTGTGTGCTGTGCGCAGCATGTCCGTGTCGATTTTCGATACGAAAACGACAGTGTCGTGCTCAGTCATAGGGTTTCGTGTCCAGCATGTCTAGGGCTACCCAAATATGTAATTTGTTTTGCATTTAACCAAAATTCATTTCTTTGAGGTATTTCATCAAACAAGGTTTTATAACCTAGGATACGTGTCCGATACGGACACCAAACCAACCCTAGATTTTACCAAACTTGTTCCACAGCTAGGGTATACCTATATGCATGCATTTATAAAGGAAAACACAATATTAACTAGGTTTATGGGTATTTACCTATTGAGTGAAAACTCAAGATTTCAACTGGAAAAGGGGGGGGGGGTGTGTCCTCTTCACTTGTTGGTGTCCACAGCTATGTGTCCAGCTTGCTAGCCTCCCTTAGCACCCTCTAGGTTGTAGGGTCCCAATGCAAAAGACTTGGGTGAATTTAGAGCTAATTTGAAGAAGTTATGAAGGTTTGATGGAAAGGGGATTTTCTAGGTTTTAAAACAAGTAAATTTGTATGCAAGGGTTTGATATGATTATATAGGAAGGGGTAGTGATAGGGGGGGGGGGGGGTGCCCATGGCTGGTCATAGGGTGTGGGGAGGGGGTGTACATGAAGACTTTTGTGTCTTCCTTCTTGGTTAAGGTTTGGACTTCTAGGTAAGGAATGATATTTTGAGGGGTTTAAGGAAAATATCTAATATGTAAATATTCTAGATATTTTCCTATATTGACTAATATGTAATATCCATCCTCTAGTCTCTAGGTTAGTGGCTAACCTCTAGATTAGGGTAAACTAGGTTAGGGACTCTCATGACAATAATTAAATAATAATAATTCACATAAATCCAATAATTCCAATAATTTCCTAGTAAATTACCAAAATATCCCTTAGGCTAAAAAGCCCTAACTTGATGTTCTAAACCTATGGCTAGGCTCATATGATCATAATTAGTCTCTAGGTTAAGTAATCTCTAAGGTTGCACTAGCAAAACATCAAAATCACAAGTCGTGGTTTTAAATAGTTTTAAAAATAACTAAAAATCACCAAAAATCATAATATGGTTTAAATATCATTATTAAATAATTATAATTACAAAATTTCAAAATTACCCTCATTTTAGAAATTGGGTGCTACAACTTGTTTCTGTGATTCGATGCGTTTTATATAATTATTTATAGTTATAACCTAACCCTATGAAACTATTAGTGTCGCCCTGTTGACAATTTCGGTTGTCCATTATGTAAGAAGTGTGTATATTTGATTTTTCTTTACCTTCTATATGTCCCTGGCATTGAGAAGAACTTCCAGATTAATAGGAAGGATGCTTATCTGAATGAATCAAATTCTATTGACAACTTTGAATTGGATCGGTGTCTCCTCACCAAATAAGGGCTGCGGCTAAAAATATTCTAACCCATGGAGAATAGTTGCAAATCAACACACACTTGGGATCAGTTTTGGATCATTGTACAGGTTAAGGAACGGAGTACACTACTTGTCTCTACTTTCAGTACAAAGGGGGTAGGGTGAGGTGGTTTGTCAATTTGCTTCGTAGTACGTTCTAAATCGTAATTGGGATGATGCTACTCGTCAAATTTGACTAGATAATTGTGTAATATACAGAAATAAAATCTTATACAGAACATAGGAATTCAAACCATTACTTTACTCTGTTCAATAAGATGTAAAACTATACTTTTCTTAGTCATACATCAATTTGGAATGCCTCACTCCAAACAAAATGATACAATGGTGCGAAAACAAAACATGTAAGTAAACCATAAAATAAAAAATACAATGATAACGACTTAGGACCTTGCAAAGCAGAGTGAAACATGTAGTTGTCGAACCGCCAATTGATAAACAAGCTTAAGTTCTTTCCTACTTTCTTTGCATTGAAAGAATCTCTTGCAAAAGTTTATAATGAGATTTCATTGATTAATTCGGATCGTCAAATTTAGCGATCCGGATCAAGTACCACAACAATCTATATCGGAAATGTACCCCGAACCAAAATGCTCGTACCTGGAACGAGTTCGATTAGGGGGAGGGGGTGGTTAGGTGTACCCGGTAAGTATGGGTATTTCACTCATTTATGGAAAGTGGAACTTCCTCTTTTCCCAATAGAGACTCAACAGCCGGCCGCTTTGGAACACTTGTATAACCATAAAAGATCTTTGAAGATCTAATACCTGGAAATTGGAGTCGAGGACAAAAGAAACCGATGGAGTTACCTTTTTTTAATCTAGCACTGCTACAAATCAAGAGAGATCACGAATTCATGATTAAGTTGCTCGTACGAAAAAATGATTGATGATACAAGCAACAAATGCATTAGTACTTATTTGGCCATTCAAATTCTATAATAGCTAATAACTTCACAGCAAAAATAAGAAATTAGATAGGCATAACCCCTATATGACTAGTATGTATCTAAAATCAGATATAGGTTTATTTCTTTCATAAAGTAAACAGCATGTAATTTTGTTTCTCTGAGATGTAAGACTCCAACTACGGTCTCTATGTAAATTATTTCTAATGCTTTATTCTTTTTGCAGCTGGAAGTCTATGATGGTGAGCCTCTTGTTGAAGGTACTTGTGCAATTCTTTCTACACTGCAATTCCATTGTGTGTGTGCGTGTGTTTATATATATATATATATATATATATATATATATATATATATATATATAATGCCAATGACATCTAGCTCAAGTGGCTAGTGTGGAAGCATGAGACCCGAGAAGGACGGTGCTCGAATTATATATATATTCTACTATATAATAGGAAAACTTAGATGGTGAAACTTTTAAATTCCGAAAATACCCTTACATACTTATACTAATTAAAAATAGTTCATTACTTTTAATAAGGACAACTTAGTAATTATGAAGACTACCCTTTAGTCTTCCTAAAGAGTCTTCCTAAACTAATTAAGAAATATTAAAATACGTGCAAGGCACGTGCCCATATGCTAGTATATATATATATATATATATATATATATATATATATATATATATATAATTTCTATTTGTTTTGTCATTTATATAATTTCTATTTGTTTTGACATTTACAACTTATTGTCATTGCATTATAATTAGGGGTGCGTTCAGAGCCGGATTATTCGGTTCGGATCCGGATATGGATCTATTATTTTCGGATCTGGTAGGATCTGATTCAGGATTTAATTTATTCGGATATGGATATGTATTTCACAATATTTTCGGTTCCAAGCCTATATACATAGATAAATGATATTAATATATCCACACTTCTAAAACTAGGGAGGACTCTATTCGTGACTAAACCTATTATATTCAAAGTATATATTTATCCTCAAAAATAAATTAATTAATAAGTAACTTAAACCTATTTTGAAATCATGGCTCATCTTAATAATCCAAACTCGACTTTCTCCAATACCCTATTATATTTTTAACTTTCTCCAATACCCTATTATATTTTATACATGTTCGCATTCACTTTATCTGTATCCTTTTCTTACTAATATCTGATCAGGATCCTTAATTTTTACTGGATATGGTTATTTTTTTTTAATTTCCTAACAATATCCATATTTGTTATTAGAAAACAAATACGAATTTGGTAATACCCATATCTGATCCGTATCCACTCGAAATGCACCCCTAACTATAATCAATCAGTCTATTTTGCTTCCAGTGTAAGTTTTCCGAATCATAAAGCAAAAGACGTTTATAGTCATCTTGTTGTCTATTTTTTTTCCAATGGAAGATTTCCAAATCATAAAACAAAAGACGTTTATAGTCATCTTGTTGTTATTTATACACACTCTTGCTTATTGAGGGGTGTAAAACAGCTGGTAGCTGCTGAAACAGGTTAGAAGAGAACTACACTTGCCATTTCTTAGATCATATTTTCTTTGTTAACTTGAATCATGCGGTACGGAAATGTGTCGATGATTGTGACTGATCATGAGGCAGTGGTTTTGTATTTTACATTAGTGATTCAAATAGATGAAGATGTTAGCTACTAATAGATAAAGAACGTTGAAATGGGAGAAGAAATTTTCTTGCGAGGCAGTATTTTATATTTGTGAGAACATAGCATGTTCCCATTAGAAATCTACTAAACTCAGTTATATTGGATGCTGATAGGTTGTCATGACCTGACAGGTTTGAATCTCAAGATTATGGCTATGGTAGATGGTCAAAAGAAACTCATAAAATATGCCCCCTCTCATTGGAACATTAACAGTGTAAACATGGTACTTTACCATTTCAACCTATTAAACTTGTCAAAACTATTATCCAAATTGGTAATATAGATCCAAAATGTCCACATATTATTTGATGTACGATTTCTCATAAAGTGCTTATCTAGTGCATCAATATTCAAACCAAAATACTTTGCACTTCCAAACTGCATTTATCCAGGTCAAGTCCAATCCTACAACATCAAAGCCTTTATCCCAAATGTTTGGGGTCTCCAATTCTATCTTTTATAAGTTACATACAATCCATCTATTCATACTATAAGAAGTTACAAGTATAAATTCCCTTATATTGGACAATATAAGTAAGACATATATACCCAAGCCAGTAATTTTACATTTTAACCTAGACTGCTAGACGGTTACGGTCAGCTTTGAAGTTTGAACTTGCCACAAAGCTATGGTCTAACAGCCCTCGTCAAGCCCCCTGCTAATACGAAAATTATTTTGTGAATATCTGGTGAGCTCCCAGCTCCGGTAGTAACAAATCACAACCAAAGGATCTTAAGCTATAATTCACTTTTGCAAAGTTATTTTCTTATAACGGTTGCAAGGGTTAGGCTATACACAATCTCTAGCAACTTTGGAACAAGCTAACTGGAATTAGCTACAGATTATTATGAGATATGGAAGACAAAAAGGAATCAAGCTATCCAACGTTATGGAAGGTGTTCTGAAAAGGAAGTAAACTTTCGATGTTATAGTAAAATATCATAGAGCGGAATACATATTTAACTCTAGTAGATAGGATGAACCACACACAAGAATACCCAATTTAGACAACATAGATAAAAAAATATATTGAAGGGATGGTTCATATTTCAAATAGTATGACAATCACTTGGTATGGTGGATCCACTTATTTAGTTCTACAAAATCCCATGTGTCCACAATCCTATTGACATCTACACTTGTCCACATAATTCCACATAAATCTCCTATAGGCCAGTTAGTCCTTTTGAATGTCTCTAATGTGCCACATATCTCATAGGGACGTCTTTGCATGAGCCAGATATAGTACTCATTGGTATTTGGGAAACAAAATATTACCATCGGGGGTTATTATCCCTCTGGCCAAGGCTTTAGCACATATTTTTTGCTTTCCACGAATTTATACAGTACATTTTTACTATGGAAGAGCATTTGATAGGGTTTCTAGTATAGCGGGAAGTTGCCATACAATTTTTTCTTGCTAAAATGACAGGGAAAGAGAGGCAAAATGTTGATACCGATCGGGAACAGTGGGTGTGAGTATCAGATATGACTTGCTAGAAATGATATGATTTGATCAGTACGTATCGTCCGATGCTGTGTTGCTCAAAAGCAGACACGAGGCAGATTAGATGTGCACCTCAAAAGTAGGCCTGAGGTGCACGAGACACGTGGCTGGGGTGTGCCTAGGTGAGTGAGCCTCACGTCGTAAGAAACGATCTTACATGTGTGAGACTCGGTCCTTGGGCACACACCTCACCGGCTTGTTAAAACAGTGACAAACGTGCCAAAGTCATTTTCAAACTATGTTTGGGCCCTAACCCGAGCCATATCTAATATGTGTGTCAAGGAAGTATCCTGTCTAATACATATTGGATATGGGTTGGGGCATGGATATTGTCTTCTGGATGAGTATTCTGTCTAATACATATTGGATTTGAGTTGGGGCAAGGATACAGTCTTCTGGATGAGTATCCAGCAAAAGTAGGGTAGAACTTATTTCGAGGTTCTTTCTATGGTACGATTTTGGTTTTTTGTATATCTGGTGAACTAGAAATGTGATATAGAGATTTTAAATTATTAACAGATATTGCCTCGTTATGTGGGGATCCGCTGTTTATAAACAATATTCAAGTATGAGGGTACTATTTTTGACATGGTTAGACTCCTAAAATGCTACCTTTTCCATGACCTGCAGTGCGATTACCATTCCAAATTGGAATCAAGATTACCCTTTGCTTACGAAATCAACCTGTCATTCTCATTTTGTGGAGTTGTATTAATGTGCTTTTATATCGAGTTGCAGATACACGTACTACATAGAATCACAAGGCGGTCTAGGTGGCCGCCTAGGCGCCTGCCCACCCAGGTGCCCGCCTATACCCCGACGTCCTACTATGCATGTTTTGGGGTTTTAAGACTTTTTGTACAATTTTCAGTAGTTTTTTTTTTGATTTTTTTTTTTTGAACCGCCTAGATCTAGGCGGCCGTCTAGATCTAGGCGGCCGTCTAGGTGACCCACCTAGGCGCTAAGTGGCGAGTGCCTGCCCGACTAGCGCGTAGCACTTTTCACAACCTTGCATAGAATATATTTAACAAAAAAGCATGGTGGCTCGCGCAATACTAGCGAGCCACTGCACGCCGCCGTATCCCCCTTCCCACGCTCCCCTCTTGCTCCGCGTCTGGCCGCCCCGCCCGCCCGCTAATACCGTCCCTTCCGCCCCCCATCCTGCTCCGCATCCGGCCGCCCTGCTGCCGCTCCCGCCTGCGCTTGCACCGCCCCTTCTGCCTGCCGCCCTTCGGGCTCCGTTCCGGCCGGCCCGCCGCGTGCGGGCACATCGCTAGCAAAGTAGCACTGTTGTATATTTAAAGGTAAAAATTTCCGGAAAAGTAGAGCCTTTTTAAGTATTCTGGATACGAAATTCACCATCTAGAGACTTTCTTGTTACCATTTCTCCTTCATACCAAAGTCAGCATTGTGAAAAGTATCTCTCTTTCATACCAAAGTCAGCATTGTGAAAAGTAGTCTCTATCTTAATTCTTTCAAAGCCCTGCAGTTTCAAAGATTATATACGTATTTCTGTAAAAAAATCCAATGCCCTGCACTTTCAAATTTATGATAACTTCTGTTTGGATTGAATTTTAATGACAATAGTAAATTGAGTAACCACTATTATTGTTATATGCCCCCATCAGCAGGAACAGAAGCAAAGGTGAACGGAACTGTCAAACCTACCAAGAACGCAAAAAAGAAGGGCGCTGTCAATAGTTCCAAAAAAAGGAAGAAGGATTCATCAGATTCTGAAGATGAAAGGCATGAAAGCAGCGAGGACGAGGAAGAAGAAGAAAATGATGATACGAAGACGAAGAGTAGGCGCGGTGGAAAGGCTTCTAACAGAGGCCGAGGCAGGGGTTCAAAAAAGGTGGCCTCAGACGTAAAGAACACTGGCCGAGGGAGGGGTGGACCACAAAAATCAGAAGAGGCGAAAAGTTCTGGTCGTGGTCGTGGACGTCCAAGGAAAGGCACCTCTGGTAGATGATTGATTACTGTATTCAAGTGACAGGGTTTTGTTTAGCTCTAAATCTATGATTCAAGGTCGTCGTATTCAAAATTCCTATTGGCCTTTATTTAATGAGCATACCCACTGACGGGAAATTTTGTTGACACTGTATGGAGCTGATTCAGTTTCATGGAAAATTGAATTTTGATTCCATGAAGATTGTTGTACACCAACATAGTATGACACTTTTTAATTTTATGGGAATGGCCTATCCTTCTGTTCTATTCCTTAATGTTTACTGGTCTGAACCCGTTATTGTTCTATTACTCTTTGACACTTGGTGGCAGTGTCCTTTATTGGGTCACTTCTCTGGCAATCAGGTGACCTTGGTTAATTGTTTGCTTTGTAAAATTTGAAGCTATTAACTCTCATGTAGGTTTACTACTGTACACCTACTGGGTTGAATTATTTTCAACTTTATGTAGCATTTCAATTTTCATTGTGCTATGGATGTTTAGGAAATGTGTCGTTTTATCATTTTCTATAAATAGATAGTCTTGTTTTCAATTACTATTGTGTAAAACCTTCCTTATATTTACAAGCTTGATCATGTGTAAAATCTATCATTGAGGTAGTTCGTTTTATGTTAAAGAAAAGTTCTCGTTTTCTATTAAAAGGAAAGTTCAACAGAGTAGACTGATGTAACAACAATTACTTAACGGTGGCCCGCAATTTCACCTCCACCGTTTTATTAACATTAAATTGAAGGAGTAATCTTATTTCCTATCCACTTCGACCACAGGTCTCTAGGAAGCATTCCTCTCACCTCAACCACTTGAGCATGACTTTTGGATCTACTGTATCCAATAAAAAGAATAATACGTTCGATGATCCATTGATCTTTCGTCATCTAGTTAGTCTTATACCTCTTTCCGGTAACCATAAGTGTTGGAGTGGGTGGGGTTCCCACCTATGTGGAGAATACCCCGGAGAGCGACGAGCGCCATCCGTGTGTCGGAGAAGCTTGGGGAGTGCATGGATTTTATTTTGGTACATATATGGTAAGGAAATATATGATTGGATTTTCATATTTACTTTGATTATATATTTATGATTGGACCCTTCATATAGTAGCTTTCCATATTATTGGGTTTCCAATTATGGTAAGCTAATTATGATTGGATTTCCATTAAATATATGATTGATTTATATTGGAAGTTTTCATATATATTGGCCTTCCATGTATGGGTTACCAAGGGTTTATAAAAGGGTGATGCATGCTAGTTGTAAATTCATCTCAAAACAAAGAGTGCTTTACAATCTTTGAGAGAGAGAGGATTAAGGACTATTGTGAAGGAGAGATTGCTTCGAATAATTTTTCGGCATCTCTTGTTCTTCGGAGTCCGCAATCAAAAATTTTCTTCTTTCAAGTGAGTTGTGGTGATCCGTGTTGGATCGGGAGGAGCTTGTAGAGGGTGTATTCTCTTTATTCCATTAGTGGAGGTTCTTTAGGGTTGGACTTCGATCGTCCCGTGGTTTTTTCCGCAAGGGTTTTCCACGTCAAAAATCTTTGTGTCTGCGATTGTGTTTGGCGTTTTTGGTTTGTGTGCTTTTGCTCGGTTCTCTCGCAGGACTTTCTGGTTTGGGGGAACGGTTTCCGCGCTTCGTTCCCAACAGAGTGGTATCAGAGCTTTGGGTTCAAAGAAGTGTCAGGAGTTGACAGTCAAACCAGGAAGCAGAGATGAACGCGGAGCCGGTGCGCATGGTGAACCTGAACGGTACCAACTACCATTATTGGCGGAGCAAGATGAAGGATTTGCTGTTCGTCAAGAAGCTGCATCTTCCGGTATTTGCATCCGAGAAGCCTAGTGACAAATCCGATGAGGACTGGAACTTCGAGCATATACAGGTGTGTGGGTACATGCGGCAGTTCGTTGACGAGAACGTGTACAACCACGTTGCCAATATTGAGCATGCGAAGACGTTGTGGGAGAAGCTGGAATCTTTGTACGCGAAAAAGACCGGGGTAAACAAATTGTTCCTGATCCGGACGATGATGGGTCTGCGGTACAAAAATGGTGCATCCATTACGGATCACTTGAGTGAGTTCCAGGGCGTGGTGGACCAGCTATCCTCGATGGGAGTCAAGTTCGACGACGAGGTTCAAGGACTTTGGTTGCTATGTACATTACCAGACTCGTGGGAGACCGTACGAGTATCTATGATCGCTTCTGCTCCGGAAGGCGTGGTCAGTCTGGAGTTTGCCAAGAGCGGGGTACTGAATGAAGAGATGCGGAGACGTTCTCAGGGCACTTCATCCACATCCCATCACTCAGAGGCACTAGTTTCGGAGAGCCGCGGAAGGGGCAAAAGCAGGGGTCCAGGTGGTGGCAGAGACAAGAGCATGGGGAAGTCCAAGGGTCGGTACGAGGACTCGGAGTGTTACCATTGTGGCAAGAAGGGCCACATCAAGCGGAACTGTTTCGCCTGGAAGAGAGAGAAGAAGGGCGACAAGGGGAAGCAAGATGAGAACACTACAGCGGCGGCTTCGATACATGGAGGCGATGTGATCGTCGTAGGTGATGAGGTTATCACAAACCTCGCTTGCGATGACAATTCTTGGCTGGTGGACTCAGGGGCTTCAGCACATGTATCTCACAACAGGGCACTATTTGCCACTTGCACGACAGGCGACTGTGGAGTGTTGAAGATGGGCAATATAGATGTGTCAAAGGCGATTGCCGTTGGAGATGTACATTTGAGGACGAAGACGGGTGCAGTTCTTGTTCTCAAAGATGTTCGTCATGTCCCTGATATCCGTTTCAACCTGGTGTCGGTTGGAAGGTTGGATGATGAGGATTCTTCAGTCTCTTCGGAAATAGTCAGTGGAAGCTTTCCAGAGGTTCGATGGTGATTGCCAGAGGAAGCAAGAAGTCTGGTCTCTACTATATGGTGGGGAGCGCACAGGGGGCACAGGAGGTGAACGCAGTCAGTGATACGTCTACCGAGTTGTGGCACAGGCGGCTCGGCCATATCAACGAGAAGGGGATGAGCTACTTGGTGAACAGGAAGGTGATTCCAGGGCTCAAGTCTACAAAGTTGGAGAAGTGCACGCACTGCTTAGCTGGGAAGCAAAATAGGGTGTCTTTCCAAAGTCACCCAAGTTCAAGGAAGCCGGCGTTGCTCGAGTTGATTCACTCGGATGTCTGCGGTCCTATGAAGGTAAAATCTATTGGTGGTGCTTCTTACTTTGTAACTTTTATTGATGACTGTTCCAGGAAGGTTTGGGTCTATGCCTTAAAGACCAAGGATCAGGTGCTGTCTACTTTCAAAGAGTTTCAGGCCTCTGTTGAAAGAGAGACGGGCAAGAAGTTATTGTGTGTTCGGTCCGACAATAGCGGCGAATACATCAGTCCCTTTGATGCTTATTGCAGAGAGCAGGGGATACGACACCAGAAGACTCCGCCAAAGACACCTCAGCTCAATGGTGTAGCGGAGCGCATGAATAGGACACTGATGGAGAGGGTGCGGTATTTGCTGTCAGAAGCAAACTTGCCGGGCAGTTATTGGGGTGAGGCTCTTCTCACAGCCGCTTATGTTATTAATTTGTCTCCTAATGCTCCTTTGTAGGGTGATGTGCCTGACAAAGTATGGTACGGAAAAGAGCCGTCATACAATCACCTGCGAGTGTTTGGCTGTAAGGCCTTCGTGCATGTACCGAAGGATGAGAGGACCAAACTTGAGCCGAAGACGAGGATGCGTCTTTGTCGGCTACGGTCGGGATGAGTTTGGCTATAGACTCTAGAACCCGGTGGGAAGAAATCTCTACAGAAGCAGGGACGTGGTGTTCGTCGAAGATCAGACCATGACCAATACTTAGGATTCCGAGACGCCTTTTGAGGTTGAGGAATTGCCTGAGTTAGAGTCATTTCGCTTCGAGCAGTTTCCAGAGGACATCGCAGAGGATCCCATTATGGGGGAGCCAGTATATGGAGTTGCTCCCAACCTTGATCATCAGTCTGCTGATGGTGGTCAGGGTGTCCCTCAGGAGGATGAGCATACCGGAAAGGCAGTTCCTGAAGGGGAGGAGGCTATTGGTGTCACGTCCCGACCCGGAAAATTGCTCGTCCTCGCTAGATTTTATCCGAATCATCGTCCTCGCTGGGGCGTGATGCCGCACGAGCCTGGAGTTGCGCTCGTGCAAGGCAAGATAACAGGTTCACATAGAACTATCTCAATTTGATAACATAAGCAGCAGAAGGAAAACAGAGTATACAACAAGAATCTCTTTTATTCATAATGAACTGAAGGTTACAAAGGCACTGAATAGCCCAACTTAACATGCCAATTGGCTACAACGCTCATGATCTCTCTAGCTCACAAAGGATTACATTATTCCATACATTATGCCTCTTTATAGCCACCAAGTAGTCTTCGACCGAACATCTCCATGTCGCAAGTTCGAACGCCTATGCGGTAGCTCCTCTTGAACGCCAAGGACTCCATGCCTCGGCACGTCCAAGCCAAGCCCCGCCCCGAGCCGATCATAACCTGAGCCTGCACATAACTAGTGGGGGATTAGTGCTTTCGTCCTCGCTTTGCACTGATCAAGACCCACTCGCACCCAAACCAAGCACTTAAATCAACTTAGTGAGCATGCATCTTAATTTGGTGATCTTTCTCTTTATCCTTAGGATCGATTTCATGGCAATACTTAAACATAGCACCATATCATATATGTGTCCAATACCGTGTCCCTGCGGCAGATACAGTTAGACATAATATGACATAAACTTAGTGATCGTGCTCATTTCCATCCCATATTCCCTAGCCTGCAATGGTTAGCACTTATCATAAGAATTCATAAAACTCACGCAACCAACCGATCATAAGCTTAGACAATGCATAAGGGTCGCAGGCCCTTCGCCTGCACCCAACTCTCATCTCAGCCCACCGGCTCTATCTATATGAAGGTCACGGTATTTCGCACCGTAATGGACTTGGCATCTCATATGTGTAAGCCTACAATCGCTTCGATACGGGTTGTTAGTCCAGTATCCGAAGGATCACAAACTTACGGATATCATAGCTTATCACAGCACTGGATGGTCGCAATCCATCCGAATGTTGTGCACCATAAATACCACACATAATTCCTTCCTAGGCCGAATGGTCCCGGCGCCCCGGTCGTAACCGTCTGAGGGAAGCCGCACCCGTGCACGGGCAATCCAAGTCCATTGACCATGCAATACGCGCCATAGCAAACACACATAACATTCCAACCAAATCCTCCGTTTCATAAATATAGTCTCGATCCATAAACGGTTTTCCGTGCCATAAACGGTTTCCCGTGCCATAAACATATTCGCGTCTCATAAACATAATCCACCATTCATATGGGGAGCTCCGTCGGCGTTATGCCCCAACACATCCATATTGATGCACGACGCCCAACGGCTTAGACATCTCGTACTTGTATTCAACGCGTACCATTCGTAAGTTATTCTCATGTCATAATTTCGTAATTACTTAGTCTTTTCGTAACATAAGTGCCCGAGGGCACGCTCAGCACCGTAATCAATGTTCTACGCCTAGTGTTCAATGTTCTCGGAGCCGTGCACACGATGCACATCTCAATATCGTCTTTCAATGTTCTACCATCATTGCCCTACCGCGACTCGTACACTTGATGCACGTCGCTTCAATTGTTCGATTGTTCAATGTTCTATCTTAGTGTTCAACGCATATTTAGATCTTTCATCGCCGAGCCACGCTCGCTAACTCGATAACATCTTACGCATTCCATAACATATTTTATTAGACGTGAAGGAATAGGGAGAGAGAGTCAAGAACCCGCCCACCTTAAGCCGATACGCCTTGCCGCCTCGCCGATTGAAGCGTCTCGCTTCCATAACTCGATCGTATAGCTAACTCCCGGACTTAGCCATTCCTTTGAACTACTCGGTCGATTTGGCCTATCGCGCCCATACCACGATCCGTAATCCAGCATAAAGGCATAGCCTGCACACCAGATCAACCAACATTAGCACTTGCTCAACAGAACTTATCCTTTGCATCGATTCGATTCATAGATTCCAACCGACTCAAAGCTTACCTTTGGCCAATGTAACTCTCGCATTGATTCGCATCGATACTTCATCGGGTCAACGCAACTCTTTGAGTCAACGACTCATCATAATGCACCGATGCGGAGCGGGGCATTACATAATATACCACTCAAAATCAGGTTCGTCCTCGAACCGAAACCAACACTTAATCCAAGTGCCTCGCTAGATCGTTTCACGATCTCGTACGACTATCGTTGGAATCATACAACTTAGTTTGGATCATACACATATTTTAGGCGTCCCACCAATATATGTATTTCAGCCAAGCTCAGTTGTAGGATATCGAGACACTAACAAGCTCAACTTAAATCCTCAAGCATCAATCAGTCCGTACTCGACTTAGTCATATCTTAGCGCCTATTCCCAATCTCGTATGCATCATCCCATAACATGCGATCATCTTCCAAACTTCTCTGCACATAACTTAACTCAAAACTGTTACTTCAATCTCATAAGTCTCTCGCTGACCACATAACACTCGCGTTGCATCGAGTCATTGCGCATCCGATCGCAACAACTCTCCACAATGCCTATTCGTCCAATCGTTTCCTATCTCTCACATAACCCAAGTCTTTCATCCAATCATTCATATCATTTTGCCTTAACGACATGGACTAAGTCCAACATGTCACAAATTTCTCTGTCTACAATCCGTACTAAGTCTCATACACAACTATCCCAACACGATCCACGTTCTCGAACTGCCTACGCATCGCATCTGGGGCTACCCCCGCTAGGTAACTTATCCAGATATCGTGCTTAATCTCTTTCGACACAAGAGGTCAACTTGAGTCTCCGATGCTCAAAGGCAACAATCTTTCCGACCCAAGGTCTCTTACGATACACTCGTCTCTGATTCTCGACCGAGTACGAATCCGTTTACTCAATTCTCGAATCAATCTCGACTAGTTCGTTTCGTAACATAGATGGCGCGCTCAACACACATAGCCTAACCGTTACTCAAACCGATCTACGACACAACTCTTAGGGTCGTTCTACTATCCGTCGCTCTCGCGCATTGTAGGATTCTTGCAATCGCCTTACCGTGTCACTACGCTAAGTACATTCCTCAACATCTATTCGATCATCGACCAACCAAGTCTACTTACGTACTCATACGTTTGATCATAAATTTTCTAACCATATTGATCTAATCGCAGGTGACTCGCTAACTTCCGAAACATGATACTCACTCGCTTAGACTTATCCTTAACATGCACTACCTCATCTTCCATCCTTGACAAAATTTCCTTATGCGACTTCTTTAGGGTCATCCTATGGGACTTCAACATTCACTTGATTTGGCGGTCAAGTCTTCTAGGGTCATCTGCCCCGAAACTACGCTCGATAATTGAAGATCATCAACGAGGGACAGTTACAACGAATAATGCTATATCCTATCGCGGAGCCAAATCAATTCTCGATAATTCCTACGAGACTTTATCCAATCCGACGAAATCCACCAATCCATAATTTATCTACTCACTCGCGCAACTGATGCGCCGCTACTACTCGAATCACTCATGCACTACCGTCGACTATCTTTACTAGTCGTATGATATCTACTCGCCTCAAATCCGAGTTTACCTATTCGTGATCATAGTCTGACACATTCCATACTCATCAAAACCATCCTCGAACAACTTTCGCATCAAACCACAAGTCAAATCCGATTTGCCATACCAGGTAAGTTTGATCATCCCCGTTGTATGAATCACCATACCAGCGCTCACGCGGAACGATCGCCCTAATTTGGCGTGACGCATGTGCGATGCTGGAGTTGCACTCGCATAAGACAAGAATGTCAACATAGTGGTTATCCACAAATCAATCCAGACACTTTCGATTTCATCCGAGTAACATCCGTCCACTCTTAAATTTTCCGAAGCATTCCTACTATTATCATCTCAATTGTCATAACTTAACTTGCATCTTATTCATCCAACAACAATGCTCAACAAAAATTTTCGTTCATTCGATCAGAGTATCCCCGAGTTATTGCATATCGTCTTTGATACGCCTCAATACCATCGTCAATATGCATAACTTGAACATCTTCCTTTCTCATAAGCTTCAATTCGTTACAATCACTGTTATCATCCGAACTCGAATACGAATCAAGTCTTGCACACATCAAGATTCATTCCATTATAACTCACCACCATAATCGCGACACAATTTCCAATTCACATATCCATTCTCATTTCCCTAACTCGCACTTCCAAATCGTGCTACCGACTCCTCGCGCTAACCCAAATTCGTTCGCACGATTTCTCCGTACTTACTCAATGCATTTCCGAACAAGTCTTCGTACTAACTCACGTACATTCGACCGGGTCGACAATTTCCTCAACGTAACATTCCTTCGCGTATGCTTAGCCTATCATTCGACTTACTCTTAACGAATCCTCGTCCGACGTATCATCCATAGGTACGACTTCGCACATACTCATTCAACTAATTCACCAAAGCATACTTATATCGACTCCTATCGAGTCATTTCCACTCGAGTCTCGGTACTACTCCGTCCGTTGCGGACAAACATATCGTAACAACATAATTATTTCGACGAAATCTATCGCAAGTCACCAAGCGGCTTAACATAGCTATCGTTAAGTGGTATTCTATATACCACTCAGGATCGAGCCTATCGTTGTCGATACAATACTTCACCACGCTTGCTCGTATAATTGGTATTGTATATACCACTCGAAATCGAGTCATTACTCGACATCACATTCCGCATAGGTCCGACATCTATCTTTCAATGAACTATCCCGTATGGCGATCCTTCCGATCCCAGCTCTAGCGTTAGCTCAAGTTTGACACACATTCAATCTAACCGTATCTTAGCGATCATATCGATCACGCCCGCAACATTCGCTTATTCAAAGCTCAACGCGACATTCGGCCAACATACATGTTCGCCTACTCAACTCAACTTAGCGACCATTTCGACTCGTTATTATCGCATCCACGATCTTCCAATCTCTCTCGTTGCAACTCGTGCAACAACTCACTCTCGATACTTAAGGTCTTTACTCAATCTCGTACAATATATCGCTATCCATCCGCATAGCCATACAACACGCATCATACCATATCGACTCGTTGCACTGATGTAACGAACGATCCATGACTTGCTGCACTCCGTGCAACCAACAACATATAACCGTTCTCATAGCAACATAACACGCATCACCTTACATATCAATCCGTTGCACTTCGTGCAACCAAAAACACATATCTCCTCGCACTTCGTACGACCAGTAACACATAACTCCTCGCACTTCGTGCGACCGACAACACATAACTCCTCGCACTTCGTGCGACCAACAATACGTATATCATTGCACTTCATGCAACCAACATCACCATATTCGTTGCACTTCGTACGACCGACGACTCGTAGCTTTGTTGTACTTCGAAAAACCATAATCTCATAACCCGTTGCACTTCGTACAACCAACACTCTCCGATGGCACCCGGAGATAGCGTGATAGTCATGACATACTTGTGGCAAACGTACTCACTTAATATAGACTTATTGTATGGAACATCCAGTGTAGCGTCGAGCAGATCCATGAGCCATGCGGTTGCGGAAATAACTTAGAGTCAACTGAATTCGATAGCGAAGCAACCGAGGGTCAAAGAGATTCATGCACGGTCCAAAGGATGGAACCGCTCTGATACCAACTTATCACGCCCCGACCCGGAAAATCGCTCGTCCTCGCTAGATTTTACCCGAATTATCGTCCTCGCTGGGGCGTGATGTCGCACGAGCCTGGAGTTGCGCTCGTGCAAGGCAAGATAACAGGTTCACATAGAACTATCTCAATTTGATAATATAAGCAGCGGAAGGAAAACAGAGTATACAACAAGAATCTCTTTTATTCATAATGAACTGAAGGTTACAAAGGCACTGAATAGCCCAACTTAACATGCCAATTGGCTACAACGCTCATGATCTCTCTAGCTCACAAAGAATTACATTGTTCCATACATTATGCCTCTTTATAGCCACTAAGTAGTCTTCGGCCGAACATCTCTATGTCGCAAGTCCGAACGCCTATGCGGTAGCTCCTCTTGAACGCCAAGGACTCCATGCCTCGACACGTCCAAGCCAAGCTCCGCCCCGAGCCGATCATAACCTGAGCCTGCACATAACTAGTGGGGGATTAGTGCTTTCGTCCTCGCTTCGCACTGATCAAGACCCACTCGCACCCAAACCAAGCACTTAAATCAACTTAGTGAGCATGCATCTTAATTTGGTGATCTTTCTCTTTATCCTTTGGATCGATTTTATGGCAATACTTAAACATAGCACCATATCATAAATGTGTCCAATACCGTGTCCCTGCGGCAGATACAGTTAGACATAATATGACATAAACATAGTGATCGTGCTCATTTCCATCCCATATTCCCTAGCCTGCAATGGTTAGCACTTATCATAAGAATTCATAAAACTCACGCAACCAACCGATCATAAACTTAGACAATGCATAAGGGACGCAGGCCCTTCGCCTGCACCCAACTCTCATCTCAGCCCACCGGCCCTATCTATATGAAGGTCACGGTGTTTCGCACCGTAATGGACTTGGCATCTCATATGTGTAAGCCTACAATCGCTTCGATACGGGTTGCTAGCCCAGTATCCGAAGGATCATAAACTTACGAATATCATAGCTTATCACAGCACTGGACGGTCGCAATCCGTCCGAATATTGTGCACCATAAATACCACACATAATTCCCTCCTAGGCCGAACGGTCCCGGTGCCCCGGTCGTAACCGTCCGAGGGAAGCCGCACCCGTGCACGGGCAATCCGAGTCCATTGACCATGCAATATGCGCCATAGCAAACACACATAACATTCCAACCAAATCCTCCGTTTCATAAACATAGTCTCGACCCATAAACGGTTTCCCGTACCATAAACGGTTTCCCGTGCCATAAACATATTCGCGTCTCATAAACATAATCCACCATTCATATGGGTAGCTCCGTCGGCGTTATGCCCCAACACATCCATATTGATGTACGACGCCCAACGGCTTAGACATCTCGTACTTGTATTCAACGCGTACCATTCGTAAGTTATTCTCATATCATAATTTCGTAATTACTTAGTCTTTTCGTAACATAAGTGCCCGAGGGCACGCTCAGTACCGTAATCAATATTCTACGCCTAGTGTTCAATGTTCTCGAAGCCGTGCACACGATGCACATCTCAATATCGTCTTTCAATATTCTACCATTATTGCCGTATCGCGACTCGTACACTTGATGCACGTCGCTTCAATTGTTCGATTGTTCAATATTCTATCTTAGTATTCAACGCATATTTAGATCTTTCACCACCGAGCCACGCTCGCTAACTCGATAACATTTTACGCATTCCATAACATATTTTATTAGACGTGAAAGAATAGGAAGAGAGAGTCAAGAACCCGCCCACCTTAAGCCGATACGCCTTGCCGCCTCGCCGATTGAAGCGTCTCGCTTCCATAACTCGATCGCATAGCTAACTCCCGGACTTAGTCATTCCTTTGAGCTACTCGGTCGATTTGGCCTATCGTGCCCATACCACGATCCGTAATCCAGCATAAAGGCATAGCCTGCACACCAGATCAACCAACATTAGCACTTGCTCAATGGAACTTATCCTTTGCATCGATTCGATTCATAGATTCCAACCGACTCAAAGCTTATCTTTGGTCAACGTAACTCTCGCATCGATTCGCATCGATACTTCATCGGGTCAACGCAACTCTTCGAGTCAACGACTCATCATAATGCACCGATGCGGAGCGGGGCACTACAGTTGGTATACAGCCAGCACCAGTAGCTCTACTGAGAAGGAGCGACAGAGATCGTCGACCATCTACGAGATACTCACCGGATGAGTATGTGCTATTGACTGACGGGAGAGAGCCCGAAAGCTTTGCAGAGGCTATGGAAGACGAACACAGACAGTAGTGGATGGAGGCCATGCAGGAGGAGATGAGTTCCTTGCACACTAATTTCACTTATGAGCTGGTGCGGTTGCCAAAGGGCAAGAAGGTTTTGAAGAATCGATGGGTGTTTAGAGTGAAGCAGACAGATGATGTTACTCGCCCTCGATACAAAGCGAGGCTGGTAGTTAAAGGCTACGGTCAGCGAAAAGACGTGGATTATGATGAGATCTTTTCGTCTGTCGTCAAGCATTCGTCTATTCAGGTGGTGCTAGCATTAGCAGCCAGTCTCGACTTGGAGGTCGAGCAGATGGATGTGAATACGGCATTCCTCCACGGTGATCTTGAGGAGGAGTTGTACATGGAGCAGCAAGAAGGATTCTGTGAGAAGGGCAAGTCATATTTGGTTTGCCTGTTGAGGAAGAGCTTGTATGGTCTGAAGCAGGCTCCGAAGCAGTGGTACAGGAAGTTTGAGTCGTTTATAGGGGAGCATGGTTATGCACGGACGACGTCGGACCATTATACATTTGTGAGGTATTTTGCCGAGAATGATTTTATCATTTTATTACTCTATGTTGATGATATGCTATTAGTGGGTCGGAATGCCACTAGGATAGCGGAGTTGAAGTGCCAACTGGGTGCGGCCTTCTCTATGAAGGATTTGGGCGCAGCGAAGACTATTCTTGGGATGGAGATCAGCCGAGAGAGAGAGTCCAAGCTGCTATATTTGTCCCAAAAGAAGTACATTCACCGGATACTTCAGCGTTTCGGTATGGATGGGTCAAAAAAAGTGAGTTGCCCCCTTGCGGCTCACTTTAAGCTCACTGAGGAGCAGTGTCCATCTACCGAGGATGAAAAGGAAGATATAGAGCGGGTTCCATATGCCTCAGCTGTGGGAAGTCTTATGTATGCTATGGTGTGTACGAGGCCAGACATCGCTCATGCAGTTGGCACAGTTAGCAGGTACCTTTCAAATCCTGGAAGGGTTCATTGGAGTGTGGTCAAGTGGATTCTACGATACCTTCAAGGCACTGTCGATTGGAGACTTTCTTTTGGTGGTGACGAGCCGAAGCTGGTTGGGTATACTGACGCTGATATGGCTGGAGATGTAGACACGAGGCGATCGACTTCGGGCTATGTGATGATGTTTGCTGGAGGAGCGGTATCGTGGCAGTCGTAATTGCAGAAGTGTGTTGCCTTGTCGACGACAGAGGCAGAGTACATTGCGGCGACGGAGGCTTGTAAGGAGTTGCTGTGGATGAAGAAGCTGCTGCAGAAAATAGGACTGAAGCAAGAGCAGTATACTTTGCTTTGCGACAGTCAAAGTGCTATTCACCTTGTGAAGAACCAGACATTTCATAGTCGGTCCAAGCACATCGAGACTCGGTATCATTGGATACGGGATGTGGTTGAGAAGAAGGATGCGACGCTTGAGAAGGTTCATACTGATGACAATGGAGCGGACATGCTCACGAAGGTTCTTCCGAGGAGGAAGTTTGAGTACTGTAGGCAGATCGTCGGGATGACGACCTCCTCCACATAGTTGTGAAGGGGAAGATTTGTTGGAGTGGGTGGGGTTCCCACCTATGTGGAGAATACCCCGGAGAGTGACAAACGCCATCCGTGTATCGGAGAAGCTTGGGGAGTGCATAGATTTTATTTTGGTACATATATGGTAAGGAAATATATGATTGGATTTCCATATTTACTTTGATTATATATTTATAATTGGACCATTCATATAGTAGCTTTCCATATTATTGGGTTTCCAATTATGGTAAGCTAATTATGATTGGATTTCCATTAAATATATGATTGATTTATATTAGAAGTTTCCATATATATTGGCCTTCCATGTATGGGTTACCAAGGGCTTATAAAAGGGTGTTGCATGCTAGTTGTAAATTCATCTCAAAACAAAGAGTGCTTTACAATCTTTGAGAGAGAGAGAGGATTAAGGACTATTGTGAAGGAGAGATTGCTTCGAATAATATTTTGGCATCTCTTATTCTTCGGAGTCCGCAATAAAAATTTTTCTTCTTTCAAGTGAGTTGTGGTGATCCGTGTTGGATCGGGAGGAGCTTGTAGAGGGTGTATTCTCTTTATTCCATTAGTGGAGGTTCTTCAGGGTTGGACTCCGATCGTCCCAGGGTTTTTCACGTCAAAAATCTTTATGTCTGCGATTGTGTTTGGCATTTTTGGTTTGTGTGCTTTTGCTCGGTTCTCTCGCAGGACTTTCTGGTTTGGGGGAACGGTTTCTGCGCTTCGTTTCCAACAATAAGGGTTATTCAAGTTCGACAAATTGACAATTTATATATTGGATTATATCAACGTGTGCCTAAGGATACATGACAACACATCGATAAATGAATATTTAACATGGGTACTTCCTCAACACATTCATATATATATATATATATATATATATATATATATATATATATATATATATATATATATTTTTTTTTTTTTCCATATATATTTTTTTTTTTTTTCCATATATATATATATATATATATATATATATATATATATATATATATTACATTAATAAATGCACATTTTATATATTACATTTATATATATATATATATATATATATATATATATATATATATATATATATTACATAAAATATATATATATATATATATATATATATATATATATATATATATATATATATATATATATATTACATAAAAAAATATATATTTCATTAATAAATATACATTTTAATTAAAATATTACTTTATTTAACTGGAAATTGCTGAGAAACCCAGTTTCGGGATTGGTTTGTATGAAAAATCCACCCGCAAGATGGGTTTATGAAATGTCCAGAATTATATATTTCCACGTTAAATATTTCAAGATTCCCTTTAGATGCTTTGTATTTACAAAATTGCCATCTTTATAATACCATAACTATCCTTCGCACAAACTCAGATTTGGATTGCGATTTTCGTCTTCTTCTTCTTCACGAGAGATCTGAATTCCATTGCTCTCATCTTCAGCAGAGATCGCAAAGATCGTTCGTATTTCACTGTACTTTTCTTCAGTCGAACTCCGATCATCGCTCATCATCCTCGTCATCATCGTGGAGGGATTTGAAGTTTTTCGACGATTATGTTAATTGTGGAGAGAAGATATTCTTCTTCTTTTCCATAAGAGTTGTGAGACTCGTCTCACTGTATCGGTATTTATATACGGATACGTATTTTTGTACTGTGTTTTGTATTTTCTTGGTTTTCAGAATGTTTTAATTTTTTCCAACTTATAGATTTTTTCCTTGACCGGCATACCGTCAGTATACCAGTGTATACCGACGACATACCTGTCACTCCTATTTTTCCGTTATACGTATTTTCAGTATATGTGTACGGATTTCTGACATTTGTCAGGTGACCCATTTTTTGACTTATCTTTCTTAGCCTTGCCTTGGTTTAATCTTGTACTTGGTTTATTTTGGTTTGGTTCAACTTAGCATGAGTTGGTTTGGGTTGGGTTGAGATGAGAAGGGTTTTGTATAAAAACCAACTTCTCTCTCTCTCCTCCATTCATTTCATTTACTCATTCTTCTCCATTTGCTCCTCCTCCAAAACCTAGGCAAGTACATCTTGTCAAATATTGAACAATGTTATTTTTGTTTGTTCCATTCTCTTCCTTGTATGATTCTAAGCCTCTTTAGAACTTGAAGTTTTCGGTTTTAAAACTTACATTTTTGTAGATCTAAGTTTGCAACTTTTTTTATTTTTCTTGATTTTGATCTCTTAAACTTTGTTATTTTCGAAAAGTAATGGTTCCATGTTGTAGGAAATTTTATTCTACCCAATTTTGGCTTTCGAACCACTTGATTTCGATTTATTTTGAGAAAGTTATGCCATTTTCTTATTCATGGGTTCCCCACACCTTTTGGTGCTGTCGGGACGATGAACAGTGACGCGCGCAGTATTTTCGCTGTCGCGCGTCCGCGCGCCATGCCTACGCACAAAGTGCGCCGTGAGAACTTTTGCCCTCGCGCACATTGCAACTTGCGCGCCGCGCGCCCGCGCATTTTCTGCCGTGCGCCGTGCTTGCGCGCAACGTGCGCTGTGGGCACTTTTGCCCTCGCGCACATTGCAACTTGTGGGCCGCGCACCCGCGTATTTTTTTGCCGCGCGCCCGCGCACAACGTGCGCCGTGGGCACTTTTGCCCTCGCGCACATTGTAACTTGCGCGCCGTGCGCCCGCGCATTTTTCTGCCGCGCGCCCACGCGCCGTGCTTGCGCGCAACGTGCGTCGTGGGCACTTTTGCCCTCGCGCACGTTGCAACTTGCGCGGCCGCGTGCACGTGCGATTTTCTACCGTGCAACGTGCGCCGTGCTTGCGCGCAACGTGCGCCGTGGGCAGTTTTGCTCGCGCAACTTGCGCGCAGGTCACTCCAAATGACTTTTTTTGCCTCTTTGAGCTATTTTGTAGCTACAATCTTGAAAAACTCAAAACATGAAAGTTGAAGGTCTTTGTCTTGCCTTCAAGAACATTCTTGTTTCACTTTAATCAGAGTTTATATGCTATAATTTCAATCATAGTTTTGATCTTTTTGGCATGTTTTATGTACTTGACGTTTTTGAGGTTTTCTTTGACTGTAATAAGTTCTTATCATGATTAGATGACTTTGTACAGTTAGAAAATAATTGTACACCCTTTGTACACCTAACACTAGCACAGATTCAATTATTGTTTTATGCAAATTAGTTACTTTTACTTATCCCTTCTTACATGTGAGGATATGTCTTTCCTTTCGAATATCTCTTATGTGATATGATATGTGTTTCCATACTTTTTTCGGATTTATTGTACTTTACAATCTATGCCATGTTTAGAATTTTTTTATAGTGACCCGTTGTGGTGCACTCATGATTTATGCATTTTCTTTGCTTTATATGATAGTGACCCGTTGTGGTGCACTCTTGAACATGTCTTTCTTTGCTTTATATGATAGTGACCCTTTGTGGTGCACTCTTGAACATGTCTTTCTCTGCTTTACATGATAGTGACCCACCGTGGTGCACTCTAGAACACGTCCTTTCTTTGCTTACATGATAGTGGCCCATCGAGGTGCACTACTGACAAGTACTCTTTACATGACAAGTAAACCTAACTTGACATGCTTAATCAAGATGCTGTTGCGACGTCTATTTTCTTTTCTAATGTAACTCTTTTGAATGCCGTGGTTGAATGTATTGTGTATGCGTGAACAAGCTACATGTCTCGTCTGCATCATGTCTAGGACATGAATTTCTGGTTACCACGGTCAGGGATTCATACTGAATATGACTAGGTTAATGACTAGATTGATCAAGTAGTTCATATAGAGAGATTTCCCAGTTACAGGCGATCCCGTTTTCTGGGCGCCTCAAGTGGACCTGTAGCCTGCCGACGAGTAGGGTACATTTCCTGCACACTGTCATGTGTTGTACCAATCAAGCTACCTGATAACTCTCTTAGGGTATATTTGTCTCCTGGGCGATGTATCCACTATTATATGCACATGGGATACATTTGTCTCCTGGGCGATGTATCCACTATAAATTCTTGTAACTTGCGTCTGGATAACCTGGATAGCTGGAGGGCTTGTGACTGTGGAAATATCTCGTTACATCTTGTTAGTAACTAGGCTTGTGATAACCCTAGTTAGTTAAAGTATCAAGCCGTACTTGTTGCTTGGCCGTGATTGATGGATGGAGTCAGTCCAGTCCAGTCTAGCTTTATCTAGGAAGTGCCCGTATGTTTATTTAAGTACATTATTGTTTATGCCTTACTTTTGTCGACAAATGATTAGAGGCTGAGTTCTGTTCAGGAGAAGGATTACAACCCCGGTCCTTGTTTGGTTTACGGGTTGTAACTCGACTTCCGAAATAGCTCCAAAGTCATCTTATCATTTGCCATCCTATTCAGTACTCACACGTTCTACATGAGTCATCCTATAATTGTCATTCTATATAGTTCTCATATGCTCTAGTTATCCCACATGCTCACATGTGCAGTTATCTCACAAGTCATACGTGATCCCTATGCTAAGTCAACATGCTCTCATGACCCGGCTGGCTCACATGCTCACATGATCAATTAATTTTACATATTCTCAAGCTCCCGTTTACTTAACATGACTACACTGTACATTATGTCACATGTTAATTACTTTACGTCACATGATGCTTTACTTATTGTCTTTTCTATTCTCGGAATAAGTGCATTGGTAGTGCACGAGTCTCGATCCACATCTACTTATTTGTATCTCTATCTATTGCTATGTTAGCTATTGCTGGTTTTAGTTCATAAGTTTGGCTTCCTTTATGTTACTTGCTATTTGGGGTTTGACCCCACTGGTTTTGTTTGGCCAGATCTGATAGAGGAGCCCAGAGGATCTTCCGTACCATCTACTCGACGGTGACCATCCGGAGCACCAGTGTACCTGAGTGGGTTTCTTGTTTCATTCTCCTACTTGATATGTACATTATTTTTTTGTGGCGTTTAGCCTCCGAGTACGTGTTTAGCTCGTGTTTTGGTTCTTGACATTTAGCCTACGGGCCTAAACATGATGTGCGTATTCTAGACTATAGCTAGAGCTTATCATGTATGACTATTACTCTTGCTAGTTCTCTATTTTGGTATGACTAGCTTCATGATTATCCATGTATAAATGGTTTGGGACACTTTACTATTGTATGTCTGATGATCATACTTCTTGTAATTTGTATAATTGTTGGTGATTGAGATACATAGGTTTGCTTGACCTAGGATCGACTGTTGGCTTGTAGAAGTAACCCCTATGTCTTGACAGCTTATACGTGATTTCAGAGTACTGACGTACTTTGGTATTACATAGCTGGCCTTGTCCATCCCTATTTGCCAGTATTCTGGTTCTGGGCGTGACACAGGTTTTAGTGGTGGCCCATGCAAGGCTGATTTATCAGATATGTGGGGGTTACTGATGTTTAGTTATCTCAGTCACAATTATCCTTTATTGATATCCTTCGTATTATTCTCTATCTCTGATCCTTTAACCTGATATCTGTCTTGATCATTGATTTCTGCTGTTCCCTCGATTTGATCCTTGTGTCCTTTAACTTTCAGGGACACTGTTCCTAATCCTTCCGATTACCTTGTTTGGATTCTGCCGATGGTAGGTCAGCAATCTTCTGTCAGGCCAGTTGTGGGGGATCAGTCTCAGCATTCAGATGCAAAATCGAGAGTTGACTCGAGGGCAGAGATGTTAGTCCATCCCGATCATCTAGCTGTGCCCGTATAGTCAGCAGTCCGAGCGGAGGTAGTTCCAGATTAGCCCGATGTACCTGCACTCATAGGGATTATCAAGGAAATGATAGAGTCACAACAACGACGAGATCTCGTTCTCCAGCAGAGTATTCAGATGTTGATAGATCGTAGTTGGCAAAGAATACCAGAGGAATTTCAAGCCGAGGACTTGCAGCCAGAAGGTGGAGCCAGACTGTACCAGTCATCCAGTCAGTCAGCATATCGAGCTCGGCCTACTGTAGAGGCAGTACGAGAGCGGGAGCATATAGCCAGGAGAACCACATCCAGAAATGAGGGTCGTAAGAGGTACCATTCACTCGTATCTGGCTTTTCACCCCGACGTCCATCATAAGTACCAGCATACCAACGTCCATACCAGCACCATGAGTTACCAACTGTAATGACCCGCTCCGCCCTAGGGGAACGCCGATTCAAACGGCAAGTACAACGACTCAAACGAGCCGTCGACTCGAAGAGTTGCGTCGACATGCCCATCAAGAGGAATCCAGACTTAGACTTTCAAAGGCGCGCTCGGAGTATTGCTCGGCCGATACGAACATCGCTAAGGTGGGTGGCTCCGATGAAACCGTCTTTGCTTAGCCTAGACACGTAACAATACGGATACTATTGCTAGAATCGCTAGGCAATAACACTGCGTATGCTAATAAATGACTCAACGCACCTAGCTAAGGGAATAATCCCATCTTGTATGCTTGTATAGAATATAGAAAAGAACATAGAAAATGTGAGAACTCTCGCACCGTACTCCGCGCTCGTGCTAAGGCACAGGCTTACATTCAAGTTCCCTATGCGTTCAACAATGAAACAATGAATAGTTTACAATAATAAAATGGAAGACTATCGACATAGTCGTTCCGAGTAGAATATAGCAACATTGGAAGACTTCGGGACCGATGGGTCGCCAAGGCGACTCCCCCACGGGTAGTTGCATAATGTATAAGTGAATGAATGAATGAATGAATGAATGAATGAATATGAGAATGAATGAATATGTGAACGAATCAATGAATGAACGAACAAGTGAAAGAAAGAAAAGAAAGAATGAATAAAAGATAAGAAATAAAGGAATGGTTAGTGACAAGTATGATAGGGATGTCCATCAGGGCTCGCTACCCATGCTGCACGGACGCCGCTGCCAACCTGGTCGATAACGTATTATGGCTAAGGGTTAGCCTACGGCTCAGAGACAACCGTTAAGTTAAAATGAAAAACAAAACGAAATGGTCGGGGACAATCCCCTCGTATACGGGAGGTAGGAGAAATAAGGGATTCTGCGGCATGATCAAAGGGAGGATCATGGCCGGTCTAGGCAGAATCCTGGCTTACGGGCTGCTTGGGTATGAGCTCGGACATTCCAAGTAGACGTAAGTACGGGGTATTTTAAAAGACTATCAAGGTGTACCAGCCATCACGCTATGATAGGTGAGAATACCAAAGGAGAATATGTCCAAATTGGCTTGTGGTGCCAGTGATTGGTGCATATAGATTAAGTGGGCTTTGCTGATAATCCACGTGCAAGTCCTTTCATTGAAACAAAGTAGTCTAAGTTAACTGAATGAAGCACCTTTTGCATAGGCTTGAAATGTAACACACCAAATGGTAAAGAGTACTTCATGCAAATGAGTTAGAGAACATGCCTACGACGTGCTAGAATCTGAGGCAAGGACACGCCCTCGACACTGAATGTTTACGAGAATCACGTTAAGTTATTACATATAAATTGTTGACTAACTTGGTTTACTTTGGACAGGGAAGGCCGGACGGTAAGTATGGGTAAGTCGTGCATGTATTTCCATACGACACTTGAATTCGGCAACACGAGATAGGTTATGAAATATGCCATGAAATTGATCCTAAGGCAAGATTAGAAAAACAATGAATGATAGACGGTACACAAAAGTAAATAGAACGTGTTTGGTAATGATAGCATTGTGGGCGCTAGCCTCTCCACCAGTGCATAACAATATACTGATAACCTCACAGTTTGCTTGCAGGACGCACGAGACGTCGTCAGGTTCGGAGCTTCCCTCGAACGTGCTAAGGCGCAGAGCTATCTCTGGAGCCTTGGAGCGTTACAAGGAGCTGAAGCACCATATACAGGACATAATGTATCGGAACATCGCCATGAATCATTCCATCTTGTAAGCTACTTGGCATGCCTTTTATGTTTCAGAAAGAGAGAGCTTGAGCGACTTGTAATTCCGGCCTAGCGCTGCTTGTAAACTTCTTGAATGTCAATAAAGAGTTTGAATTCGCTTTAATTTGTGTTCATTTACTTTCCGCTGCAAATGGGGACACTCTGTGCGACTCTGTGGCCTAGCTCAAATCGGCAGTTTTTGGACTTAGCCTTGCACGGGCGCAACCTAGGCCCGTGCGGCATCACGCCTTAGCGAGGACGATCGCTCCTACGGGAGCGGGGCATGACAGATTAGTATCAGAGCACGGCTTTACGTCCTTGGACTTCATTTCGATTCTCTCAGTTTTGAAAGCTCGTTTTGAAACAGAAGAAGTGTACGCTCTCTCTCGTTGTGCCTTGCGATGTTCCATACAATAAGTCTAATATTTTTAAAAGCTCGTACAAGTACTCGATTGAACGTGATTGATAGGCGAAGACCTTTGTGCCAAACCGCGACGGACTTGAGTTGGAAGGAATGCTAAAAGTTAGCAAATGCAGTGCGTACTTGAATAACCTTACGCTGACAATAGCAAACGAGTACACAAGACCGAAGTATAGTTCGAACGGGATGGTTATGCACGCAGCCTTTTAGGCTAAGTTGTGCCGAGTATCGCGCACCTAGACCTTCTGGTGCGAACGAGTTTGCGAGCGAGATCGACTATCGCTCGAACGAGAATAAGTGAGACTTAGAATGTATGTCGATAGAGACACTACTTGACCAACGCCAAAACAAACACGGGAAAGATTCTTAGACTTTGAGGAACGGGCGAACGCGCGATTGAACATATCGATTGGGAATCGAATGATCATTTATGGATTTGAAGAATGACTTGACCCCGAGTGGTGTATGTGATAGGTTCAAAGAAGAATAAGAGTGAGTGTCGACGACTAGTCGAGTGGCTCGAACCCTGAGTAGTCACTACAACAAAAAGACCTATTAATGACGCTCGACAAGGAGTTTTAATGACGGCTGATACATAAGCGTTATTAAGTTGAAAAATACCTTTTTTTTATGACGGTTTGGGCTAATTCTGGGCTTTTTATAACGTTTATAAAATAAAGCGTTATTAATAGTTTAGAGCGGTGGCAAACTTGTAATATTTTTTAACTTCAATTTTTGGCAAAATTCTTGCTATAGCCCGCCTCTTCCCCAAAACATTCTGATCTTCTCCTTCTCCTCCTTTCTTCTCCCTCCTCTCCCCCAACTCCAAAACCCTAACCCTAGATCCAAAATCTTCGAGGAGGGCCTCACGCTCCTCGTCGCCCTCCAGGACAAGCTCGAGGCCGTCGCATACGCGATCGACAAGAACGCGAAGGAGGAGCGTTAGGGTTCTGCTCGTCCTCTTCTCCGCTCTCCCTCTCCTTCCTCCGGCGTCGTCGATGTCGTGGGTCCGCAACCACCGCCGCTTCATCGGTTCCGGCGCCGGCCTCGGATCCGAAGCCCTCATGGGTCAGTTCCTCTTCCTTACACCCTCCTCTCCTCTTCTTCTCCTTCCTTTCCCCCAACTCTAAAACCCTAACCCTAATTTTGAAGAAATTAAAAACCCTTTTATTCCCCATGCGACCCCAAAGGCCACCTCCGCCACGACCGAAAGGAATCTGATTCTCTTTTTGGTCATTATTTTTTGGTTGGAAACAGAAAAAGTTTCTTCCTTTAGTTGGAACTACCATTTCGTCATATAGAATAATGACAAATATCAATTTTTGGAGACCCATTTTTGTTCTTCTGTTGGAAACCCTGATTCTCTTTTTGGTCATTATTTTTTTTGGTTGGAGATGAACCAAAGAATCATAGATGAAGCCAAACTGATGGAAACCCTGATATAAATATATGTTCTTCTGTTGCACAATGTCTATAGACAATGTCGGCAAGTTGGAACTACCATTTCGGTTGGAACTACCATTTCGGCAAACTGATGGAAACCCTGAATCATAGATGAAGCCAAGACTTTTCCAATCACGCAAGTTGGAACTACCATTTCGGCAAGAATGACAAATATCAATTTTTTATAGGTCACAAAGATGCAATCACTCATGGAGAAAATAATAATAGCAGCTGCATAACCACCATTTCGTCATATATTTATATCCTCCTGCCAATGTTGCTAAATATCAAATACACCCTACATCCAAAATCATAAGAGGGTCATCTACAGCTAGTTCAAAATGCAGGATATCACATAGGTAGATGTTAATTATGGTAATACTCCAAACAGACAGATGCAAGAAGAAACAAGTAGCCATTTGTAAAGGTTTCACTAAAATAAATGGAGTTGATGCCTCGGTAAGTTTTTGGATTATATTATCTATCTTCCCTGTTAAATGTTAACTTCTCTCTACCTACTCTATTCGTTGGAGAAACTAACTCCAAATTATGAACTCTCCTTAATATGTATTTTCCCTCTAAATGATTGATTACCTCTGTTTGTTGCCTTTAGTTTTCCTGGTGCATTTATTTCATGCTTAGAAAATTATTTTCTATTTCAGTTATCTTTCTGACAGGCATAAGATGAGGATATATATAGGACAGCTAGTGAAAGATACTTCAACAAAGCTTAAAGAAGTTGCCGAGGCTAATTACCGATGAAAGTCGGTGTGAGTATTCCTAAAATGTCCCTTTTAATAATTGTATATATACATTTGCACCTTCTCAAATGTTAGATGGAGTCATGGGGGTATATAGAACCACAAAGAATCTATACATATATTCTCACAAAAGTAAGAAAGACAATACAATTAGTATTTCAAATTAAGTAATCATTATCAACAAATTTTAAAGCCATGAATGTTTTATGTAACTCTTTGTTGGCCTGATATAAATATATGATTCAGGATATAAATATATGTTCTTCTGTTGCACCCTGATATAAATATATGTTCTTCTGTTGCACAATGTCTATAGAAATGGTGGTTATGCAGCTGATGGAAACCCTGATATAAATATATGTTCTTCTGGTCATTATTCTTTTTGGTCATTGTTTGGAGTATTATTCTTTTTGGTTGGAGATGTTCACCATTTTTGTCCTGGCTTCATCAATATATTTATATCAGGGTTTCCAACAGAAGATGCATTTGTCATATAAAAAATCAGAAGTTAACATTTAAAGAATCAGATATTTTTTGGTTGGAAACCCTAATTCTTCTGTTGCACAATGTCTATAGACTGATTCTCTTTAAAGAATAATGACCGAAAGGAATCTGATTCTCTTTTTGGTCTTGGCTTCATGATATGTTCATCTTGGAATAATGGGTCTCCTTAAAAAAAGTCTAATTTTGTTTGGCTTCATCTATGTTCATCATTTTGTTGGAACTACCCTTGTCTATTCCGCTTCCGCAACTGTAGGGGTAACCCTCCTTTCATCAAGTATAATCATACATAATGATATTGGAACTGTGGAAATTACTTACATTTAATGGATCACGCATCATCTATCACTGGAATCCGATACACATTTTATTCTCTCTGATTTCCTGTCATTGAATTGCGTGTGTACCACTTGTATAATTATTCCCAGAATGTATCTTGTGGAACTTGTTTAGTATTTTGCATCATTCCTGATGGAAATTTTGGATGCTTACATTTCTTTTTGTTTATAGGTTCTTATCTGGAACATAGAAAATGGTGACACATATTATTCTTCAGAAGAACACACAGATATTATCACGGACATTCGTTTTAGGCCAGACTCAATTGGCAACATCTTCTTTTGGTAGAACAATGCGACTCTGGAATGCCACTGAGGTAATAACCTCTTCTTTTGCAACCTCCTAACTAGTGCTCAACCTATATTTGTTTTTTAGTCGTTCATGTTATTATTGAGCATTGTCTATTCGAGATCTAGTGATGTAGATTATACCAGTTGCTTGAGCTCTTGCTGTTTGTGTCAGATTATCGAAAAGTTTTTCTTTCTTATCCACATTTATCACAATATTTGTCCTAATTATATCATCTTAAATCATACAATTTTTCTCAGTTATTCATTTAGAATTATTTTTGACAGACCATAGTATTTTCTTCATGACCAGCTTGAATTTTCATTTGGCATCTTTGTGCTTCTCTTATCTGATTTAATCTGTACTTGGCTTGTACTAATCTTCTGGTCTCTAATACGCCCAATTTGTTTGCAATTTTATGGCTTGTTTTGCAGCCAAGCTTTTCTTTGCATATGTTTATGGGCATAATTCCCAAGTGACTTCACTGGATTTTCATCTAAAAAAGACCAATATTTTGTGCTCTTATGATGACAGTGGTGAAATGCGTGTGTGGAATGTTGGTCAGCCTTTGGGGGGTGCTTTATTCCAAGGTTGGTTTGGTGACTTAACTAAATATAGTTATTTTGAAAGAATTTTTTTTGTTTTTCTCTGAGGTTATGTCTGCATTCTTGGAACTAATCTAACTATTGACGAGCAGGGTGGGTCCCGTCAAGTGAGATTTCAGCCTGGAACTGGTCAGTTTCTGGCTGCAGCTGCAGAAAATGTGGTGTCAATTTTTGATTTCGACGCGAAAAGGAAGGCGCACACACTACAGGTCCTCTGAGACAAAATTATCTGTAACTGGGCAATATGATTTGGAACTTTGAACGCATGCATTATCCGGTCATTATATTTCACATATTATTGTTTACCCTGTATCTTAAAACATGCAGGGTCATAGCAAGGAGGTACTATCTGTTAGTTGGGATGCGGAAAAAAATTTGATTGTTCAAACTTAAGAAAAAAAATAGTAGTTCTAATTCTACCTTTAGTTAAACTAAAATTTAAGAAGATGAGGTTTAAAGCATGAACCATTGATATATCGTTTTTAATGCCTTAGTCATTGAAGTTTTTGAAGATTAGCTCATAGAGCTCTCTCTATTTTTAAATTTGTAAGTTGGTGTTATCTTAATGTGTTGATAATACTTGTTATAGATGCATGGTGGAATTGTAGCTAACTAGTATTAATTTTCTTTCTCAGGTGCACATAAAGATGCAACTATTATTGCAGTGGTAGGATTTGCTACACGTGATGTTGACAGTTTTGATGTGCTCAAGTTGAAGCCAAAGTAGTTACTTGTTTTGAGGATTCATTTAAGTAGTAATTGTAAATATATGTATTTGGATACCCTATTTTGAGACAATGTAATGAAGATGGTGATATAACATTTCGATGTTTTCTTGTGAATATAGTTCAAAGTTGTTGTTTTAAAATTGAATTGAAAAGTTTTTGGAAAGTAATATATAATGTGCAGTATTGAGTGTTATAAATGTGATGAGTTCAGTAATATGAGTGTTATAAATGTGCTGCATTGAGCCTATACATATTATCTATTCATGACGTTTTAAAATTGTTCTGAATTGTGCACTATATATTAACTATTCATAACGTTTTTATAGAAACTATTCATGACGGTTATTTTATGACGCTTTTAAAAAATATTTATAACACCCGTTTTTATAACGGTTGCTGTGGAAAAAAAAGCGTCATGGTTCGTCATTAATGACTCTTTTTAGCCGTCATTAAAAGGGTTTTTTGTTGTAGTGGGTGTATGGACGTTATAGAAATTGTTCGAGCGAGACTAAAGGATTTACGGATAGAACGAGTATGTCGGCAAGCGATGATATCGCACAAAGCCTTAGAACGAGTAATGCTTAGTTGGTTTTGACTTTGATAGTCTCAAACGAGATATCGTTCGAACGAATTAAGAATGTATAGTGCAAATTATGAAACGATTGAATGGAGAGTTGAAACGATAAAACGAATGGAGGTCTTGGTCGAGGAAACATAGAAGATCGTGTATGCGATTTCAAATAGTCGACTAGATTGAAACTTGAATTAAGACGAAATACTCAGATGAAACCAAAGTTAGCACGATCGGAAGATAGCATGCATGGAAAACGTTGGTTTGGAGATACGAGAATGACTAAGGATTTGGAATAGATGTTGCTCAATGAAGAGTTAGCACGAGACAATGTGAATTGAGAAATTAAGTTGCACGACTCAAAATTTGTTGCAAAAGGAAGATCGTTAGGTTGTGTACATCATTGATGGTATTGAGACGTATCAAAGATCGATGTATGATAACTCGGGGGTACTCTGATTCGATGAATGATGATCGTGTTAAAAGTTATTATTTTGAAGGATACTATTGTAGGAACGAAATAGTAAAGCGTAATACTCTAGAGGGGGGGTGAATAGAGTTGGCAGCAGAATAATGCTAATTAAAAAATGTTAGCAGCACAATCACAGAATATTAATCACAACTGAAATAAAGTAAAGACAGAGTTAAGAGAGCAAACGTAAAGACAGCGATGTATACTGGTTTCCCTCTGTTGAGGACTAATCCAGTCGGTAGAACTCTTGCTACCAGTTGAATCCACTATTGGAAAAACCGCAAGTTTTCTTACGAAGTCCTTGCAACTTCTACAACGCGAGCTTTGATACGAAGAACTCGTCCAACTTCAAATGTGAAGAGGTATTCTTCAATCAAGCCTTCTGATTATAATCGCTCAGAAACTTCTAGACCGTACCGTACTGGCAAATCGACTAGAGGATTGTAATTGGCTTGGGATCTGAAATTGAAAGCTCTAAAAAACTCTTTGAAAGACTGAAAGCTTTAGATAGAGAGAAGATTGAAAGTGAATGAGTGAGTTGAAATGATCGAAATCTTTCTCTATTTATAGGAATTTCAAAGGCAGACTTCTGACAGAATTCGGGCAGAATTCGGGCAGAACTCTATGAGCAAATCTCGGTCAAATTCGCAACTGCAGGAGGACCAAGTTCCAAGGATTCAAAATCACAACGGCCACCAACCGAACTCTGGCCGAACTCGGTCCGAGTTCTGTCATGGTTTAGTCAGGGTTTAGTTAGGATTTTTAAAAAGCTTTTTGGTGATTTTTGAAAACCTTTTTGAAAACCTTTTTGTAAACCTTTTTGAGGGAATATTTTAAAAACATTTTGAACTCATTTAAGGGTAGCCTATTTGCCAGTACGACTCGGTGTACAATATATTTCTAGACTCAAATAAAATGAAAATATATTGCATAAGGAATTACAGACTCGAGTAGGCAAACAGATCTTCGGTCTTGAATTCAGTGGATAGCCATTCTTGATCATGTTCAAGATCTGAGATGTCCCGACTAGCTTTGTATATCAAGACAGAGTTTAATCAATTATTAAAATCAGGTTTGACCATATGACCAAATGGGCCAACAATCTCCCCTATTTTGATAATTGACAAACTATGAATGATGTAACATTAAGCTTGTTCAAAATGTCAAAAAGTAGAATTGTTCATATCCTGTATTATCTCAAAAAAAATAATGTTAGATCTTTAATTTTCTCCCCCTTTGTCACTTAGCAAAATAATTGCAAAAGATAAAGCTCCCCCGCAATCAAATGCATAAGTAACAAATAGTGAGAAAACATATATAAAAGAAATAAGGCAGAAATAAAAGAGAATTATCACTAGCATGTATTGAAAAAAAAATCATCACAGGCATGTAATTTCACAGGCAGTTATAAAGAATGAAGCAATATAAGAAATAATGCTATCATAAACTGAAACATAGTGCTGAAGTAAACTGAATGCCATAAACTGAGGCATAATAAACATGTCCATGAAAATAAAAGAGTACTGAAGCAAACTAAAAAGTGCTAATAATCAAAAAGTACTGATAATAACTTGGAATGTCGGAGCATTTCCAAGTGCACAACAAGATATCACTCAAAATCATATAGTCACATCTTCTCATCATCATCCTCGACTCATTTCAAAAATTTAATTCAAAGATTAGTAATTTCAACCTTCAATTAACATAATTAATATTATTTTATAGATTAAATGTCGTTATACAGCGACTGTTTCAGATTAGCTGTAGGAGTACTGTCCCAGCTGGCGGAGGTTCACCGGGGAACTCTTAAGTACCGCTTCGCTTCAACCGTAGTTGTGGTGACAGACAGACTCTTTATTGGCTTGTCTCTAACACAGTTTTTGTATAATGATATATAATCATAAAATAAGATTAATTAATATTATTGATGTCCAAAATTCCTAATTCTCGACATAAATAATTGAAACGATCTTCCGCTAGAGGTTTAGTGAAGATGTCAGCTAGTTGATTTTCAGTATCTATGTACACAAGGTTTATATCTCCATTTTGATGATGATCTCTAAGAAAGTGATATCGAATCTCGATATGTTTAGTACGAGAGTGACATACTGGATTCTTAATCAAATTAATAGTGCTCGTGTTATCACAGAAAATGGAAATATATGTGTAAAATAAATCATAGTCTTCTAGGGTTTGTTTCATCCATAAAATCTGAGCACAACAACGTCCTGCGGCGATGTACTCAGCCTTTGTTGTTGATAGGCCTACAGAATTTTGCTTTTTACTAAACCATGAGACTAAAGCCTTGCCTAAGAAATGACATGTGCCACTGGTACTTTTTCTATCAACTTTGCATCCAGCAAAATCTGCATCCGAATAACCTATAAGGTCAAAGGACTTAGTTTTGGGATACCACAAGCCAACAGAAGAAGTGCCCTTAAGGTATCGAAAGATACGCTTAACTGCGGACAGATGTGATTCCTTTGGGTTAGCTTAAAAACGTGCACACAGACAAACACTAAACATTATATCTGGACGACTAGCAGTTAAATAAAGTAAACTACCAATCATACCTCGATACTTACGTGTGTCGACTGGCTTGCCTTGTTCATCTGAATCAAGCTTTGTTGAAGTTGCCATTGGAGTGCCAATAGGTTTGACATTGTCCAGATCAAACTTCTTTAGCAGGTCTTTTGTGTACTTGGCTTGATTTATAAATGTCCCATTATTAGTTTGTTTGATTTGTAATCCGAGAAAGAATTTCAGCTCTCCCATCATGCTCATCTCAAACTCATTCTGCATATACTTAGAAAATTCTTGACACAGAGATTCATCAGTAGATCCAAATATAATATCATCAACATAGATTTGAATTAAAAGAAGTTTGCCATTAAAAGACTTAATAAACAGTGTAGTGTCAACCTTGCCTTTTGAAAAACTGTTGTCAAGTAGAAAAGAGCTTAGACGATCATACCAAGCACGAGGGGCTTGTTTTAAACCGTATAAGGCTTTCTTCAACTTGAAAACATGATCAGGGTTTTTGAAATCCGTAAAACCTGGAGGTTGTGCTACAAAAACTTCTTCTTTTATAAAACCATTTTAAAAAGCACTCTTGACATCCATTTGAAATAGTTTGAAATCATGAAAACATGCAAATGCACATAACATGCGAATGGATTCTAATCTCGCAACTGGGGCATAAGTCTCATCGTAGTCGATACCTTCTTCTTGATTGTATCCTTGAGCTACGAGTCGAGCCTTATTACGAGTCACTAAACCATTCTCATTTAGTTTATTTCGGAATACCCAACGGGTGCCAATGACCGGATGATCAATAGGCCTGGGAACAAGTTCCCAAACTTGATTTCGTTCAAATTGGTTTAATTCCTCTTGCATAGCATCTATCCAAAAACTATCACTACATGCTTCATCAATAGTTTTGGGTTCTAGCTATGAAATAAATGCAACACTAGAAATAATATCTCTACTGTATGTACGAGTACTTACTCCTTTGGTAATATCACCAATTACCAAATCTTTTGGATGATCAGCTGTAAATTTCAACCTTTTCGGTAGATTCTGAAGATAGCTGGTTCCTGGATCTTCTCTAGGAGGTTCAGCTAGTGTAGAGCTTAGTTGAGGATCAGCTGATGTTGAGCTTGGTACAGTTGGATCTTCGTTATTGTCATCGATAGTCATTTGATTTAGTTCATCAAAGGTGACGTTGATTGACTCTTCGATGATCATGGTTCTTTTGTTGAAGACTCTGTATCTTTTGCTCTTGGCCGTATAACCTAAAAATATACCTTTATCGGCCTTTTCATCAAATTTTCCCAAATTGTCTTTTGTATTAAGAATAAAATATTTACAACCAAATATTCTAAAGTATGAAACATATGGAATTCTATCAAACCATAACTCAAATGTAGTCTTCTTCAATTTGGGTCGAATTAGAACTCTATTGAGTACAAAGCAAGCTGTATTGACAGCTTCAGCCCAGAAATATTTGGGTAGACTAAACTGGTTTAACATAACTCTGGCCATTTCGGTTAGAGTTCTGTTCTTACGTTCCACAACTCCATTTTGTTGTGGAGTCCTAGGACAGGAGAACTCGTGTACAAAACCGTGTGTGTCATAAAATTGCTCAAAATCAGCATTCACGAATTCGCCTCCATGATCGCTTCTTATGTGAGTGATCATATAACCTTTTTCATTCTGTACTTTCTTACAAAAGGCGACAAATTCGGATAATGTATCATTCTTGCGTGTCAAGAAATATACCCACGTGTATCTAGAGAAATCATCTATAATTACGAAAGCATAAAGTTTACCTCCGAGGCTAGCAACTCTGCTAGGACCAAATAAGTCCATATGAAGCAATTGTAGAGGTCTAGTAGTACATACTGTGTTTACTGACTTGAATGTGGATCTGATAGCTTTGTTCTTTTCACATTGGCTGCATACCGAATCCTTCTTGAATGTAATGTTCGGTAAATCGCGTACTAGCTTCTTTGTGGATAATCTTGAGATCGTATCCATATTAGCGTGACCGAGTCTCATATGCCTTAGATGACTCTCATCACTCTTGGCCATTAAGCATCTACCTGAAATGTTAGTTTCTTCTAACAAATAGAAAACATATATATTGTCTTCCCTGATACCTTTAAAGATAGTACTACCAGTTGAGCTATCAACTATAGTACATTTGTCTTTGCCAAAGTTGATGCCATAACCATGATCAGCTAGATGACTTATGCTGAGTAGATTATGTTTCAACTCGATAACCAGACAGACATCCTTAATCACAGGATAGGGAGACTTACCGACATCACCGATACCAATAATATACCCTTTCAAGTTATTACTGAAGGAGACATAGCCTTCCTTCTTTTTCTTCGACAGTGTTGTAAATAGGGTAGCGTCACCGGTCATATGCCGTGAGCAACCGCTGTCGAGGATCCATTTGCTTCTAGCATGAGAAGGGTGTTCCACCTACAAAACAGTTTACAGATGTAACTTTTGGTACCCATTTCTTGTAGGATCCTGAATTGTTAGCTTTTGGTATCCAAGCATAAACATTTAAATCGATAAGCTTTCTCATTCTACATGCAGATAAAATATGACCAATGAGGCCACAATAATGACATTGTGCATGTCGAGTGTTGAAAGCTGAGTGGTGTACATGGTTGGTAGGTTTAGGTTTTCTAGTATAGAAGAAAGCATACCTATAATCTTGTTTGGGCTTAACCTTTTGGGGTAAAGGTTTGATAGGATTAGGTCTGACAGTATTTGGCTTGGGAATGTTCCGATTTTTCGGTAAGTGACACGTGTTAGGGTAGGAAGCAGCAGGCTCAAGCTGTTTTTCTAACCTAATTTCTAATCTTTTGAAAGTGTCATACAACTTAGTATAATCAGAAGTGAGTGATTCCATTCTGATTTGTGCACATCGAAGACTTTTCTTCTCTATAGAAAGTTCTTCCTTGAGTTGGTCAATAATTTTGTCTTTCTCTTCAGATGACTTGGTAGTCTCGTGTAATAAGAGCTTTGTTGAAGAAAGCTCACCAGACTCACTAACATTATTTCTAACCTCAGCTAGTAGGTCGGTAAGTCTACCTATTTCACCTTTGTACTCTTTGAGTACCTTCTTAGAGGTCTGATACTTGCTACGCAGTTTCCTGTAATCAGTTATCAGGTCACTGAAGGCATCTCCTAATTGCTCAAAGGTGAAGTCATCATAAGTATCAACTACAGGTTCAGTAGGTACCTGATCGGATGCCATAAAGCATACGTTTGCAGCGTCTTCTGATTGTTCATCTTCTGAGTCGATGGCTTCACTTTCATGCCATATGCTGGTATTGGCATATCTCCTAGATGTTGATTTCTTCAGGTTCCTTTTTTTATACCTGTTGCTCTTCTTGCTTGATGATAAGTTTGTGGGACAATCCTTCTTCATGTGTCCCTTCTTCTTGCAACCATAGCAGACAACATCTTCTTGATACCAGTTGTTGCTGTTGTTCTCTTTGACTCTCTTCTCATGTCTCATGAATCTTTTGAACTTCCTTGCTAGGAGTGCTTGATCTTCAGCGTCAGATCCACTGCTGTCTGAGTCACCTTCAGCAGCTTTTCTGTGCTGAGCCTTGAAAGCGATCGACTTCTCCTTTGGTGCAGGCTCTTCAAAATCTTGTAGCTCCAGTTCATGAGTGAGTAGCTTACCCATGAGTACTTCGAGGGACATAGTTGTAAGGTCGTTCCCTTCAATGATTGCAGTAGCCTTCGGAATCCAGTTCTTGGTAAGTGCTCGCAGGAGTTTGCGAATCTTTTCATGGTTACTGTACTCTTTGCCTAGGAAGGACAAAGGATTTACAATATCCAAGAATCTCTCGAATATCTGAGTAACTGTTTCGTTGGACTTCATCTTGAACGCCTCGTACTCTTGAGTAAGTCTGCTGACTTTAGATTCTTTGACTTGAGTTGTGCCTTCATGTGTGACTTCAAGTAGCTTCCATACTTCATTAGCCGTTGTGCAGATAGACACCCTGTTAAATTCAGTTCTGTTTAAAGCACAAAAAAGAGCATTAATGGCACGTGCGTCAAGACTGGCCCTTTTCTTTTCTTCCTCTGTATATCTGCTGTTGGGTTTTTCAACTAAAACTCCATCAATATTTATACGAGGTGGCTTTTGATAGCCATCAAGAACAATGGACCATAAATCAAAGTCAAGTGATTTCAAGAAGAAACTCATCCGTGTTTTCCAATAGGTATAGTTCGTACCATCAAACAGTGGGGGTCTGTTTGTGGCCTGGCCTTCACTTGTGAATTTCACAGTTGCCATGTGTTGTGCTGTGATCTATATAACAGTTAATTAAAATGAATAAATAATTGCACTGTTACCTTTGCTTTACCTGTAACACCCGCTCTGATACCAATTGTAGGAACGAAATAATAAAGCGTAATACTCTAGAGGGAGGGGGGGAGGGGGGTGAATAGAGTTGGCAGCGGAATAATGCTAATTAAAAAATGTTAGCAGCACAATCACAGAATATTAATCACAACTGAAATAAAGTAAAGACAGAGTTAAGGGAGCAAACGCAAAGACAACGATGTATACTGGTTTCCCTCTGTTGAGGACTAATCCAGTCGGTAGAACTCTTGCTACCAGTTGAATCCACTATTGGAAAAACTGTAAATTTTCTTACGAAGTCCTTGCAACTTCTACAACGCGAGCTTTGATACGAAGAACTCGTCCAACTTCAAATGTGAAGAGGTATTCTTCAATCAAGCCTTCTGATTACAATCTCTTAGAAACTTCTAGACCGTACCGTACTGGCAAATCGACTAGAGGATTATAATTGGCTTGGGATCTGAAATTAAAAGCTCTAGAAAACTCTTTGAAAGACTGAAAGCTTTAGATAGAGAAAAGATTGAAAGTGAATGAGTGAGTTGAAATGATCGAAATCCTTCTCTATTTATAGGAATTTCAAAGGCAGACTTCTGACAGAATTCGGGCAGAATTCGGGCAGAACTCTATGAGCAAATCTCGGTCAAATTCGCAACTGCAGGAGGACCAAGTTCTAAGGATTCAAAATCACAACGGCCACCAACCGAACTCTGCTCGAACTCTGGCCGAACTCGGTACGAGTTCTGTCATGGTTTAGTCAGGGTTTAGTTAGGGTTTTTAAAAAGCTTTTTGGTGATTTTTGAAAACCTTTTTGAAAACCTTTTTGTAAACCTTTTTGAGAGGACATTTTAAAAATATTTTGAAATCATTTAAGGGTAGCCTATTTTCCAGTACGACTCGGTGTACAATATATTCCTAGACTCAAATAAAATAAAAATACATTGCATATGAATTACAGACTCGAGTAGGCAAACAGATCTTCGGTCTTGAATTCAGTGGATAGCCATTCTTGATCATGTTCAAGAGTCCGAGATGTCCTTACTAGCTTTGTATATCCAGACAGAGTTTAATCAATTATTAAAATCAGGTATGACCATATGACCAAATGGGCCAACAATTATGTTAAAGAATTTTGATAGAGATGAATGCTTGGAATGAGGAAGGGAAGTGACTTGATTGTTCGGTGATAACCACAACGACAACGATCTTGTCTTGTGCGAGCGCGACTCTAGCCTCATACATGCGTCACGTCGGATTTGGGACGATCATTCCGCGTGAGCATTGGCATGGTGATTCAAGTCCAGCAGGAATGATCGAACTCGAAACACATTGACATGGCAATTTTGATTGCTTCGACTTGTGGTTTGAAGCGAAGGCAAATTCGAGGATTGTTAGGACTTGTGATTGGCGATTAAGAAAACTTGAAGATTGAGTAGACCCAATCTGCTTATTGAAAATGAGTAAGTCTAGACTCAACGCAAGAGTTACGTCCCGATGAGGATAATTATTCTGCGGGAATATTGACTTGGTGATTTATGTCTGCCGTGGATAATTAGACTTACGTGAGATCGGGGCGCGACATATTGCAAGGCTAGACGACCTAGTGATTGACTACGTGAATTGGATAGGATGGATAGGTGAATTGTATCAAAACATACTTGAAGAGATAGACTACGATAATTGCTAGTACGGACACACGATATTAACATGTCGAGGATTTGGTTGAGGACAACCTATCGTAGGATGACTTTCCTAAACGAGCTCAGACTTGGAGTAGAGAATGTGTTGATACGAATAAGGTGAACACTGCTTGATGTTTAGAAATCTGAGTAAAACGAACTTGGGTAGAAACTCCCGTACAAACAAACAAATGGTTTGACCATAGGACTTGGGGTAAGCATCGTGCGATGACCTTGTACGATGAACCATGAACTTGACTTGTACCTATGACCTTGTGAGATGACCTAGCGGATAGGCGGACGACCCTATGCCGAGTGATTGAACCTGTGCGATCGATATTACAGTATCGTCTGGATGGACGATAGACTTGGGGCAAGAAGACTTAGAGTAGGACGGAGAACTGGGAGTGTGCGTGAACAACGACGAGATTGGCCCCAAACAAAGTGAACCATAGGAATGGATGATGCGCAAGTAAAGTTGGGATGACGAATTGAATCATTGATAGGAAGATATACTCGATGATAGTACAATACTTGGTCTCGAATCGAACGAGAATTACTTAGACTTGGTCGACTCCGCTGAGAAGAAATCGTATTGATTTCGTAGATAAGAACGCTTTAGAAACGAATCGGATCATCTCGAGGATCGAGATAAATGATAGTGAGACGCACATAAGTTCGATTTTAATCGAAATTAGTAAAACGATCGGCAAATCAAAACTATCACGAGTAGCTTGTCCGACTTTGCTAATCGCTAAGCTTGGTTGAAATGTACGTATTCGGCGGACGCCTTGAATTTGTGCACGATCCAAACTCAGCGATATGATGAACTCGAATGCAGCTGCAAGTGGGTGTTGAGATGCACATGAACGAATGAGTGAGTTAGCCTCAGCCTACGACTCTCGCGTTTGATGAATTACAACGCACCTCGTGCGACCATTACAGTCCCATGACACGAAGAAATAGCAACCAAGTCGAAGAAATACGTTAATTGAATAAGTACTATCAACTCTAAAATGAATGAAAAGTCATTCAATAAAATCGACCAAACGTATGCGACACGAAACTTGGAAAGGTATCGAGTGTAGTTCGGTGCCATCGAGCGATAAAACAATTCGATAGAAATTGTCTAAGATACGTACACGACATGAGTTAAGGAACGGTAGGATGACCTGTACTCAGGAAGTCTCGAGGACGAGACTTGTTTTGAGTGGTGTATTATGTAATGACCTGCTCCGCCCTAGCGGAACACCGATTCAAATGGCAAGTGCAACGACTCAAAAAAGCCGTCGACTCGAAGAGTTGCATCGACATGCCCATCAAGAGGAATCCAGACTTAGACTTTCAAAGGCGTGCTCGGAGTATCGCTCGGCCGATGCGAACATCGCTAAGGTGGGTGGCTCTGATGAACCGTCTTTGCTTAGCCTAGACATATAACAATACAGACACTATTGCTAGAATCGCTAGGCGATAACACTGCGCATGCTAATAAATGACTCAACGCACCTAGCTAAGGGAATAATCCCATCTTGTATGCTTGTATAGAGTATGGAAAAGAACATAAAAAATATAAGAACTCTCGCACCGCACTCCGCGCTCGTGCTAAGGCACAGGCTTACATTCAAGTTCCTTATACGTTCAACAATGAAACAATGAATGGTTTACAACAATGAAATGAAAGACTATCGATATAGTCGTTCCGAGTAGAATATAACAATATTGGAAGACTTCGGGACCGATGGGTCGCCAAGACGACTCCTGCACGGGGAGTTGCATAATGTATAAGTGAATGAATGAATCAACGAATGAATGAATAAATATGAGAATGAATGAATATGTGAATGAATCAATGAATGAACGAACAAGTGAAAGAAAGAAAAGAAAGAATGAATAAAAGATAAGAAAGAAAGGAATGGTTAGCGACAGGTATGACATGGACGTGCATCGAGGCTCGCTACCCGCGCTGCACGGACGCCGCCGCCAACCTGATCGATAACGTATTACGGCTAAGGGTTAGCCTACGGCTCAGAGACAGCCGTTAAGTTAAAATGATAATCAAAATGAAATGGTCGTGGACAATCCCCTCGTATACGGAAGGTAGAAGAAATAACGGATTCCGCAACATGATCAAAGGAAGGATCGTGGCCGGCCTAGGCGGAATCATGGCTTACGGGCTGCTTGGGTGTGGGCTCGGACATTCCAAGTAGACGTAAGTGTGGAGTATTTCAAAAGACTATCAAGGTGTACCGGCCATCACGTTATGATAGGTGAGAATACCAAAGGAGAATATGTCCAAATTGGTTTGTGGTGCCAGCGACCGGTACATATAGATTAAGTGGGCTTTGCTGGTGGCAATCCACGTGCAAGTCCTTGCGTTGAAATAAAATAGTCTAAGTTAACCGAATGAAGTGCCTTCTGTACAGGCTTGAAAAGTAACACACCAAATGATAAAGAGTACTTCATACAAATGAGTTAGAGAACATGTCTACGATGTGCTAGAATCTGAGGCAAGGACACGCCCTCGACACTGAATGTTTACGAGAATCACGTTAAGTTATTACATATGAATTGTTGACTAACTTGGTTTACTTTGGACAGGAAAGGCCAGACGGTAAGTATGGGTAAGTCGTACATATATTTCCATGCGACACTTGAATTCGACAACACGAGATAGGTTATGAAATATGCCATGAAATTGATCTTATGGCAAAATTAGAAAGACAATGAATGATAGACGGTGCACAAAAGTAAATAGAACGTGTTTGGTAATGATAGCATTGTGGGCGAGCTAGCCTCCCCACCAGTGCATAACAATGTACTGATAACCCCACAGTTTGCTTACAGGACGCAGGAGACGTCGTCGGGTGCGGAGCTTCCCTCGAACGTGATAAGGCGCGGAGCTATCTCTGGAGCCTTGGAGCATTGTAAGGAGCTAAAGCACCATATACAGGACATAATGTATCGGAACATCGCCATGAATCATTCCATCTTGTAAGCCACTTGGCACGCCTTTTATGTTTCAGAAAGAAAGAGCTTGAGCGACTTGTAATCCCGGCCTAGTGCCGCTTGTAAACTTCTTGAATATCAATAAAGAGTTTGAATTCGCTTCAATTTGTGTTCATTTACTTTCTGCTGCAAATGGGGACACTCTGTACGACTCTGTGGCCTAGCTCAAATCAGCCATTTCGGGACTTAGCTTTGAACGAGCGCAACCTAGGCCCGTGCGATATCATGTCTTAGCAAGGACGATCGCTACTACGGGAGCGGGGCGTGACACCAACCGTATGTTCCTTCTGTAGAAGGGAAGGGCACACTCATCTTACTTGTCGGAGGGCTAACTTTCTATGTTTATCATGCGGTTCACCTGACCACATGATAGGAATTTGTCCCCAAAGGATTCAAGGTAGATCGTCATCCTTCCAGCCTTCCAACCAGCAGGCACCAATGCCGGTTCAGCAGCAGCAAGCTCAGAGGCAGAGGAACCAGTTGCAGTATCAGGCAGAACAAGTAGCATGTACCTATTGTGGCAAGTTGGGACATCACAGATCAGTTTGTCGGACGGACAATAGACGATGCTTCCGCTGTGGAGCAGAGGACCCTTCAGTTAGTACTTGCCCCTATCCGATATCTCGAAGACGACCAACTACACCAGATGTACCACTTCAGTCTTTTCAATCACCCCCGCATCACCTTCCGTAGTGGATGAGCAGCTAGGGACAATACTAGATGTTCAACCATTGGCACAATACCCACCGCCATCGCGAGCTCAGAGGATCAAGCAACTCAGAACTCAGTTGTATGTGCAGTACCAGGAGCAGCTGTTGTATCGGCATGAGGGTTGTACCTTGGGATTCTCTGGTACCATCTTCATGGTCTTCTTTCAGTTATTCACTTTGGATCTGTCTTTCAGTAGCAGGCCAGGTGGTGGCAGTATATCTTGGGTTCTGGTCGGCGATTTTATATTCTTTCTATATGTAGAGTATAACGGTCAGCTTGACTTATTCGGTGAGTGAATGCGAGTTTCTCGTCCCACTCTTCTGTCCTCATAGTCGAGGCATGTGATAAATATCAGGTATCTCGACTACGAAGATACATCCTATAATAGAGTCATGGCTTAGACTAAGTCATTGGTACCGACTTACTTTGAGACTTAACCCCTATCTATTTTTGGGAGTCAGCGTAGGCCAGCGAGGACGTTGGTCCCTACTCTACTGACTCAGGAGACATATCTATTCATATGCCTCCAGCCCTTTTTGATTGTGGTTGTGTTATTGCTTACACATTTATTTATATAACTGTTGCCTTTATTTACTGATATGTCATGCCTTGTTTGATTTAGATAAGTTGTATTTTCTTGAGCTTATGTTTTGGCTATCATGCTCGACTAGCTTTGGGAAATTTCGAGGACAAAATTTTTCTAAGGATGAGAGAGTTGTGAGACTCGTCTCACTGTATCGGTATTTATATACGGATACGTATTTTTGTACCGTGTTTTGTACTTTTTTGGTTTTCGGAATGTTTTAATTTTTTTTCAACTTATAGATTTTCTCCTTGACCGACATACCGCCAGTATACCAGTGTATATCGACGACATGCCTGTCACTCCCATTTTTCTATTATACGTATTTTTAGTATACGTATACGGATTTCTGACATTTGTCAGGTGACCCGTATTTTGACTTATCTTTCTTAGCCTTGCCTTGGTTTAATCTTGTACTTGGTTTATTTTGGTTTGGATCAACTTAGCATGAGTTGGTTTGGGTTGGGTTGAGATGAGAATGATTTTGTATAAAAACCAACTTCTCTCTCTCTCCTCCATTCATTTCATTTACTCCTTCTCCATTTGCTCCTCCTCCAAAACCTAGGCAAGTATATCTTGCCAAATCTTGAACAATGTTATTTTTGTTTGTTCCATTATCTTTCTTGTATGATTATAAGCCTCTTTAGAACTTAAAGTTTTTGGTTTTAAAGCTTACATTTTTGTAAATCTAAGTTTGTAACTTTTCTTATTTTTTGGTTTTGATCTCTTAAACTTTGTTATTTTCGAAAAGTAATGGTTCCATGTTGTAGGAAATTTCATTCTACCCAATTTTGACTTTTGAACCACTTGATTTCGATTTATTTTGAGAAAGTTACGCCATTTTCTTGTTCATGGATTCCCCACACCTTTTGGTGCTGTCGGGACGATGAACAGTACCGCGTGCAGTGTTTCGCTGTCGGGCGCCCGCGTGCAGTGCTTGCGCATAACGTGCATCATGGGCACTTTTGCCCTCGCGTACATTGCAACTTGCGCGCCGCGCGCCCGCGCATTTTCTGCCGCGTGCCGTGCTTGCACGCAACGTGCGCCGTGGGCACTTTTGCCCTCGCGCACATTGCAACTTGCGCACCGGCATATTTTTCTTCCGCGCGCCGTGCTTGCGCGCAACGTGCGCCGTAGGCACTTTTGCCCTCGCGCACATTGCAACTTGCGTGCCGCGCGCCGTCCTTGCGCGCAACGTGCGCCGTGGGCACTTTTATCCTCGCGCACATTGCAACTTGCGCGGCCGTGCGCCCGCGCGATTTTCTACCACGCAATGTGCGCCATGGACAGTTTTGCTTGCGCAACTTGCGCGCAAGTCACTCGAAATGACTGTTTTTGCCTCTTTGAGCTGTTTTGTAGCTAAAATCTTAAAAAACTCAAAATATAAAAGTTGTGGATCTTTGTCTTGCCTTCAAGAACATTCTTGTTTCACTTTAATCAGAGTTTATATGCTATAATTTCAATCATAGTTTTGATCTTTTTGGCATATTTTCTGTACTTGACGTTTTTGAGGTTTCCTTCGACTGTAATAAGTTCTTATCATGATTAGATGACTTTGTACAGTTAGAAAATAATTGTACACTCTTAGTACACCTAACACTAGTACAGATTCAATTATTATTTTATGCCAATTAGTTATTTTTACTTATCCCTTCTCAAATGTCAGGATATGTCTTTTCTTTAGAATATTTCTTATGTGATATGATATGTGTTTCCATGCTTTTTTTGGATTTATTGTACTTTACAATCTATGCCATGTTTAGAATTTCTTTATAATAACCCGTTGTGGTGCACTCATGATTTATGTCTTTTCTTTGCTTTACATGATAGTGACCCGCTGTGGTGCATTCTTGAACATGTCTTTCTTTGCTTTATATGATAGTGACCCGTTGTGGTGCACTCTTGAACATGTCTTTCTCTGTTTTATATGATAGTGACCCGCCGTGGTGCACTCTAGAACACGTCCCTTCTTTGCTTACATGATAGTGGCCTGTCGAGGCGCACTACTGACAAGTACTCTTTACATGACAAGTAAACCTAACATGAATTCCTGGTTACCACGGTCAGGGATTCATACTGAATCTGACTAGGTTAATGACTAGATTGATCAAGTAGTTCATATAGAGAAATTTCTCAGTTACAGACGATCCCGTTATCTGGGCGCCTCAAGTGGACTTGTAGCATGCCGACGAGTAGGGCGCACTTCCAGCACAATGTCATGTGTTGCACCAATCAAGCTACCTGATAACTCTTTTAGGGTACATTTGTCTCCTGGGCGTTGTACCCACTATTATATGTACGTGGGATACATTTGTCTCCTGGACGATGTATCCACTATAAATCCTTGTAACTTGCATCTGGATAACCTGGATAGCTGCAGGGCTTGTGACTGTGGGAATATCTCGTTGCATCTTGTTAGTAACTAGGCTTGTGATAACCCTAGTTCGTTAAAGTATCAAGCCGAACTTGTTGCTTAGCCGTGATTGATGGATGGAGTCAGTCGAGTCCAGTCTAGCTTTATCTAGATAGTGTCCGTATGTTTATTTCAGTACATTATTGTTTACGCCTTACTTTTGTCGACAAATGATCAGAGGCTGAGTTCTGTTCAGGAGAAGGGTAACAACCCCGATCCTTATTTGGTTTTCCACTACCAAAATAAGTCAAATCAGCGATGAATTTAGCGACTCCAAGAATGAACGTCGCTAATTTTTGGGAGTTTAGCAACGTTTTACTAATACATCGTTATTAGTCGCCAAAAGCGACCAATAGCGACGTCTAGCTACAGTTTATTAAATGGGAACCTGCGTCGCAAGTTTGTCGGTAAACGTCGCTGATGTAGCGACGAAATTAGCGACATCCTAAAATATCGTCGCTATACGCCACTAGTTGGCGACGTCGTCTCGTGACGCCGCTAAAGTTTTAACTTAGGGCACGCTGTTTCCTTTTTTCCTCCTTACTCGAAACTTTTCGAAACTTTCTAAAATCTCCCCCCCCCGGCGACCCCCTTGACCCCCGACGACCCTCTACCCTCCCCGGCTACCCGTACCCCCCCGTCGAGCTCCTCCTCCTCGAGCTCCTCCTCCTCTAATTCGAGCTCCTCCTCCTCTTCCTCAGGTAAACCCTAACCTAACTCCTCTCCCTCCTCCTCCTCCTTCTCTACCACGGACACACACACACACACACACACACACACACACACACACACACACACACAGACACACACACACATACGGACACACAGACACACACACACTGAATCTAACCCACATATAGTAATTCATTTGAATTCAGTATCTCTTCAGGAAAATAGGGTGTGCTTTGCTGTTGATTAAGTATGGCTGCTGCTGCTAGTGCGCCAGCAGAGGGAGGAGCTGGTACTTTCGCCCAGCCGCCTACAGCTCGATCGCCGGACGACCTCTGGATGACTACCGTTGGTGGTCTTCAGAAGGGTACGTACTACGGTACGGGATCCTACGGTGCCTATTTGGCTTCAAAGTGATCCCGGGCCCCCTTTGTCAGTGCACAGTCTCCAGCTTCGCAGGCGTCATCACGAGCTCAGGATATTGGTCTTCAGATCGACGAGCTGCGTCGCGAGTTGCAGCAGCAGATTTCTGATCACCATACCGCAGAGCGACGATCCGACGATCCGATGATCACCGGACGATTTGATGCGGTCGAGCGCAGTATACAGGAGCTGATGAGTCTGCAGCAGGCTACAGCTGCCAGCTTGCATACGCTCACCGAGTCTACGGAGCGCACAGAGCGTAGACAGGTCAAGCTGGAGGGATCACAGAGGACCATGTCTGCCTCACTCACTCAGATACATACTTCGATTGAGGAGAGTTCTCAGAGGATGGTGAGTACCATTGCTGCGTATACTGAGCGACTGCGAGAGCTGGAGCAGATACGTCCTCCCGGTCCATCGACGGGCCGACTCCAGACGTTGTACTGCCTCCTACTGCCCCTATGGTACAGCTCACACAGGAGCAGTATGAGTTCATGCTATCTGAGATGCGCAGCAGGGGTCCTCAGTGATTTCATTGATTTTTTTATGAGTTGTATGTATTGGCCCTATGGGCAAATTGTTTATTGGTACACTTTTGTTTATACACTTGGTGGAAGACTTTTTATCATCTCCTATTTTTATTTGACTCTATTGGATGTTTGTGATGATGTGTGTCTGTGAAGTGCAGTTGCAGGATTTGAATATATTTATGTTTGTGATGATATAAAGTGCACTGTAAAGTATAAAGTGCAGTGTACAGTGTGCAGGATTTGAATACATTTTTATCATCTTCCATTTCCAGATTAGTGTTTAAACTGTATGTAAAGTGAAGTATGGAGGATTTGAAAACTGTATTATATTTTTTTTTAATTTTTCAGCATATTAGCGACGGTTTGCGACGTTTTGCGACGGTTTTGCGACGCGAAAGTACGTCGCAAATATGTATCGGTACGTCGCTAACTGCGACGGCCCGTCGCTAAACGTCGCTCAACGTGCTGACGTGGCAAACCTTGCCATGTCACTACATGCAACGAATAGACGTCGCTAGATACGTCGCTAAGTTGGCGACGTACTCTAAATGTCGCCGAACGTCGCTAAGTTTGCGACGTTTTAGCGTCGTAGACAATTCGTCGCAACAGCGACGATTGGTGACGAACTTTTGTTCAGCGACTAGCTTTTTGGCGACCTGCTTTTTCGTCGCTAATTACGTCGCTAAATATATGTAGCAACGTATTTTTACTTATTAGCGACGTTTTTGGACGTCGCTAATTCAGCCTATTCTGGTAGTGTACGTGTTGTAACTCGGCTTCCGGAATAGCTCCAAAGTCATCTTATCATTTGCCGTCCTATTCAGTACTCACACGTTCTACATGAGTCATCCTATAATTGTCATTCTATATAGTTCTCACATGCTCTGATGCTCTAGTTATCCCACATGCTCACATGTTCAATTATCTCACAAGTCACACGTGATCCCTATGCTAAGTCAACATGCTCTTATGATCCGGCTGGCTCACATGCTCACATGATCAATTAATTTTACATATTCTCAAGCTTTCGTTTACTTAACATGACTACACTGTACATTATGTCACATGTTAATTATTTTACGTCACATGATGCTTTACTTATTGTCTTTTCTATTCTCGGGATAAGTGCATTGGTAGTGCACGAGTCTCGATCCACATCTACTTATTTGTATCTCTATCTATTGTTATGTTAGCTATTGCTGGTTTTAGCTCATAAGTTTGGCTTCCTTTGTGGTACTTGATATTTGGGGTCTGACCCTACTGGTTTTGTTTGGCCAGATCTGATAGAGGAGCCCAGAGGATCTTCCGTACCATCTACTCGATGGTGACCATCCGGAGCACTAGAGTACCTGAGTGGGTTTTTTGTTTCATTCTCCCACTTGATATGTATATTATTCTTTTGTGGCATTTAGCCTCCGAGCACGTGTTTAGCTCGTGTTTTGGTTCTTGACATTTAGCCTACGGGCCTAAACATGATGTGCGTACTCTAGACTATAGCTAGAGCTTATCATGTATGACTATTACTCTTGCTAGTTCTCTATTTTGGTATGACTAGCCTCATGATCATCCATGTATAAATGGTTTGGGACGCTTTACTATTGTATGTCTGATGATCATACTTCTTGTACTTTGTATAATTGCCGGTGATTGAGATACCTAGGATTGCTTGACCTAGGATCGACTGTTGGCTTGTAGAAGTAACCCCCATGTCTTGACAGCTTATACATGATTTCAGAGTACTGGCATACTTTGGTGTTACGTAGCTGGCCTTGTCCGTCCCTATTTGCCAGTATTCTGGTTCTGGGGTGTGACAAGAGTTAGCGTCGTTTTGAAAGAACGAAAACTCTTAAATTTTTGTTTCTGACAATTTTTTTCCAAAAAAAATAAAAAAATTAGGTTTTAGGTTTCTGTCGACTGTTCTCCATCATTCTTCGTGATTTTAACACGGAGAACAACCATTCTCCGTGTTAAAATGACGGAGAATGGCCATTCTCCGTGTTAAAATTACGGAGAATGACCATTCTCCGTGCTAAAACCATGGAGAATGGCCTTATCCATGTTAAAATGATGGAGAATTGCCATTCTTCGTGTCAAAATGATGGAGAATGGCTATTCTCCGTGTTAAAATCACGAAAAATGACCATTCTCACTACAACAAAAAACCCTTTTAATGACGGCTAAAAAGCGTCATTAATGACGTACCATGACGCTTTTTTTTCACAGCAACCGTCATGAAAACGGGTGTTATAAATGTTTTTTAAAAGCGTCATAAAATAACCGTCATGAATATGATGAGTTTCTGCTACACTTATTTTCAGCGTAGTTTGAAAGCGTTATGAATAGATAATCTGTATAGACTCAATTCAGCACATTTATAACGCTCAATTCTGTATATTTATATATTACTTTCCAAAAAATTATAGAACAATGCTCAATGTTGCTCAATTCAATTTCAAAATATTCATTTTGGACCATATTCACAAGAAAACATCTAAATGTTATAGAGTACCATTTAATCCAATTACAAATATATACATAATATATATCACCATCTTCATTACATTTTTTTTCAAAATAGGACATCCAAATACATATATTTACAACTACTACTAGTAAGTAGACCCTCAAAACTATTAGTACATTGGCTTCAACTTTGAGCACATCAAAACTGTCGGCATCACGTAGCAAAACCCTGAAAAAGATTAAAAAAAACTTAGTTTGAATTAGAGGATAACTAAGCTAGTTTGATCAAAATACAACACGCTCAGAGTGCATAGTAAAACTGCAGGAGCAAAGCTGCCATGTAAAACCAAGTTAACCGCACCTGCAAATTGTAGACACAGTCCAGAAAATGACCAAAGTAAGGTAAAAAAATAGTAGGATCAAAATACATAAGATTGGCTCATAGTGCATAGTAGAACTACAGAAAATGCTATGTAAAAACAAGTTACCTGCACCTGCAAATTGGAAAAACCGTCGAGAAAATGACCAAAGTATGGTAAAAAATAGCAGGATCAAAATACATAAGGTTGGCTCAGAGTGCATAGTAGAACTGCAGGAACAAAACTGCCATGTAAAAACAAGTTAACCACAACTGCAAATTGTAAAAACAGTCAAGAAAATGACCAAAGAAAGGTAAAAAAAATAGCAGTATCAAAATACATAAGGTTGGCTCATAGTGCATAGTAGAACTGCAAGGACAGATTTTTTCAAAACCATAATTCATTGCAATGGAAGTCACAAAACCATCTCCAAATTGTATCTCATCATTGCCAATATATAAATTTTTTGGTAGGAACACAATAAAGTTGTAGGTATGTAGACAATAGAATAGAAAAAAATTGTTTGCAGTGAAATATGGGTTGTGAATTTGGTTTTCCAATTGAAACATGCCCTGTTCCTTATATTTCAGCTAAGATAAATATCTGGAAAGTATGGGTTTGGGAAAAACTCTACTGTCCTATCCACTCCCTGTCTCCATGTAGCAGCAACAATATTATCACTTCATAATAAAAGCAAAGAATTCAAGTCAGTCACATTTTTGTATCATAATTCAAATGTAGCAGCGGGACTAGCAGCAGAAAAAACTGGAAGGAAAAACACCACATTGATGAGGCCATGAATCTGTTGGACACTCTATAATGTCAGAAGGAAAAACTGGAAGCTACGACCTTCAATATTTTAATTGAAGGAATGTTTCAAGTTGGTAAGGTTAATACAGCAAAGGATCTCTTTAACTCTATTCTTGCAAATGACAGTGTCACCAGATGTTGCAACATACACTATAATGAAGAACGGCCTTATTAAAGAAGGGTTGTTGGATGAGTTTGATGAGTTGTTTTTGTCAGTGAAGAATGATGGTTACTCTTCAGATTCTGTTATGCTTAATGCTATTGTTAAGGGCTTGTTGGAGAATGGTGAAGTAAACAGAGCTATGGGGTTTCTTTCAGAAATGGATAAAAGTAAATTTATCCTTGAGGCATCTACTGCGGCATCCATAGTGGACCTAATCTCAAAGGACGGACATTGTCATCATTATATGAAAGTGCTTCCTAATTTTTCTCAATATTGTACGAAGAGTATTGAGATTAATATCGACTCGTCGATATCAGCATTGATACAAAAAATTTCTGAATAGTTTAGTCCCCTTTTAGCATTGATACAAAATTTTTTTCTCAATTAAAAAAAAAATTGATGAAATCACCCACACGTTGAAGTCTTCACAGCATGATTTCCCTAAGTGGGGACCGAGTTCAATGCACCAAACTTTCACTAATCTGGCTAGTCTTACCAAGAAAATGGACTGGCATTACTTCAGGAGAAGGAATGCTCCTGATTACCTAATGGAGAAAGGACTCGGGAACTGAATGTTTCCAGATTACTTGTGATGGATATGACACGATGTGTCCAGTACATGTCTGATCCCTTTGTTCCAACTACAATTAAGGAAATGCAAGTGCCAACTAAACCCCAAATTCAAAAATTAGACGCAAAACCCCTCTGACCCAGATCACAAAAATGTAGTAAAATTCAAGAAATGAGTTAGCTTTTTCTTTTCCGGAGAGGTAAAAAAAAGAAGGAAACTTACAGAGAGACAGGCTCTGTACTTTTCCCATTCGGAGACGCATTCTTCCTTGTCCCACCGTCCCTTCGAGAATTTCTCCACGTACCACCTGTATCAATTAAAAAAAAACATTCCCCACAATTTATTTTCTTGATAGTAAAGAAGAAGAAGAATATCATCATCAGCAGCAACAGCTGCTGTAGAATTGAGGATGATGACGATGATGATACCTATTGAAGCAGTCATGGTAGGCGGCTCTCAGCTGAGCGCAGGGATGATCAGCACCCCAAGCTGTTGTTGACGACGTCACCGTCACCTCCTTCTTCCTCAAATAAAAGAGTTTTTAATTTCTTCAAAATTAGGGTTAGGGTTTTGGAGTTGGGGGAAAGGAAGGAGAAGAAGAGGAGAGGAGGGTGTAAGGAAGAGGAACTGACCCATGAGGGCTTCGGATCCGAGGCCGGTGCCGGAACCGATGAAGCGGCGGTGGTTACGGACCCACGACATCGACGACGCCGGAGGAAGGAGAGGGAGAGCGCGGAGAAGAGGACGAGCAGAACCCTAACGCTCCTCCTTCGCGTTCTTGTCGATCGCGTACGTGACGGCCTCGAACTTGTCCTGGAGGGCGACGAGGAGCATGAGGCCCTCCTCGAAGATTTTGGATCTAGGGTTAGGGTTTTGGAGTTGGGGGAGAGGAGGGAGAAGAAAGGAGGAGAAGGAGAAGATCAGAATGTTTTGGGGGAGAGACGGGCTACAGCAAGGATTTTGCCAAAAATTGAAGTTAAAAAATATTATAAGTTTGCCATCGCTCTAAACTATTAATAACGCTTTGTTTTATAAACGTTATAAAAAGCCCAGAATTAGCCCAAACCGTCATAGAAAAAAGGTATTTTTCAACTTAATAACGCTTACGTATCAGCCGTCATTAAAACTCCGTGTCGAGCGTCATTAAAAGGGTTTTTTGTTGTAGTGTCTCCGTGCAAAAACTACAAAAAATGGCCTTATCCATGTCAAAATGATGGAGAATGGCCATTTTTTGTGTCAAATTGACGGAGAATGACCATTCTCCATTCTTAGTGTTATAATCACGGAGAATAGTCATTCTCCATGTTAAAACCACGGAGAATCGCCATTCTCCGTGTTAAATGATGGAGAACGGCTCCGTGATAAAATGACTGAGAATGGCCATTCTCCGTCACTTTAACACGGAGAATGGCCATTCTCCGTGTTAAAATGACGGAAAATGGCCATTCTCCACATGGTCATTCTTCGGGTCATTCTCTTTGTTAAATTGACGGAGAATGGTCATTCTCCGTCATTCTAACACGGAGAATGACTATTCTTTGTCAATTTAACAAGGAGAATGACCCTTCTCCATGGTTTTAGCACGGAGAATGACCATTCTTCGTAGTTTTAGCATATATTTTACAAAGGCTATTTCCATTGGCCGCAAAAAAAAGAAAAAAAAAACGTCCAACTTTTAGGCGTAGGAAGAAAAATAATGCCCTATTTTGGGGCGTCAAATTTCTATGGGTTGTTAAGAAAATTCGGTTATCGGAGAGAGGAATTTGTTTATACTAATTAGCTGGTTAAAACCATATTGAAAGTTTTGACGACCAAATTTAGGGCTTTTTTTTACGCCCTATTTTAGGGCGCAACGGTACCCAATTTACAATTTTACCAAATTTTGTTTCTTTTATGCAATTCTTAAAACTTCTATGCTCCTGATGCAATTTTCTGTAAATATATATATATATATATATTGGAGAGAAAAAAATGAGTGATGCTCAAAATATATATATATATATATATATATATATATATATATATATATATATATATATATATATATATATATATATTGAGAGTGAGACCGACAAGTTTTTCTATTTTTATTTTGAGTCAGTAGGGTGACATGCTGCTGGGTTGAAAAAGAGAGTGATGTCAGTGATGATGATTAGCAAAATTAATACTCATACATCAGCAGTAACGCAGAGGATGTTGTCCGGCCAACTGCAGATTTCAGTCCAAGTGTTTGGGGAGATTATTTCATCTCCCATTCTGTTGGTGCTTTCTTTACATGGAGAGAGCTAGCTCTCAACATGCCTTGTAAAATTTGTCCCACATCGGAAATCGGAAATGCAACATGAGTTATCTCAACATATATACTTGGGTGTGTTGTTGAGAGATGCATATGGGGTGGTGACCCTAAGGAGGGAACCATGTGGGTGATTTTACTAGGAGGTAAGAATAAGGCTCCAAGGATTAAGCATTAATGCTTTTGTCATTCTCTTAGATTAATTCCATTTGGAGCTAATCTCCAAAGGGGCTTAGCGACTCGGACTCGGACTCGGACTCGGGCTCATGAGGTGTAATGTGGCATTTTGTTGGCGCACTTTGCACTTAGCACGTCAGCAGTCATGCGGTCTTTATGCTGTTCATATGCGGCCATGCGGTCTTATACGACATGCGGCTCATATGCGGCCTCATGCGGCTCATGCGGCTCATGCGGCCATACGGTCCATGCGGTCCATGCGGTCCATACGGTCCATGCGGCTCATGCGGTACATGCGGTCCATGCGGCACATGCGGTCCATGCGGTCCATGCGGCACATGCGGCTCATGCGGTCCATGCGGTCCATGCGGCTCATGCGGCTCATGTGGTCCATGCGGCTCATGTGGTCCATACGGCCATGAGGCTCATGCGACCAGGCTGCTGCTGACTGTGCAGACTACAAGTCAGTTATGAAAAGACTGATTCAATGCGATTAATTCAGATCCTATCTTTATGGGATTTGAATTAATTTCGTTGCTATTTTTGTGGGATTTGAATTAATCTCGTTGCTATCTTTTTGGGATTTGATTCAATCTTTCCATAACTGAAGAGGCGGCTAGGGTTTCCATCCTCTCTCTATATATACTCTCTTCTGGCCTCCTTTGTGGCGACTACGAAAATTATAAGTCAGAAAAGGAGAAAGAGAGAGAGAGCTGCTACCGCCATTACAAGTTCATTCGAGGAGTCAGAACAGAGGTGACTTTGAGCATTCCACAAGTTCTTCAAACTTGCTGGTTCCTGGAAGCAGTTCGTATGGGGCAAATCTTGCTTTGAGCAACGGTATTTTGACACCCCAGCAACTGTTCTTCTTCTAATCTTTCTCTAGATTTTTGTACCTCGTCTGTCCCAATTGCAACACGTTTGCAAGGAAGAACGAGAGATCTTCTCTTCTCTATTTTTCTCCTCCATATTGTAATCGGGTTATTTGGTTTTTGTATCATCGTAGATCTCTGTTGCATCTGTTTTACCATCTTTGATCAAGCCCCGGGACTAACAATCTTAAAGCAAGATCCGTGTAGATGGAAAACATTAATGCTTCGCTTCTCCAATCGGACTTCTGCAAGTTGGAAAAGTTCGATGGAGAGCATTATCAAGTCTGGAAGAGAAAGGTTTACCTAACTCTTCAACTAAAAGACGTTGATCATGTTCTGTTGAAGGAAGAACCCTCTGTTCCAGATACTGGATCTACTGCCGCAATCAACGCGGCTACCAAACTCCAGGCCAAGTGGAGAAGGGAAAATAGCATCTGCAGGCTTCTCATCCTGAATACTATGGAGGATTCCCTGGCAGAATCCTACTCGAAGAAGGAACTTGCCAGAGACATATGGGAGTCTGTGGAAAATATGTATGAAAAAGACAGGAACAGGAGCAAGATGTTTGTGGTTGAAAAATATCACAAATTGCTCTTTGAGGACGAGAAGTCCATGTTGCCACAGGTGAAGGAATTTTTGAAGCTGCGTCAGAAACTGGAAGACGAAGAGATGCCCCTTTCCGACAAGTTTGTCGTTGGAGGGATCGTCTTAAAACTTCCTGCTGGATGGAGTACCTTCTATGCAAGGATGCTCAGAAAGAAGCTAGACATTAGCTTGGGAGATCTACTTCAAGAGATCCATGTTGAGGACGAGATGCGTTCCCAACAGAAGGTGGACACTCTGTCCAAACAGTTGGCTAAAGCCAATCTAGTGCAGACGAGAGTTTCCAAAGGGAAGCAGGCGGCTTCTCATCCCAAGAAGAAAGACTTCACTAATCTAAAAGTGAAAGGTCCTTCTTTCAAGCAACAAAAAACTAAGTCCCACGTGACTTGTTACAATTGTGGCAAGAAAGGCCACTACAAGAGTGAATGCAGATCTAAGCCTAAACAATCAGAGAAAGGTGAGCCTAATAAGGTTTTATTGGTTTCTAACATTGTTGCTATGATCGGACAGGTCACAACTGTGGGGGTTGACTCTGACTGGTGGATAGACACTGGTGCGACTTGCCATGTCTGTTCTGGCAAGGAATGGTTCGTCACGTACCAGCCGATATCTGAGAAGGTTGTCATGGCGAACCAGACCCAAGCTGAAGTTCTAGGGATCGGGACCGTGGAACTGAAACTCACTTCTGGGAACACTCTGACGCTTCAAGGTGTGAAGCATGTTCCGGCGATTGCCAAGAACCTGATCTCTGGGAGCCTGCTCTGCAACACAGGCTTGAGGATGGACATCAATGCTGGTCAGATGGTGATGTCCAAGAAGGAAACATACTTTGGGAAGGCTTATCTAACCGAAGGAATGTTTAAAATTCAGCTTGTCAACCAGTTTGATGATATTAATACAGTTGCATTTTCTGATTATTCTCTCGAGTTGTGGCATAATAGACTAGGACATGTTCATTGTAAAAGAATTAACAAAATGTCTAGTCTAGGACTTATCTTCAAATTTTGGGGTAAGGTGGAGAAGTGTGAAGTGTGTGCTCAGACGAAGATCACCAGGAAACCCTTTTATCGGGTCAATCGAAGCTCAGATCTTTTGGAGTTTGTGCACTCCGATATCTGTGACTTCAAACATTTCTCCACGAAGGCCGGGATGAAGTATTTCATAACCTTCATCGACGATTTCTCAAAATACGCGTTCGTCTATTTGCTCAAGTCTAAAGACGAAGCCTTCGAGAAGTTCATAGAGTTCAGGGCCGAAGCTGAACGGCAGACTGGACAACAACTCAAGAGGTTAAGAAGTGATCGAGGTGGAGAGTACATGTCTCATGAATTCGTATCGTTCTGCAAAGAACATGGAATCATATGCGAGACTACTGCTCCATATTCTCCTCAATCCAACGGAGTAGCGGAGAGGAAGAATAGAACGTTGACAGAAATGATGAACTCAATGCTGCTAACCGCGGGTCTTCCTAAATGCTACTGGGGAGAAGCTGCATTGACGGCCACTTTTATTCTAAATAGAGTGCCATATACAACTTCGGACGTAACTCCTCATGAACTCTGGTTCAAAGTCAGACCAAACTTGAATGTCATTCGAGTGTAGAGGTGTCTGGCGTATGTGAAGCTCCCAGATCTGAAGATTCAGAAGCTAGGGACAAGGACTACGAAGGCGATCTTCTTGGGGTATGCCGAGAAGAGTGATGCTAGGAGATTTCTTAATATTGAGTCAAATCATATCATCGAATCTTGCGATGCTGAATACTTTGAAGACAAGTTTGCAAAAGACAAAAACATTGTTCTTTCGGACATTCCGGAAAATGATGTAGGTGCAAATGAGACTGAAATCTCATATGAGCCAGTAGTCCAAGAAGAAGCTGTTGTTGATGAAACAACTCTTGTACCAGAACTCACAGAGCCGTCAGCCAAGCGAGTGAGGAGACCGAAAGACTTCGGAGATGACTTTGTCACCTATCATGTGGAAGCAGATCCGCTTACCTATGATGAGGCGATTAAGACCAGAGATGCTATCTTTTGGAAGGAGGCAGTGAATGACGAGTTTGACTCTATCACCTCTAATAACACATGGGTGTTGGTAGATCTACCTGAAGGAGAAAAGCCTATCGGATGTAAATGGATCTTCAAGAAGAAGATGAAGGCAGATGGAACTATTGACAAGTTCAAGGCCAGGCTGGTAGCCAAGGGCTTTTCTCAGAAACAGGGGATAGACTACTTTGACACGTACGCTCCAGTAGCTCGGATGACCACCATCAGGATGTTAATCGCTCTTGCAGCTATACATAAGTTGGTGATACATCAGATGGATGTAAAGACAGCATTCCTGAATGGGGAGCTGACCGAAGAGATTTACATACAACAGCCAGATGGATTTGTCGTCAAAGGTCTTGAAGACAAAGTCTGCAAGTTGGTGAAATCATTGTATGGTTTGAAGTAAGCTCCCAAGATGTGGCATGAGAAGTTTGACAAAGTTATTAGGTCAAACGGCTACAGAGTCAGCGAGACGGACAAATGTGTTTACACAAAGTTCGCTGATAGAAGAGGAGTCATCGTTTGTCTATACGTGGACGACATGCTAATCCTAGGCACGGACATAGGCTGTGTCACAGAGACAAAGAAGTTTCTCTCAACCAAGTTCAGTATGAAGGACTTGGGGGATGCAGATATCATCTTGGGCATAAAGATCATCCGGACAGACACTGGAGTAGCGTTGTCACAATCTCACTACATTGAGAAGATGCTCACACGCTATGGGTATAAGGATCTTCCAGGGATCAATACGCCATACAGGTGTGATCAGAAGCTGAAGCCAAACTCGAGGGAAAGCGTCAGGCAGCTGGAGTATTCTAGCATTATCGGAAGTTTAATGTACGTAACCACTGCCACAAGGCTTGACATAGCTTTCGTCGTGGGAATGCTGAGTCGGTTCACAAGCAACCCAGGGATTGAGCACTGGAAAGCTGTGAAGCGGGTGATGAGATATCTCAAGAAGACTCAGACATATGCACTGCACTACAACGGGTATCCGACAGTAGTGGAAGGCTTCAGTGATGCTAGCTGGTGTTCAGAGGTGGAAAGCGAGAGATCCACAGGTGGATATGTCTTTTTCTTGGGTGGAGCTGCTATATCGTGGAAGTCAAAGAAGCAGACTATACTTTCTCGTTCCTCCATGGAATCTGAATTCTATGCACTTGAAACTGCAGCAGATGAAGCAGAATGGCTTCGGGAGCTCATGTATGATCTTTCAGTGGTTGGGGCTCAGATATCGGTGATACCGATATACTGTGACAACCAGGCGACTGCGGCGGTAGCATCAAATGACCTCTTCAACAGGAAGAAGAGGACTGTGCGGTTGAAGTACAGGGCAATACACGATCTTATCAAAAGAGGTGTAATGGCAGTGGTTGATGTTCGGAGTCAGGAGAACCTGGCAGATCCGTTCATAAAGGGCCTCAAGCGCCAGTTGGTCGATGACACAGCTTGTAAAATGGGCTTGAAGGCATTCTGATAGTGTGTCTTTGTAATCCTACCATAAAGTTTTATGCTATTAGTTCAAAGAGAAATCTACTAGGCATCTAACTTTTGGTTCAAAGGAGGATCACTGACTGGGAAACTATCAGGTAATAGTGGGTACTTATTCTCTGGAACATGGAAGGGATACGGACCCATAACCACTGTTGTCTACTATATATTTTCTATGGAAAAAATAGATCCTGTGGAAGGTTGGCTTAAATGCCTTAATGAGTTCTCAGGCTGAGTGAATGCCTGGTGTGCTTTACAGGAAGCACGGTAGAGCAGCACTACAAGGAGTGAAACTCCATGCTACAGTGGGGTGACTCCACCATGAGGTTCCCAGGTAGGGGTAATGCCTCGGCCTTGTAAGCCAAGTCACAGCGGTGTAGCACCGCAAATAGGCAGGTAGCCTAATGCTGTATGACGTAATTAAAGAGTTGTAGACAGCACTACAAAGGGGAGGATGGCCTCATGTTACAGTGGCACGATACCACGATGAGGTACCCAGGTAGGGGTAAAGCCTCGGCATTGTAAGCCATGTCGTTACGGCGTAACACCGCAAGGAAGCCTTAGGCTTCATGCTGAGTAGATTGGCACTACAAAGAGGCTGAGACCTCATGCTACAGTAGTATGACACTACGATGAGGTTCCCAGGTAGGGATAATGCCTCGGCTTCAGGCCATATCATAGCGACGTAGCACCGCAAGAAAGCGCAAGGCTTCATGCCATATCTCTTTAATAAAGAACTCACATATAGTGTATGGAAAGAGATATCAGGCCGTCTCTTGAGGGTAAACTTGTAGACGCCCAAATTTATACACTGAAACCAGGCTGGAACAGGGCCTTTAATGTGCAGCCAGAAGCACACGTAACTGTTGGCCCATTGGTCATGGTCAAACTGATTTTAATAATTGATCAAACTCTGTCTGGATATATGAAGCTAGTCAGGATATATCGGACTCTTGGACATGATCAAAAATGGCTATCTACTCAGTTCAAGACCGAAGCTATGTTTGCCTGTTCGAGTCTGTATTCCTTTGAGCAATGTATTTTTCATTTTATTAAGTCTAGGAATACGTTGTACACCGAGTCGTACTGGCAAATAGGCTATTCCAAAATATTTTCAAAATACTTTTAAAAATATCCTTTGTTTTGAAAAACATTCGTTTAAACAAAAAGCTTCAAAAAGGTTTTCAAAAATCATCAAAAACTAATTTTTTAAAACCTAACCTAACCCTGACAGAGTTCGGCCAGAGTTCGGTTGGTAGCCGTTTTGATTTTTGAATTCTCTGAAACTTGGTCCTCCTGCAGTTGCGGATTTGACCGAGATTTCCTCATCGAGTTCTGCCCGAATTCTGCCAGAATTCTGTCTTTGGAATTCCTATAAATAGTGAAGGATTTCGATCATTTTAAATCACTCATTCACTTTCAATCTTCTCTCTATCTAAAGCTTTCAGTCTTCCAAAGAGTTTCTTGAGCTTTAATTTTCAGATCCCAAGCCAATTACAATCCTCTAGTCGATTTGCCAGTGCGGTACGGTCTAGAAGTTTCTGAGAGATTGTAATCAGAAGGCTTGATTGAAGAATACCTCTTCACAATTGAAGTTGGACGAGTTCTTCGTATCAAAGCTCGCATTGTAGAAGTTGCAAGGAATTCGTAAGAAAACTTGCAGTTTTGCCAATAGTGGATTCAACTGGTAGCAAGAGTTCTACCGACTGGATTAGTCCTCAACAGAGGAAAACCAGTATACATCGCTGTCTTTGCGTTTGCTTTCTTATCTCTGCCTTTACATTACTTAGTTGTGATTATTATTCTGTGATCTTGCTGCTAACATTTTTTTAATTAGCATATTTTCGCTGCCAACTCTATTTACCCCCCTCTAGAGTATTGTGCTTTACGATTTCGTTCCTACAATTGGTATCAGAGCAGGTGTTACAGGTAAAGCAAGGTAACATTGCAATTATTTATTCATTTAATTAATTGTTATATAGATCACAACACAACACAACACATGGCAACTGTGAAATTCACAAGTGAAGGCCAGGCCATAAACAGACCTCCACTGTTTGATGGTACGAACTATACCTATTGGAAAACACGGATGAGTTTCTTCTTGAAATCTCTTGACTTTGATTTATGGTCTATTGTTATTGATGGCTATCAAAAGCCATCTCGTATAAATGTTGATGGAGTTCTAGTTGAAAAACCCCATAACAGATATACAGAGGAGGAAAAGAAAAAGGCCAGTCTTAACACACGTGCTATTAACGCTCTATTTTGTGCTTTAGACAGAACTAAATTTAACAGGGTGTCTATCTGCACAACGGCTAATGAAGTATGGAAGCTACTTGAAGTCACACATGAAGGCACGACTCAAGTCAAAGAATCAAAGGTCACCAGACTTACTCAAGAGTATGAGGTGTTCAAGATGAAGCCCAACGAAACAGTTACTCAGATGTTCGAAAGATTCTTGGATATTGTAAATCCTTTGTCCTCCCTAGGCAAAGAATACAGTAACCATAAAAAGATTCGCAAACTTTTGCGAGCACTTACCAAGAACTGGATTCCAAAGGCTACTGCAATTATTGAAGGAAACGACCTCACAACTATGTCCCTCGAAGTACTCATGGGTAAGCTACTCACTCATGAACTGGAGCTACAAGATTTTGAAGAGCCTGCACCAAAGGAGAAGACGATCACTTTCAAGGCTCAGCACAGAAAAGCTGCTGAAGGTGACTCAGACATCAGTGAATCCGATGCTGAAGATCAAGCACTCCTAGCAAGGAAATTCAAGAGATTCTTGAGACATAAGAAGAGAGCCAAAGAAAGCAATAGCAGCAACAACTGGTATCAAGATGATGCTGTCTGCTATGGCTGCAAGAAGAAGGGACACATGAAGAAGGATTGTCCTACAAACTCGTCATCAAGCAAGAAGAGCAACAGGTATGAAAAAGGAAACCTGAAGAGATCAACATCTCGGAGATATGCCAATACCAGCATATGGCATGAAAGTGAAGCCAGCGACTCAGAAGACGAACAATCAGAAGACGCTGCAAACGTATGCTTTATGGCATCCGATCAGGTACCTACTGAACCTGTAGTTGATACTTATGATGACTTCACCTTTGAGCAATTAGGAGATGCCTTCAGTGAACTGATGTGTGATTACAGGAAACTACGTAGCAAATATCAGACCTCTAAGAAGATACTCAAAGAGTACAAAGGTGAAATAGGCAGACTTACCGACCTACTAGCTGAGGTTAGAAATAATGTTAGTGAGTCTGGTGAGCTTTCTTCTATCAAGCTCTTATTACACGAGACTACCAAGTCATCTGAAGAAAAAGACAAAGTTATTGACCAACTCAAGGAAGAACTTTCTAAAGAGAAGAAAAGTCTTCAAAGTGCACAAATTAGAATGGAAACACTCACTTCTGATTATACTAAGTTGTATGACACTTCCAAAAGATTGGAAATTAGGTTAGGAAAACAGCAGCCTGAGACTGCTGCTTCCTTCCCTAACACGTGTCACTTACCAAAAAATCGGAACATTCTCAAACCAAACACTGTCAGACCTAACCCTATCAAACCTTTATCCCAAAAGGTTAAGCCCAAACAGGATTATAGGCATGCTTTCTTCTATACTAGAAAACCTAAACCTACCAACCATGCACACCACTCAGCTTTCAACACTCGACATGCACAATGTCATTATTGTGGCCTCATTGGTCATATTTCATCTGCATGTAGAATCAGAAAGCTTGTTGATTTAAATATTTATGCTTGGATACCAAAGGCTAACATTTTAGGACCCTACAAGAAATGGGTACCAAAAGTTTCATCTGCAAACTGTTTTGTAGGTGGAATACCTTTCACATGCTAGAAGCAAATGGATCCTCGACAGCGGTTGTTCACGGCATATGACCGGTGACGCTACACTATTTGTAACAATGTCGAAAAAAAGAAGGAAGGCTATGTCTCCTTCGGTAATAACTTGAAAGGGTATATTATTGGTATCGGTGATGTTGGTAAGTCTCCCTATCCTGTGATTAAGGATGTCTGTCTGGTTACCGAGTTGAAACATAATCTACTCAGCGTAAGTCATCTAGCTGATCATGGTTATGGCATCAACTTTGGCAAAGACAAATGTACTATAGTTGATAGCTCAACTGGTAGTACTATCTTTGAAGGTATCAGGGAAGACAACATATATGTTTTCTATTTGTTGAAAGAAACTAACATTTCAGGTAGATGCTTAATGGCTAAAAGTGATGAGAGTCATCTGTGGCACATGAGACTCGGTCACGCAAATATGGACACAATCTCAAGATTATTCACAAAAAAGCTAGTACGCGGTTTACCGGACATAACATTCAAAAAGGATTCGGTATGCAGCCAATGTGAAAAAAATAAAGCTACCAGATCCACATTCAAGTCAGTAAACGCAGTATGTACTACTAGACCTCTACAATTGCTACATATGGACTTATTTGGTCCTAGCAGAGTTGCTAGCCTCGGAGGTAAGCTTTATGCTTTTGTAATTGTAGATAATTTCTCTAGATACACGTGGGTATACTTCTTGACACGCAAGATTGATGCATTGTCCGAATTTGTCGCCTTTTGCAGGAAAGTACAGAATGAAAAAGGTTACATGATCACTCGTATTAGAAGCGATCATGGTGGCGAATTCGAGAATGCAGAGTTTGAGCAATTTTGTGACACACACGGTTTTGTAGACGAGTTCTCCGGCCCTAGGACTCCACAACAAAATGGAGTTGTGGAACGTAAGAATAGAACTCTATCCGAAATGGCCAGAGTAATGTTAAACCAGTTTAGTCTACCCAAATATTTCTGTGCTGAAGCTGTCAATACAGCTTGTTTTGTTCTCAATAGAGTTCTAATTCGACCCAAATCGAAGAAGACTCCATTTGAGTTATGGTTTGATAGAATTCCATCAGTTTCATATTTTAGAATTTTTGGTTGTAAATGTTTTATTCTTAATACAAAAGACAATTTGGGAAAGTTTGACGAAAAGGCCGATGAAGGTATATTTTTAGGTTATGCGGCCAAGAGCAAAGGATACAGAGTCTTCAACAAACAAACCATGATCATCGAAGAGTCAATCAATGTCACTTTTGATAAACTGAATCAAATGACTATCGATGACAATGACGAAGATCCAACTGTACCAAGCTCAACAACAGCTAATTCTCAACCAAGCTCGGCACTAGCTGATCCTCCTAGAGAAGATCCTGGAACCAGCTACCTTCAGAGTCTGCCGAAAAGATTAAAATTTACGGCTGATCATCCAAAGGATTTGGTAATTGGTAACATTACCAAAGGTGTAAGTACTCGTACATCCAGTAGAGATATTGTTTCTAGTGTTGCATTTATTTCACAGCTAGAATCCAAAACTATTGATGAAGCATGTAGTAATAGTTTTTGGATAGATGCTATGCAAGAGGAATTAAACCAATTTGAACGGAATCAAGTTTGAGAACTTGTTCCCAAGCCTATTGATCGTCCGGTCATTGGCACCCGTTGGGTATTCCGAAATAAACTAAATGAGAATGATTTAGTGACTCGTAATAAGGCTCGACTCGTAGCTCAAGGATACAATCAAGAAGAAGGTATCGACTACGATGAGACTTATGCCCCAGTTGCGAGATTAGAATCCATTCGCATGTTTTGTGCATTTGCATGTTTTCATAATTTCAAATTATTTCAAATGGATGTCAAGAGTGTATTTTTAAATGGTTTTATTAAAGAAGAAGTTTTTGTAGCACAACCTCCAGGTTTCACAGATTTTAAAAACCCTGATCATGTTTTCAAGTTGAAGAAAGCTTTATACGGTTTGAAACAAGCCCCTCGTGCTTGGTATGATCGTCTAAGCTCTTTTCTACTTGACAACGGTTTTTCAAAAGGCAAGGTTGACACTACACTTTTTATTAAGTCCTTTAATGGTAAGCTTCTTTTAATACAAGTCTATGTTGATGATATTATATTTGGATCTACTGATGAATCTCTGTGTCAAGAATTTTCTAAGTGTATGCAGAATGAGTTTGAGATGAGCATGATGGAGCTGAAATTCTTTCTCGAACTGCAAATCAAACAAACTGACAATAGGACATTCATAAATCAAGCCAAGTACACAAAAGATTTGCTAAAGAAGTTTGATCTGGACAATGTCAAACCTATTGGCACTCCGATGGCAACTTCAACAAAGCTTGATATTGATGAACAAGGCAAGCCGGTCGACACACGTAAGTATCGAGGTATGATCGGTAGTTTACTTTATTTAACTGCTAGTCGTCCAGATATTATGTTTAGTGTTTGCCTGTGTGCACGTTTTCAAGCTAATCCAAAGGAATCACATCTATGCGCAGTTAAGCGTATCTTTCAATACCTTAAGGGCACTTCTTCTGTTGGCTTATGGTATCCCAAAACTAAGTCCTTTGACCTTACTGGTTATTCGGATGCAGATTTTGCTGGATATAAAGTTGATAGAAAAAGTACCAGTGGCACATGTTATTTCTAAGGCAAGGCTTTAGTCCCATGGTTTAGTAAAAAGCAAAATTCTGTAGCCCTATCAACAACAGAGGCTGAGTATATCGCCGCAGGACGTTGTTGTGCTCAGATTTTGTGGATGAAACAAACCTTAGAAGTCTATGATTTATTTTATACATATATTCCCATTTTCTGTGATAACACGAGCACTATTAATTTGACTAAGAATCCTGTATGTCATTCTCGTACAAAATATATCGAGATTCGACATAATTTTCTTAGAGATCATCATCTAAATGGAGATATTGACCTTGTATACATAGATACTGAGAATCAATTAGCTGACATTTTCACAAAACCTCTAGCAGAAGATCGTTTCAATTATTTACGTCGAGAATTAGGAATTTTGGACGCCAATAATGTTAATTGATTTTATTTTATGATTTTATTTCAATATGCAAAAACTGTGTTAGAGACAAGCCAATAAAGAGTCTGTCTGTCACCACAACTACGGTTGAAGCGAAGCGGTACTTAAGAGTTCCCCGGTAAACCTCCGCCAGCTGGGACAATACTTCTACAGCTAATCTGAAACAGTCGCTGTGTAATGATATTTAATCTATAAAATAATATTAATTATGTTAATTGAAGGTTGAAATTACTAATCTTTGAATTAAATATTTGAAATGAGCCAATGAAAACAAAAGTATTCCAAACCAAACCCAGGCGAATTCGGCCAGACTTCGGACCGAATTCGGCCCGAGTTTGGTTGAAGGTATCAGGTTATATAACCAGAACCCGAGAGCCTTTCTTCCTCATTGCTTCCAAACCACTTCAACAACAGCAGCAGCCGCGCGAGAGAACCCCCAAACCCTAGTTCTTCACCACCCCTTCTCTTCCAATCCAAGTGGTGAAATCAATCCAAACTTTGGATTCGTGCGAAGTTCGTCATTAACATACTCAATTCTCGGGAGGTATAACTCCTTATTTCCCCTCCGTTTAATTTCGTGCTATTTTCTTATTATTGCACAAATGGTACCTAAGGGATTTAACCCCTTTAAGAGGAAGAAGACAACCAAGCCAAGTGAGCAAGGTTCATCTTCGAATCCACCCACGGATTCCCTCTTTTCGCCAGTCCAATCTAGCGATGGCGCGTTCGACGGGTTTTACTTTCAAACCCTAGACCAAGCCCTACTGTGGTATGGAGATTTTTCTATGAGATCCATATGCACAGGCGCTCCCATCAAGTGGACTGTATTTCCAGAACACCGACCTTTCTTTGAGGCATTAGGATTACAACATTTTGTTAAACTCTATTTTTCTGTAGCAACTAATGCCATTAGACTGTTTTACTGCAATATCATATTAAACACGTTTGATGTAAGCACTCGTGTTGGAGGATTAGATATCAATTTCAATGATGTTCTCTTAGCGGAGATCCTTGGTATACCCAACGAAGGTGAACCGCTTGTTGATATCACTGAGTTTGATTTCCCCGAAGGCACGACACTTACTAGTTTCAAAGCGGAACTCTGTGCACCTGATAGAGTTCGCTCTGGAAAGTTCAAGGCAAACAACTTGAACTTGTTTAATTATGAATTGCACCGTATCATTTACTCCACTCTCCTTCCGAAATCTACTTCGAAGGAGGATGTCACGTCTCTTGAATTATCTGCTATGTATCACATTCTTAAGGGGATTCCATTTTCTGCCCCTAAGACCATTATTCAGATGATTGGACGTTGTCGTGCAAGAGATAGAAATCTCTCTTATGCGATGATTCTCCTACGCATCTTCCAGCGTTTCGACATTGACTTATCTACTTGTGCTCAAGACCCTGAGCCCAAGGTTCTCAAGTTATCTCGTCGCAGTATGACTGTATCTGCTCCTCCTACTGCTCCTGCTACTGCTCCACCTCCTCCACCTCCTCCACCTCCTCAGCAGTATGCTATAACATTTAAGGGCATACACCAGCACCTTTCAGATTTGCACGTCTCGATGACGGACATGGCTCGCGAGCGTGAGTTCCGCGACGTCACCCGTTATCAGGCCCTTGCAAATTCTTTAGGTGATCTTCGATTCGCCCAGACTAGACATTCTGCCGGTTCCATTCCAAGAGATCCAGCTTTCTCTGGTTACCGCTGTGAGGATGAGGCTGTTCATGCCTACTTTCAGCCCGGTAACGCATATAATTGGTACCGTTCTGACCGTGCTCCTCGAGATTATGTTGGTGAGTTTTACACTGGCGCTCCTCCTCACCCTTCTGGCACGGGTACCCCTGCAGCTGGTCCTTCTGGACATGCCGGTCATGCTGATGATGATGATGAGGATATGTGATATGTTATCTGATGTTTGAGACTTAGATATTATCTACTGTATACTTGGAAATGCTCCAACATTCCAAGTTTTTCTATCTTTTTAGACTTTATTATCAGTATTTCTTTTCAGGACTTGTACTGGATTTTATTGATGTCTTCTGAACATCTTTTCATCTTTATAGATTTCGTAGTTTATGATTCACATCAGTTTATTTACTTAGCATCTTTTTCTACTTTAATAACTGCCTGTAAAATAATTCTTTGTTTATTATAAACTGCCTAAGTACACATACATGCCTGTGATGTCATTTAATTTATCATAATTATTTTCTTGTGTTTCTTCACTGTCTGTTATTTATGCATTGATTGCGGGGAAGTTTTTCTCTTTTGCAATTATTTTGCTAAATGACAACGGGGGAGAAAAATAAAGATCTAACATTCTTTTGAGAAAATGCAGGACATGAACAATTTTTGATTTTATTTCAAGCTTAAATGTTATATCATTCATAGTTTGTCAATTATCAAAATGGGGGAGATTGTTGGCCCATTAGTCATGGTCAAACTGATTTTAATAATTGATCAAACTCTGTCTGGATATATGAAGCTAGTCAGGATATATCGGACTCTTGGACATGATCAAGAATGGCTATCTACTCAGTTCAAGACCGAAGCAATGTTTGCCTGTTCGAGTCTGTATTTCTTTGAGCAATATATTTTTCATTTTATTGAGTCTAGAAATACGTTGTACACCGAGTCGTACTGGCAAATAGGCTATTTCAAAATATTTTCAAAATACTTTTAAAAATGTCCTTTGTTTTGAAAAACATTCGTTTAAACAAAAAGTTTCAAAAAGGTTTTCAAAAATCATCAAAAACTAATTTTTTAAAACCTAACCTAACCCTGACAGAACTCGGCCAGAGTTCGGCCAGAGTTCGGCCAGAGTTCGGTTGGTAGCCGTTTTGATTTTTGAATTCTCTGGAACTTGGTCCTTATGCAGTTGCGGATTTGACTGAGATTTCCTCATCGAGTTCTGCCCGAATTCTGCCAGAATTCTGTCTTTGGAATTCCTATAAATAGAGAAGGATTTCGATCATTTCAAATCACTAATTCACTTTCAATCTTCTCTCTATCTAAAGCTTTCAGTCTTCCAAAGAGTTTTCTTGAGCTTTAATTTTCAGATCCCAAGCCAATTACAATCCTCTAGTCGATTTGCCAGTGCGGTACGGTCTAGAAGTTTCTGAGAGATTGTAATCAGAAGGCTTGATTGATGAATACCTCTTCACAATTGAAGTTGGACGAGTTCTTCGTATCAAAGCTCGCGTTGTAGAAGTTGCAAGGACTTCGTAAGAAAACTTGCGATTTTGCCAATAGTGGATTCAACTGGTAGCAAGAGTTCTACCGACTGGATTAGTCCTCAACAGAGGGAAACCAGTATACATCGCTGTCTTTGCGTTTGCTTTCTTATCTCTGTCTTTACATTACTTAGTTATGATTATTATTCTGTGATCTTGCTGCTAACATTTTTTTAATTAGCATATTTTCGCTGCCAACTCTATTCACCCCCCCTCTAGAGTATTGTGCTTTACGATTTCATTCCTACAGTAACTACACTTTGTGAGTGGAAAGAATTACAATTGTGGTGCAGAATTCAAGACGTAGTCCATTCTTGTATCACATTGTTATTTAACCCATACGGAAAGATTCAAGTCGTCAGCGACATCTATTCTAATGCAAAATAGACAGTTACTGTGGGGAACGCTCAACCCTGGACACATATATATGTTGTGATATGTGGGAGATTGTTGGTGCTTTCTTTACATGGAGAGAGCTAGCTCTCAACATGCCTTATAAAATTTTAGTCCCACATCGAAAATGTACCATGAGTTATCTCAACATATATACTTGGGTGTGTTGTTGAGAGATGTACATGGGGTGGTGACCCTAAGGAGGGAACCATGTGGATGATTTTACTAGGAGGTAAGAATAAGGCTCCAAGGATTAAGCATTAATGCTTTTATCATTCTCGTGGATTAATTCCATTTGGAGCTAAGCCCCAAAGGGGCTTGGCGATTCGGACTCGGACTCGGGCTCATGGGCTCATGAGGCATAATGTGGCATTTTGTTGGCGCACTTTGCACTTAGCACGTCAGCAGTCATGCGGTCTTTATGCGGCTCATATGCGGCCATGCGATCTTATGCGGCATACGGCTCATATGCGGCCTCATGCGGCTCATGCGACTATGCGGTTCATGCGGCCATGCGGTCCATATGGCTAATACGGCCATGCGGTCCATACGGCTAATGCGGCCATGCGGTCCATACGGTCCATGCGGCACATGCGACTCATGCGGTCCATGCGGCTCATGCGGCTCATGTGGTCCATGCGGCTCATGTGGTCCATGCGGCCATGAGGCTCATACGGCCAGGCTGCTGCTTCTGCCGCATGGAGGGTTCCGCTGACTGTGCAGACTACAAGTCGGTTATGGAAAGACTGATTTAATACGATTAATTCAGATCCTATCTTTGTGGGATTTGAATTAATTTCGTTGCTATTTTTATGGGATTTGAATTAATCTCGTTGCTATCTTTTTGGGATTTGATTCAATCTTTCCATAACTGAAGATGCGGCTAGGGTTTCTACCCTCTCTCTATATATACTCTCTTCTAGCCTCCTTTGTGGCGACTACGAAAATTATAAGTCAGAAAAGGAGAAAGAGAGAGAGAGCTGCTGCCGCCATTGCAAGTCCATCCGAGGAGTCAGAACAGAGGTGACTTCAAGCGTTCCATAAGTTCTTCAAACTTGCTGGTTCCTGGAAGCAGTTCGTGTGGGGCGAATCTTGCTTTGAGCAACGGTATTTTGACACCCCAGCAACTGTTCTTCTAATCTTTCTCTAGATTTTTGTACCTCGTTCTGTCCCAATTGTAACACGTTTGCAAGGAAGAACGAGAGATCTTCTCTTCTCTATTTTCCTCCTCCATATTGTAATCGGGTTATTTGGTTTTTGTATCATCGTAGATCTCTGTTGCATCTGTTTTACCATCTTTGATCAAGCCCCGGGACTAACACATTCTCCCGAGTCCTCTCTGGCAGCACAGGCACGCATCTAAATACGACCTTCAACTTAATCTCACTTTCTTTCTCCAGTTTACTATCCCCTACTAACTTTTGTTGTCGTGTCGCTAAATGAGCAATTTGTTGATTGTTTTGTATCCAAAAGTTTGAGCTAGTAGGTCATAGATGAACAATATATACTGATCCCTTACTCGTGTGAACCTGAACTATATCCGTACACTAATGAGTCTAGAACATGCAAGCAGACTAGTGCATGGACGGAGCAGAAGCGAGAAGAGCTCAAGCAAGAGGTGAAGGCAATGTTCAGAAGTACAGATGACCTAGGAAAGAGCTTGCGTTTAATCGACGATCTCCAACGCCTCGGATTATCCTATCAATTTGAGGAGGAGATCAGCGAGGCACTAAGATCCATTCACTATCGCAACGACGACATCGAAGACCTGGGCTTGGTTGCTCTCCGTTTCCGATTGTTGAGACAACAAGGATACAATGCCTCCCCAGGTATACACATCAAGAATAACATACTTTGCAGACTGACACAATTTGTATGCGAATAATTCAATTGATAAGTACCTGTCTGGTGTCAACGCAGATGTGTTCCGTAAGTTCAAAGACAACGAGGGGAAGTTCAAGCAAGAGTTAAGTGGTGACGTCAAGGGATTACTACATTTGTACGAAGCGACCTGGCTAGGAACACATGAAGATGAGATTTTAGATGAAGCACAAGAGTTTGCTAGAGGTCATATGGAGAGGAAGTTGGAAAATACGGAGGACGAGCACTCGACGCAGCTTAGACACACCCTGGATGTGCCTCTCCGTAGACGATTGAGGAGACTACAGGCAAGAGAATACATCTCCATGTACGAAAAGGAAACCGAGAACAATAACCTTTTATTACTAGAGCTAGCAAAGCTTGACTTTAATCGTCTTCAACTGTTACATCAAGCTGAGATCAAGATCATCTCAATGTATGTTTTCTTTCCTAAGTTCTCTTCCTCCTCCTCTTGTTAGTGAGTGAATGCAAGTGCACGATATATAAACCTCAGACTGAAATAACATCTTTAGGTGGTGGAAAGAATTGGGTCTGGCAAAGAAGTTGAGTTTTATTAAGGACAGGGTTCCAGAGTCCTACTTCTGGAGCTTGGGAATAAGTTTTGAGCCTCAGTATAGTTGCGGGAGAGTACTTTTGGCGAAGCTAATAGTTATGTGGTCAGTGCTGGATGATATGTATGATGCATATGGCACCTTGGAAGAACTCCAACTTCTCACTGATTTAATTTCCAGGTAAAGTAATGGAGGGCATTCTTCACACATTCTATGTAGGGTAAATTACAAAAAATTCCTCGTTAAATTTGTACTTTTTATTTAGAATGACCTTTTATTCAAATTTAGCAAATAAAGACTCCCGTAATCTATGACTTACTCGAAAAGCCCCCTACCGTCTGTTGACCGTTAACTTTGACCGTTAATGACATTTAAAATAATAATAATACCTAAACTACTCCTCCTTCCCCACCAACCCCCGTTCTCCTCCTTCCCCTTATCCCCCCTCCTCACTCCGGCCAGCCCCACCTCCTCCTCCTCCCTGCCCTCCTCAGCCCCCTTCCTCACTCCGGCCAGCCCCCCTCAGCCCCCCTCATCACTCTGGTCAGCCCCCCCTCCTCCTCCTCCTCCTCCTTCTTCCCCCCCTCCTCACTCAGGCCAGCCCCCCTCAGCCCCCCCTCCTCACTCCGGCCAGCCCCCCTCCTCCCCGCCTCCCTCAGCCCCCTCCTCCTCCTCCCCGCACCACCGAAGAGAGGGGAGAGAGAGAGTGGAGGAGTGGTAAAATAGTCATTACATACCCCACTTAACAGTTGTTAATGGAAAGGGGACAAAATGAGCGGATTTCATATTTTTAGGAATTTTAAGAACATGAAATCTTTTAGTGCAAAAAACGGAAAACTAATGAGGGTTTTTTTGCACCTTACCCTTCTATGTATATGAAGAAAAGTTTAGAAAGACTTTATTGCAAATTTTAGGTTCGACTATTGGAGTGCTTACTACATATTTCTTGTAAAAAAAAGGTTGGGTTTGGTTGGGTGGAAGTCAAAGGGGAAGGAAAAGAAATAAAACAGTTTCATGCCGCAGTGGGAAGCCATTTATACACCTTATTTTTTCTATGCTTACTCAACATCCAAACACAAGCCTTAATGAACCCTAACTGAAGTCTAGTCTTGTCACTAAACCTCACCCTCTTCTCTTTTTTCAGATGGGACCTGCATGATGTTCATCGACTACCAGGTTACATGAGAAGATTTCTGACTTGTTTCAGTAGCTTCATCAGGGAGATCGAGGATGAGTTGACTCCGAAGGGAAGCGTTCACCATATTCACTACATAATAAAAATGGTATATTTTCCATCACTTACATTTGTTTTAGGTGATTATTTTCTTTTCAAATATTCAGTTTGTTTACGTTGGATAGATTTATTATGGAAGTCATCTACTTACTAAAAAGATTAGTAAAAATATATATAGAGAGGGAAAAAAATTATATATGGTTTTTATTGGTTTAGAGGAGTTCACAGGGAGATAATTGTGTCCTTTGAAGAAGAATTTTTTTTTCTTCTAGTAATTATATTGAGATTATTAAAGATATGTACGACAAAGTTATGATGACCGTGCGAACTATTGGAGGAGATAGTAACTAGTTCCTTATTATGATTCGCTTACATCAATAATCAACGTCGAGTCCGTACTCTTTTGCAATAATTATGGATACTAGACATATCCAGGAGAAGGTTTCACGATGTATAATGTTTGTTGATAATATTATATTGGTTGATGAGAGTAGAGAATGATTAGATACTAAAAAAGTAGTATGGAAAGATATTTTGGAATCTAAGAAATTTAGGATTAGTAGGAATGAAGACAAAGTATATGAAATATAATTTTAACCCGAAGTCAAGAAGAAATAAAGGACAAGTCCATATAGATGGACAAGAGATACCTAAGTGAGCTTTCGGTAATTGAAATCAATCATTCATCATGATTGAGAGATTGAAAATGTTGTGATCCATAGAATTAAAACACGATAGTTGAAATAGAAGAGTACTTGTAGAGTTTTTTATGATATCAAGATATCTCTGAAGTAGAAAGAAAAATTCTACAAGACCGTCATACTTTATGGATTAGAGTGTTGGATAACTAAGAAATAACAAGTCAAGAAAATTAGTGTAACTGAAATGGAAAAAAAAAACTAAGATGGATCGATGGCAATACATTAAAAAAATTGTGTAATAATAAAAAGTTTGGAAATGTTCAATGGAGACCATATATGTCTCCATAAGAAGGAGCAATAATATAGTAATTAGTGGAACAGCTAGAACTAAATATAGATATAGACTTACATGGTTTGAAATGTTAAAGAAGGATATGAATTTTGTTAGCATTACAGATGACATAGCCCTTTCGCCAAATGGAAGAAGAGGATTCAAATAGCTAATCCCAGAAATTTGAATTTTTGTTGTTGTTCTTGTTGTACTTATTTTCCTTTTCAGGATTTTCAATAATTATTTGTATAGAATTCTAGCAATCTCATACTTATTATGGCCATGAAGCAAATATACAAGCATCTCGACTACATAAGAAATGAAAAAAGACAGCACCTAAGTTGCTAAGTTGCACGTTTGAGACATGACAACACGAATTCGGCACCTATATCGATGAGTCCTAGTATATTTCAGAATATCCTTGGTGTGTCCAATATGTGTGTCCGACACGACATGAATTTTGGAGCGTTCCTGCTTCTTATGGCAGCACATAGTAGTAGGACTTGTGTATGATTAATTTTCTTTTCTAAATGTCATTGCCCAGTATTGTGTAACCTGTGATTTTGAACATCTTACTATTTGCCAGTTCAAAGGTATCACTGCATCATACTTCAAGGAAGCCGAATGAGCAAACAAAAGATTCACCCCAACCCTGCAAGAGTACCTTCGCAATGGACTCATGTCGGGTGGCCTACCGATGACTTGCTTTGCTCTCAGTTTCATAGGAGATGCGACTCAGGACACCTTAGACTGGGTGGTAAGCACGCCTAAGACCGTCGAGGCATCTGCCATAATCGGCAGACTGCTCAATGACATTTGTACTAGTAAGGTTGCAAACAACTACCAATCTGATATTAGGAGTAGTTTTATGTATGGGATATTTGTAAAAAAATAATTCTAATCTCTAATTTTGTAGTTTGAACAAGAAAGGATGTACGTCACCTCATCTTTGCAGTGCTACATGAACGACACTGGAGCGACAAAGCTGGGGGTGACTTCCAAGATTAAGGAAATGGTTGCAAATGCATGGAAAGACATCAACAGGCATGTCACGCCCCAGAACCAGAATTCTGGAGAGCGGAGGCAGACATAGCCAGCTACGTATAACGGAATGGAATCCACACCGCTATACGGTCACGGCTGTCTAGATATGTGAGGGTTTCACTACAATCCATCAGTCTCTTAAGGTCATAAAATAGCCTATTATCTCAATCTCAACCAACTAATAATAATTACAAGATGTCAGACCACCAAATACACAATAGTAAGGCGTCCCATACATTATATATTCGGAATGATCATGAAGCTAGTCGTTACAAAATGTGAGGACTAGCAAGAGTTCAGTCATACATGATCAACCCCCGGGGCTTGTCAATCATGTTACAGCCCGTAGGCAGACAATAAGTAAGTACAATCGAGCTAACACTTGCTCGTGGCTAAACGCCTCAAAAGAATAATTTACAATATTACAGTGGGAGAACAAAAAAAAAACTACTCGATGCCCTGGTTACGTCTGGTGACCACCATCGGGCTGAAAAGCAGGGAGATCCTTTGGTTCTGCTCCGGTATCTGGCCATACAAAACCAGCTAGGTCAGACCCCAGAAAGAGCAAGTTCCATAAAGGAGGCTTCACTTAAGAACTAAAACCAACAAATCATTATCATTCGATATGTAAGAAAACAACAATAAGTAACACAGATTGAGGTTTTTGTACTACCAATGCACTTTTCCCAATCAGAGAAAATAATTAAGTGAAGCATCATTGACATACGATAACTGGAGAATCATGCTAAATAAAATATTGCTGGACAATATATGAAGAGAAGACGAGGGTACTATTCCGGAAGCCAGGTTACAATCCTTAAACCAAACAAGGACCGAGATTGTAACCCTTCGCCTGAACAGAACTTAGTCTCTGATCATTTATTGCTAAAGGTGCCAATCATTAAGGTGAAAAGGAGAGAGTACAATGATAAAAGTGACAATGAAGAGTGCAATACGCTAGAGTGACAATAGAGTATAATCGTTATAGTAACAATCTGGAGTGACAATTATTCAATCATTCTGGTATAATCTTTCAATCAATCACTTCTAGACAATACTATACTGAACTAGACTCCATCCAAGCAATCACGGCCAATCATTGCCTACGACTTTCTACATTAACTAACTAGGGTTATCACAATCCTAGTTACTAGCAAGATGCAATAAGATGCTCCAAGTAGTCACAGGCCCTGCAGCTATCCAGGTTATCCAGACGAACATTATAGTGACAATTTAGAGAGTACAATACATTAGAGTGACAATAGAGTTCAATTATTTAAGTGACAATGGTGGGTGCCCCACATAACAGTGGGCTGGAAATGTGCCCTACTCGTCGGCAGGCTACAAGTCCAAACATTTGCGGCCGGGATAACGGGATCGCCTGTAACTGAAGAATATCTCTTCATGTCTAGTGAATTATACTAGTCATTAATCCTTAGTCCATTTCAGTAGGTACTCCTGACCGTGGTACTCAGGAGTCCCCTCCTAGACATGATGCAAGACAGGACTGGATTATTTGTACAAGCACAATCGCCCACAGTGTCCAGTTTACTTCTACGGGTCAGGTCATGTCAGGTAGCCGTCGCAACAGCTGTTCAAGATATATCAGGTCAGGTTATCATGCCAAGTGTACTTTGTCAGGAGTGCGCCACGGTGGGCCACTATCATGTCATGTCAGTATATCATTCAATCATGTCAATCAAGTTCAGGACAAAAGGGCTATTAGAGAGCCATACGGCTGAGAAAGGCAAGACATATGCGGTCAAGACATGGGCAAATAGTAATAAAATAATAGTACACAGGGCTATTGGAGAGCCATGCGGCTTAGGAAGATTAGGCTCATGCGACTGGATCAATGCGGGTCAGAAATTGAGCCCATGCGGCTGAATAGGGTCAGGCGCATGCGGCTAAAAAGGAAAGGGCTTATGCGGTCAAAGGGGTATCAGTCATATGCGGCTCGGAGATCCACTCAGTCATGCGGCTGAGAAAGGCAAGACATATACGGTCAGGAAGATTGGGAACTCATGCGGCTGGCGGAGGATGGGTCCATGCGGCTGGCTGACCAATCAAGTACATGCGGCCGGGGAGGAGCAACCCATGCGGCTGCGGGAAGCAATGACTATGCGGTCCAAGGAAGCAAACCTATACGACGGGGAGACTGTGGTCTATGCGGCTCGCGAGCGTTGAGTTCATGCGGCTTAGTCCAATGCGGCTGGAAATGGGCGGGTCTTCATGCGGCTAGGATTCAATCAGGGGTTCATGCGGCTAAAGAACCAATCAAGTCCATGCGGCCCCAGGATTAAACCTTCATGCGACTGAGGAGTTAGTCCCTGCGCCATAGGCCATGCGACTAAACAGTGCAGCAAGGCTTATGCGACAGGAAGGAAACTTGCCGTATAAAGACTATGCGGCTAAGTTCATGCGGCTATGAACAGTTCTTCTTCTCCATCCTTCCGAAGAGAAGAACTCTTCAAGCCATGGCTCCCAAGCTCCATGAACCTTTCATCCAGAGTCCAAATCCGAACTTCCATAGGTCAAAATAGGGCAGAACGAAATGCTCTACAACATGGAACCATCAGAACTTGATAATAACAAGATTAAGTAGATCAAAACCCAAGAAATCCGAAAATAGTATAAACTTAGATCTACAAGAATCTAGCCATAGAAAGTAGAAATGTCAAGTACTAAAGTAAGTTAAAATGATGTAAGGAAGAGAATGAAGCAATAAAATTGGAGTTCCTTCATGAAACAAGTTGCACTTGCCTAGACCTCTCTCTCCCTCTCTCTGGTAGGTAAGGAAGTAAATGAGGAAGAAGAAGATGATTAATGAAGAGAGAGAAAGGAAGTGGGGTTAATAAATGGGGATGGTGGTGGTAGGTAGGGGGTTCACCCCTATGGTTCATAATGAACCAAGCAAACCAAACCAAGCCGAACCAACCCAGGAATAAACCAAGCCAAGATAAACCAAGGTGAACCAAGTCAAGGCCAATAAACTCTCTTTCTCTAGCAATTTAAACCAATTGAATCAGGAAAGAAACCAAGCCTCACTAATCCAAAATAAACCAATGAACCATTAAAACCATTTAAACTATCAATGCCAATAAACCCAAGTCAATGCAAAATAAACCAAGATAACTAATCATGACTAAACAAAATATGGGTCCAAAACACGTATACGTACACTAAATACGTATCATAAATTTGGGATATTACAAGGCAGTCACTCGACACTTTGCAATCTCGAAAGCATGTCCATGTGTTGGCTCTCAGTTGTGGCCATGTAGTCGAATTTCTATACAGGCATGAAGATATATTCACCAACCCTGCAGGCAAGATAAAAGAGACCATTGCTCTGTTACTTGTCAATCCAATTCAGGATTGACTGAAAATGAACATGGATGTGATCATTTAACGACACTAGTCATCAAATGGTTCCATATTTATTATAGAGACAGAAGGAATCTATGTTTGGATGAAAAATGCAAGAAAGATATAGAAAAGTTAAGATTTATGCAGCCAAAGCGGCATTTATAAAGTCTCGACATCACAATAAAGATGCAGTCAGATTGATGAAATAAAGTCTCTTGTAGGTTGCTTCGGCATTTATAAAGTCTCTTGTAGGTTGCTTGGGCTATCTCCCGGCACCAACATGAGCTTCGGCTCCTTTATTTTATATATTCTGTCTTCTTTAAAAATAATAATAAAACAAAAAATAAATCCCCGAGAAGACTAAGAAATCCAGTATTTTCTTTGTAAACATTTTTGAGACAAATTTCTTTATAAAAATCAAATTAGAACAAAAATAGACATGCGGATACACTAGAACAAACATTGGAACTGAATAAAACAATCAGATGTGATCAGGCTATAAAGCAACATCACGCAAGGAGAAATGCATAAAACTTTACCAGATTTAAGCCTCTAACAAAAGTGAACCTGGACAAGCAAAAACACGTCCCTCAGAAACCACAAACACAATGTTGGTCTAATTTGAAACCATAGCCCTTCAACTGCACCTGGACACAATTAATAACAGACGATATACATTATGAAAAAACTGGAGAAAATTACTAATAGAACATGTATTATGAAAAAGAATTGGATGATGGGACATAATGGCAAATCCTCTAAAAGGACAGCACATTTTCATACCAGATAATCAGGATATACAAGTCCCAGGTCTGACCCTTCTGTCCACTGTAAAAAGAGATTCAAATTTGCCTATGATTTACCAGTTCCAAACTATACTGAAGACTGTCCAAGATCCCCATACATATGAGCAGAACAATAATAATTGTGGAAGAAAGTAGAAAATTTTAGATCAGACATAACTGCACTGTAATAACACAAGAAGTTGGGTCAATTGTATTCCAAGAAAACCAATTGCTAACTAATTAGATCTGAGTAGCACAATCAACATAAGGAATAAATCCTATATCACATCTGTAACGACCCGCTCCGTCCTAGCGGAACGCCGATTCAAATGGCAAGTACAACGACTCAAACGAGCCGTCGACTCGAAGAGCTGGCATCGACCCGATAGAGAATCGATGCAAGACTTACATTGGCCCATCGAAGATGAATCCAGATTTAGACTTTCAAAGGTGCGCTCGGAGTATCGCTCGGCCGATGCGAACATCGCTAAGGTGGGTGGCTCCGATGAACCCGTCTTTGCTTAGCCTAGACACTTAATAATACGGACACTATCACTAGAATCGCTAGGCGATAACACCGTGCATGCTAATGAATGACTCAACGCACCTAGCTAAGGAAATAATCACATCTTGTATGCTTGTTTAGAACATGGAAAAGAACTCAAAAATATAGAAACTCTCGTACCGTACTTCACGCTCGTGCTAAGGCACAAGCTTACATTTCAAGTTCCTTATACGTTCAACAATAAAGCAATAAATGTTTTACAACAATGAAATGGGAAGACTATCGACATAGTCGTTTCGAGTAGAGTATAGCAACATTGGAAGACTTCGGGACCGATGGGTCGCTAAGGCTACTCCCGCACATAGAGTTGCATAATGTATGAATGAACGAATGAACGAATAAGTGAATAAATGAATCAACGAATGAATGAATGAATACGTGAATGAATCAATAAACGAATGATCAAGTGAAAGAAAGAAAAGAAAGAATGAATAAAAGATAAGAAAGAAAGGAATGGTTAGTGACAGGTATGACGGGGACGTACATCGGGGCTCGCTACCTGCGCTCCACGGACGTCGCCGCCAACCTGGTCGATAACGAATTATATGGCTCAGAGACAGCCTATGGCTCAGAGACAGCCGTTAAGTTAAAATGATAAGACAATACGATGGTCGCGGACAACTCACTCGTATACGGGCGGAAGAGGAGTAATAAGGGATTCCAAGGCAACGATCAACGAGACATCGTGGCCGGCCTAGGCGGAATCATGGCTTACGGGCTGCTTGGATGGGGGCTCGGACATTCCAAGTAGACGTAAGGCCGGGTATTTCAAAAGACTATCAAGGTGTACCAGCCATCACGCTATGATAGATGAGAATACCAAAGGGGAACATGTCCAAAATGGCTTGTGATGCCAGCGATCGGTGCATATAGATTAAGTGGACTTTGCTGGTGGCAATCCATGTGCAAGTCCTAGCATTGAAACAAAGTAGCCTAAGTTAACTAAACAATTGAATAGTTGAGTGAACATGGATGTTAAGACCAAAACCCTTCGAGCATAACACAACTGACTGGTTGAGTAGATAAGATATCTGAGTGAGAATGATCATCGGAACGAGGCATGGTCATAACGTATCTTCACAAGCGGGAACACGTCGCAGAATCTGAGGCAGGGACACGCCCTTGACACTGAATGTTTACGTGAATTACGTTAAGTTGATATATATGAATTGTTGACTAACTTGGTTTACTCTGGACAGGGAAGGCCGGACGGTAAGTATGGGTAAGTCGTGCATGTATTTCCATACAAATACTTGAAATCGGTAACACGAGATAGGTTATGATATATGCCATAAAACTGATCCTAAGGCAAGATTAGAAAGACAATGAATGATAGACGGTGCACAAAAGTAAATAGAACGTGTTGGATAATGATAGCATTGTGGACAAACTAGCTTCCTACCAGTGCATAACAATGTACTGATAACCCCACAGTTTGCTTGCAGGATGCATGAGACGTCGTCGGGTGTGGAGCTTTCCTTCGAACGTGCTAAGGCGCAGAGCTAACTCTGGAGCCTTGGAGCATTGCAAAGGAGCTGAAGTACCATATAGAGGACATAATGTATCAGAACATCGCCATGAATCATTCCATCTTGTAAGCCATTTGGTACATCTTTTATGTTTCAGAGAGAGAGAGAGCTTGAACGACTTGTAATCTCGGCCTAACGCCGCTTGTAAACTTCTTGAAAATCTATAAAGAGTTTGAATCCGCTTCAACTTGTGTTTATTTACTTTCCGCTGCAAATGGGGATACTCTATGCGACTCTGTGGCCTAGCTCAAATTGGTCGTTTCTGGAGATTAGCCTTGTACGGGCGCACCTAGGCCCGTGCGACATCACGCCTTAGCGAGGACGATCGCTCCTACGGGAGCGGGATGTGACAGATTGGTATCATAGTACGGCTTTACGTCCTTGGACTTTATTTCGATTCTCTCAGTTTTGAAAGCTCATTTGGAAACAAAAGAAGTATACGCTCTCTCTCATTGTGTCTTGGGATGTTCCATACAATAAGTCTAATATTGTCAAAAGCTCGTACGAGTACTCGGTTGAACGGGATCGATAGGCGAAGACCTTTGTGCCAAACCATGACGGACTTGAGTTGAAATAAAACAAATGCTAAAAGTCAGCAAACGCAGTGCGTGCTTGAATAACCTTACGCTGACAATAGCGAACGAGTACACAAGACCGAAGTATAGTTCGAACGGATGGTTATGCACGCAGACTTTCGGCTAAGTTGTGCCGAGTATCGCGCACCTAGACCTTCTGGTGCGAACGAGTTTGTGAGCGAGATCGAATATCACTCGAACGAGAATAAGTGAGAGTTAGAATGTATGTCGATAGAGACGCTACTTGACCAACGCTAAAACGAACACGAGAATGATTCTTAGAGTTTGGGGAAACGGACGAACGCACCTTCGAACATGTCGATTGTGAATCGAATGAGCTATTGAGGAATTGAAGAATGACTTGACCCCGAGTGGTGTATGTGATAGCTTCGAAGAAGAATAAGAGAGAGTGTCGATGACTAGTCGAGTGGCTCGAACCCTGAGTGGTGTATGGACGTTATAAAAATTGTTCGAGCAAAACTAAAGGATTTACGGATAGAACGAGTATGTCGGCAAGCGATGATATCGCGCAAAATCTTAGAACGAGTAACGCTTAGTTGGTCATGATTCTAGAGTCTCAAACGAGATATCGTTCGGACGAATTAAGAATGTGTAGTACAAATTACGAAACGGTTGAATGGAGATTTGAAATGATAAAATAAAACGGATATCTTGGTCGAGGAAACTTAGTGGATCATGCATGTGATTTTGAATTTAGTCGAATGTATTAAAACTTAAGTTGAGGCAAAATACTCAGATGAAATCGAAGTTAGCATGATTGGAAGATAGCGTGCATGGGAAACGTTGGTTTGAAGATACGAAAATGACTAAGGACTTGGAATAGATGTTGCTCGATAAAGAGTTAGCACGAGACAATGTGAATTGAGGAATTAAGTTGCACGACTCAAAATTTGTTACAAAAAGGAAGATCGTCAGGTTATGTACATCATCGATGGTATTAAGACGTATCAAAGATCGATGTACGATAACTCGGGGGTACTCTGATTCGATGAATGATGATCGTGTTAGAAGTTATTGTTTTGAAGGATGCTATGTTAGAGATTTTGAGGGAAGTGACTTGATTGTTCGGTGATAACTACAACGACAACGATCTTGTCTTGCGCGAGCGCAACTCCAGCCTCGCACATACGTCACGTCGGATTTGGAGCGATCATTCTGCGTGAGCGTTGGCATGGTGATTCATGTCCAGCAGGAATAATCGAACTCGAAATATCATGACATGGCAATTTTGATCGTTTCGACTTGTGGTTTGAAGCGAAGGTGAATTCGAGGATTGTTAGGACTTATGATTACGACTAAGTAAAGTTGAAGATTGAGTAGACCCAATCCGCGTATCAAAAATAAGTAAGTCTAGACACAACACAAGAGTTACGTCCCGATGAGGACGATTATTTCGTGAAAACGTTGACATGGTGATTCATGTCCGCCGTGGATAATCAGACTTACGTGAGATCGGGGTGCGACATATTGCAAGGCTAGACGACCTTGTGATCGACTACATGAATTGGATATAATGGATAGGTGAAATTAAATCAAACATACTTGAAGAGATAGACTATGACAATTACTAGTGTGGACTTATGATATTGACATGTCGAGGACATGGTTAAGGACAACCTATCATAGGATGACTTTCCTAAACGAATTCGGACTTGGAGCGGAGAATGTGTTGATGCGAATAGGACGAACACTGCTTGATGATTAGAAATTTGAGTGAAATGAACTTGGGTAGAAACTCCCGTACAAACAAACAAATGGTTTGACCATAGGATTTGTGGCGAGTGTCGTGCAACGACCTTGCACGATGAGCCACGAACTTGACTTGTAACTATGACCTTGTGAGATGACCTAGCAGATAGGAGGACGACCCTATGCCGAGTGATTGAACCTGTGTGATTGATATTTACAGTATCGTCTGAACGGACGATGGACTTGGGGCAACAAGAGTTAGAGTTAGGACGTGGAACTGGGAGTGTGCGTTAACGATAATAATGTCGGCCCCAAATAAAGTGAATGAATGAAATCGATGTTGCACAAGTAAAATTGGGATAACGAATTGAATCATTGATAGGAAGACGTACTCGATGATAGTGCAATAAGTCTCGAATCGAACGAGAATTACTTAGACTTGGTCGACTCCGCTAAGAAGGAATCGTATTGATTTTGTAGACAAGAACGCTTGAGAAGCGAATCGAATCATCTCGAGGACCGAGGTAAACGATAGTGAGACACACATGAGTTCGATTTTAATCGAAATAAAAGTAAAACGATCGACAAATCGAAACTATCACGAGTAGCTTGACCGACTTCGCTAATCGCTAAGCTTGGTTGAAATGTACGTATTCGGGAGATACCTTGAATATGTGCACGATCCAAACTCAGCGATATAATAAACTCGAATGCAGCTGCAAGTGGGTATTGAGATACGCATAAACGAAAGTGAATTAGCCTCAGCCTACGACTCTCGTGTTTGATGAATTACAACGCACCTCGTGCGACCATTACAGCCCCGCAATAAGGCGCAATAGTGACCAAGTCATAGAAACATGACGACTGAGTGAGTGCCGTTAACTCATGAATAAGTAGTAAAGTCATTCGATAAAATTTACCAAATGCATGTAACATAAAACTTGGAAGGATAACCGCATATAGTTCGATGCCATCGAGCGATAAAGTCATTCGATAGGGATTGTCTAAGATACACACACGACATGAGTTAAGAAACGGTAGGATGACCTGCACTCAGGAAATCTCGAGGACGAGACTTGTTTTGAGTGGGGTATTATGTAACGATCCGCTCCGCCCTAGCGGAGCGCCGATTCAAACGGCAAGTGCAACGACTCAAACAAGCCGTCGACTCGAAGAGCTGGCATCGACCCGATGGAGAATCGATGCAAGACTTATATTGTCCCATCGAAGATGAATCTAGACTTAGACTTTCAAAGACGCGCTCGGAGTATCGCTCGGCCGATGCGAACATCGCTAAGGTGGGTGGCTCTGATGAACCCGTCTTTGCTTAGCCTAGACACTTAATAATACGGACACTATCACTAGAATCGCTAGGCGATAACACCGTGCATGCTAATGAATGACTCAACGCCCCTAGCTAAGGGAATAATCCCATCTTGTATGCTTATTTAGAACATGGAAAAGAACTCGAAAAATATAGGAACTCTTGTACCGCACTCCACGCTTGTGCTAAGGCACAAGCTTACATTTCAAGTTTCTTATGCGTTCAACAATAAAGCAATGAATGGTTTACAACAATAAAACGGGAAGACTATCGACATAGTCATTCCGAGTAGAGTATAGCAATATTAGAAGACTTCGGGACCGATGGGTCGCCAAGGCGACTCCGCACAAGGAGTTGCATAATGTATGAATAAACGAATGAACGAATAAGTGAATAAATAAATCAACGAACGAATGAATGAATACGTGAATGAATCAATGAACGAACGAACAAGTGAAAGAAAGAAAAGAAAGAATGAATAAAAGATAAGAAAGAAAGGAATGGTTAGCGACAGGTATGACGGGGACGTACATCGGGGCTCGCTACCCGCGATGCACGGACGCCGCCGCCAACTTGGTCGATAACACATTATGGCTCAGAGACAGCCTATGGCTCAGAGACAGCCGTTAAGTTAAAATGACAAGACAATACGAAATGGTCGCGGACAACCCACTCGTATACGGGGGAAGAGGAGTAATAAGGGATTCCAAGGCAACGATCAATGAGACATCGTGGCCGGCCTAGACGGAATCATGGCTTACGGGCTGCTTAGGTGGAGGCTCGGACATTCCAAGTAGACGTAAGGCCGGGTATTTTAAAAAACTATCAAGGTGTACCAGCCATCATGCTATGATATGTGAGAATACCAAAGGGAAATATGTCCAAAATGGCTTGTGATGCCAGCGACCGGTACATATAAATTAAGTAGACTTTGCTGGTGGCAATCCACGTGCAAGTCCTTGCATTGAAACAAAGTAGCCTAAGTTAACTAAACAATTGAATAGTTGAGTGAACATGGATTTTAAGACCAAAACCCTTCGAGTATAACACAACTGACTGGTTGAGTAGATGGGATATCCCAGTGAGAATGATCATCGAAACGAGGCATGGTCATAACGTATCTTCACAAGCGGGAACATGTCGTAGAATCTGAGGCAGGGACACGCCCTTGACACTGAATGTTTATGTGAATTACGTTAAGTTGATATATATGAATTGTTGACTAACTTGGTTTACTGTGGACATGGAAGGCCGGACGGTAAGTATGGGTAAGTCGTACACGTATTTCCATACAAATACATGAAATCGGTAACACGAGACAGGTTATGATATATGCCATGAAACTGATCCTAAGGCAAGATTAAAAAGACAATGAATGATAGACGGTGCATAAAAGTAAATAGAATGTGTTGGGTAATGATAGCATTGTGGGCGAGCTAGCCTCCCCTCCAGTTCATAACAATGTACTGATAACCCCACAGTTTGCTTGCAGGATACAGGAGACGTCGTCGGATGCGGAGCTTTCCTTCGAACGTACTAAGGCGCGGAGCTAACTCTGGAGCCTTGGAGTGTTGCAAAGGGGCTGAAGCACCATATGCAGGACATAATGTATCGGAACATTGTCATGAATCATTCTATCTTGTAAGCCACTTGGCACACCTTTTATGTTTCAGAGAGAGAGAGAGAGCTTGAGCGACTTGTAATCTTGGCCTAGCGCCGCTTGTAAACTTCTTGAAAATAAATAAAGAGTTTGAATCCACTTCAACTTGTGTTCATTTACTTTCCGCTGTAAATAGGGACACTATGTACGAATCTGTGGCCTAGCTCAAATTGGCCGTTTCTGGAGATTAGCCTTGCACGGGCGCAACCTAGGCCCGTGCGGCATCATACCTTAGCGAGGACGATCGCTCCTACGGGAACGGAGCATGACAACATCCCATCACAAGTTTAAACACAATTACAGTGCAAATCCAGATAACGAAGAAAGGAATACTGACATCAGAGGATCGTAGGCTCTTACAATCAAATGGACTACATAATAACTAAGAGTTACCAGAACCAAGAATGAAGATCTACACTGCAAGTCTGCAAAGGACTATATTCCAACTATTTCCAATGGTCAATTGGATCTGAATCAGCTCCATAAACATAGTAGGGGACTTTGAAATAAATAGTGCATGCATATCCTACGCAAAATAGATCCAGCAACACAATGCTACAAGATAAGCACCATATGAAAGGAGCTTCTTCAAATACAAAGTACAAAAAAGAAAAAAAGAAACACTACTAATTTCAATTTGGATTATACCCATTTGCAAGCAAATTACACATTGTTATCACCAAAACAATATCCAACCAAAGCTAAATCACTAAATTAGGAAATAAATGAAAACAACATTCCCTCCAACAGCAAAAACAAACCCATGATCTCAAATTTTTGGGATCGGCATAAAAATGTTCATCTATGTTAAAAAATTGACATGGGACATTCCTTGCATGCTAACTTGTGCCTAGCCAATTGCACTAGTCAACTATTGATGCCAGAATTTGATATTTTAGCCCGCATCTGCCAATACCATCCCTCCTTGCAATCTCAACATCACGATCCATCATCATCATTTTGGATTGAACCTAGCCTCCCTACGGGACTTGACATCCCCGCTATGCCTTGAGAAATAAAAGGACAAATCTCTATTGAAGCACAAATCAAGCTAATTATAATTAATCCATACTCCATAAAGAATTGAAAGCAAATTACATAGATAACCATAGTGCATGATCCCGTAAATACAGAGAACGTTTAACTCAAAAAATATTTAAAGGAGTAAATCTTTAGTTAATTTTGAAGAATAGATCTGTTGTCCAAGCATCAGGGAGATAATTAAGCTCTTAAATAAGCAATAATGTAGAACTTTACAAATCACTATCCACGGTATCCATTTATTTAAAATCACTAGGCACGTTATCCACTTATCTAAAGTCCCTATCCACATTATGCACTTATATACGATGGTCTATGTTCCATGGATACGAATACTGTACAACACTATATGGACCCAGATACAGATACATGAGTACAATATGAACTTGTTTAGTACATTTGTGTCTCATTGTCCAATGTGTCTGACACGACAAGACCCAACCACGGCAATGACTTTTTTTTTACAGTATTCATGCTTCCAAGATGATGGTCAACCTGATCACGTAATTAAAGCTCATGTATACATTATTAAGCAAGGGGGATAGGTAGGCAGAGTACAATATAAACGTGTGTCTTAGACTCTTAGTACATTTTGGCGTCTCCATGTCTAATGTGTGTCTGACACCACGAGACCCAACCACGGCAATGATTTTTAGAGTATCCGTGCGTCCAAGATATAGTCAACCTAATCAAGTAATTAAAGCTCATGTAAACATTGTTAAGCAAGGGGTAAAGGTAGGCAGAGAATGTAGTTCTGCTCTGGACAAAACATTCAACTCCAACATGGGTTGGACTTTCCACTCTCCGATGATTCTAGCTCGCCAGAAGCTCCTTACATAACTTTCAAGTTGAACACACAGTAGAAATAGGTAATAATTTACTCTTTAGCCCACCTTTATGCTTTTACTAAGGTACACGAGGCAAGTACCCCTACAAACTCTATTTACTGCATATGATAATAAACTGCGAATGAACCATGTTAATACCGTTACTTAAACTGCAAGTCATATTTGAAATATCTCTATGAACATACTATATGTTTCACCAACTTTATACTGCTCTCAGTATCTCTCACATGTTATAACTTGGGTTATGGGGAAACTGATAGCTGAGTACGTGATCATGCCTCCTTCTCCCGTACGTATTGTAGTGCCCCGTCCCGCTCAGTCAATCGGAGGAATCGAAATACCAACGGCGTTCGGACTTAGCCTTGCAACGGCTGCTCAGAGACATCGCTCGGTCGAGGCGACCGCTCGCTCGGTCAACGGCTGCTCAGAGACATCGCTCGAAAAAGGTCCCACGGTCGGCTTAGAGTTGGTGCACAGCGTGCTTTAAAAATGACACTCGGTCCTTCGTCCCGTGGCTTGGGAGAAAAAAAGTTAGTTTTCGACACAAAACTATGAACTTGCCTAAGTCAAGCGCGTCGCCCGCGTAAATACTCGATAAAGCATGCACGCTTGCACTGCAAAAGGCTTAGCATAGCCTTTGCTCGTCCCTCGGGTTAAGTTGTAGGCTTGAGTAAGTTAGGCAAAGTTATGCCGGTCGACCTAAGTCATTCCAAGTGCTGTCCCGCTCATTCTGCGGTTGTCAAGTTAAATAGTCCCATGATCCCAAGGCCCGTCATATGAGGTATGACTTGGGCGATAGCGTTGCGTAGAACACGAGTCAGTTTAAGACACGAGCTACGGTTGGTTCAGTGGAAAGTTAGCCACGGTCTGTCGATACTTAAGGAAACACGTTATGTTCAAGTTAAGTTGGAAGGCTATGCAGTAGTCATTCCTTGAGTTCAAAGAATGTTAAGTCTAAGCGATGGTTAGTCGCTGAAAGAAAATATGTCGGGACTGTAGTTCAGTCGCCGAGGCAACCCTGGTTTGGGCTCTGCAAAGAAGTATGAAAAGTGGAAGAAGTAAAGCAAAAGAACTATGTGATGATGATGAGACGATGCAATTACGTTAAGTCTAGAAGTTAGCCTATGTGCGTGGTTATGGACAACTTGTCGACAAGGGCGATGTTTCTTCGAGCGGCAACCAGGGGCCACGGGACCGACTCGGCCTAGGAGAAAACACGGTATAGCCGAACTGGGTAATAGGCAACCGGTAGTTCGGAGACTTGCATCGGGGATTGCTACCTGCGGTGCAAGGGTCCCGAATGCCAGGCTATGTCCACGATGGCTAGTTAATGCCAGTGACCTTTCATATAGATGTGTCGGCACGGGCGGCAATCCGCGTGTGTGCCTTTGGACTGAGTTGAGTTGAATGTGTATACAGTTAGAGAACACAATGTGTGGGCCTAAGATTTGGCTACAACGAAGGCGGCGTGCTTCGGCACGAGATGTGGCGTCTTGTGTTAAGTCGTTGGTATAGAGTTGCATGAGTTAGGCTTGAGCTGTTGCGAGTTAAGTCGAGAAGGGCCGTAGGGCAAGTTGGGTGAAGTTACGTTGAGTTGCTGGGCACGACCTCAAAATGTGAGGCACGGCCACATTGTCAAAACTAAAGTATAGGCAAGACAAAGCGAGGAGGCACTGCCTCAGAGATATTGAAACACAAATCGAGTTCATGGCACGACCGAGTCGTTACGTCACAGAGTATGGCACGAAAGACAAGTATGAGTATTTGTGTTGACATCGCAAGCACTAGAAGGTCTTGAGGCAAGGATAAGGAAGTTGTCGGTGGGATAGCACGGTCGCACGAAAATGGAGTCTATCGTATAGTTGCGTCTCTGATTTTTGCCGTAAGGCAAACACGACTTGATAGGTTAACGTTATTGGAACGAAAAGGGTCTAAGGCAAAGTATGAGTTAACGTCATTGTGCAAGCACGGGATGGTCCTCAGACACAAGTATGCCAAGGCGTTCGTCATAAAATTGATCCTAAGACAAGACTAGAAAGACAATTGATAAGAATGGACTATGTTGCACAAAGTAAATCAAACGTGTTGGTTTTGTATGGGTGGACGAGGAGCTCACTCCACCAGACAGTTGAGTACTGACACCCATATAGTTTACATGTGCAGGCACAGGTAGAAGCTCGTGGCGCGGAGCTCTCTTGGATGCGTCGAGGCACGGAGTCCCTTGGCGATTCGAAGCGTACGGCCGCATGGAGTCAACACTTATACAGGACATAATGTATGGACGTCGCCTTCCGAAGCATCCGCTGGTTCAAAACATGTAAGAGAGATGAGAGAGAGCAGAGTGAACTCGTAAAATGAGAGAAAAGTGAGCACGAGAGACTTGTAATCATGGCTTGCGCCTATTGTAATCTGATTGTTCAATATCAATAAAGAGCTTCTTTGAATAACTTGTGTTTTACTTTAAAATTTCTGCTGCTATTATTCAATATCTCTGCATGGGACTTCTGTGCGACGATCCCGTCGCAGCCGCTGAAATCGGCCGTTATGGAACCCGCCTTGCACGAGCGCAATCTAGGCTCGTGTGACATCACTCCTTAGCGAGGACGATCGCTCCTACGGGAGCGGAGCATGACATAATGGTATCAGAGCACGGCTTTACGTCCTTGGACTGTCAATTGAATTCTTTAACTCTGTTGTTTCCGCAAACTCTAAATTGTTGCTTCCGTAAAGTTGAAATCGTTGGTGCGCTCTCTCTCAATTGTCTCACGGGATGTCCATAGAATAAGTCTATCAATTTTGCAAAACATAGGAGAACAGTTTTTGATAAAATAAAAAGATGGTTTGCATAAGCACAGTTGGCTAAGTTGGGCTGGGCATATACACTAAAGATTGTGTCGACCTTAGCGAAGTCGAGTGCGGGATTCGAATTGTGTCGGAAAAGAATGAGTTGAACTCGATTGAGTAAAGTGAGATGACTGTCGATAGGGTACTATCGAGCGACGATAACGTCGATGCGATATAGATGAGCATGCTTGGAAATTGAGGAATGGTTCGAACAAAAAACTTAAAGAAGTCGATTTTGATACGAATGATAGTTGAGAATTTATTGAATGACTTCATCCCTAAGTGGTGTATGCGATAGCCTCGTGGATGTCGATCCGTCGATTGAGGATTCGGGTGTCGGTGAGCCTATCAGCAAGCGTCGCGTTATGCAAAGCCTTAGATTGAGTGTCGTTGAACAAGTGTAGTCTTGAGATTTGATGAGTTAATTCGAGGAACCTAGAATTGACGTGCACGGAACGTGCACGGGATTGAGGATTGCGCGAGTATGAAATGCAAAAATGATTGAGTAGGTGAAACTGAATCGAAGAAAAGTTAAGGTGTACAAAATGATGACTTATTCGAGGAAATTGTTAAGAATCGTATACGAAAGTTAGCACGATCGGAAGATAGCGTGCATGAAAAGTTTGAGTTTTGAAGTTACGCAATGACTCTAAGGATTGGATTGAATGTTGCTCGATAATTTGAGTTAGCAAGGGACGATGCGAATTGAGAAAATACGTTGGTCGATGACTTAAGATAGACGGATGAATAATACGCGAATTTGGGTTTGAGAAAATTGATATTGTGAATGAGCGATAATGATCAAAATTGATTTTGAATGTCGAGGAGATTATCCAGTCGGACGATGGCATCATTCGTACGATTCGGAATTGGTTGCAAAGGAAGATCGTCAGGTTACGTATATCGTCGATGGTATTGAGGCGTATCAAAGATCGATGTGCGATAACTCGGGAGTACTTTGACTCGACGAATGACGATCGTGCAAGTGTTATTATTCGGTTGGATGCTATACTTAGGATTTTGATCGAGATGAATGTTAGATAAAAATGACTGTCTTGATGGTTATGCGGATAACCACAATATCAACGATCTTGTCTTGCGCGAGCGCAACTCTAGCCTCGTACATGCGTCGTATCGGATTTAGGGCGATCGTTTCGCGTGAGCGCTGACATGGTGATTCATGTCGCGGGAATAATCGAACTCAGAAAATCAGGACGCAGCAACTCTGATTGTCTCGACTTGTTGGCTTGATACGAAGGTGAACTCGAGGATTTGTAGGACTTATGATTAACGAATGAATAAAACTTGAGGATTGAGTAGGTCCAATCCGTGCATCGAGAAAGAATTAGTCTAGACACAAAATAAGAGTTATATCCCGATGAGAACGATTATCTCGTGGGAGCGTACATGGTGATTCGTGCCCATCGTAGATAATCTGACTCGCATGAGATCGGGGCGCAACATATTGTTAAGTCGGACGACCTTGTGATCGATTTCGTGAATTGGGATGAATGACTTTGGAAGTATGGAATATGAAATTTTGGTTTAGCGATGAATTGTGTCGTACATGCTTGACTTGGAGATTGATAGGCAGATTATGTCGAACGTGTTCGAAGAGATAGACCATATGAAATGGCTTGATGAACGAGCGATATGTTCTTGTCGAGGATTGGTTGAACATGAATTATCGTGGGATGGCTTTGCTGAACGACTCGGACCCCGTGCGACGATTATTGGGATGTGTGTAGGAAATCGATGCTCGATGTTTAGAAATCAGAGTGATGCGAGCTTGGGTAGAAAACCCCGTACCATCGAATTGGTTTGACCCTAGGATTTGGGGGTCAGTGTTGGCATTATTGTTGGAGAACTATGATTCCAATCCTGACATTGACTTAGACTTGAGAAATGGCCTAGCGGTTAGACGATACGCCCCTGTTTCAAGAGTTAGCAATCGAAAGATTGATCTTGAGGATTGGCATAGATGGATAGGGTGAATCGAGAGTATAAGAATACCCCTCACGAGATTCGGCTGACATGCATATATTTCAGGGACGCTTGAGTATGTGCACGATGCGACTCGAGTGAGAATGACAAATTCTCTATCATACGGCTTGGCTTAATACATGTATTTTGGGGACGCTTGGAATGCGTACACGATCTGGCCAAGTGATACGTTGAGTTCTAGCGAGACCTGGGGAATAGAAAGTGTTGAGGATTTGAGATCGTGTTAAAGGAAAAAGATTGAAAGTAGTACGAGCGTGGCTTGGAATCAAAGTAACGCGTAGGCGGAGTGTGCATGATAAGTTATGGCGTACCTCGCACGACGGTTATAGCTCCGTGTCTAGGCACAATTAAGTCTTGGCCATAGAAATGGTTGGATGGTTTGCCTTCAGGAAAGTCTCGAGGACGAGACTTGTTCTGAGTGGTGTATGATGTAGTGCCCCATCCCGCTCAGTCAATCGGAGGAATCGAAACGCCGACGGCGTTCGGACTTAGCCTTGCAATGGCTGCTCAGAGACATCGCTCGGTCGAGGCGACCGCTCGCTCAGGTGGGGTAGTTTTGGTAAACTTGCCTCATCTCAGCCTTCACATAATAAATCGCGTGTTTTCAACTTGCACAAGTAGGCTTAATAATAAAATAGACGAATCCACATAGCTAAGGGAATAATCCCGACGTATTGAATCGAGTTTAGAACATGGAAAAGGTCCGACGGTCGACTTTGTCATGACCCGCTACCCAAATTGTTGGGCCAGGCCGAGTCAGGCCCAGCCTACGTTGAGATAAAACGTAGTAAGCTGTTCTAAAGACAACATGATAAGACTAAATGTGCTAATAGTTCTATAAGTGGAGAAGAATCATAAATGCACCAAACACAAAAGTCGTCGTATATAGTGAAATATCCAAGTACAAGTGAACTGTAAAGTAAAACTGGATACATGTCCAGTTACAAAAAGATATAGTCTAATACATGTCTACTCTCAAAAGTCTAAGTAAACAAAAGACAACTAGGCGAGGTTCCCCGCAGGAATATCCTCGTAAAGCAGAGCCGGATCCTCGACAGTAACCTCATAATATGTGTCGCAGAGTAACTCCTCCTCAGTAAGGACACCTACAACGTTATCCTGTCAGGACGGGAGCAAGTACTAAATCTAGCAAACTAGCATATGAAACATGGAAATGAACATGAGAGGAATAACTGGAAAGCATGGCATCACACAATCTATCATGGCAAGGATACATATGTCATACAGACAGATGTACATGTAATATTTAAAACTGTAGCAAGTACGTGATCGGTCAATAGATGTACAATGTGCGGTGGAACATAATGAAATGTACTTCCGTACAAGTGATAGGGCGATAGATATACATACGCACAACTTCGCCTTGATATAAAGGCCTACGATGCAGTAATCATATAAAATGAAACTTTGTTCGGTACTGACGTACGGAAGAAGGGGGTATGATCACGTACACTACTAACAGTTTCCCCATAACCCATATTCTAATCATGTGAGAGATACATCAAGACTGTTCTAAGCATGGTAGTAATTGAAAGTATAACATGTAGAGATTCTAACTTGCTACCCCAAGGATCAGCATTCAACATGGTAGGGTTTGCAGTTCATTTATGTGACAATATGTAAAGTTCGTAGAAAGTACTTGCCTCTAGCAAAGCAAAACAAAACAAGCTACGATAACAGTGCTATGGATGTCCGGTAACTCGTCGCTGTAGAAATAAATACAATAACTTAGTTTTTACACTAAGCTAAAACACTAGGACACTAATTGGTGCGACACGACTTGTGACTGGGCACCTAGCCAAAATGATGACTTTGGCATAGGGGACCAATGTGGGGTGACACACTACTTTAACTAACTTTCTAGGGTCTTTATACTAGTGAGGGGTGGGGTTCAACACGGCTAAAACTCAAAATAACACAAAAAGCTACAAGTCGTAATTAATCAATAATTAAATCAAAGGACCATTGTGTTCTAACAATTTTAGAGATAGACAAAAAGCCTAGTTTTGTTTAAAGTAAAGTACCAAGGTGATCCTTGTTAATCATAGAAATTTATTATAATTTTTTTGGAATTTATTAACCAGTACAAATATTTTATAAAAATCAGTTTTCCTAAGTATACAGAAAACGAGTTTTGGTTTTATATGCCAAACTAGTGGCAAAACAGTAAATTAAATACTACAAAAATTATACTAAATTAGCTAAGGTAACATAGTATCTAAAAACTATTTTTCCATAATTTTAGAAGTACTTTAAGTATTTTTAGAAAATCAAAAACAGCATTGCACACAATAATTAATTATCTGCGTATTTTGTCCATGTATATAATTTGAACCAAAGTTCAAATACAGGACCCAAGGCCATGAATCAAGTCCAATATGACTTGTACAGGTCTTGAATGTGTGAAAACATATTTGAGCCCAAATACCCATGCTAGGCTTGGACACCAAATGGTTGCAGTAATTTAAATATACAAAAAATACAAAGTGGTAGAAATAAATATTATTATTTTAATATGGTAAAGTTATGCATAGTGAAAATATACATATATATGTTTTAAAAGTACATATATATATATATATATATAAGGAAAAATACTTAATTTATAGAGTATATATATATATATATATATATATATATATATATATATGTACAAATATATATATTTTATATATATATATATAATATATATATATATATATATATATATATATATATATATATATATATATATATATATATATATATATATATATATATATATATTTATATATATATATAAATATATATAAATATATATATATATATATATATATATATATATATATATATATATATATATATATATATATATATATATATATATATATATATATATGTACAAATATATATATATATATATATATATATATATATATATATATATATATATATATATATATATATATATATATATATATATATATATATATATATATATATATGTACAAATATATATATTATATATATATATATATAAATATATATATATATATATATATATATATATATATATATATATATATATATATATACATATATATATATATATATATATATATATATATATATATATATATATATATATATATATATATATATATATATATATATATATATATATATATATATATATATATATGTACAAATATATATATATATGTACAAATATATATATAAATATATATATGTACAAATATATATATCTATATATATGTACAAATATATATATATATATATATATATATATATATATATATATATATATATATATATATATATATATATATATATATATATATATATATATATATATATATATATATATATATATATATATATAAGAAAACACTTAATAATATAGTGTATATATATAATATATATACACACATGAAAATATATATACATATATACATATATATGTATATATACATATATAAACATATATATATATATATATATATATATATATATATATATATATATATATATATATATATATATATATATATATATATATATATATAAAATTTACTAACGATAAAAAATATATATATATATAAAATACTGTCAAAATACAGTATATACATATATATACTAATACATATATATATATATATATATATATATATATATATATATATATATATATATATATATATATATATATATATATATATATATATATATATATATAAAACAGAAAAAGAAAAGAAAAGAAACAAAAAAAAGAAAAGGAAAAGGAAACAGAAGGGGGGCTCGAACCTGAGCCAGAGAAGCACGGGAGGGGGGGGGGTTTATTATTGCGCGCTGGCCAGTGGGCCAGTTGGCCCGCTGTGTTAAGTTTAGACTTTAGGTTAGTTTTATTTAGTTTAGGTTAAATAACACATAAAAAAAAAATCGACCCTGTGTCCTGACAGTTAAGGACACAGGTAACAACGTGTCCGTGCTATGCACGACACGTACGAGCTCAGTCTCGTGTGTCCGAGCACAGCACTAAGTTCATCGTGTCCTGGCGAGTCTCGTGCGTGAAGACGAGACACGCACGACACGATTTGGGTCCCGTTACTCACGATTCCAGATCTGGGGGGGGATTCGATGGTCGTGGACGGCGGAGGAGACGACGTGGCGATGGCGGAGTGGTGGCGCTGCGGTCGTCTCGTCGAGGCGAAGCGGATGGTGGTGGTGGCTGGTGACGACGACGGCGGTGGAGCTGGTGGTGGGGTTTGGCCGGAACTAGGGTTCCGACGAACTCGAAGTGGGGAAGACGGTGGCGGTTGTGGTCGTAGTGAGGTCGAAGTGGTGGGGGTTTGTCGAGGGGGCTGCGGGGGTTTAAATAAGGGGGGTTGAGGCGGTGGGGGCAGCCGGATTTGGCGGGGGCAGGGCGGCGTGGCGGTCGGGGCAGTCGGGGGTCAACGAGAGTGGGCGAGGAGAGAGAGTGTTCGGTCGGGGGGGGGGGTTAGGTAATTTAGCAGTTAGGTCCTCTAGGTTTTGGAATTTGCACTCCACACTTAAAATAATTTAATAATTTACATAATGATATTAAAACAATTCTAATAATTGCAAAACTATATAAAAACAATTCTACTTATTACAAAACTACATTAAAACATTTCTAAAAATTACAAAATGATATTTAAACAATTTAGAAAATTATATATTGATATTTTTAGTATTAAAACTCATTTAAAAATTCTAAAAAAATTCCTAAAAATCCTAATAATTATTTAAGGCTATAAATGACATAAAAATTTAATTAACAATAATTAAAAATGAATTTAAAAATCAGGGGCTTACAGGCTTAGAGTTGCTGCACGGCGTGCTTTGAAAATGACACTCGGTCCTTCGTCATGTGGCTTGGGAGAAGGAAAGTTGGTTTTCGACACAAAACTATGAACTTGCCTAAGTCATAGGCGTCGTCCGCGTAAATACTCGATAAAGCATGCACGCTTGTACTGCGCAAGGCTTGGCATAGCCTTTGTTCGTCCCTCGAGTTAAGTTGTAGGCTTGAGTAAGTTAGGCAAAGTTATGCCGGTCGACCTAAGTCATTCCAAGTGTTGTCCCGCTCATTCTACGGTTGTCAAGTTAAATAGTCCCACGATCCCAAGGCCCGTCATATGAGGTATGACTTGGGCGATAGCGTTGCGTAGAACACGAGTCAGTTTAAGGCACGAGCCACGGTTGGTTCAGTAGAAAGTTAGCCACGGTCTGTCGATACTTAAGGAAATACGTTATGTTCAAGTTAAGTTGGAAGGCTATGCAGTAGCCGTTCCCTGAGTTCAAAGAATGTTAAGTCTAAGCGATGGTTAGTCGCCGGAAGGAAATATGTCGGGACTGTAGTTCAGTTGCCAAGGCAACCCTGGTTTGGGCTCTGCAAAGAAGTGTGAAAAGTGGAAGAAGTAAAGCAAAGGAACTATGTGATGATGATGAGACCATGCAATTATGTTAAGTCTAGAAGTTAGCGTAGGCGCGTGGTCATGGACAACTTGTCGACAAGGGCAATATTTCTTCGAGCGGCAATCCGGGGCCACGGGACCGACTCGGCCTAGGAGAAAACACGGTATAGTCGAGCTGGGTAATAGGCAACCGGTAGTTCGGGGACTTGTATCGGGGATCGCTACCTGTGGTACAAGGGTCCAAAATGCCAAGCTATGTCCACGATGGCTAGTTAATGCCAGTGACCTTTCATATAGATGTGTCGGCACGGGCGGCAATCCGCGTGTGTGCCTTTGGACTGAGTTGAGTTGAATGTGTATGCAGTTAGAGAACATAGTGTCTGGGCCTAAGATTTGGCTACAACGAAGGCGTCATACTTCGGCACGAGATGTGGCATCGAGTGTTAAGTCGTTGGCATAGAGTTGCATGAGTTAGGCTTGAGCTGTTGTGAGTTAAGTCGAGAAGGGCCATAGGGCAAGTTGGATGAAGTTACGTTGAGTTGCTGGGCACGACCTCGAAATGTGAGGCACGGCCGCGTTGTCAAAACTAAAGTATAGACAAGACTAAGCGAGGAGGCACTGCCTCAGAGATATTGAAACACGAATCGAGTTCATGGCACGACCGAGTCGTTACGTCACAGAGTATGGCACGAAAGACAAGTATGAGTCGGTGTGTTGACATCGCAAGCACAAGAAGGTCTTGAGGCAAGGATAAGGAAGTTATCGGTACGATAGCACGGTCACACGGAAATAGAGTCTATCGTATACTTGCGTCTCTGATTTTGGCCGTAAGGCAAACACGACTTGATAGGTTAACGTTATTGGCACGAGAAGGGTCTAAGGCAAAGTATGAGTTAATGTCGTTGTGCAAGCATGGGATGGTACTCAAACACAAGTATGCCAAGGCGTCCGTCATAAAACTGATCCTAAGATAAGACTAGAAAGACAATTGATAAGAATGGACTATGTTGCACAAAGTAAATCAAACGTGTTGGTTTTGTATGGGTGGGCGAGGAGCTCACTCTACCAGTACAGTTGAGTACTGACACCCACATAGTTTACATGTGCAGGCACAGGTAGAAGCTCGTGGCACGGAGCTCGCTTGGATGCGTCGAGGCACGGAGTCCCTTGGCGATTCGAAGTGTACGGCCGCATGGAGTCAACACTTATACATGACATAATGTATGGACGTCGCCTTCCGAAGCATCCGCTGGTTCAAGACATGTAAGAGAGAGTTGGGTGAACTTGTAAAATGAGAGAAAAGTGAGTACGAGAGACTTGTAATCATGGCTTGCGCCTATTATATTCTGATTGTTCAATATCAATAAAGAGCTTCTTTGAATAACTTGTGTTTTGCTTTAAAATTTCTGCTGCTATTATTCAATGTCTCTGCATGGGACTTCTGTGCGACGACCCTGTCGCAGCCGCTGAAATCGGCCGTTATGGAACCCGTCTTGCACGAGCGCAATCTAGGCTCGTGCAGTATTACTACTTAGCGAGGACGATCGCTCCTACGGGAGCGGGGCGTGACACGTATGTACCGAGCAAGGTTGACATTTTATATGTATACCTTGTCGTAGGCATACCAGCTGTATTTGTGCGTATGTACATTTATCGCATGCTTACTTGTACGAAGTACATTTTATATACTTGTGCCACAGTACATTTTACACTATAGACGATCACGTACCAGTTTTAAACATTACATGCACTACTAAAATATCATCATATAGCGACGTATATTAGCGACGACAAGAAAATACGTCGCCAGTAGCGACACCTATATAACCACGTCATAAAACGTCGCTCACCAACGACGTTCTGCGACATCAGTGTTTTACGTCGCTGAATAGCGACGTTCCGCGACATAATATAAATATATGTCGCCACATTGCGACGTTTAGCGACGTCATAGAGTGACGTCGCTAAGTTATTTTACTTAGGGCACACCGCTGCCTTCTTTCCCCCCACTCTCACTCGAAAATCCCAAAATTCTTATTTTCTCCCGCCCCCCACCCCCCCGGCGACTCCCTCCCCCTCTGCGACTCCCTCCACCTCCGGCGACCCACTCCCCCCCGACGACTCCCTCCCCCTCCGGCGAGCTCCTCCTCCTCGAGATCCTCCTCCTCGAGCTCCTCCTCCCCCAATCCGAGCTCCTCCTCAGGTAAACCCTAATCTAAGTCCTCTCCCTCCTCCTCCTCCTCTCCCACGGACACACACACACACGAACACACGGACACACATCGTGTCCCAAAAGACTCGTGCCTATTGGATTCGTGTCCCCAAAGACTCGTGCCCATTGGATTCGTGTCCAGTTTTGGATGTGTTGAGTTTGGTTTGTTTTTGGACACATGTTGTCGAGTATTTGGACACGAGTTTGGTTTGGACACATGGTGCAGGTCTTAGGGCCTGTACAGGCAGCAGGCAGGAGACAGTAGTTTTGGGGTATGTGTGTTTGTATAGGTAATAAGAAAGGGTTTTCATATGTGTGAGTAATAGGACGAGCAGTGTTCAGGATCAGTCAATAGGGTATGGGTAATGGCAGTGGATTGGTGAGCCAATATAGGTAGGTAGTGAGGTATTGTGTAATATGAGGTATAGATATATGTAAAGTATAGAGTATAGTATGGAAAAGGTTTAGGAATACCTAGATACTAGAGTATGGGAAAAAGGTTGATACCTAGACAATGGTATAGATGGAAAAGTATAGTTAATAGGAAGTGGTATATAGAGTAAGTCAAGATATAGATAGGGTTAATTGGCTTATAATCTATATACATAGAGTATAGGGTTTAACGGGGTAAATTAAGATAATGACTATTTTTCAATATATGAGTTAAATATCTTAAGATATAGTTATAGTTAGGATTTTATGGTTGGTAATGGTTAGAAATAGTGGAATTAGACTAGTTTTGACCTTGGTTGACCACAGTTAATTATTTTGATCAAAAGTTAACCAAAAGTCAATCGTAGCCTAGTTTTGACTAGAACTTGACCGAAGTTGACCAATTGACCTAGTTTCACCAGAGTATTGACTTGGGTTGACCCAGGGTTGACCAAGTTTGACTTTGACCTTGTTTGACTTTGTTTGAGTTAGTACAACCTAGTTTGACCTAGATTGCATATCATTGTTATTAGTAACTGTCCGCTACTAATGTGTGTCCCTAATAAGACATAATATACGAATTTGTGCCTGTTGGATAATGTGTGTCCATCTTTGCAGAATTATTTCCAAATGGATATGAATTACTACTTGCGGAATCGTTCATGGATGTACAATCGTCGTCCTGATGATATGTGTGGTGTGCGGGATGAATACATAGCGGGAGTAGAGCAGTTCCTGCAGTTTGCTAAGGCGTTCCCTCAGTACATGGACGGCACCAAAATTAAGTGTCCGTGTGTGAAATGTCATAACGTGAAATATTATCCAGAAGTGGAAGTGACATATCATTTGTACTCGAGGGGTTTCACGCCTAATTACTATCAGTAGACCGCACACGAAGAACTTGTGTCTTTAGCATCAGAGCCGGAGCCTTATGTTGAGCCATATATGCATGCGGGACCTAATTTTGTTTCAGATAATCATGCATACGACGACGGGTGTGTGAACATGGTTTTCGATGCTGCGGGGCCTAGTTTCGTTCATGATGCACCTGAGGAGGCACCGAACGCCGATGCTGCACAGTTCATGGAGTTGCTAGAGAATGTAAGGACTCTATTGTATCCTGGTTGTGAGGATCATTCACCGTTGGAGGTGGTTACAAGACTGTTGAGCATTAAGTCAGATTTTAATATGTCGCAAGAATGCTACAACCGAGTGTTGGAGTTGATTATAGAGATCTTGCCGGCGGGTGCTAAGTTGCCTAAAGACTTCTACCGGTCTAAGAGGATGGTGAGATATAAACTATCGGCGTCGATATCAAGCCTATGAACCATTTGTCCTATCAAGTCAGGCTCAGCTTGTGTACTTCACAAGTTATCCTAAACGGGGAACAACAAGGTCGGACTGGTGGGCAGTATGCAAGACCAAAGCTAGAGATACCTTTGAGGTTGACGATATAGCTTATCAACAGGATGAACTACCTCTTGTAACAAATATTATAGAAGTAGACACGACGAAAGTTTCTCATTACACATCTAATTGTGTAGAAGAAGTAGAATTATCTGAAAAGAAAGATGCAGATGAAAGTGAAGATGTAGAGGAGGAAGAAGAAGAAGAAGAAGATGAGCTAAACGAACTAGATGAGTCTGCATCAGAAGAGGATTAAAATCTGTGATGTCTATCATATAAATGTATTTTTGTAATAATAAATCTGTGACACTTTAGTGACGTCTATCATATAAATATGTATTTTTGTTTTATTGTCATATGTTATTGTCATATGTTATTATCAGGTATGGCTGGACGACGCGGAGCATTTCGCATCCGGCAGCCCCGTCAGCCTCGGCGTGGGAATGGAGAGGGCAGTTCCGTACCCTCATCCTCATCTCCGAGTACGCCATTGTACCATTCTGTTCCCGATCCAGTACCGGGACAGGGCAGTTCCAGCAGGTTGCAGACTCCTCCCTCGTCGTCCAGCCTTCCTGATCCCATGTCCAGTATCCCTGATCCCCCGTCCAACATTCCTCCAGTCGACGGCTCTATGGGGGGAGCCGACGCCGAGCATATGGAGGACGGCGATCAAACTGATCCTGCCCAGGCAGGAGATGAGAGCGACCCTCCATGCGCTCCCCCGGACGAGACGCGTATGGAGATTTGGACGGACGGGCCTATGAAGTAAGTTAATTAATTAATATATATTTCTCAAATGATTATATGTATATATATATTCATGAAAAATTATTATTGTATAGATATCGGCCTTCTGTAGTACAGAGACAGCTGGGGACATTTGTGAGGCAGAACTATGGTGGGGCTTGGATTAACTACTCAAATGCTCCCGCAGATAGGAAGGCCTTTTGGTTCGCCCACTTCAAGGTAAATTTTTTTTTATTTTTAAATTTTAATAATCATTTGTGTATATTATACAACTTTTGTATTTTACTTCTTGTAGAGGACCTATTTCTATCCACCACACCGGGCGGCGAGGATCGAGGGCCAATTTTCTGCCGTCGTAGCCAAGCTCATCCGTGATGCGATCGACGACCAGAAGCGTCGTGATATCTCCGGAAGGCCGATCCAGGGTTGGATTACGCCAGAGCAGTGGACTGCGATGAAGGCTAGATTCAGCTCTCGCAGTTACCAGGAGCGGTCTGAGAAGGCCAAGGTGGCGCGGTCGAGCGCCGGTAAGTGGTGTGGTGGCTCCATTCCGATGACGGAGCATTTTCGTCGTCTGGTACATTTCCTATGACGGACATTAATTTATATATAGTTCGATAGAATGTTTAATACTAATAATAGATAATATATTTTAACAGGTAAAGAAGGGTGAGGACCCGAACATGGTGACCGTCTTCCTGGTCACCCATCGGAGGGCTGGGGAGTTCATTAACGAGAGGGCGACGCAGGCATATGTACGTTCTATTCTTTATATTAACTGACTATAATTTAGAAAACAGGAAAATAGATATCAATATAGACTTTAGTAAACACTTACACGTTAGCAAACATGTTCTAGGCCGAGTTTGTTCGGCTACAGAAGGAGGCGGCTGATGCTGCTGCTGCTGCTAGTACGCAAGCAGAGAGAGGGCCTGGTACTTCCTCACAGCCGCCTGCAGAGCCATCGCCGGACGAGCTCTGGATGACCGTCGTTGGCGGTCTTCAGAAGGGTACGTACTACGGTACGGGATCCTACGGCACATATTTGGCTTCAGAGTCATCCCGGGCCCCCTCTGTCAGTGCGCAGTCTCTGGCTACGCAGGCGTCGTCACGAGATGAGGATGTTCGTCGTCAGATCGAGGAGCTACGTCGTGACTTACAGCAGCAGATTTCTGATGCGGTCGAGCGACGAATCGACCCTCCGATCATCACCGGACGATTTGATACGGTCGAGCGCAGTATACAGGACCTGATGAGTCTGCATCAGGCTGTAACTGCCAACTTGCAGACGCTCACCGAGTCTACGCAGCGCACAGAGCATAGACAGGTCGAGCTGGAGGGAGCACAGAGGAGCATGTCTGCCTCACTCGCTGAATATACTGATAGGGTGGTGAGTACCCTTAATGCGCATGGTGAGCGACTTCGAGAGCTGGAGCAGATACGTTGTAATGCCTATAGTTCGTATTACGTATCTTGACATACGTGTACGTATTCTTGACTCGTATTGCATATTTTTCTGCATGGTTGTTTTGGCATGTCATTGGTTGTGGCTTAGCTTGGTTCGGCTTAGCTTGGGTTGGTTTGCTTTTGGGTTCATCATGAACCAAAAGAAAACCCCCTACCTACCACCACCACCCTCCTTTATATTTCCATCTAACTCTCTCTCTCTTCATTTATTCTTCTCCTTCACTTCTTCTTCTCCACCATTTACTCTTCCACCTACCAAAAAAGAGAGCTAGGCAAGTGCAAACTTGCTTCATGATGGATCTCAAGTTTTATTGTTCCATTCTCTTCCTTACTTGATTCTAAGCCTCTTTAGAACTTGACATTTTTGGATTTGATGGATGGATTCTTGTAGATCTAGGTTGTAAACTTTTCGGTTTTTCTTAGTTTTGATCTCTAAAACTTGGTTATTTTTGAAAACTAGTGTTTCTATGTTTGTAGAGAATTCAATTTCATGCAGTTTTAGCTTTTGTTTCGCTTGATTTCGGCTTCGGATGAGGAAGTTATGGCCAAAACCATTTCTGGTCATTTCTAGGTTCATCTGCAGCATAATCAGCATGTCGCAGAAGGCGCATGTCGCAGAAGGCGCATGTTGCAATGAAGCGCATGTCGCGGTAGCCGTATATCATGTCGCAGAAGGCGCATGTCGCAGAAGGCGCATGTTGCAATGAAGCGCATGTCGCGGTAGCCGCATATCATGTCGCAGAAGGCGCATGTCGCAGAAGGCGCATGTTGCAATGAAGCACATGTCGCGGTAGCCGCATATCATGTCGCAGAAGGCGCATGTCGCAGAAGGCGCATGTTGCAATGAAGCGCATGTCGTGGTAGCCGCATATCATGTCGCAGAAGGCGCATATCGCAGAAGGCGCATGTTGCAATGAAGCGCATATCGCGGTAACCGCATATCATGTCGCAGAAGGCGCATGTCGCAGTAGGCGCATGTTGCAATGAGGCGCATGTCATGTCGTGCATGAGCCGCATTAAGGCGTATGTCGCAGTAGGCGCATATGGTGTCGCAGTTGCATGCATGTCACAGAATAGGCCGCATAATACATATTTTGACTATTACTAACTGTTATATGTCCTAATTGACTGAATTATTGCTCGAATTTCTCCCAACTCCCAACATGAAAGTTGTAGATCTTTTCCTTGGCTTCAAGAATAGGTTACTAATTATTTTATGCAAGTTCTCTCACTCATGATAATGTAAGAATAGAACACAATAGTGGCCCGCTGTGGTACACTCTTGACAAGTAAACTGGCATGATATGTCTCGACATGCTGTTATGACAGCTAGCCTGACATGACAAGTGTGAATGACCTGGACACCGTGGACGATTGCATTTGTACAAATAAACTAGTACTGTCTTGCATCATGTCTAGGATGGGGACCCCTGAGTACCACGATCAGGGGTACCTACTGAAATTGACTAAGGCTAATTAACTAGAATAATTCAGTAGTCATGAAGAGATTTCCAGCTACAGGCAATTCCGTTATCTGGGCGCATTCAGTGGACTTGTAGCCTACCGACGAGTAGGGCACATTTCCAGCACACAGTCATGTGTTGCATTCTTCCTAAATAGACATTCGACCTGGATAACCGGATGGTCTGCAAGGCTTATGGCTGTTGGGATAATCTCATTGTATCTTGCTAGTAACTAGGCTTGTGATAATCCTAGTTAGTTAAAAGTATCAAGCCGTACTCTTGATTGGCCGTGATTGATTGGATGAAGTTTATTCCAGCTTAGTCTTATCCTGATCCTGTACAAGATTGTATCAGGACATGATTTCTTGTATCGATAAATGATGGAATACCAAGTTCGGTTCAGATGATGGGTTACAACCCCGGTCCTTGTTTGGTTTAAGGGTTGTAACTTGGCTATCTGAATAGTTCCATGGTTATCCTATCATATATCGTCATGCTTATTGTGCCTGCCTTAACAATAACGACTGGGGGTCCAGTTCTGTTCAGGCGAAGGGTTACAACCCTGGTCCTTGTTTGGTTTAAGGGTTGTAACCTGGCTCCCGGAGCAGTTCTGTGTCCTCTTTTCGTTTATTGTCTTATTGTAACCCCCTGTCATGCTCGTCATGTTTTACCTTTACTTCAATACCATGATTATTTATACTGGCCTTAACAATAAAGATCAGGGGTCCAGTTCTGTTCAGGCGAAGGGTTACAACCCCGGTCTGTGTTTGGTTTAAGGGTTGTAACCTGGCTTCCAGAGCAGTTCTGTATCCTCTCTTCATTTATTGTCTTGTTACCTTATCAATAGTAATTGAGGCGGGTTTCTATTCAGGCAAAGGATTGCAATCCCGGTCTTTGTTTGGTTTAAGGGTTGCAGTCTGGCTACTTGAATGGTTTCTCCGTGCTCAATATATTATTGATTATCTCAGTTATTATCAGTATCTTTTAATTACCTTAACTATTTATTTGTGATATGCTGGTTTTAGTTCCTAAGTGAAGCCTCCTTTGTGGCACTTGCTCTTTCTGGGGTCTGACCCAGCTGGTTTTGTGTGGCCAGATATCGGAGCAGCAACAGAGGATCCACCTGTCTTCCATCCCGATGGTGACCACCAGGCGTAACCAGGACAACGAGTGGATTTCTTTTGTCCTCCCACTCTATTTGTAAAATTATTCTTTTGAGACGTTTAGCCGGCGAGCACGTGTTAGCCCGTATTGCACCTTTATTTACTGTCTGCCTACGGACTGTAACATGATTGACAAATCCTAGGGTTGATCATGTATTGACTAAAACTCTTGCTAGTCCTGACATTTTGTACGACTAGCTTCATGATCATCCAATATGTAATGTATGGGACGCCTTACTATTGTATATTGATGCTTAAATATCTTGTGACTGTTACTACTTACTTGTGATTGAGATAATAGGTTTGATCTTGACCATAGAAGACTGATGGATTGTAGTTAAACCCTCATATATCTAGACAGCCGTGACCGTATAGTGACGTGGATTCCATTTCATTATACGTAGCTGGCTATGTCTGCTCCCGCTCTCCAGTATTCTGGTTCTGGGGCGTGACATGGTTTTAGTGGTGGCCCATGCTGGTCTTGTAATTCAAGATATGTGAGGGTTTACCGAATAGATGTCTCAATCAGTATTCGCCCTTGATCTCTGCTCGTATCTTTCAAATCCCTGAGAATCTTGACCTGATCACATGCTTGTATCGTTGATCTGTCCTGGTCCTTTCTTATTGTTCCCTATGTCGTCTTTTTCAGCGACATTGTTCCTGGACCTGCCGATCAGCAAGGCGGGGCACCTCCCGCGGACCAGCAGCAACCTGGAGATCAAGCCCATCATTCAGGAGTAGCCTCCAGAGTTATGCCTACTGAAGGAGAGCCACCAGTTCAGCCCGTCCAGCCTGCAGAGCCTGAGGATGGCACTTTGGTGGGTCTCATCAGGTCCTTATTAGCTTTCCAAGATCGTCGCGGAGATGCCTTGCACCAGGCGGTGGCAGATGCTTTGACCAGAGGAGGTCATCAGGGTAATAGCGCGGCCAACAGCTTCAAGCGCTTGAACCCTCCCTTCTTCGATGGCAGTGAAGATGCGATCGCTGCAGATGCTTGGCTTCAGGACACAGAGGTAATTCTAGAAGCAGCCAGGACTCCAGAGAACGAGAAGGTGGCCGTAGTGCGCCTGCAGTTACTAGATCTTGCCCGCAGCTGGTGGGCAGCGCAGGCCGATGGATTAGTGGCCCCTATTTCATGGGCAGTATTCAGGGAGAGATTCCAGACCAAGTATTTTGATGCTGTAGCTCGGTATGATCTACAGACGAGGTTCACCAATCTGAAGCAGATGGGCAGGACGGTCGATGGATATGCGGTCGAGTTCTCCAGGCTTAGTCGGTTTGCTCCCACCTTGGTGGCGACCGAGTTCGATAGAGCCCAGCGGTTCCAGCAGGGGCTCCACCTAGAGATTTTATTGGCGGTGGAGCAGTTTGAGCATCAGACTTTTGATACAGTGTTGAGAGCAGCCCGGAGGCATGAGTACACATCCCAGAGGATCGTGGATAGGACCGGAGGTCGGAAGCGATCTCACGGCCAGATGAATCAGTCTTCAGCACCAGCCCCGGCGGCCAGGGCTTTGACCATTGGAGCTCCGAGGCGGGCGGCCTCAGTGACGTCAGTTCAGCATTCCACCCCGATGCACCCTCAGCAGCAAAAGCAGAAGCAGTCTTCCGCAGTGGGATGTTCACACTGCGGGAAGCCAGGACATGTGGTGTCAGAGTGTCGCAGAGCACAGGGTTTGTGCTTGGTTTGTGGTGCCCCGGACCACAGGGTTGGGAATTGCCCGAACAGAGGGAGTTCATCCGCCTTCTCTAGTCCTTCAGTTAGAGGACCAGCACCAATCCAGCAGCAGCAGCAGCAGCTACAGTACCCGTTCTCGGGGCCATTGCCGACGCAGGCCCAGGCATTCCAGCAGCAGAGACCGCAGCAGTATGCCCAAGCCCAAGCCCTGATCCAGAGCAGGCAGAGGAATTTTCAGCAGAGGGGACCCGCATCCAGAGGACATGGTCAAGTGCTGGCTTTGACCATGGGAGAAGAAAGAATAGCACTAGGTGAGGTGGTGGCAGGTACTATTCTCGTCAACACCTTTCCAGCTTCAGTATTATTTGATTCTGGTGCCTCGCATTCATTTAGGTCTGCACGATTTGCGACACGGGTAGGACTGGAGCCCGAGTCATTATCAGTAAGGCTCAATATACTTACTGGTAACGGACTTGTGGGAGTAGATAGAGTGTTTTTCTCGTATCGGATCGTAGTTAGCGGTAGAGAATTCCCCGCTAGATTAATAGAGTTTCCGATGGCCGATTATGATGTGGTCTTAGGGATGGATTGGTTGAGGGACCAGTATGCTAGGATAGACTGCCACATTGGCAGGGTTATTTTTAGCATTCCAGGCGAGCCAGAGTTTTCTTTCTCCCGAGGCGAAGTTGAACCTTCTCCTCCATTATTGCGGATGGCAGTAGCAGCAGTGCAGTTACCTCGGATAGTCGAAGAGTTTCCAGATGTTTTCCCAGAAGAGCTTCCAGGGATGCCGCCAGAGCGAGAGATCGAGTTTACCATCGACTTGATTCCCGGGACAGCCCCAGTGTCAGAGAGAGTCTACAGGATGGCGCCATCAGAGCTAGAGATATTGTACAAGATGATTGAAGAACTCAGAACCAAGGGATTCATTCGTGCTAGTGGATCGCCTTGGGGAGCCCCGATGCTTTTTGTAAAAAAGAAGGATGGTACGTCCAGATTATGTGTAGATTATCGTACCTTAAACTCAGTGACAATCAAGAACAGATACCCTCTCCCGAGGATAGATGACTTGTTTGATCAACTCAAAGGGGCATCAGTATTTTCGAAGATTGACTTGCGGTCAGAATACCATCAGATCAGAGTCAGAGAGCAGGACATCCCGAAGACAGCTTTCAGATCTAGGTATGGGCATTGGGAGTTCCTTGTGATGCCATTTGGAGCAACCAATGCGCCGGCTGTGTTCATGGACCTCATGAATTGCATCTTCATGCCTTATTTGGATCAGTTCGTGATTGTGTTCCTAGACGACATCCTGGTATACAGCAAGAGTGAAGCGGAGCATGAGCAGCATCTCCGAGTTGTCCTCCAGATTCTCAGAGAGCACCAGTTATATGCCAAGTTTAGTAAATACGAGTTCTGGCTCGATCGTATTTCGTACTTGGGTCATATCATCACCCGAGGAGGAGTTGAAGTGGATCCCCAGAAGATCTTGGCCATTGAAACATGGCCAGTACCTAGCACAGTGGCAGAGATTCGCAGTTTTCTTGGATTGGCCGGTTACTACCGGCGATTTATTTCAGACTTTGCTCGAATTTCAGCGTCATTGAACCAGTTGACCCGCAAGGATGTGCAGTTTGCTTGGACAGCAGAATGCCAGGATTCTTTTGAGAGGTTGAAGCGAGGCTTGATGACGGCTCCTATTCTCACGCTTCCAGATGGAACTGGAGGATTGTCAGTGTATTGTGATGCTTCGGGCAGAGGTTTAGGATGTGTTCTGATGCAGCATGGGAAGGTAATAGCTTATGCGTCACGGCAACTTCGTGATCATGAGAGAAATTACCCAACCCATGACTTGGAGCTGGCAGCAGTAGTGTTTGCACTTAAGTTGTGGAGGCACTACCTATACGGAGATAGGGTGGAAATTTTTACCGACCCCAAGAGCCTGAAGTATGTTTTCACCCAGAAGGATCTCAACATGCGTCAGAGGAGATGGCTGGAGCTGCTTGTGGATTATGATGTCAACCTGCAGTATCACCCAGGGAACGCCAACGTTGTTGCAGATACATTGAGCAGGAGGGCAGGAGTTTATTTCCTGACAGCGCAACCAGAACTGTTAGCCGATCTTCAGAAGATGGGTATAGAAGTTGTCCTCCCTACCAGTGTGGCATTGATGGCCAGCATGCAAGTCCAGTCCACTATAGTCGAGAGGATCCGGATGGCGCAGTCAGCAGATTCCAAGCTTCAGCGACTCAGAGCAGAGTGTGAGGCAGGATGAAGACCAGAGTTATGCATTCATGAAGACGGTACACTTCGACATGGTAAGCGTCTTTGTGTACCCAGTGGAGATATCAGACAGGAGATCATGGCAGAGTCCCACAGTTCACAGTATTCCATTCATCCTGGTGGCACGAAGATGTACCGTGATATCCGCCAGCACTTTGGTTGGAATGGCATGAAGAGGGAGATAGCCCGGTTTGTCTCTCGTTGTTTAGTCTGCCAACAAGTTAAGGCTGAACATCAGAGACTAGCTGGACTACTTCAACCATTGCCGATTCCCGAGTAAAAATGGGAGCATGTAACCATGGATTTTGTGACTGGATTGCCTAGATCCCCAGCTGGCAGAGACGCTATTTGGGTTGTCATAGACAGGCTCACGAAGGTGGCTCACTTTCTCCCGTTCAGAGTTGGTCAGTCGACGGCTCAACTAGCGGAGATGTATCTCCGGCAGATTGTCAGATTGCACGGTGTACCAGTCAGTATCACTTCAGACAGAGATTCAAGATTTACGTCGCACTTTTGGCGTAGCTTGCAAGAAAGTTTGGGAACTCACCTCCAGTTCAGTTCAGCTTATCACCCGCAGACAGATGGCCAGTCGGAACGTACGATCCAGACTCTTGAAGATATGTTACGGTCATGTACACTCGACTTTGGTGGTTCGTGGGAAGATTACATGCACCTGGTGGAGTTCTCGTACAACAACAGTTTCCAGGCTAGTATCCGGATGGCACCGTTCGAGGCGTTGTATGGTAGGAAGTGTCGATCCCCGCTAGCCTGGGATGATGTTGGAGAGAGGCAGATGCTTGGTCCGGAAATGATTGCTCAGACCGTTGAAGTGGTCAGAAAAGTCAGAGATCATCTTCGAGTTGTCCAAGATCGCCAGCGTCATTGGGCCGATTCTCATCGGCGTCCTCTTGAGTTTTCTGTCGACGACCATGTATTCCTGAGGATTTCGCCTAACCGTGGCGTCATTCGTTTCGGCGTACGGGGAAAGCTTAGTCCTAGGTATATAGGGCCGTTCGATATTCTGGAGCGAGTAGGAGATGTATCCTATCGTCTCGCTCTTCCACCGTCGCTACGTGAGGTACATGACGTATTCTATGTATCCCAACTGCGATGGTATATCCCGGATCCGAGCCACATCCTGGATCATTCGGAATTGGTTGTTGGTACCAACCTTTCGTATGAGGAGAGGCCCGTGTCTATATTGGACCGAAGAGGGAAGACACTCAAGAACAAGACTATCAAGTTAGTCCGAGTTGCTTGGGGTCATCACTCTTTGGGTGAGTCGACGTAGGAGCGTGAGGATGATATCCGATCGCGATATCCCGACCTGTTTGACTCGTAAGGTATAATATCTTCCTTATGCCTTATGCTTTCAATTCCTTGCTTGAATAAATGACTGCATGATAGACTGCTTGTTATAGCTTACGATTAGTATAGCTTGTCCTTGCAATTCTAGCCTCTTGATTAAATTCCGAGGACGGAATTCTTTTAAGGTGGTAGAGTTGTAATGCCTATAGTTCGTATTACGTATCTTGGTATACGTGTACGTATTCTTGACTCGTATTGCATATTTTTCTGCATGGTTGTTTTGGCATGTCATTGGTTGTGGCTTAGCTTGGTTCGGCTTAGCTTGGGTTGGTTTGCTTTTGGGTTCATCATGAAGAAAAGAAAACCCCCCACCTACCACCACCACCCTCCTTTATATTTCCATCTAACTCTCTCTCTCTTCATTTATTCTTCTCCTTCACTTCTTCTTCTCCACCATTTACTCTTCCACCTACCAGGAAAGAGAGCTAGGCAAGTGCAAACTTGCTTCATGATGGATCTCAAGTTTTATTGTTCCATTCTCTTCCTTACTTGATTCTAAGCCTCTTTAGAACTTGACATTTTTGGATTTGATGGATGGATTCTTGTAGATCTAGGTTGTAAACTTTTCGGTTTTTCTTGGTTTTGATCTCTAAAACTTGGTTATTTTCGAAAACTAGTATTTCTATGTTGTAGAGAATTCAATTTCATGCAGTTTTGGCTTTTGTTTCGCTTGATTTCGGCTTCGGATGAGGAAGTTATGGCCAAAACCATTTCTGGTCATTTCTAGGTTCATCTGTAGCATAATCAGCATGTCGCAGAAGGCGCATGTCGCAGAAGGCGCATGTTGCAATGAAGCGCATGTCGCGGTAGCCGCAAATCATGTCGCAGAAGGCGCATGTCGCAGAAGGCGCATGTTGCAATGAAGCGCATGTCGCGGTAGCCGCATATCATGTCGCAGAAGGCGCATGTCGCAGAAGGCGCATGTTGCAATGAAGCGCATGTCGCGGTAGCCGCATATCATGTCGCAGAAGGCGCATGTCACAGAAGGCGCATGTTGCAATGAAGCGCATGTCGCGGTAACCGCATATCATGTCGCAGAAGGCGCATGTCGTAGTAGGCGCATGTTGCAATGAGGCGCATGTCATGTCGCGCATGAGCCGCATTAAGGCGCATGTCGCAGTAGGCGCATATGGTGTCACAGTTGCATGCATGTCGCAGAATAGGCCGCATAATGCATATTTTGACTATTACTAACTGTTATATGTCCTAATTGACTGAATTATTGCTCGAATTTCTCCCAACTCCCAACATGAAAGTTGTAGATCTTTTCCTTGGCTTCAAGAATAGGTCACTAATTATTTTATGCAAGTTCTCTCACTCATGATAATGTAAGAATAGAACACGATAGTGGCCCGCTGTGGTGCACTCTTGACAAGTAAACTGGCATGATATGTCTCGACATGCTGTTATGACAGCTAGCCTGACATGACAAGTGTGAATGACCTGGACACCGTGGGCGATTGTGTTTGTACAAATAAACTAGTACTGTCTTGCATCATGTCTAGGATAGGGACCCCTGAGTACCACGGTCAGGGGTACCTACTGAAATTGACTAAGGCTAATTAACTAGAATGATTCAGTAGTCATGAAGAGATTCCCAGCTACAGGCAATCCCGTTATCTGGGCGCATTCAGTGGACTTGTAGCCTACCGACGAGTAGGGCACATTTCCAGCACACAGTCATGTGTTGCACTCTTCCTAAATAGACATTCGACCTGGATAACCGGATGGTCTGCAGGGCTTGTGGCTGTTGGGATAATCTCATTGCATCTTGCTAGTAACTAGGCTTGTGATAACCCTAGTTAGTTAAAAGTATCAAGCCGTACTCTTGATTGGCCGTGATTGATTGGATGAAGTTTATTCCAGCTTAGTCTTATCCTGATCCTGTACAAGATTGTATCAGGACATGATTTCTTTTATCGATAAATGATGGGATACCAAGTTCGGTTCAGATGAAGGGTTACAACCCCGGTCCTTGTTTGGTTTAAGGGTTGTAACTTGGCTATCTGAATAGTTCCATGGTTATCCTATCATATATCGTCCTGCTTATTGTGCCTGCCTTAACAATAACGACTGGGGGTCCAGTTCTGTTCAGGCGAAGGGTTACAACCCCGGTCCTTGTTTGGTTTAAGGGTTGTAACCTGGCTCCCGGAGCAGTTCTGTATCCTCTCTTCGTTTATTGTCTTATTGTAACCCCCTGTCATGCTCGTCATATTTTACCTTTACTTCAATACCATAATTATTTATACTGGCCTTAACAATAAAGATCAGGGGTCCAGTTCTGTTCAGGCGAAGGGTTACAACCCCGGTCCTTGTTTGGTTTAAGGGTTGTAACCTGGCTTCCAGAGCAGTTCTGTGTCCTCTCTTCATTTATTGTCTTGTTACCTTATCAATAGTAATTGAGGCAGGTTTCTATTCAGGCGAAGGATTGCAACCCCGGTCCTTGTTTGGTTTAAGGGTTGCAGTCTGGCTACTTGAATGGTTTCTCCGTGCTCAATATATTATTGATTATCTCAGTTATTATCAGTATCTTTTAATTACCTTAACTATTTATTTGTGATATGCTGGTTTTAGTTCCTAAGTGAAGCCTCCTTTGTGGCACTTGCTCTTTCTGGGGTCTGACCCAGCTGGTTTTGTGTGGCCAGATATCGGAGAAGCAACAGAGGATCCACCTGTCTTCTAGCCCGATGGTGACCACCAGGCGTAACCAGGGCAACGAGTGGGTTTCTTTTGTCCTCCCACTCTATTTGTAAAATTATTCTTTTGAGGCGTTTAGCCGGCGAGCACGTGTTAGCTCGTATTGCACCTTTATTTACTATCTGCCTACGGGCTGTAACATGATTGACAAATCCTAGGGTTGATCATGTATTGACTAAAACTCTTGCTAGTCCTGATATTTTGTACGACTAGCTTCATGATCATCCAATATGTAATGTATGGGACGCCTTACTATTGTATATTGATGCTCAAATATCTTGTGACTGTTACTACTTGCTTGTGATTGAGACAATAGGTTTGATCTTGACCATAGGAGACTGATGGATTGTAGTTAAACCCTCATATATCTAGACAGCCGTGACCGTATAGTGACGTGGATTCCATTTCATTATACGTAGCTGTAGAAGCATGGAATTTCACAAACAGAAAGCCCATGCGCCAGACACTACATGTGCCAGAACTCAGACGAAGAACTTCACAGCAAAGTCAATAAGTATAGACATTTGAAGAAGGATTTTTTATTTTATATATAAAAGTCTATTACATGTCTAGAAAAGGTTGTACAAAGGAGAATTTCTACAAAGGAAAGAGCCTAAGTCTACAGCCAGCGGCCACCATGCGCCTTCAGATAAGCGCAGCGGCCACCATGCGTCTTCAGATAAGCGCAGCGGCCACCATGCGTCTCCAGATAGGCGCAGCATCACTATGCGCCACCAGTGAGGCGCAGCAGATATCATGCGCCTCCATCCAGGCGCATCCCATCACCTCTTCAGCAGCTCAGTTATGTGCATCCCTTCAGCCAAATTCTTCCAGCCAGGCTCACCTGGCCGAGCAGAGCCTAGTTATGTGCCGCTCTTCCAACCAGGCTCGCCCGATAAATGCTTCGATACACAAAGCATTTAACCCTCTGGCTGGAACCAAGGAAGAGAAGAGCACCACAAATGCTGTGGCCAGGGGAGGCTTCAAAAGAGCCTCCAAAGCCGAAGGAAGACCGTGATCGAAACCGCGGCTAAAGGAGCAGCTTTCGACACGATCAAAGTGGGGAAACCCCACTTTGAAGGAAGAGAGAGCCTAGCACCGCCATTCCGATCTACGGCTCTTCCGGAATAAGGGAGACGAGGCACGAGCATCCCTATCTTTGGATGCAACAGGCACCTTCCGCCTGCCTCAGAAGCCCTCGACTCCATCTTTTGGATGTAACAGTCACCTTCAAGTGCATCGAAGACAACACAGCGTCTCATCTTCACCCTCGGAAGCACTTCGTCAACAGAATGCACCCGCATGTTCAAGTTCATGTTGGAAGTACGTGAGGAAATGAGAAGCAAGTCTTCTCTCCATGCCACTATTTATAGGCCGGGCAAATCAAACCCACGCGCCAAGTGGATGGCCCTCCGAATTCCGTGCAATGAATTTACATTAAATGGATGAACCGGACGCCTCGAATTCAGCCAAACGGCTATTTATGGCACTCGAAGAGCGAGACAGCCGCATCATTAAAAGACATGTCCGATGTGCCAGCCAGACAGTGCATCACACGGACGCGCCCTTCGGCATCAGGCGCATCACACAGACGCGCCTTACAATACTCGGCGCATTACAGAGGGTGCGCCCCCACACATCTCCATACCGAGTGGAACGCCAACCGACGCGCCCACTCAGCTGTCCATCGAACGTCACCAACATTAAATGCTGAACTGACAGAGTTGGCAGCACGCCTCCCAAAGTCTGAACAGTTGACAGCTTTTCAGAAAACGAAGCGTCGGCAACGTCAGCATCATCATGACTTTGTTTCGACGGCTACTGCCACGTGGCCACTCCACCATCAGCATGCGCCTCTACGGCCATACGTCCAAATCAGCATGCGCCTCTACGACCATGCGTCCAAATCAGCATGCGCCTCAAAAGCCATGCGCCTCAGACCGCTCTCTGATCCCGAAAGACAGAAGGAAAGTCGCCTGCATGCGCCTCAAAAGTCATGCGCCCCAAATGGTTTGTAACTCCTAAAGGTTATGAGCCGCAGCCCCCTCCTGCGCCAAATCCAAGGTGCAGCTCACCAGATCACTCCTCTCCACCAAATCCGAGATCTTCGAACCATGAGTCGACGACACGTGTCTTTTGACTCAACTCGTCCAAGATTTCAGCAACGGAAAGATCTTCTCTCTGCTACGTGCCGGCTCACAACAGCAGTATGAAGAGTTCTCCCCCTCGATCAGGGCGCAGCATCCGTGCGCCTCCATCAGCAACCTCCACGTGGCATCCCCACACCGGCGCATCCGGCATGCGCGCATGAGCAGCCAGCCTGCAAAACTATAAATAGAAGGGTCATCTCCTTCACACACAGGGAGAGACTCAGAACACACAGGACTCAAAAAGAACCCACAACAGAGAATCACCAGAGAGACAGTCCTAGACACTCAACGTCTTCCTCCTCTCAGCAAGCTCCAGCACCCAGAGCAATCAACACCTTCAGAGAACCGATAACCGCCGTTAGCCGGTCAACGGAGTCAACGCATTACCACTCACTCCATTGGCACTAAGGACCCAGCTTAAACAAAAGTGTACTCCTAGGACTACATCTAAGTCCTATATTGTATTACTGTTCTGTTTGTATTAAGATTTAAATCAAAACAATTTTAATGGCAAACAAGCTGGCGACTCTGCTGGGGACTTCTTTCTCCTCTACTGAGAAGGTTGTGTCACAGGCCGACGACGTGAAGGTGGGCTCCTCCCACAAGACGCTGGTAGTGCGCCTCAATCAACAGGCGTACGAGGAGTTCATTTCTGAAGGAAGTACGAGTCCTTCGAAGCGGCTGTCGAAGCCGAAGAAGACCCGCGCAGTCTGGGTGCGCAAAGTCGACGCCTTGGGCACCACCGTTGTAGGGGATGCGCCCGTCCAGCCTTCCCTTCCTGCTGACGTCCTCAGCAGTCAAGGTGCGCCCGCTGATACAGCGCATCTCTCGGGAAAGCGTGTGGCTGACCACGTTCCCCAGCCATCTTCCTCTCAGGCGAGGAAGATACGTCGACGGAGCAGGGGCGCAGCCAATGCCCCGCGCATTACTTCTGATGCGCCACAAAGAGCCTCTGTCTTTGACAGACTCACTCGCTGTAACGGCGAGGAGAATTTGGATACTGAGTACTATGCGCCCCAGCGGACTGGTACGAAGAAATCCAAGGCGGCACGGGCCATGCGCCACAAACGTGCTATGCCAGCAGCCGGCCAGAGGCACGCGCTTACAATCACGCGCGCTACCGATGGCAAGCTGTACAAGGTTGACTCAAGTGCTTCTGCACCGACAACAAGTCGACCTTCAAAGTCCTCATCTCGCTTGGGCGCATTTACTGCGTGCACAACCAAGCCGAGAGAGGCAAACTCAGTGGTCTTGAACTCCCGCGCCTCCTCTGGTTGTGCGTTTGAGGTCCGTTCAAGTCACTTCAAATGCTGTGGTTCCCCCACTACTGATCGTGATGCCTGCTTGGTATTAGATCAGGGGGCGCAGCACTCACCCGACCACCCCGGCGCTTGGCCCTGCCATGCGCCTGAGAGGGGTGCGAGGGTAGCACTCTCCTCCAACGACTTGCGCAACGTGATCACTCACAAGCACCGGTCAGGAGAGTTGACCGACAAGCACGATGCGCCTCTCACGGGACACACTTGTGCAGTGGTCACCATCAACTGCTATTGTAAGACGGCAGTACCGCCAAAGCAGTCGGTCTTCCAACGGCTACAATCATCGACACCCCTCCGACATCGCCTTGGGACGAAGGTGTCAGCAGAAGATGAGCTAAAGGTTGCTTCATGCAACGTGATCTCCAATTCCTCATCTGTCCGGAAGACGACTGCCAATTCCTCGTCTTCATCCAAAAGTCAGCCGAGGAAGACCAAGGCAGCTGTCACGACCTCTGGAGTGTTTGAAGGCACTCGGTCGAGGAAGAAGTTCTTGGAGGAAGCTGGGGGTAGCCAGACCCTTGTCGAGCCTCCTTCCGAAGACGAAGATGTCCAAAGCACAGCTGCGGCGGATCTTCATCAAGGCGAAGATGGCCTGCCTGAAGCCCCTCAAAATAACGATGTCCTCCAGGACACCGCCGGGGGTAGTACTAGAAACGAAGAGGCCCTTCAAGACAGAGCTGAGGGCAGTCAGGCCCTTGCAGATGTGCCTGTCGAAGACGAACTCCAGAATGTAGCTGGGGGTAGCCGAACACCAGGAGAAGTGACTCCCCCACATGAGAGCGAGGCTGAGAGCGAAGCCTCAACTAATCCATCCACTTCCGGCCGTGTCATGACAGTATACATGATCGGGGGTGATCTTGAGACGGATGCGCCGCCACAGGACATTGTTCAGCGCATAGACTCGCTAGAGGGAGGACTCAAAACCCTCTCTGCCTCAATGCAAGCACTGACTCAAGCAGTGTTTGAGATGCGGTCGGCCTTGATCAGGAAACCTTCAAATGGTCCCGACCCAGGAGCCAATGGAGAGTCGAGTGTGCCCCTCCAACGGACACCCTCAGACACAGAAGCACCCCGGACGTCGGAGCCCTCAAACGCTCCACTCCAGGTGGTACCTCCTTTCCCGACTCCTAGCTCCACAGAGGACGTGGTCGAAATGATCAAAGATTTGCGGGAGCGCTTCGAGGTCAAGAACAGGCAGGAGGAGCGCCAAAAGATGGGCATTCCCCAGCCTTATCCCCTTGAGTGGAACAAGGTGGTTTATCCCCCAAAGTATAAACCATAAACACTCACGCTGTATGACGGGAAGGACTCTCCACGACGGTACCTGATGTACTTCCAGTCGCAGACAGGGCATCTTCCGAAGGAGGACGCCCTCCTCACCAGCATCTTTGTTGGGGCCCTGAAAGGGGTGGCGTATGACTGGTACTGTAGCCTCCCCGATAATTCCATATCGTCCTTTGACGACCTGACACGCCTCTTCCTCGACCGCTTCTACGACGGTGGGAAGGACATGACGATGGCGTCTCTCATTGAGATACGCCAGAAGGACAAGGAAACGGTTCGGGCATTCATCGAACGCTTCCGTCAGGCCTGCTTCAGGCTACCTCCAGGCATGCCAGAGCATGCGCTACTCTCCGCTTGTAGTATGAACATGCTGCCTGCAGTAAAGCTTTGGCTTAACTCTACTCCCCCTCCCGACTGGAGCTCCCTAATCATCGAAGCTGAAGCTGCAGAGAAGAAGGCGGCCAATGCACGTCTTTTGGGTGTTAGCTTCCCCGCCTTTGACGATAAGGGGAAAAAGTCCGCAATCAACAACTCCGGACGAGAAACAAAGGGAAAACAGGCATTGACTGTTAATGCCTCGAAGGGCGCATCTGCCCCTACTCAAAAGCCTCCACTGGCGCCGAGACCCAAGGAGGTTTATTCATTCAATGATGACGACACCCTGCAACTCTTTGAGATACTGAAGCCGGGTGACAAGATCAAGCTTCCGGACCCGAACCGGCCCGATGAAGTCGGGAAAGTGGACAACCCGAGGTACTGTCACTACCATCGGTTTGTCGAACACCCGACTAAGGACTGCTACGTCCTCAAAAATTACATCCAGTGCATGATCAAGGCGGATGTAATCTCCGTCGACTATGAAGAGAAGACGGTGTCAGCTAATGTGGTGTCACTTCAGTTCGGCACCTTGCCGCCGACTACCACACAAGATGGCGTCGTCCCCATCCCTAAGGTGACAATGGAGGTGGTGAACTTGCCACCCACCCGTGACAATGTGAGTGGACTTGTCCCACTCACCACATCTCGAGGAGAGGTCCTCTGGGTTCACCCCGACCTCGTCTCCGAGGTAACTCAACCGGAGGTACGCCCTACCTCCAAAGCAAAAGACAGGAAGATCAAGTCTTGTCGCACGGTCTCTTCTTCAACGGAAGAGGCACTTCCTGTGCAGACGCGTGCACAACAGAACTCCCAGCCCGGTGAAGCTGCCGCCGAAGTGGTGCCTCCTGGCACCATCCCTGAGGAGGGTCCATCCAAGCCCTCAGCAGCCAATAAACAAAAGCAAGTGGAGGCCCGTTTCGACAGACCTCTACGGAAAGAAAATGCTTCGGGGCTAGCCAAGCCCCACAATTTTGACATTCTGGCGCAACTAGCCAGTACTCCTGCACGCTTGTCTTTGTTCGAGCTCCTGCGTCTCTCCAAGGACTCCCGAGAAGCCCTCTGCGAAGCTCTGAAGGATGCCGAGTCCTTTCTCAGTCAAGTCAAGCAGCCTGAAGACCTCCCAACTACTTGTGCACAATGTCATTGTGCGGATGAAGTTATCCCAAACATAACCTTCACCCAACAAGACATGCTGCTCAAGCATCACCGACATAACCGACCGTTGTATTACACAGGGTACATCGGTTCGGTAAAGGTGAGCAGGATTCATATCGATCCGGGGTCTTCCCTAAGCATCATTCCAAAGGCGCTGCTATCAAAGCTGGGGATCCCAATGTACCGGCTGGCGCCCTCCAATACGACCATCAGTGGCTTCAACGCTAGCAAGAGTGAGCCACTGGGCAAGATCCGGCTGAAGTGTCACATCGGCAGCCTCAAAACTGAGGTGACTTGTTATGTGGTGGATGCCGAGGTCACCTACAACATCTTACTCGGACGACCATGGTTACATGAGTACATGGTGGTGCCCTCCACGCTCCACCAATGCATGAAATATGTATCCACCAACGGCGTCATCCGGACGGAGTTTGCAGATATCGATCCCTTCAAAGGGATTGAGGCCTACTTCACCGATTCCGACTTGTACAAGCCCATTGACGAGGAGGAAGCCAATGACGCTGATGATGAGGCAGAGACGGCAACAGAGCCGGACATGGAGCCTGAGACTTTTCTCGACGCCCCCTTAAAAATCCGTCTGAAGGGGAAACCACCCCAGAAGGCGCCTCCAATGAGCATCAAGCTATCGGGAAAAGCGCCGGCTCGCGAAGCTCCCCTGAATATACGCCTCAAGGGAAAGCCACCTCAAACAGCGGCTCCCCTGGTGGTAAAATTACAAGGGAAGGCGCCACTCATCGGAGGCGCAACCGAGGCACCTCTCAAGGTGCGTCTTAAAGGCAAGCCGCCGCAGTCATCCAAGATGCCGGAGAGGGCTCACATAACCCTCTCAGATCCTAAAGTCAGAGCGGTGGAGGACTGTCCTGATCCGGCCCCAGTGCTTACAGATGAGGAGCTTGGCGAATACATCTCCGCTGATGTAGACGCACCCTCCTTCGACAATGTAATCCCACGGGATAAAATCTCGTACTTTATCAATAATAGAGTGTCTTTCAATTATTCTTGTCTTCCACACTGGAATGCCATGTATACATTAGACAACGCTCTACGGTTGTTGCAAACACAAGTAACGACCGTCTACCATAATCAAATAGCCCCGTCTCAAGGAGTCTTCATAGTCCCTCCACGGAGCCGAGACCAAGGCACCATCATCTCGGGCAAAATCGAGCGTCGTTGGGACCTCCCGTCAATCGAGCCCGAACCTGATACCGGCAGAGTACAAGTATATCGGTACACAGATGCGGCTAAGCACATTATCCAAAAGATGGGCTATGACCTGAAAAGCAACAAAGGCTTAAACTACGGCAAGGGTCGGCATCTCCCTGTCCGGCTTTTGATGTCCAATGGAAAGCCACAGGATTACTATAACTGGACTCGACGGGGGTTAGGCTATGTCACGCCGCCATCAACTCCAGAGAGTTCAGACGCAGAAGACATAGAACATTCCCACTCGTCTGAAGCATCGACGTGGGATTCCGATACCAGTATCGGATCAGTCTTCAGGAAAATGCTGTCAGCTAACATGACATCGGCGCAACCTCAGAAAGATGAAGGCGAAGACCAACCGTCGGAACCCTTCGAAGAGGAACCCTGGGCTCAGCACCTAGGAGAACAATGGGAGTCTCGTTTTGAGTTACGAGAACCTCCCACTGAAGACGAAGTCGAGCAGATCAACCTCGGGGATGGGTCTTCTTCTAAACCCATCTTCATCAGCAAAAGCTTGGAAGGAGAAGACCGAGAATCTTTAGTCCAACTGGCTAAAGAGTATATTGACGTCTTCGCTTGGAGCTACGAAGACATGCCGGGTCTCGATCCACAGATCGCGATGCATAGGTTGAACATCTTACCAGATGCCAAACCTATCAAACAACAACAGCGACGCTTCCGCCCGGACATCATGAACGCCATCGATCAGGAGGTGGACAAGCTCTTGACCAGTGGCTTCATCCGTGAGGAACAACACCCGGACTGGGTAGCCAACGTTGTCCCTGTCACCAAGAAGAACGGGAAGACACGAGTCTGTATCGACTTCAGGGATCTCAACTCTGCTTGTCCGAAGGATGAATTCCCGCTCCCAATCACCGATGTAATGATCGACAACACATGTGGCTTTGAACGCATGTCCTTCATGGACGGGTATTCAGGCTACAATCAAATCAAGATGTTCCCCGATGACGCAAAACACACGTCATTCAGGACTCCGAAAGGTGTTTTCTGCTACACAGTAATGCCCTTCGGCTTGAAGAATGCCGGTGCAACATACCAACGAGCGATGAGTACCATCTTCCGTCAATATCTTCGCAAGACAGTTGAGTGCTATGTTGACGACATCGCAGTCAAGAGCCGCCTCAAAAGAGATCACCTACAGGACCTGAAGACGGTCTTCGATCTCATGCGGGCACATCAACTCAAAATGAACCCCGCTAAATCCTTCCTGGGGGTTTCTAGCGGCAAATTCTTGGGCTTTGTCATCACGGCAAAAGGCATTCATGTCGATCCCGAGAAGACTAAAGCCATCCTCAACATGGACCCTCCGAAGAACCTTCGAGAACTTCGGGGCTTACAAGGACGTCTGGCATACATCCGGAGGTTCATAGCAAACCTCTCCGGTAAATGTCAACCCTTTACTCAGCTCATGAAGAAGGGAGTCTCTTACGTCTGGACAGAGGAGTGCCAAAAGGCTTTCGACGACATCAAGGCTTACTTGACAAGCCCGCCAGTCCTAGTAGCACCTGTTGCCGGCAAACCATTCCTCCTCTACGTCCGTGCCATGGATCATTCCCTCGACGCTTTACTCGCTCAAAACAGCGATGCAGGCTACGAGCAAGCAATCTACTACCTCAGTCGAACACTCATCGGAGCCGAACACCGGTACAATCCCGTTGAAAAGGAGTGCTTGGCTTTGGTGTTTGCCATTCAGAAGACTCGTCATTACGTCTCGAGCCAGACCATTCACGTCATCTCCCGAGTCAATCCACTCAGAGTTCTCATGACGAAGCCAGGGTCATTAAACTCCCGGCTGGCTACATGGGCGATCCTACTAACGCCATACAACATGGTGTTTGTCCCGCAGAAGGCGGTCAAGGGTCAGGCTCTGGCTGACTTTTTAGCTGCACACCCCATCCCAGAGTCTTCAAAACTCTATGAAGATATCCCGGATGAAGTCCAAGAATCAAACGTCACTGAAGGAAGCCCCGTTTGGCGGATGTTCTTCGATGGCGCTTCAAGAACGGGCCCCAACGGCCAAATCATCGCAGGAGTAGGGGTAGTCTTGGTCTCCCCCGGTCAGCTGGTCATCCAGCGCACATACTCTCTTTCGAAGCCGTGCTCCAATAATGTTGCTGAGTACAACGCACTCGTCATGGGACTCCAGCTAGCACAACAGCTGTGGGTGGATCATCTGGAAGCCGACGGCGACTCGAAACTCGTCGTAAACCAGATTCGGGGGCAATACGAGGTTCGCCATGAAGATTTGATCCCTTACCATGAAGTTGCATTGAACATCATTTCAACCTTCACTGGGTTCTTCATCGAACATGTACCCCGTCTACAAAACTTGGAGGCTGACGCCCTGGCTGGCCTCGCAGCCTCATTGGCCGCATCCCTTGGGACTCAACACTATGTCACGGTAACTGGCCGAGACTTGATTTGTCCCAGGAACAACCTATGTTTGTAAATGGCTCACGCCATGCCGACAAACACTGATGTTAATGTCCGAGACTGGAGATTCCCGTTCATCGACTTCGCCATCTACGGAATCCTTTCGGAAGACCCGAAGGAAGCCGTCTCAGTCAGGAGACGATCTCTTCGATTCTACTATGATACAACCACTAAAACGCTGTACCGACGCTCCTTCGACGGGCTTCTCCTTCGATGCCTGTCTAACGAAGAAGCGGCCGAAGCTCTTCGAGAAGCTCACGACGGAACTTGCGGAGCTCACCAACCGGGTCCTAAGTTGCAAGATCGACTGCGACGTATGGGCTACTACTGGCCAACCATGGTTGCCGACGCAGTGGAATATGCTAAGAAGTGCCATGCATGCCAACTTCATGCAGACTTCATACATACACCATCTGAACCTCTACATCCTACAGTCGCCTCCTGGCCATTCGAAGCCTGGGGCATGGACATTGTAGGACCAATCACCCCTCCTTCATCAAGAGGACATCGTTTTATCCTGGCCATCACCGATTACTTCTCCAAATGGGCGGAAGCAGTCCCACTAGCGGAAGTAAAAAGCTCCAGGGTGGTCAGCTTTATCAAACACCATGTCATTTATCGTTTCGGAGCACCCAGGCGAATCATTCATGACAATGGTCCCCAGTTCATCAGCCACATTTTCAGCAGGTTCTGTGACAAGAATCGCATTCAAAATGTGGCCTCAACCGCCTACAATCCGGCAGCAAACGGATTGGCCGAGGCGTTCAACAAAACTATCGTCAGGCTACTCAAAAAGGTCGTGTCATCCAACAAACGCGACTGGGACGAAAAGCTTGGCGAATGCCTTTGGGCCTACCGCACAACGGTACGGACCCCAACAGGCAACACTCCATTCTCCCTGGTCTACGGGAGCGAAGCAGTACTGCCTCTCGAGATACAGATACCTTCGCTCCGAGTAGCGATCACAAACAAACTCACAGAAGAAGACAATCAACGTCGTCGTCTGCGAGAACTGGAGGCACTTGACGAAAAGCGTCTCCTAGCTCAACAACGCATCGAACTTTACCAAGCCCGTATATCACAGGCTTTCAACAAGAAGGTCAAGCAAAGAACTTTCTAAGTTAGCGACCTGGTTTTAGCAGTCAGAAGGCCAATGGTGTTAACTCACAAGACACCAGGGAAGTTCGAGCCCAAATGGGAAGGACCCTTCATCATTGAGACGGTATACTCAAACGGCGCTTACCGACTCGCCAAACCCAATGGGGACTTGTTCATGATGCCCATCAACGGCAAGTTCCTAAAGAAGTACTATTCTTGACATCTTCCAAGACATGTATTTCCCTAAACAACCTCTTTTCACAAAATCAAACGCTTCCGGAACCCAGCTGTTCCGTGGCATCCTTCCGTAGAAAGATAACCACGTCCACATTACCTCTGAGTTGTCTCTCTACATCCTACAAAGCGGAACATTACATTTCGTAAGCTTATGCTATCCTTCATATTTACCACGTCCACATTACCTCTGAGTAAACATCCCGTACAAACAACTCCTGTGTTGTCGTACATGGATCGCAGAATTTCGACGTCCATATTACCTCTGAGTTGTTCAGCGTATCCCCCAGGATCATTCCTACCACGTCCATAAGTACCTCTGAGTAGGAGGATTCTATCATTTGAACCTAATGATTGCCATGTCCACATTACCTCTGAGCAAACATGTTGGTTCCTTCAAACTTATTATCTGTACCTAAAAACCAAGGTGCGCAAAAGATAATAGGTCCACATAAATCATCAAGTTCATGAGATCAAAAATGAACACATCACAAAGATAGTGTATTTCTTTATTTTTCAAAAAAAAGGGAGTACAGAAATACGCTATTTTCCCCAGCAAGAGTTGCAAAAACACATAAAAAGAAGAGAAGCTACAGTCCCCGATCCTCTCCAGGATGGGATGAGAGCTCTCTGACTCGACGTCTCAGGTCGGCAGTGCGAGTTTCCACAGTCGCCTGGACTCGCAGCTCGGCTTCTTGACGCATTAATCCGACAGCCTCAGCGGAAGTTTTACTCTCATACTTCTCATCAAGCTGTCTTCGCTGCTGAGCCAAAGTAAGGGTCCGCTGAGTAAGAGTCGCTTCCTCCTGCTTGAATGCCATGTGTTCGGCCAGGACACGATCAGCTTTTAGTTGAAGTTGGGCCCGCTGGTCTTCAAGACGGCGCATCTGAGCATCAACCTCTGCGATGTTAGCGTCCACCGCAGCACGCTTCTCCGTCGTCTTCTCCATAGATTGAGACAACTGCTCCGCCGCAGCCTCAGTCCCAGCCACTTCACGCTTCCAACTGCTCACATCAGCTCGATGGGAAGCCTCGATTTCAGCCATCAACTTCCCTATCTCTGCATCTATCAAGACAGAGAGGTCATTTCGTTGGATGCGCTGCAGTTCCGCGAGCCGCTCGTCCAGCTCAATCACCGAAACTTCCAGTATTTCGGCCATATGGTCATGGCCTTGGTGAACGCGGATCAGCTCGATACAAGGCATTGCCAAAGCTTTTGCTGTCGCAAAGCTCCCCTTGGCATCCATCACTGCAGATACACCTTTCTCCAGCATTTTGTACACTCCCTCGACGAGGAACTTCACATACTCGTCGGCATCCGCCAGCACCTGCGGCGTCATAGCAGGAGTTGGGGGAGCTACTACAGTTTGCGGACCGGAGGAAGATCCGCCAACCTCGATCTGAGAGGTTTGAACCTCGGCAGCAATAGGCTCTTCATCAACAGGGGCCAGACTGCTAGCCCGAGGAACCGAAGGAACAGAAGGAGCTGGCACATGCGTCGTGATAGTGCCCCAAGTGGAAGGAGCAACAGAGGGTTCCACACCCTTACCCTTCTCAAGCCCGGAGAAATCACCGACGTCAACGGCCACCTCTTCTACCCTCGACGTTCTATCAGCATCATCCTCCGGCAAAACGGGGAGATCAACATTTATCTCCTAGCCAGCCCCAGGAGACAAGACCGGCAGAAGGGTCTCATTCTTCTCAAGTCCCTCTACAGGGACAAAATCTGTCACTACCGCCTGATCGGTAGCCATCTCTATGTCCACGGTTGAAGCCAAGGAAGGATTTGGCAATGATTCAGCCGACCTCCCTTCATCATGACCAGGAGGGGAATCAACCCTCTCCTCTATCCTCACTACTTCTGCTGCCCCCGCAACGGACCCTTGCAACGCTGGAGGGACGTCACCAGAAGGCGACGAACTCCAATCCACTTCATCATCAGGATGCCTCGAGTCTGTACGACCCTCAGCGTTCAAGGCCTCCATGGCAGATGGTACGATCCCAGAAGTTGTTGCGACTTCAAAGTCAGGAGATACAAAAACCTCCGCGGGAACATCTTCGGGACCCTCCTCCACAGGAGACATCATCATTGGTGGAATGCGCTCCTCAGAAGAGCCTACCACCTCCTTCGGCTTACTGGTACCCGATTTCGAAGCACGAGACTTCTTCTTCAATCCCTACAAGAAGAAGAACATAAGTCGCCACGATGACATAAAAAACTGGAATTATGAAGCACTCCTTACCTCAGCGGGAGCTGAGCCCGTTGGCGTTACAAGTGGCGCTTCCGTAATCTTCGCGATCGACGTCCTTCTTGACCTTTTCGGTACAGAAGAACCAGCTTCCGGGTCAGCCCGCCTTTTCCCGACAGACGGGTCTCTCACTGGTGCCACAACAGCAGCCCGATACCCCGCTAATTCTGGCGGACGATATGACCGAGCTGCCACCAACATATTCGTTGTTGCCTCCAACTGGGTTCCAATGATGAAACTAGTCTCCCTGTCATAACCAGGAGACATAGTATTCATAGTGCAATACAGCTTGGCAGCCGGATATAAGATCGGCGGCCGAGGATTGCGAACTGGTGTAGTAAACTTAACGCTAGTGCATCCAGCGTTATAATACTGCCAGCCCCGGGCTCCATCCAGCAAACTCCCGATGAAGCCTAGACTGCTACTGGGATTCCGCAGCATTAGCTGAGTGTAGCCAAATTTACGAGCAAATCGGCTTGGCAAGTACGGTTCCAGATAACATCTGTTCTGATTACGGTAGACCAGGTGTGAAGGCCGGATACTCTGCAACCAACGAAAACTCCATTTCGGCAAAGTAACCGCATCCTCGCCAGAATCAACCAAATCATGGTCGGCCTCGAAATTCTTGAAGATCGGGCCAACCTTCACGATTTCCCACCCCTGAAGGAAGGACAAAACCCTCCTACAAACGGGGACGCCAGTGTAAGACCACTTCCTCTTGTAGAAGCGGCGAATGAAGGCATCTCCTTCAACATGGTCCTCCTCAGGACCAGGACTCATCACATTCGGATGATGTAAGATCAGCCACCCCATAAGATAATGGAAAGGCAGCTCGGCCCGGGGAAAGTTGTCGTTATTACCTTTCTCGTGGATCACATCATCAGCAAAAGACCTCAAACCGCACTACAAGAAAAATTATCTTTTATGGCGCGCAAAACGCGTCGTAAATGATCTTTCACGACGTACATTTTGGTGCCGTAAAAGACCATGCCGTAAATGACCCTCTTTTTTACAACGCGCATCTGCACGCTGTAAATGATCATCTCTATCTTTTTACAATGCGCATTCGAACGCTGTAAATGACCCTCTCTATCTTTTTACAACGTGCTTTCGAACGCTGTAAATGACCATCCCCATGTTTTTACAACGCGCATTAGAACGTTGTAATTGATCTTTCTCGATTTTTTAACAACGCACATTTGGACGCTGTAAATGATAGCTAAGAATTGAAAAAAAAAATAAAAAAAATTGTGGCCATATTGAGCCTAAAAATAAATTTCATTTTCTTAGTTTCTGGAAATTCCATAATAAACATTTTTTTGACTTAAAAAGTATATATCATATCAATAACAAAAAAAAATTCTTAGCTAACATAACTTCATGATATCCCTCCCATACATAGCTTCTTTGGTCAAAATATCATTTCAGCTAAAATTATTACAGGAAACTATTAGAATTCTTCAAACTTTGAAACATTCACAGTAACAGTCCTTAATTTTTGCACACAATAGAGTTCCACTGAGATTCCTATAATAATTAAACAGTAAGTATACTAAACAGTATTGTTTCCATCTCCATTGCCGACATTGCTGAGTCTCACCATTTCCTTTGCTTCTCTCCCTCCTCCTCCTTCCTCCTCCTTCCTCGTGTGCTCTCCGTAGAGATAGGAAGCGAAACCCCACAAGCACAGCACCAGCGACACGGCCTTCAGCCCTCCGAACGCGTCGCGGAAGACCAGCACCCCGCCGAGCACGTTCATCGACAGCAGCGCGGTGGTGCAGATCCAGCTGTTGAGCGACGACTCACGTTGGCATAAAAACTGCAGCATAGAGATTCTTGTTATCCGATCGACTCGGAGATCCATTCTTAGTGAAACAATGGAGTAACTCCTTGCACATGGATATCCTAAACACCCATCAACACTATCAGATGCGGAACTTGCACGTAACCTCCCTTGAGCTGATGTGCTCGATCGGAAGAGACTCGTTGTCCAGCTTGAGCTGATACCTCCGGTCGCAGAAATCGATCAGGTCCTTCCTCAGCGCGGCGGCATCTGCTCGAGGGCCCCTCACTCCGATCAAGAAATGCCCGCCGTAGCGGATGTAGTCCATCTTCCTCGTCTTGTCCGGCCTGCTCGTCGGCACAAACTCCGGCCACGACGTGTTCCCCTGCTCCTCCTCCCCCTTGCCGTCCTCGCCGTTCCATATGACGTCGGACTTGGACGGGCGGTAGAACTCCCTGATCCCCTCCTCCATCCACTTGTCCAGCTCGTCCAGATACACGTTCGCCAGCAGCGGGCTGAGCACGCCGCAGTGCCCCCAGTCGGGGAGCTTCTGCGCCTCCTCCGGCGCGAAGCCGAAGAACGTCTGCAGCCAGTAAGGGTCCGGCTTGGGCTCATCATCCGCGAGCACCCGCTTCTTCTGGTACTTCCTCTTCTTCTTCTTCCTGGCCTCCTCGTCGTCCCCGGGGCGCCCCGTGACGACCGGGGTCGTCAGGGCGGACTTCACAAGGTCGACGATCTTCCTGTCCCTGACGTCGCGGAGGAGCGCGTTGACGACGAGGCCGGGCCTGACACCGTCGAGGACGGTGGAGAGGTCGCCCTTGAGGTACCAGAGGTAGCCGGCGAAGCCGCGGCGGACGGAGCGGAGGGCGGTGTGGGCGGTGCGTCCGGGGCGGAAGGCGAAGGACTTGGCGGAGAACCTGGACTCGTAGACGGGCTCGAGGAGCATGAGGAGGACCTCCTGGATTCATTTCTCTCTATGATTCATTTCTCTCTATGTATAATAAATGGACAGGGTTCATTTTCTTAGGAGGGAAATGAAAATATAGGAGGGAAATGTAAAGAGGGAAATGCAAATTTGAAATTTAAACTTTTTGTTTTGTATAAAATTGATAGTTATTAAATGTTTATCATTCTATTAGATACCTTTTGTTATCATCTTATCTTTTTACACAAATTTAGGATGAAAATTTTATTTTTACATTTAATTTATGCTATGAAAATTTATTTTCAAAAATTGGTTATATTCCAATAAATAATTTTTCCACAAAATATAATCATTATATCCCTTAAGATATAATTCTTCTAAACTATTTTGATCTAGAATTCTTTTTTTTTTATCTTTTTTCCATTTTATTTCTGGAAAAAAATTCAATAGTATTTCTTTTTCATTTTTAAGAATAATTTTTGTTTTTTTATTTTTTAAAATATTTTTGTTGTTGTTTTCTCAGTTTTTATTCTTCTTAATTTTTTTTTCATTTTTATATGAAAACATAGGTGGAAAACTATTTTTTTACATTTTCTTGAAATACGGATTTGAGCGGGGAAATAAATTTTTTTAGGGTGCAAAATTTGTTAGGAGGAAAACTAAAAAAAATTTAATGAACAATTACAATCATTTACAACGCGCAAAAATGCATGCCGTAAATGAGCCTTCAATTACAACGTGCAAAAATGCATGCCGTAAATGAGCCTTCAATTACAACACGCATAGATATGGGCCGTAAATGAGTGGTCAAACACAACGCACAAAAATGCATGCCGTAAATGAGTGTTCAATTACAACACGCAGCAATGCATGCCATGAAAGAGTGTTCAATTACAACACGCAAAAATGCATGCCGTAATTGAGTCTTCAATTATGGCGTGCATGTCAAACACGCCGTAAAAAAGACAAAAAACAACTCTTTTATGGCATGCATATTTGCACGCCGTAAATGAGTATCATTTACAACGCGCAGTAACTGTACGCCGTAAATTGCGCGCCGTAAATACTATATTTTCTTGTAGTGCCGTGCAACAAGTTGCACACCATTGCGGGAAGGAGAGCCAAAGGTCGTCCAAAGGCCAACTTTACTGCAGGCAAAATGAGATTCCGATGTACCCTCTCAACAGCACCGGATCCCCCTACAAATATGCAATCCCGGAGCCATATCATCAAGTAGGCCGTCAACACTACCATAGATGACATCCGGTGCGCGCAGTGCCAGAAACAGCTGTACGTGGCCTTGCCGCTCTCATTGGAATATGGGGTCCTCTCGTCCAGCCGGGTTATTTCAGAACTTACTTCCGCGGGTGTCAAGCCCTGCGGAGTCGCAAACCGGATCCTCGAAGGATCCGCCAGATCCTGCTTGAAGATATAGTCCCTCCAAGCAGTCACGTGAGGCTGGGTCTTACCCTTGTCCCTCCGGTGCATCAGATAATGATGGCTCGTCACCTCCTTGAAAACGGCCATCATCTTCGGGTCCTTATCTTCCAAGACCTGGATCTCTTCATTTGATGGAAAATATTCCTCGTACGGTTCCGAACCCCAAGGAAGCTTGGACACTTCGTACATCTCATGAAGGGTCAATCCCAACTCCCTCACTGGAGTAAAGAAGCTGCCAGTCTGGGCGTTGAAAAGCTCCAAGAGCGCAAGGAACATCGGCTTATTGAGGTCCACGCCTGCCTGCGTGGCCCGAATGGCGGCAGTCAGCCCTATCTCTTTAAGCTCAACTTTGAACCTAGAAAGCACCCAGGAGGTCAACTCGTCCCACTTTGGGATGTAGTGACACCAACCTTCGACTCTAAAACCAGCTGTCGGATACGTGACCTTCGACGTCAGCATCCGATTTGTAAAAGTCGGGGCACTGAAGGGAAACGTGTCATTTGGAACTTCACTATAGATGCTCCCGAGACGCAAAGCTCGGTAACTGAACGAAGAACCAGTTCGTGAAGCGGTCAAAGTGTCTCGCTGGTTCGAGGTGGTGTCAATCGAAAGAGAACCCTCCAAGGCACCTCCTTGAGAAGGAGTAAGTTCCCAACCCATCCTTCTCTTCGAAGCTAGACGATAAAAGGCTGTCAGTGGCAACTGGCGGTCAACCTGCCGCATGTATAACATCATGCCCTTAGTAGCAAAGAACCAGTCTTCTCTGATCTTCAATATCTTCGCCTCGGAAGAGACTAACCGGTCGCCAAACAGAATGGCAGGCTTTAAGAAAGTCACACCTTCAGAATCAACAGACTTCAGTTTACCGCTCTCCATCATACTCTGGAGGAAAAGCGGCAACTGGACCTGGATTTGTAGCATCCTCTCACGAGGTTGGTCCTGAAGGATAGCATCCTTTGCAGGGTTGATCACCGCCTCATCAAAATCAACTCCCATCGGACAAAGAGAAGCGTCCAGGAGGACCTCATTCAACAAAGGGATCGTCATCGACACTGGCACAACAAAAGTGGTAGTCAGGCAAAAAGACAAAATATGTCAAGCAGACTGGCGCATTGCCAGGGTATGAACCCATGCGCATCTGCTTCGGCGCATCATCAGGGTATGAACCCATGCGCATCTGCTTCGACGCATCATCAGGGCATAGGCCCATGTGCGTCAGCATGTCTCGGCGCATCATCAGGGCGTAAGCTCATGCGCGTTGGCATTGGAGCTTCGGCGCATTATCAGAGCATGAGCCCATGCACGTCAGCAAAGGCTTCGGCGCATCTTCAGGGAATAAAACCCATGCGCGTCAGCCATTAAAACCTAGGTGCATAATAAAGGTATAAACCTATGCACGTCGGCAGGATAGAACCTCGGCGTATCATCAAAGACCGAAGTCTATACGCGTCGGTAGTTAGGGCACAGGGCCCAAAGCAGAGACGAAACTCACCTGTCACCTCAGGACGAACGTCGGCAAGAGGCGCAAGAGTGATAGGTACATCCTCATCGACAGACTCCTTCGCTTTCTCCTTTCCCTTGCCGGCAGCACCGCGAGGAGTCTTGGGAGCCATTCTCTCGAGGAAGGAGAAGTTAGGGTTTTTGAAGAAGAAACTCTAAAGAAGCAGAGGCACAGAGAAGAAGAACCCTTTCTCTCTCCAACTCTTACCTATTTATAGGGCTTGGTCGCACGCGTGAACAGATGACGTGTGATCTCAGCCGTCGCCTCGGGTTCTGTTCAAGGATAGCAGCAAATAAAACCAAAAGATCATCATTAATCTTTTCGGTTACCGAGGCACAATCACCATTAACTGAGAAGAGCATGTGCCCGAACAGGCATGCGCCCAGAAATCATGCGCCCTGACCTCCATGCTTCTTATTCAAAGTATTCCAAAACTTATTCAAAAGTTTTGAAAACTTTGAAGGGGGTCTTGTAGAAGCATGGAATTTCACAAACAGAAAGCCCATGCGCCAGACACTACATGCGCCAGAACTCAGACGAAGAACTTCACAGCAAAGTCAATAAGTATAGACATTTGAAGAAGGATTTTTTATTTTATATATAAAAGTCTATTACATGTCTAGAAAAGGTTGTACAAAGGAGAATTTCTACAAAGGAAAGAGCCTAAGTCTACAGCCAGCGGCCACCATGCGCCTTCAGATAAGTGCAGCGGCCACCATGCGTCTTCAGATAAGCGCAGCGGCCACCATGCGTCTCCAGATAGGCACATCATCACTATGCGCCACCAGTGAGGCGCAGCAGATATCATGCGCCTCCATCCAGGTGCATTCCATCACCTCTTCAGTAGCTCAGTTATGTGCATCCCTTCAGCCAAATTCTTCCAGCCAGGCTCACCTGGCCGAGCAGAGCCCAGTTATGTGCCGCTCTTCCAACCAGGCTCGCCCGATAAATGCTTCGATACACAAAGCATTTAACCCTCTGGCTGGAACCAAGGAAGAGAAGAGCACCGCAAATGCTGTGGCCAGGGGAGGCTTCAAAAGAGCCTCCAAAGCCGAAGGAAGACTGTGATCGAAACCGCGGCTAAAGGAGCAGCTTTCGACACGATCAAAGTGGGGAAACCCCACTTTGAAGGAAGAGAGAGCCTAGCACCGCCATTCCGATCTACGGCTCTTCCGGAATAACGGAGACGAGGCTCGAGCATCCCTATCTTTGGATGCAACAGGCACCTTCCGCCTGCCTCAGAAGCCCTCGACTCCGTCTTTTGGATGTAACAGTCACCTTCAAGTGCATCGAAGACAACACAGCGTCTCATCTTCACCCTCGGGAGCACTTCGTCAACAGAATGCACCCGCATGTTCAAGTTCATGTTGGAAGTACGTGAGGGAATGAGAAGCAAGTCTTCTCTCCATGCCACTATTTATAGGCCGGGCAAATTAAACCCACGCGCCAAGTGGATGGCCCTCCGAATTCCGTGCAATGAATTTACATTAAATGGATGAACCGGACGCCTCGAATTCAGCCAAACGGCTATTTATGGCACTCGAAGAGCGAGACAGCCGCATCATTAAAAGACATGTCCGATGTGCCAGCCAGACAGCGCATCACACGGACGTGCCCTTCGGTATCAGGCGCATCACACAGACGCGCCTTACAATACTCGGCGCATTACAGAGGGTGCGCCCCCACACATCTCCATACCGAGTGGAACGCCAACCGACGCGCCCACTCAGCTGTCCATCGAACGTCACCAACATTAAATGCTGAACTGACAGAGTTGGCAGCACGCCTCCCAAAGTCTGAACAGTTGACAGCTTTTCAGAAAACGAAGCGTCGGCAACGTCAGCATCATCATGACTTTGTTTCGACGGCTACTGCCACGTGGCCACTCCACCATCAGCATGCGCCTCTACGGCCATACGTCCAAATCAGCATGCGCCTCTACGGCCATGCGTCCAAATCAGCATGCGCCTCAAAAGCCATGCGCCTCAGACCGCTCTCTGATCCCGAAAGACAGAAGAAAAGTCGTCTGCATGCGCCTCAAAAGCCATGCACCCCAAATGGTTTGTAACTCCTAAAGGTTATGAGCCGCAGCCCCCTCCTGTGCCCAATCCAAGGCGCAGCTCACCAGATCACTCCTCTCCACCAAATCCGAGATCTTCGAACCATGAGTCGACGACACGTGTCTTTTGACTCAACTCGTCCAAGATTTCAGCAATGGAAAGATCTTCTCTCTGCTACGTGCCGGCTCACAACAGCAGTATGAAGAGTTCTTCCCCTCGATCAGGGCGCAGCATCCGTGCGCCTCCATCAGCAACCTCCACGTGGCATCCCCACACCGGCACATCCGGCATACGCGCATGAGCAGCCAGCCTGCAAAACTATAAATAGAAGGGTCATCTCCTTCACACACAGGGAGAGACTCAGAACACACAGGACTCAAAAAAAATCCACAACAGAGAATCACCAGAGAGACAGTCCTAGACACTCAACGTCTTCCTCCTCTCAGCAAGCTCCAGCACCCAGAGCAATCAACACCTTCAGAGAACCGATAACCGCCGTCAGCCGGTCAACGGAGTCAACGCATTACCACTCACTCCATTGGCACTAAGGACCCAGCTTAAACAAAAGTGTACTCCTAGGACTACATCTAAGTCCTATATTGTATCACTGTTCTGTTTGTATTAAGATTTCAATCAAAACAATTTTAATGGCAAACAGTAGCTGGCTATGTCTGCCCCCGCTCTCCAGTATTCTGGTTCTGGGGCGTGACATACGTCCTCCCGGTCCATCGACGGCGCCGACTCCAGACATTGCACTGCCTCCTACTGCCCCTACAGTGCAGCTCACCCAGGAGCAGTATGAGTACATGCTATCCCATATGCCTGACTACAGGGGTCCGTAGTGATTTTATTGGTTTTTTTATGAGTTGTATGTATTGGCCCTATGGGCAAATTGTTTATTGGTACACTGTTGTTGGTACACTTGGTGGGAGACTTTTTTTCATCTTCCATTTTTATTTGACTCTATTGGATGTTTGTGAGGATGTGTGTCTGTGATATTTACTTTGCACTGCCTCCTATTTTTATTTGGTTATTTACTTTGTGATATCTGCGACGGGGATGACAAATATACCTACGCTGGGTTATAAGCGATGATCTGATATACAAAGGAGGTGCTGCCGAAATTTTAAAAAAATATATTGTGTATTTTTGTTATGATGTGTGTCTGTGTTTACAGTGAATGTGAAATGCAGTGTTCGGAACCATCGACAGTTTCGATTACTGTTGTGTGTGTTATCTTGGATAGAAATAGCAACAGTTCAAGGTGCACTTCTGAGAGCTTCATTTTCATGTCCTTCACTTTCTCGAGACGTCGTAAAGGTTCCCGAGAAGGTGAAGGACGTGAAGAGGAAGCTCTGAGAAGTGCACCCTGAACTGTTGCTCTTTCTATCCAATATAAAACATAGAACAGTAAGCGAAACTGTCGATGGTTCGAACACTGCACTTCACACACATTGTACACACAGACACACAGCATAACAAAAATAGATATTTTATTTTTTAATTTTTTTTAATAACTGCGACGTATAGCGATGTTCTGCGACAGACTGTGACGGATGGTAGATGTCGCTATAAGTCGCTCATTAGCGACGTTACGTCGCTAGACGTCACTAATTTACGTCGCTAAATAAGTTGGTAGGCGTCGCTAATCTGCCCACGTGGCTGCCATGCCAGGTCATCATATATAAAGTTTACTGCGTCGCAAGTGGTCGCTTTACGTCGCAGTTTTGGCGACGTATGAATACGTCGCCATCTGTCGCTACTTTTGCGACGTCTAGCGACACTAAAGATTATGTCGCTAATAGCGACGTTCGGCGACGAAAGTGGCATCTGCGACTTGTCTATAAGCGACGTCCGGTTTTCGTCGCTAAATACGTCGCAAATTGAATTTAGCGACGTATTTTGGTTATTTAGCGACGTCTCCTGACGTCGCTATTTGATGATATTTTGGTAGTGATGTACATCTGTCGTCATAACAAATGTATCCTCTACATGATAGATTGTGATATGCCATGATTCCTGTTTATTATACCTCTGTTCATTCCATGCTCCGTATATTTAGTTTGTAGAATCAGTACTTGCTCCCTTCCTGATAGGAAACGTTGCAGGTATACTTACCGAGGAGGAGTTGCTATGTGATTTTTATTATGGGGTCACCATTGAGGATCAGGCTTTAGCCCACGAGGATGTACCTACGGAAAAACTCGTCTAATTTGTTATGGACTTTGAGAGCATGATTGCTTAGACTATGTATTTTGTTACTGGACTTGTATCCAGTTTTAAATTTTGGCCATGTATCTTTAAACGCATTCGTATATTAGATGTGTTGTGATGATTTCTTCAATAAGACAAATGGAACTGTTAGCACATTTTGATCTTTTACTGTTTACTTTTAAATGAACAGCTTACTACGCTATAATTCAAGCGTAGGCTGGACATGCCTCAATCCGTCCCAACAATTTGGGTAGCAGGTCGTGACAGATTATACGGTCAAAAATTTGATGTGGAAAATAATAATAATGTAAAATCTAGATCTAGAAAGTTGGTCTCCAAATTCGGACTTACTATTCTACAAAATGAGTTCCTACAATCTAGAATGTAGAAATTGGGAGGCCCAACCCTTAGCACCTATGGATAGGATGAGACCAAAATTGTAGAAATTAGAAATAGAAATGGAACTTATTATTCTACAAATAAGCTCCTACATTCTAAATCTAGAATCTAGAAAATGGGATGAGCCTTACTAATTATGCTCTAAGGCCTCGTTTGGTTCGCGGAATGGAAGGGAAAGGAAGCCAATTCCTTGGCATTTCCTTTCCTTTGGAAACTACAATTCTCATTGATTTTCCTTTCCGGTGTTTGGAAACGCTAAGGAATTTGGAAAGGAAAGTAAATACTTAAATGTGGAAAAGTGATTTCTTTCTTGAATGGATGGAATCACTTTTCCCCCTAATCTTCCTTCCATTGGAAATCACTTTCTTTTTCTCTCCAATTTCTTTGGCACCCAAACATAGAAAAATAATCACTTTTTTTTTTCCAATCCGATGATTCCGCGAACCAAACGAGGCCTAAGAGACCAAAAATAAGTAAACTTCTTCTACAAAGGTTCCTTGTTGGAACTCTACTTGGTTTAATTCTTTCAATTCTTTGTACTGGGACACAAAATTTAGTAATTGGGATTTGGAAAAGAAAAAAGATTAAGGACTAAGGGGGAAAAAATCATCATTTCAACTGTGTATAAAAGGATCCGAACTCAAAATTTTCAAAACAAACTAAACATTTTTTTGGAAAACGCCAGTAGATTATTTCTTTCTGAAAATCTAGTGAAAACATAAGTTCCTGTTACTTTATTTAGATTCGTTCCTGACTAATTCCTTTTTATATATTCGGATCTTGTATTGTCTGATGTTGCTGCACGGTAGCCTTACCTTACAAATAGAAGGCTTACACATTATCCTTATCTGAATAAGAAAAGTCCAGTTTTTTTTACATTTGTCGAGCAGAGTGGTTGATTTGTTCATGATTGAATAGGCTTCAATTGATATCACAGTGATGGTCTATGATTCGAATACATTAGGAAAAAAAGATGTTCCCTAAATTAAGTCGGAGTGTAAACTAATATTATATTTTAAATCTTTGACATTCAGTTAATTTTGTCAGCCGAGTGATTTTCTATAATAAAAATGGATATTTCTGATCAGTAAGTTTGGTTGAATATTTTGTTAATTAAGTAATATAGTATCAATATTTCTAACATAATAAATATCCTATCAAAAAACAGTAAACTTTTAACTAAATTTTGTTGTATATTATCTTTACTATATAAAATGTTATCAATATTTGTGATATGCTTTGCACACGAAATTATCGGGTTGGAAAAGGAAAGTAATTATTTTTTCATGTTTGGGTGCCAAAAGAATTGAGCAGGAAAGAAAAGTAATTCACAATGGAAGAAAAAATTAGGGAGAAAAATAATTACATTAATCCAAACAAGAAATCTCTTTCCCACCTTGAAGTATTCGTTTTCCTTTCCAAATTTTTTGGCATTTCCAAACTTCGAAAAGAAAAATCAATAAAAATTATAATTTTCCACAGGAAATAAAATGTCAAGGAAATGATTTCCTTTCCCTTCCAGCGAACCAAAGAGGCCTAAAACAATGGCAACAAGTCAGGAACGCCAGTTTGCAGAGGACAAGGTTTCGGTGGAAGATCCTCCTCAAAATAATTTATTTAAATTAATTGTCTTACTCATGCTGATTGTTGACAACAAAATATACTGCTCCCGATATTGAATATGGATTCCCGATATATGAAATTATCTAATCCAAATAATATTTTCTTATGCAACGCCATTTTAAAGTTTTTTTTAGAATGTTCACTGGTATACTTTGAGAATTATTTTAATATTTCTTATGCATACAGAAATCCAAATATTCCTTATGCAACGCCTGTTGGAGAATTATTTATGGATCATCCTCCAAAAAAATTACTTGGATTAGGTAATTTTATTTTAAATTTTTTTGTAGTGTTGAAAATTATATTAATGACCATTGTCTTAGATAATATACTCAAACAAGTGTTCAGTATGCATGCATTCTCAATATTGCTTATGGGGATAAATTTTGACATGTATATTATCATTGTTTGAAAACGAGGAGGTTTGTGTGGAAGATCATCATGGCACGATTATCGGGTTCGTCGGGAGCGTTGGAGAAGTCGATGGTGGTGGTATTTTTGTTCCAATGTGCACTCTTATCATTGGCTTTGGTATTTTTGTTCCAATGTGCACTCTTATCATTGGCTTTGGTATTTTTGTTCCAATGTGCACTCTTATCGTTGGCTTTGATCCCAAGTCAGCAACGCCTATATCCAAATGTAAGCATAACTAACAAATACTCAAATATGAATGTTAGCTAGCAATGAAACCAAATTAATTGCATGACTAACGTTACAAATACTCCAAATTTTTGCAAAGATTTATTGTATACATTTCGATCCAGAAGGTGTTGTTTTTGTTAGACATGATCCTTACATAGAAATAATGAAAGAAATTAATTCAAATAAGACCCCCAAGTAATTGATAAAATATGATTCGTACAGAGAAATAATTTTGACGAATAATATTTTTTTTTATTTTGTGAATAATTTTTTATTGGAAAATTAATATTTTGTTGACAAAGTTGTTTGGATTTTTTTTTTTTGTTAAATAAGATGGTATCAATATTTTAAACATAAAAATATTCTATCAAAAAAAATAATAATAAATTTAAGTGTATGTTATTTGTGTTATATAAAAAAATATTAACATTTATAAAATGCGTTGCATGTACATCTCGTTTGCCATGACACTAGTACTTTGTATGCAAACTTATTTTGACTAAGACAACGATCGTGATTGCAACTGGAGGCGCATTAAACATTGAGACAATTTGTACATGAATTCATTTTTGTTCACATATCAAAACTAGGGTGTTTGTTCAACCTAAAAAAAAATTGACACGTGTTAAAACCATTCAACATAAACCACTTTGGAGTAGTTTTCATGTAAACAGTCAAAATAATATTTACTAAAAAAATTAACATATTTTATTTTTTATTGGAGGATGAACAAATATTCTAGTTTTAATAGGTGAGCAAAAATGGACTCATTTGTACATTATTATATCAGTCAAACTAAGGTAGGTGTAGAATTGTCAAGAGGGAAGATGGAGAGTGAACATCTTGAATGCTATTATAACATCCATTTCACACTTGTTCTCGATTACAGGCAACTTGATTGCACTTGCATTTGACTAACTAAAGGCTTGTATGTCTATTAGAAGCTCGTTTAAGAGCTTGTTTAGGAGCTTGTTCAGAATAGGGGTGAGCATATAACGGTTGAAAATCAAAAATCGAAAACCGAACCGAACCGAAATATGACAAACGGTTCGATTTTTCGGTTATCGGTTCGGTTTACGGTTTGAAAATTTGAAATAACGGTTCGGTTTTCGGTTCTTCATCCGAAAAATCGAACCGAACCGAAAACCGATTTAAATTTAGTAATTTATCAAACTACCCACAATATACATATACTAATGTTTATTAACCCCTAACTGAGCGCACGATCTCTTCTCCTATTCTATGTTGGTACTTCTTTGAGCACTCTCTCTATCTACCCTTAATCTATATATACTAATATCTTTCACTCTATGTAATATAACAATTCATAAATACAATAAATCATATATTTTTTTTAATTTTGTTATTTAAATAGGACCATTTTGCTAAAAACTTGAAGGCCATGCACATTGGCCCATGAAACCGAACCGACCGAAAACCGAACCGAATTAATTCGGTTCGGTTTTTGTTCGGTTTTTATAAAAACGGTTCGATTTTCGGTTTTGAAAAATACGGTTTACGGTTATTTCGGTTTTCACATATATATATACATTGGCCCACGAAAACCGAACCGATGCTCACCCCTAATTCAGAAGCTCTTTTGCTTTTTGTTAAATTTTATATATATATATATATATATATATATATATATATATATATATATATATATTTGTGCATTATATATTTATATGTTCTTAATAATTGATACTAAGAAACTTTTTTAATTCAATTTTTATAAATAAATTGTTAATATTACATGTACTTGAATTCAAATCTAACTAAATTGAAATCGAACTCGTTAAGCTTGAAATTAAGTTTAATGAATTTGAAATAAAGTTGAGCGAGCTTGAAATCAAGCTTAACGAGCTTGATTTTGAGCTTATCAAGCTTGTTTATTAAGCTTGAATCAAGCTTGTTTATCAAGTCAAACTCGAACTCAAACCAAGCCAAGCTCAAACTTTATATAAACAAGCTCGAGTCAAGTTCAAGCTCTAAAATAAAAAATTTATCGAGCTCGAGCTTGAGCTCGATTAATTTTAGTCAAGCCAAGTCCAAACTTACAAAAATTTGGTTCGGCTTGGCTCGTTTGGAGCCCTAGTTATACTTACTTTATCATTAGTTGGAAGAAAAAAAAAAGGGACTTCCATGGAAAGTAGATCTGTCTATACTCATATTAGTTATTGTTCTTGCTTCTGGCATGTCTATTTATTATTATTTTTCTTATGCACATTGGTTTTGCATAGTGCCGAACACGCAATCTTCATATGTGCCAAGTGGACATGATCTATAATATTAACATTATTTTTCGCTTCTCTAACCTATGTGAACAGGGGTACTTCTAATTGTGTTCAGAGGATAGAACAGAAAATAAATTTAGAGCCAACGTATATGAGACGCATAATAATATTTAATACGACACGTTATTGTTGCTGATCGCATCCCAGTCCAACGTTTATTAGGGAACGTTATTGCCATTGGCGCTCTATATTTCAAACTTCGTTACGCCATTTGTAACGGTGTTTCATCCCTCATTTTATAATTTTTTAAATTTTGTCCATTTCATGCAAATTGAGGTAATTACATCCCTTTACACAAACTTTTTGTTTTTTTTTTATACTCAAAGTATTCTTAAAAAAAAATATTACAGTTATTATAGTTTTCTTTGGAGAAGGACTGCCAAAATTCTGACAGTATTCCGTTGTCTCTAACTCGACTGTGTAGACTTCTAAAACTATCAAACCCTAAATATGATATTTGAAATAACTATTAATGGTGTTCGAAAAAAAATAAATCCCCAACATATATGAATTAAAATCTAAAAATCAACAGAAAAAACTAAAAAATCTTGTATTTATTTTTATTTGGAAAAACCTAGAGAATACATTGAAATAAAGAGAGTGTGATTAAACTTGTCATATTCTATTAGGGTTGCAAGAGGAAGAAAAAGTTGTACTGGATGAAGAGGAAGAGACAAATAAGTTTGGGTGTTTAAAAATGGTGATGTCCCCCCCTAATAACAAATGATGTGATGCCCCTTAATACTTTTATAACTTAAGAGTAGTATTTCCTATTATCACTTTTGATGGTGTCTTTAGTAATTATTTTTTATATTTTCGTTGGTAGTAACCATACAGTTTTATTTGTGCTGAAAGTGAAAATTCGAATCTAAGAACTAGAATTTCAGTAATAAATAAAATGGAAGAATGTTCAGTAATGCAAAGTTTACTACCAAATTCTTACAACCTTCTTACAACCCACTCACCTCCAACTAACATGGTCCTATCCGACTCCACCTAAACAAATGAAAACCGGCCACGTGTCGTTTGTAAGCCCTTGGTTGAAAGGGTTGTAATTGTAGCATTTTTTCACCTATCATGTTGTCCACCCTGTCCCATCCACCCCAGCGGGTCCCAAGATGTTGATATTGAGCTTTACCCCCACGGACCGAGGGTTCCACTCAATCCAAGTACCTGTCTTGTAGTGACTGAGGTAACTAGCCGCAAAGTTAAAAACCATCATAAAAAGAGTGGTCTTCTGCCAGCCACAATGTCATAAAAATATATTGGAGAAAAAAAAGTGATGCTCATATATATATATATATATATATATATATATATATATATATATATATATATAGAGAGAGAGAGAGAGAGAGAGAGAATAAGGGAGGTGAGGTGCCGCCTTATATATATATATATATATATATATATATATATATATATATATATATATATATATATATATATAGAGAGAGAGAGAGAGAGAGAGAATAAGGGAGGTGAGGTGCCGCCTTACGGTGAGGTGGCTATGTGTCACCCTTCCATACTATCATCATGCACTTGCACATTTTTCAAGACATGATCGTGCCACATAGCCACCACCCATAAGGTGGCACCTCACCTACCTTATTCTCTCTCTCTCTCTCTCTCTCTCTCTCTCTCTATATATATATATATATATATATATATATATATATATATATATATAATAAGGGAGGTGAGGTGCCACCCTATAGGTGGTGGTTATATATTACCTCCATGCTATTATCATGCACCGAAAAGTGTACAAGTGCATGATGATAGCATAGAGGTGACACATAACCACCTCACCGTGAGGTGGCACCTCACCTCCCTTATTATATATATATATATATATATATATATATATATATATATATATATATATATATTGTGACCGACAAGTTTTTCTATTTTTATTTTGAGTCAGTAGGGTGACATGCCGGTAGGGGTGAGCATTCGGTTTATTCGGTTCCAACAGAACCGAATAAGCAAAAACCGAATTGGACCGAAACCGAATAAGCAAAACCGAAACCGAACTGAATTGGTCAATAGCCGAACCGAACCGAATTAAATCGGTTCGATTTTCGGTTTATTCGATTTTTGGGTTTTTTTTGTTAATATATATAATAACTAAATATACCTAGATATATTCAGTATATACATATAACATATACCTATATATATTTAGTATATACATATAATTAACACACACACACACACACACACACACACACACACATATATATATATATATATATATATATATATATATATATATATATATTTGAAGCAATGGGTAATTGTGCCGAACTAGCCTCCACTGGGGCTCGAACTCCGACCACTTGGGCCGCATGCATCTCTCTTAACCACTAGGCTAGAGGTCATTTGCCACACACACACACACACACACACACACACACACACACATATATATATATATATATATATATATATATATATATATATATATAAACTAAATTTTCTTATTAGGTTTTCGGTTTTGGACAGAAACCGAATCCCAAAATCGAAATCGAATAAAAAAATTTAGTATTTTAAAAACCAAAACCGAACCGAATTTATTTAAAACCGAACCGAATTTCTTATTCGGTTTGGTTCGATTTTCGGTCCAAAACCGAATAATATGCTCACCCCTACATGCTGGGTTGAAAAAAAGTGATCGATGTACTAATGAAAGTGATGATTAGCAAAATTTATACTCTACTCTACTATTATTGTATAGGCATTTGCAGCTCTGCAATAAATTTCCACCTATCGTGCTGTCCACGTGCACCAGTGACTATCTTATAAATAGAGGATATATACAAGCATAGTCGGACATAACAGCTTGTTCTTTTCTTTTCTTTTACTTCTTGACGATATGGAGGTTCCAAAGAAGAATCAGCAATTAGCTCCCACATACATCAGCAGTAACGCAGAGGATGTTGTCCGGCCAACTGCAGATTTCAGTCCAAGTGTTTGGGGAGATTATTTCATCTCCCGTTCCCCCGAGTCCTCTCTGGCAGCACAGGCACGCATCTAAATACGACCTTCAACTTAATCTCACTTTCTTTCTCCAGTTTACTATCCCCTACTAACTTTTGTTGTCGTGTCGCTAAATGAGCAATTTGTTGATAGTTTTGTATCCAAAAGTTCGAGCTAGTAGGTCATAGATGAACAATATATACTGATCCCTTACTCGTGTGAACCTGAACTATATCCGTACACTAATGAGTCTAGAACATGCAAAGCAGACTAGTGCATGGACGGAGCAGAAGCGAGAAGAGCTCAAGCAAGAGGTGAAGGCAATGTTCAGAAGTACAGATGACCTAGGAAAGAGCTTGCGTTTAATCGACGATCTCCAACGCCTCGGATTATCCTATCAATTTGAGGAGGAGATCAGCGAGGCACTAAGATCCATTCACTATCGCAACGACGATATCGAAGACCTGGGCTTGGTTGCTCTCCGTTTCCGATTGTTGAGACAGCAAGGATACAATGCCTCCTCAGGTATACACATCAAGAACAACATACTTTGCAGACTGACACAATTTATAAGTGAATAATTCAATTGATAACCTGTCTGGTGTCAACGCAGACGTGTTCCGTAAGTTCAAAGACAACGAGGGGAGGTTCAAGCAAGAGTTAGGTGGTGACGTCAAGGGATTACTACATCTGTACGAAGCGACCTGGCTAGGAACACAAGAAGACGAGATTTTAGATGAAGCGCAAGAGTTTGCTAGAGGTCATATGGAGAGGAAGTTGGAAAATGCGGAGGAAGAGCACTCGACGCAGCTTAGACACGCCCTGGATGTGCCTCTCCGCAGACGATTGAGGAGGCTACAGGCAAGAGAATACATCTCCATGTACGAAAAGGAAACCGAGAACAATAACCTTTTATTACTAGAGCTAGCAAAGCTTGACTTTAATCGTCTTCAACTGTTACATCAAGCTGAGATCAAGATCATCTCAATGTATGTTTTCTTTCCTCAGTTCTCTTCCTCCTCCTCTTGTTGGTGAATGCAAGTGCACGATATATAAACCTCAGACTGAAATAACATCTTCAGGTGGTGGAAAGAATTGGGTCTGGCAAAGAAGTTGAGTTTTATTAAGGACAGGGTTTCAGAGTCCTACTTCTGGAGCTTGGGAATAAGTTTTGAGCCTCAGTATAGCTGCGGGAGAGTACTTTTGGCGAAGCTAATAGTTATGTGGTCGGTGCTGGATGACATGTATGATGCATATGGCACCTTGGAAGAACTCCAACTTCTCACTGATTTAATTTCCAGGTAAGTAATGGAGGGCATTCTTCACACATTCTATGTATATGAAGAAAAGTTTAGAAAGACTTTATTTCAAATTTTAGGTTCGACTATTAGAGTGCTTACTACATATTTCTTGTAAAAATATTAAAAAAAAAGGCTGGCTTTGGTTGGGTGGAAGTCAAAGGGGAAGGAAAAGAAATGAAACAGTTTCATGCCGCAGTGGGAAGCCATTTATACACCTTGTTTTTTCTATGCTTACTCAACATCCAAACGCAAGCCTTAATGAACCCTAACTGAAGTCTAGTCTTGTCACTAAACCTCACTCTCTTCTCTTTTTTCAGATGGGACCTGCATGATGTTCATCGACTACCAGGATACATGAGAACATTTCAGACTTGTTTCAGTAGCTTCATCAGGGAGATCGAGGATGAGTTGACTCCGAAGGGAAGCGTTCACCATATTCACTACATAATAAAAATGGTATATTTTCCATCACTTACATTTGTTTTAGGTGATTATTTTCTTTTCATATATTCAGTTTGTTTACGTTGGATTGATTTATTATGGAAGTCATCTACTTACTAAAAAGATTAGTAAAAATATATATAGAGAGGAAAAAAAAAAATTACATATAGTTTTTATTGGTTTAGAGGAGTTCACAGGGAGATAATTGTGTCCTTTGAAGAAGATTTTTTTCTTCTTCTAGTAATTATATTGAGATTATTAAAGATATGTACGACAGAGTTATGATGACCGTGCGAACTATTGAAGGAGATAGTAACTAGTTCCTTATTATGATCCGCTTACATCAATAATCAACGTCGAGTCCGTACTCTTTTGCAATAATTATGGATAGAATTACTAGACATATCCAGGAGAAGGTTTCACGATATATAATGTTTGTTGATAATATTATATTGGTTGATGAGAGTACAGAATGATTAGATACTAAAAAATAAGTATGGAAAGATATTTTGGAATCTAAGAAATTTAGGATTAGTAGGAATGAAGACAAAGTATATGAAATATAATTTTAATCCGAAGTCAAGAAGAAATAAAGGACAAGTCATACCTAAGTGAGCTTTCGGTAATTGAAATCAATCATTCATCATGATTGAGAGATTGAAAATGTTGTGATCCGTAGAACTAAAACACGATAGTTGAAATAGAAGAGTACTTGTAGAGTATTTTATGATATCAAGATACCTCTGAAGTAGAAAGAAAAATTCTACAAGACCGTCATACTTTATGGATTAGAGTGTTGGATAATTAAGAAATAACATGTCAAGAAAATTAGTGTAACTGAAATGGAAAAAAAAAACTAAGATGGATGGATGGCAATACATTAAAAAAATTTGTGTAATAATAAAAAGTTTGGAAATGTTCAATGGAGACCATAGATGTCTCCATAAGAAGGAGCAATAATATAGTAATTAGTGGAACAACTAGAACTAAATATAGATCTAGACTTACATGGTTTGAAATGTTAAAGAAGGATATGAATTTTGTTAGCATTACAGATGACATAGCCCTTTCGCCAAATGGAAGAAGAGGATTCAAATAGCTAATCCCAGAAATTTGAATTTTTGTTGTTGTTCTTGTTGTACTATTTTCCTTTTCAGGATTTACAATAATTATTTGTATAGAATTCTAGCAATCTCATACTCATTATGGCCATGAAGCAAATATACAAGCATCTCGACTACATAAGAAATAAAAAAAGACAGCACCTAAGTTGCTAAGTTGCACGTTTGAGACACGACAACACGAATTCGGCACCTACATCGATGAGTCCTAATATATTTCAGAATATCCTTGGTGTGTCCAATATGTGTGTCCGACACGACATGAATTTTGGAGCGTTCCTGCTTCTTATGGCAGCACATAGTAGTAGGACTTGTGTGTGATTAATTTTCTTTTCTAAATGTCATTGCCCAGTATTGTGTAACCTGTGATTTTGAACATCTTACTATTTGCCAGTTCAAAGGTATCACTGCAGCATACTTCAAGGAAGCCGAATGGGCAAACAAAAGATTCACCCCAACCCTGTAAGAGTACCTTCGCAATGGACTCATGTCGGGTGGCCTACCGATGACTTGCTTTGCTCTCAGTTTCATGGGAGAAGCGACTCAGGACACCTTAGACTGGGTGGTAAGCACGCCTAAGATCGTCGAGGCATCTGCCATAATCGGCAGACTGCTCAATGATATTTGTACTAGTAAGGTAGCAAACAACTACCAATCTGATATTAGGAGTAGTTTTATATATGGGATATCTGTAAAAAAATAATTCTAATCTCTAATTTTGCAGTTTGAACAAGAAAGGATGCACGTCACCTCAGCTTTGCAGTGCTACATGAACGACACTGGAGCGACAGAGCTGGGGGCGACTTCCAAACTTAAGGAAATGGTTGCAAATGCATGGAAAGACATCAATAGGCAGTCACTCGACACTTTGCAATCTCGAAAGCATGTCGATGTGTTGGCTCTCAGTTGTGCCCATGTAGTCGAATTTCTATACAGGCATGAAGATATATTCACCAACCCTGCAGGCAAGATGAAAGAGACCATTGCTCTATTACTTGTCAATCCAATTCAGGATTGACTGAAAATGAACATGGATGTGATCATTTAACGACACTAGTCATCAAATGGTTCCATATTTATTATAGAGACAGAAGGAATCTATGTTTGGATGAAAAATGCAAGAAAGATATAGAAAAGTTAAGATTTATGCAGCCAATGCGGCATTTATAAAGTCTCGACATCACAATAAAGATGCAGTCAGATTGATGAAATAAAGTTTCTTGTAGGTTGCTTGGGCTATCTCCCGGCACCAAGATGAAGTCTCTTGTAGGTTGCTTCGGCATTTATAAAGTCTCTTGTAGGTTGCTTCGGCTTTTATAAAGTCTCTTGTAGGTTGCTTGGGCTATCTTCCGGCACCAACATGAGCTTCGGCTCCTTTATTTTATATATTCTGGCTTCTTTAAAAATAATAATAAAACAAAAAATAAATCACTGAGAAGACTAAGAAATCCAGTATTTTCTTTGTAAACATTTTTGAGACAATTTTCTTTATAAAAATCAAATTAGAACAAAAATAGACATGCGGATACACTAGAACAAACATTGGAACTGAATAAAACAATCAGATGTGATCAGGCTATAAAGCAACATCACGCAAGGAGAAATGCAGAAAACTTTACCAGATTTAAGCCTCTAACAAAAGTGAACCTGGACAAGCAAAAACATGTCCCTCAAAAACCTCAAACACAATGTTGGTCTAATTTGAAACCATAGTCCTTCAACTGCACCTGGACACAATTAATAACAGACGATATACATTATGAAAAAACTGGAGAAAATTACAAACAGAACACGTATTATGAAAAAGAATTGGATGATGGGACATAATGGCAAATCCTCTAAAAGGACAACACATTTTCATACCAGATAATCAGGATATGCAAGCCCCAGGTCTGACCCTTCTGTCCACTGCAAAAAGAGATTCAAATTTGCCTATGATTTACCAGTTCCAAACTATACTGAAGACTGTCCAAGATCCCCATACATATGAGAAGAACAATAATAATTGTGGAAAAAAGTAGAAATTTTTAGATCAGACATAACTGCACTGTAATAACACTGGAAGTTGGGTCAATTGCATTCCAAGAAAACCAATTGCTAACTAATTAGATCTGAGTAGCACAATCAACATAAGGAATAAATCCTATATCACATCTGTAACGACCCGCTCCGTCCTAGGGAACGTCGATTCAAACGGCAAGTGCAACGACTCAAACGAGCCGTCGACTCGAAGAGCTGGCATCGACCCGATGGAGAATCGATGCAAGACTTACATTGGCCCATCGAAGATGAATCCAGACTTAGACTTTCAAAGGCACGCTCGGAGTATCGCTCGGCCGATGCGAACATCGCTAAGGTGGATGGCTCCGATGAACCCGTCTTTGCTTAGCCTAGACACTTAATAATACGGACACAATCACTAGAATCGCTAGGCGATAACTCCGTACATGCTAATGAATGACTCAACGCACCTAGCTAAGGGAATAATCACATCTTGTATGCTTGTTTAGAACATAAAAAAGAATTCAAAAAATATAGGAACTCTCATACCGCACTCCACGCTCGTGCTAAGGCACAAGCTTACATTTCAAGTTCCTTATGCGTTCAACAATGAAGCAATGAATGTTTTACAACAATGAAACGGAAAGACTATCGACATAGTCGTTTCGAGTAGAGTATAGCAACATTAGAAGACTTCAGGACCGATGGGTCGCTAAGGCTACTCCCGCACAGGGAGTTGCATAATGTATGAATGAACGAATGAACGAATAAGTGAATGAATGAATCAACGAATAAATGAATGAATACGTGAATGAATCAAAACGAACGAACAAGTGAAAGAAAGAAAAGAAAGAATGAATAAAAGATAAGAAAGAAAGGAATGGTTAGCGACAGGTATGACGGGGACGTGCATCGGGGCTCGCTACCCGCGCTCCACGGACGTCACCGCCAACCTGGTCGATAACGAATTATATGGCTCAGAGACAGCCGTTAAGTTAAAATGACAAGACAATACGAAATGGTCGCGGACAACCCACTCGTATACGGAAGGAAGAGGAGTAATAAGGGATTCCAAGGCAACGATCAACGAGACATCGTGGCCGGCCTAGGCGGAATCATGGCTTACGGGCTGCTTGGGTGGGGGCTCGGACATTCCAAGTAGACGTAAGGCCGAGTATTTCAAAAGACTATCAAGGTGTACCAGCCATCACGCTATGATAGGTGAGAATACCAAAGGGAAACATGTCTAAAATGGCTTGTGATGCCAGCGATCGGTGCATATAGATTAAGTGGACTTTGCTGGTGGCAATCCACATGCAAGTCCTTGCATTGAAACAAAGTAGCCTAAGTTAACTAAACAATTGAATAGTTGAGTGAACATGGATGTTAAGACCAAAACCCTTCGAGCATAACACAACTGACTGGTTGAGTAGATAGGATATCTGAGTGAGAATGATCATCAGAACGAGGCGTGGTCATAACGTATCTTCACAAGCGGGAACAGGTCGTAGAATCTGAGGCAGGGATACGCCCTTGACACTGAATGTTTACGTGAATTACGTTAAGTTGATATATATGAATTGTTGACTAACTTGGTTTACTCTGGACAGGGAAGGTCGGACGGTAAGTATGGGTAAGTCATGCATGTATTTCCATGCAAATACTTGAAACCGGTAACACGAGATAGGTTATGATATATGCCATGAAACTGATCCTAAGGCAAGATTAGAAAGACAATGAATGATAGACGGTGCACAAAAGTAAATAGAACGTGTTGGATAATGATAGCATTGTGGGCGAGCTAGCCTCCCTACCAGTGCATAACAATGTACTGATAACACCACAGTTTGCTTGCAGGATGCAGGAGACGTCGTCGGGTGCGGAGCTTTCCTTCGAACGTGCTAAGGCGCAGAGCTAACTCTGGAGCCTTGGAGCGTTGCAAAGGAGCTGAAGTACCATATACATAACATAATGTATCAGAACATCGCCATGAATCATTCCATCTTGTAAGCCATTTGGCACGTCTTTTATGTTTCAGAGAGAGAGAGAGAGCTTGAACGACTTGTAATCTCGGCCTAGCGCCGCTTGTAAACTTCTTGAAAATCTATAAAGAGTTTGAATCCACTTCAACTTGTATTTATTTACTTTCCGCTGCAAATGGGGACACTCTATGCGACTCTGTGGCCTAGCTCAAATCGGCCGTTTCTGGAGATTAGCCTTGCACGGGCGCAACCTAGGCCGTGCGGCATCACGCCTTAGCGAGGATGATCGCTCCTACGGTAGCGGGACATGACAGATTAGTATCAGAGCACGGCTTTACGTCCTTGGACTTCATTTCGATTCTCTCAGTTTTGAAAGCTCATTTGGAAACAAAAGAAGTATACGCTCTCTCTCATTGTGCCTTGGGATGTTCCCTACAATAAGTCTAATATTGTCAAAAGCTCGTACGAGTACTCTGGGATGTTCCATACAATAAGTCTAATATTGTCAAAAGCTCGTACGAGTACTCGGTTGAATGGGATCGATAGGCGAAGGCCTTTGTGCCAAACCATGACGGACTTGAGTTGAAGGAAAACAAATGCTAAAAGTTAGCAAACGCAGTGCGTGCTTGAATAACCTTACGCTGACAATAGCGAACGAGTACACAAGACCGAAGTATAGTTCGAACGGATGGTTATGCACGCAGACTTTCGGCTAAGTTGTGCCGAGTATCGCGCACCTAGACCTTCTGGTGCGAACGAGTTTGCGAGCGAGATCGACTATCACTCGGACGAGAATAAGTGAGAGTTAGAATGTATGTCGATAGAGACGCTACTTGACCAACGCTAAAACGAACACGAGAATGATTCTTAGAGTTTGGGAAAACGGACGAACGCACCTTCGAATATGTCGATTGTGAATCGAATGAGCTATTGAGGAATTGAAGAATGACTTGACCCCGAGTGGTGTATGTGATAGCTTCGAAGAAGAATAAGAGCGAGTGTCGACGACTAGTTGAGTGGCTCGAACCCTGAGTGGTGTATGGATGTTATAAAAATTGTTCGAGCAAAACTAAAGGATTTACGGATAGAACGAGTATGTCGGCAAGCGATGATATCGCACAAAATCTTAGAACGAGTAACGCTTAGTTGGTCATGATTCTAGAGTCTCAAACGAGATATCGTTCGGACGAATTAAGAATGTGTAGTACAAATTACGAAAGGTTGAATGGAGATTCGAAATGATAAAATAAAATAGATATCTTGGTCGAGGAAACTTAGTAGATCATGCATGTGATTTTGAATTTAGTCGAATATTTTAAAACTTGAGTTGAGGCGAAATACTCAGATGAAACAGAAGTTAGCACGATTGGAAGATAGCGTGCATGGAAAACGTTGGTTTAAAGATACGAGAATGACTAAGGACTTGGAATAGATGTTGCTCGATAAAGAGTCAGCACGAGACAATGTGAATTGAGGAATTAAGTTGCACGACTCAGAATTTGTTGCAAAAAGGAAGATCGTCAGGTTATGTACATCAACGATGGTATTAAGACGTATCAAAGATCGATGTACGATAACTCGAGAGTACTCTGATTCGATGAATGATGATCGTGTTAGAAGCTATTGTTTTGAAGGATGCTATGTTAAAGATTTGAGGGAAGTGACTTGATTGTTCGGTGATAACCACAACGACAACGATCTTGTCTTGCGCGAGCGCAACTCCAGCCTCGCACATGCGTCACGTCGGATTTGGAACGATCATTCCGCGTGAGCGTTGGCATGGTGATTCATGTCCAGTGGGAATGATCGAACTCGAAATATCATGACATGGCAATTTTGATCGCTTCGACTTGTGGTTTGAAGCGAAGGTGAATTCGAGGATTGTTAGGACTTATGATTACGACTAAGTAAAGTTGAAGATTGAGTAGACCCAATCCGCGTATCAAAAATAAGTAAGTCTAGACACAACGCAAGAGTTATGTCCCGATGAGGACGATTATTCCGCGAGAACGTTGACATGGTGATTCATGTCCGCCGTGGATAATCAGACTTGCGTGAGATCGGGGTGCGACATATTGCAAGGCTAGACGACCTTGTGATCGACTACGTGAATTGGATAGAATGGATAGGTGAAATTAAATCAAACATACTTGAAGAGATAGACTATGACAATTACTAGTATGGACTTATGATATTGACATGTCGAGGACATGGTTAAGGACAACCTATCGTAGGATGACTTTCCTAAACGAACTCGAACTTGGAGCGGAGAATGTGTTGATGCGAATAGGACGAACACTGCTTGATGATTAGAAATTTGAGTGAAATGAACTTGGGTAGAAACTCCCGTACAAACAAACAAATGGTTTGACCATAGGATTTGTGGCGAGCGTCGTGCAACGGCCTTGCACGATGAGCCACGGACTTGACTTGTAACTATGACCTTGTGAGATGACCTAGCGGATAGGCGGACGACCCTATGCCGAATGATTGAACCTGTGTGACTGACATTTATAGTATCGTCTGAACGGACGATGGACTTGGGGCAACAAGAGTTAGGGTTAGGACGTGGAATTGGGAGTGTACGTTAACGATAATAATGCCGGCCCCAAATGAAGTGAATGAATGAAATCGATGTTGCACAAGTAAAATTAGGATAACGAATTGAATCGTTGATAGGAAGACGTACTCGGTGATAGTGCAATACTTGGTCTCGAATCGGACGAGAATTACTTAGACTTGGTCGACTCCGCTAAGAAGGAATCGTATTGATTTCATAGACAAGAACGCTTGAGAAGCGAATCGAATCATCTCGAGGACCGAGGTAAACGATAGTGAGACACACATGAGTTCGATTTTAATCGAAGTAAAAGTAAAACGATCGGCAAATCGAAACTATCACGAGTAGCTTGACCAACTTCGCTAATCGCTAAGCTTGGTTGAAATGTACGTATTCGGGGGATGCCTTGAATATGTGCACGATCCAAACTCAGCGATATGATGAACTCGAATACAGCTGCAAGTGGGTGTTAAAATACGCATAAACGAAAGTGAATTAGCCTCAGCCTACGACTCTCGTGTTTGATGAATTACAACGCACCTCGTGCGACCATTACAGCCCCACAACAGGGCGCAATAGTGACTAAGTCATAGAAACATGACGACTGAGTGAGTGCCGTTAACTCATGAATAAGTAGTAAAGTCATTCGATAAAATTTACCAAACACATGCAACATAAAACTTGGAAGGATAACCGCGTATAGTTCGATGCCATCGAGCGATAAAGTCATTCGATAGGGATTGTCTAAGATACACACACGACATGAGTTAAGAAACGGTAGGATGACCTGCACTCAGGAAGTCTCGAGGATGAGACTTGTTTTGAGTGGTGTATTATGTAACGACCCGCTCCGCCCTAGCGGAGCGCCGATTCAAACGGCAAGTGCAATGACTCAAACAAGCCGTCGACTCGAAGAGCTGGCATCGACCCGATGGAGAATCGATGCAAGACTTACATTGGCCCATTGAAGATGAATCCAGACTTAGACTTTCAAAGACGCGCTCGAAGTATCGCTCGGCCGATGCGAACATCGCTAAGGTGGGTGGCTCTGATGAACCCATCTTTGCTTAGCCTAGACACTTAATAATACGGACACTATCACTAGAATCGCTAGGCGATAACACCGTGCATGCTAATGAATGACTCAACGCACCTAGCTAAGAGAATAATCCCATCTTGTATGCTTATTTAGAACATAGAAAAGAACTCGAAAAATATAGGAACTCTTGTACCGCACTCCACGCTCGTGCTAAGGCACAAGCTTACATTTCAAGTTTCTTATGCGTTCAACAATGAAGCAACGAATGGTTTACAACAATAAAACGGGAAGACTATCGACATAGTCATTCCGAGTAGAGTATAGCAATATTGGAAGACTTCGGGACCGATGGGTCGCCAAGACGACTCCCGTACAGGGAGTTGCATAATATACGAATAAACGAATGAACGAAAAAGTGAATGAATGAATCAGCGAATGAACGAATGAATACGTGAATGAATCAATGAACGAACGAACAAGTGAAAGAAAGAAAGAAAGAATGAATAAAAGATAAGAAAGAAAGGAATGGTTAGCGACAGGTATGACTGGGACGTGCATCGGGGCTCGTTACCCGCGATGCACGGACGCCGCCGCCAACTTGGTCGATAACACATTATGGCTCAGAGACAGCCTATGGCTCAGAGACAGCCGTTAAGTTAAAATGACAAGACAATAGGAAATGGTCGCGGAAAACCCACTCGTATACGGGAGAAAGAGGAGTAATAAGGGATTCCAAGACAACGATCAACGAGACATCGTGGCCGGCCTAGGCAGAATCATGCCTTACAGGCTGCTTGGGTGGAGGCTCGGACATTCCAAGTAGACGTAAGGCCGGGTATTTCAAAAGACTATCAAGGTGTACCAGCCATCATGCTATTATATGTGAGAATACCAAAGAAAATATGTCCAAAATGGCTTGTGATGCCAGCGACCGGTGCATATAGATTAAGTGGGCTTTGCTGATGGCAATCAACGTGCAAGTCCTTACATTGAAATAAAGTAGCCTAAGTTAACTAAACAATTGAATAGTTGAGTGAACATGGATTTTAAGACCAAAACCCTTCGAGCATAACACAATTGACTGGTTGAGTAGATGGGATATCCGAGTGAGAATGATCATCGGAACGAGGCATGGTCATAACGTATCTTCACAAGCGGGAAACACGTCATAGAATCTAAGGCAGGAACACGTCCTTGACACTGAATGTTTACGTGAATTACGTTAAGTTGATATATATGAATTGTTGACTAACTTGGTTTACTCTGGACAGGAAAGGCCGGACGGTAAGTATGGGTAAGTCGTGCACGTATTTCCATACAAATACATGAAATCGGTAACACGAGACAGGTTATGATATATGCCATGAAACTGATCCTAAGGCAAGATTAAAAGACAATGAATAATAGACGGTGCACAAAAGTAAATAGAACGTGTTGGGTAATGATAGCATTGTGGGTGAGCTAGCCTCCCCTCCAGTGTATAACAATGTACAGATAACCCCACAGTTTGCTTGCAGGATGCAGGAGACGTCGTCGGGTGCGGAGCTTTCCTTCGAACGTGCTAAGGCGCGGAGCTAACTCTGGAGCCTTGGAGTGTTGCAAAGGGGCTGAAGCACCATATACAGGACATAATGTATCGGAACATTTGTCACGACCTGCACCCTAGAGAGGGGCACGAGCACGTGGTTACGTCCAGCCTACGTCGCAGAATCGGTGGTAGAACGCTGTATATAGGGTCTGTAAATACTACGACTAAAACAGATAAATGTACCTGTACAGTATATACACTCCAAATGGAGGTGACATAGCAATACAGTCTCAATCACATATATCAAAACTAAGGTAGATAGCATGAAAAGAGATATGATAGATAAAACAGGAAACGAGTCCAAATATCCACAAGTCAGAGCTAACACAATATCCAGAGTCTCAGATAGTATAAGTATAAAAATAATACAAACTAAAAATGTACTAGCTGGCTCGCAGGCCAGGCAAACCTAACTAAACTATGCTACTCAGGGTGAGCAAAGTCCAGTGGCTCTACCAATAAGCCACGGTCTAAATCTAGTCCATCAGACTCAACCCCATAGTAGGTCGGGCAGTCAGTCTCAGAGTCATCTGTAAAATTTGTCAACGGAATCCTGTCAGGAAAATGAGCAAGTACAAAACACCAACAGCAGTTCCATATGAATTAAGAAATACTATAAAAGACAGCAATAATAAAATACAAGACAAAGATATAGGCGACTTGGGAACCATTTGAAAGCCGAGTTACAACCCTTGAACCAAACAAGGATCGGAGTTGTAACCCTTCTTTCAAACAGAACTTAGTCTCAAATTACGGTACAGTATAAAAAGGCAGGTAGAGCATATGAGAAATGAATCATAGCATGGTGAAAGCACAATAAGTAAAGGTGAACTGGAATATAAGATATGACAATAAATATAAAAAGGTGATTTGAATTATTAGAGCGATATGTGATCGGCTAGGGAAGCAAGAGATGGTAATGGGGTGTCTGCAACACCCTACGTGAGGTAATCCGCGGTGTACTCAATGGAGAGTCATGCCGTCCAACCTGGATAACTGGTAATGGGGTGTCTGCAACACCCTACGTGAGGTGAGGGTGACGCTAGCAAAATATAGTTACAGAAATGTTTTGATCACATAACCCCTAATAATTCCCCCATCCCCGAATAGTATTACGGATCCGGACATGGCACGTCATGACACGGGGTTCAAGAGCAGGGGGCCAGCCCACTCCCAAATCAGTGTCTATATAAGTACAGGAATATGGGAATATCACATACTCATATACCAAGAGAGTCTAGGAATAACATCTCATGACAGGATCCGACGTATACTAGTCCGTGAACCGTCGTGTCGGGAATCAAGTAAAACACTATGACTGAATCGGATATAGTAGATATCAAGACAATGAAAACTATCAGTGAATGTACTCGCCTGTGGTCCTGAGGTGATAGGGTGAACAGACGCTCAGAGTGATCACAGACCTAAAATAAGATACTATGAGTCAAACAGGGCTTAACACTGAAAAAGGAAACTAATACAAGCCATGACTGCAAGTCTAAGTCAAAACTAGGTCAATCTAGGTCAAAATGAGTCATACTAGGTCATACTGGTTCATACTAGGTCATACTAGGTCACTGGGAGTCAATCCAAGTCAAACTAGGTCGATCGGGGTCAACGGTTGACTTACAGTTGACTTTTGGTCAAAAAGTCAACTCTGGTCAACTCTGGTCAACTCTAGGTCAACCCTATGTCAAACTAGTCTAATGTTGACCAACTGTTGACTTTTAGTCAACTGGTCAACTCTGGGTTGGTTTCGGTCAAATCGGGTCGCTTAAAGACTAAGTTTGACCCTCGGTTGACTTTTGTTGACTTTTGGTCAAAAAGGTCAACCGACGTCAAAACTAGTCTATGAGTACCATATTTGATCATTACCAACCACGGGAATCAAGTTCTAACCCTATCTTAGACTTCTAACACCAATATCCTATTTCTAGGCAAAACTAGTATTTACCCTTCTAAGGTAAATCCCGATACCTTGCCCAATACCAAGGAAACCCCGCAAATACCCATGGTACTAGCCTAGGCTCCTTAGGGTAGCTAGATATCAACCCATCTAAGGTTTATCTACCAAAAAATTTGGGTATCCTAGGTATCTAGGCCATGTTAGGATACGGGGTATTGATTTACCCTATTACCTATCCTATCTCATGAATTTTACCCTCTACTCTACCACACTCATCTACACCATTCACTCTCATGATACACTCCTATATTTATCACTCTCATAGGTTTCCTATAGGTTTCCTATTGATTTAGCTATAGGATATACTGTAGGTTACTAGATACACTCACTAATGGCTCTCTCACACACACACACAACTCACAACACTCACACACACACAAGGCAAAACATGGACTGATTTGGTGGGGTTATAGGGCTGTCATATAGTGGTGTTTGTGGGCTGAATTTAGTGGTGTAAATGATGTCTCAAAGGGGCTGATTTGTGGCCAAAGGGACAGCCACATATAGGCTATGTTAGGGACTGATTTTGTGGTGTGGTTGGACTGATTTTTGGGCAATGTGGGGGCTGAAATGTGGGGGAGTTTGGGGCTGTTTTGGACAGTGAATGACAGCCACATATGGCTTGAAACATGGTAGATACATGGGTATTCAAAGGGCTGTGGTTGGGGGTTTTTGTGGGCTGCAAAATGGAGGAAAGGTGGGGGTATTGGACAGCCAACAAAGGGAAAAAATGTGGACTGTTTATGACAGGTTTTTGTGGCATGTAAGGGTAAAGTAAGGGGCTGTTTTGAGGTCAGCAAGGTGGGGGTATTGAGGTAGTATAGGACAGCAATTAGGGGGGTACAATGGCAGCCATGGAGGGGGGGGGGAATCTGGACTGCACATGGGGTTTTATGACAGCCAAGTGAGGGGCAAAACAGGGCTGTTTTGGGGCTGTCCTTAGGGACTGAAATGTGGGTTTTTAGGGGGCATTTGGGACAGCAGGTAGGGGCTCTCTCCTCCCTCTAATCATTCTACAAACTCACCTCTCTATCTCACTCATGAACCATCTCATACTCTCTACCAATATCACATGATTTCCCCTCTCAAACAAATCACCAAACACCACCACTACTAACATACACACACACACCCCAAGCCACTTGGCCGAACCTGTCAAGTCCTTCCCAACCAACACAAGCCACACACAACACATAATATATACACCAATATATATATAAGCCATATATATATATACATATATATATATATATAAAGAATGATATATATAACCACATATATATCCATATAGCTAATAGGAATATGATACGTTAAGAAAATCATTCCTAAACACAAGCTAATTCTGAAATAAAGATAGAACATACCCAAAATCAATGCACAACAATATACATGTGTCCAAATAGGGGGTTTTCCTATTAGGACACAATCCTACATATTGGACACCTCTAAAAATGTCCAAATGGACATAAAATAGTCTCTAATGGGGACACAACCATGGGAAACATTCCTATGGGTTTCCTAACCATTCTACATGAAATGGAAACTATTTTAGAGAAGGGTTTTACCTATTTTTGGAGATGGAACAATGGTGGAGCTCTCAAGAAATGGGAAGAACCTTTGGAGAAGAAGAAGAGGAAGTGGATGAGAACAAGTGAAAGTGACTTTCTCTCTCCTCCCCACCCCCTACATGTGGCCGGCCAAGCTAGTCCAAAACCCCCTTTTTCACTAATTACAAATTTGCCCCTCTATTGTTTTATTAGCTCTATACAAGTTTGCTTAGGGTTTTGGGGTTAAAAATGTAAATCTAAAGTTCTAATTAGGTCTAACCTAATCCATGGGGTCATGACTAATCCCTCTAACTTTGATGGTAATATTGTGGGCCATGGCTAGCTAGTGTGTGGGCCCGCTAAGGTCAAAACTACCTGGGTCCCCGAAATAAGTCAAAACAAGTCGGAATGAGTTGAAATTCAAACCCGATTCAAATAATCCCAAAATAATACAATAAATAAATGAATAATTCTAAAATAATTTTTTAAAGTGGAAATTTACCAAAATACCCATGTTCATGAAAACTGGAGGTGACAACATTGCCATGAATCATTCCATCTTGTAAGTCACTTGGCACACCTTTTATGTTTCAGAGAGAGAGAGAGAGCTTGAGCGACTTGTAATCTCGGCCTAACGTCGCTTGTAAACTTCTTGAAAATAAATAAAGAGTTTGAATCCGCTTCAACTTGTGTTCATTTACTTTCCGCTGCAAATAGGGACACTCTGTGCGAATCTGTGGCCTAGCTCAAATCGGCCGTTTCTGGAGATTAGCCTTGCATGGGCGCAACCTAGGCCCGTGCGACATCATGCCTTAGCGAGGACGATCGCTCCTACGGGAGCGGGACGTGACAACATCCCATCACAAGTTTAAACACAATTACAGTGCAAATCCAGATAACAAAGAAAGGAATACTGACATCAGAGGTTCGTTGGCTCTTACAATCAAATGGACTACATAATAACTAAGAGTTACCAGAACCAGGAATGAAGATCTACACTAGAAGTCTGCAAAGGACTATATTCCAACTATTTCCAATGGTCAATTGGATCTGAATCAGCTCCATAAACATAGTATGGGACTTTGAAATAAATAGTGCATGCATATCCTACGCAAAATAGATCCAGCAACACAATACTACAAGATAAGCACCATATGAAAGGAGCTTCTTCAAATACAAAGTACAAAAAAGAAAAAAGAAACACTACTAATTTCAATTTGGATTACACCCATTTGCAAGCAAATTACACATTGTTATCACCAAAACAATATCCAACCAAAGCTAAATCACTAAATTAGGAAGTGAATGAAAACAACATTCCCTCCAACCTGTTAAAAGGTTCATACAACAGCAAAAACAAACCCATGATCTCAAATTTTTGGGATCGGCATAAAAATGTTCATCTATGTTAAAAAATTGACATGGGACATTCCTTGCGTGCTCACTTGTGCCTAGCCAATTGCACTAGTCAGCTATTGATGCCAGAATTTGATATTTTAGCCCGCATCTGCCAACACCATCCCTCCTTGCAATCTCAACATCACGATCCATCATCATCATTTTGGATTAAACCTAGCCTCCCTACGAGACTTGACATCCCCGCTATGCCTTGAGAAATAAAAGGACAAATCTCTATTGAAGCACAAATCAAGCTAATTATAATTAATCCATACTCTATAAAGAATTGAAAGCAAATTACATAGATAACCATAGTGCATGATCCCGTAAATGCAGAGAACGTTTAACTCAAAAAATATTTAAAGGAGTAAATCTTTAGTTAATTTTTAAGAATAGATTTGTTGTCCAAGCATCAGGGAGATAATTAAGCTCTTAAATAAGCAATAATGTAGAACTTTACAAATCACTATCCACGATATCCATTTATTTAAAATCACTAGGCACGTTATCCACTTATCTAAAGTCCCTATCCACATTATGCACTTATATACGATGGTCTATGTTCCATGGATACGAATACTGTACAACACTATATGGACCCAGATAAAGATACATGAGTACAATATGAACTTGTCTAGTACATTTGTATCTCCTTGTCTGTAGTGCCCCATCCCTACATCGTGCCCCGTCTCTGTCCATGGGGTGCGCGAGAAAGGAACACTGTCGCTATCGATTCGGTCGGGACCGATAGGTCGGAATCGGCCGAGTCGATCGAACGGGAACGGTTGAATTAAGATCCATTCCACGTTATGGAATGGCTTCTTCGGAACCAAGTCCCATATTCAGCGGGTTGTGCCTCGAGGATTGGCTCTGCGGCTGAGTCGGAAGAGACCTCCCGTTGCTCTGGTTTTCATGCCGCACTTGATTTGGCTTTGGCTTTCGTTTTTGTGAATGCATTTTTCGTGAATGTTTTCGATGGGTTTTCGTGATACGTTTTTGAGCTCGCATTCATATCGAAATTCCTTGAAATACGCAGTGTTCTAATCAGTTGCTTATGCGATTGCAGGTGATTGCGTAGGCGACGACATCGCAGCCAACCGGTCGCTCGCTTGAAGCAAGCCTAAGGCGAGTGGCTGACCTCCTTCGTCCCGTCCCTCTACTTCAAAACTCAATATGTGAAGTAAAATAAATGCTTGTCATAATAGTGTAGAATCAATGAAATCGTGGCACGATACTTCATGAAACACTTGTTAACGAACTGCCGGTTTTAGAAAATGGAAAACATGCTTCCCTATGCAATTATACTTGGTCTATGCAAAACTAATGAATGAATCAATTAACGCTTATCGCAACGATACGGATAAGGGAGTAAATCAACTAAGTTCCAAAGAAAACGGTCATTGGACAACTTGTCGACAAGGTGTAGTTTCCTCGAATGGTTACCTTGGCCAAGGGACCGATTCGGTCCGGGAGGAACGAGTGTATAGCAAGCGCCTGCCCTTCATTGGCACGAGTTATGCGGGAACTTTCGCACAGGGCTCGCTACCCGACGCGAAAGGGTCGCCGTCTAACTCAGCTATATGTCCGCGATGGCTTGAAATTGCCAGTGGCCTTCACACCCTTCACATTGCTTAACAAATGCACCTGGCACGGGATGATTTTGATAGTTGCTTATTGTTATACAATTTCATATGCTTGCCTCAAAACATGTTAACATGCAAATCGAGTAGGACGGTTAGAAAGATCATTGAAATAGCTTGCTAACATGTTTATGAAACTTTTTGAATCAAATGCTAGAGCTTGGATTTAATTAGCCATTCGCCAGTACATGTGTTTCGTGCTGATCCTCGCTCTTTGCAGGTCCCACGAACCAGGAAGGACGCGCCAACTAGCTCGGCGACGTTCGTGACTTTTGAAGCTTCGGCCGTGCGTCGAAGACTCTCTCCCAGCGGCTCCACTTTGAAGGCTCTCGACAGTCCAAGGAAGATGACTCAGCGTCCCTCCCATCCAGGTCACTGGAGTACTTGTGTATATTGAGGGATGTGTGCAATGTATGGAACAACTATCTCGTCGGCACTCTTTTGTAATCGAGTCATGTTGTAGCCCGCGCGACAATGAGTCTTGTACCGGAATCTGTAAATGTTGTTCATTATCAATAAAAAATCAAGTTCCTTTACTTATTGTGTGATTTAATTTGTCTGCGTACTCTCTTAGATCTCGTGTCTCGGATTGCCGTATGACTATGCCTTGTGCGTTCGCAAATTAGGTTCGCACGGCATCACGCCCGGGGGACGACTAACGATTCGACGGAATCGGGGCGTGACATAATGGTATCAGAGCACGGCTTTACGTCCTTAGCCTCCAGTGTCGAGTCCTAGTCTCCAACCGTTGACCTCGTGTCGATGAGAAGAGTTGTTCCATACGCTGAACCCAGGACATTTTCTGAAACTAACGAGAGTTGCCTTTCCTTTTCCTGCAGTTACGGGAGCTCAGGCGGAAGACGAGACGAGCGCTTCCAGCGGCTCGAGTGCTTCTGGACCCGAGCATTCCGTTAACCCAACGGGAATGACGCCTACTGTAGCCGGACCTTCCGGCGACCCGATGCAACGTATGCTACAAATGCTTGAAATGCAGCAACGTCAAAACGAGCTCCATCGTCAGCAAGCGAAGGCTCGTCAGGCTCAATTTGAGAATCGGTTCGAGGCTCAATTCAAGCTGCAGCAGCAGCAGCTGAATACCCTCCAGCAGATCGTACAGTCGGTCGTCGGCAACAACAACTCAACGATGACACCTGCCGTGACCCAGCCTGCGGTTCGATCCAACAAAGATGAACCAGAGGCGCCCGCGCTCTCACCTGCAGCACCGAGAAGTTCTAACTTCGACGTGTCAAAATTCACGAAAAGCTGCCGCACTTCCTTCAACGGCACAGAAGATCCCACGGTGGCGATCGACTGGCTGGAGGAGCTGGAAGATAAGTTCGAGCTTCTAGGTGTCGAGGACTCAAAGAAAGTCGCATGTGCTCAACTTCTACTTCGAATGAACGCGCACGATTGGTGGGCTGTACCGAAGCGGGCAATTCGACGTGAAGACGAGACGGCGGCAATCTCATGGCGACATTCAAAAAGGCGTTCGAGACTGAATATCTTTCTGCAGTCGTGCGACAGGAAAAAGAAGATGAGTTTATGCAGTTAAAGCAAGGCAATATGACTGTACGACAATATGCGGCCAAATTCAACAAACTGGCCAAGTTTGCTGGGGACTTCCTACCAACCACTGCCAGCCGAGCTCGACGATTCGAAGTGGGCCTACGTTCAACTATCCGTGCGCATGTTTCGGTGGCCGAATACAAAACCATGGGTGAGGCACTCAACCATGCCATCCGTCTGGAGTCCGAGTATCCTCCTACTACTATCGGTGCTGTTCACTTTAATATCAAACACCATAGTAATGCGGGAGGCAACAACGCACACAAGCGTCAAAATCGTGGCAACGGAGGCGGCAACCAGACGAAGGAGCGAGTGGTCTGTACTTTCTGCGCCAAGGAGAGACACTTGATTAGTGAGTGCCGACTGAAGAACGGTACGTGCCTCGGGTGCGGCCGAGCCGACCATACCGTACGCGACTGCCCGGAGAAGTCGAACCAGCGCCCACGATGACACTATCAGAACCGAGGCCAAGCACCTCGGGCTCCACCGACCGTACAATAAAATGGCCAAGACCGTCGCCCTAATGCTCAGGGCCGCGTCTACTCCATGACCCGAGACGAAGTGTTCGCATCTGACACAGTTGTGACAGGTATACTGCAATTCAATAATAATCCTGCTCGTGTATTGTTTGATTCAGGTGCCATACATAGTTTCATATCGGCGGACTTTGCCGCCGAGCACAAATTTCTCCTGACACCGCTCGGTCTTGAGCTCACTGTTAACATCCCGTCGGGCATGCCACTAGCTGCGAATTTAGTCTGCGGAGACGGAATCATTTGTATAGGTGGTCAAAAGGTCAGTCTCGATGCGATAGTTCTAAATATTAAGGACTACGATATCATTCTGGGGATGGATTGGCTCGGTCCGTGCAACGCAACCATAGACTGCGCTGAAAAGAAGGTCACGTTCCGCATACCGGGAGTGCCTGAATTCTACTACTCGTGTGGTGAGGCGTCGCCGACCTGCATGGTGATCTCTGCAATATCTGCTCGACGGATGCTGCATTCTGGGTGCGAAGGCTATCTAGCTTCCGTTCGAGACATGCGACAGGATGGTGAAAATGCGGATCAGACCGACGTTGTGGCAGAATTCCCCGATGTGTTCCCGGACGAGCTGCCCGGCATGCCGCCCGATCGAGAGATTGAGTTCACTATCGATACCTTCCCCGACACTCGACCAATCTCGAAGACCCCGTACAGAATGGCCCCTGCAGAGCTTAAAGAACTCAAGGTGCAGTTACAGGAATTGCTCGACAAGGGATTTGTCCGATCCAGCGTCTCACCGTGGGGAGCGCCCGTACTGTTTGTCAAGAAGAAGGACGGCTCTATGCATCTTTGTATCGACTACCGCGAGCTGAATAAAGCCACCGTCCGGAACAAATACCCCCTGCCCCGCATAGATGATCTGTTTGATCAGCTCCAAGGAGCCACGGTGTTCTCTAAAATTGATCTGCGTTCGGGTTACCATCAACTCAAGATCAAGCCGGACGATGTGCCGAAGTCTGTCTTCCGTACTCGATACGGCCATTACGAGTTTCTGGTAATACCGTTCGGCCTAACGAACGCCCCTGCTGCTTTCATGGATTTAATGAATCGGGTGTTCCGACCATTCCTCGACAAGTTCGTAGTAGTCTTTATCGACGATATACTCGTCTACTCGAAGAATCAGCAGCAACACACTGAGCATCTACGGACCGTGCTTCAGACCCTTCGAGAAAATCAACTGTATGCGAAGCGAAGCAAATGTGAATTCTGGCTTAGCAGCGTCGCATTCATCGGACACATCATTTCTGCTGAAGGTATTGCGGTCGACCCAAAGAAAGTTGAAGCCGTTGTCGATTGGAAATGGCCAGCATCCGTCGGCGAGATTCAAAGTTTCCTTGGCTTAGCGGGATACTACCGACGCTTCGTGAAAGACTTCGCGAAGATCGCATCGCCTCTGACTCGCCTCACCCAGAAAGGAGTCGCATTTGAATGGTCAGACGACTGTGAAGCTGTATTCCAAGAGTTGAAGCAGAGGCTCGTCTCGGCCCCGATACTCGTACTTCCAGAAGGGACTGAGGGTTTCCAGATATTCAGCGACGCGTCCGGTCAGAGCTTGGGGTGTGTGCTGATGCAGCGGAATAAGGTGATATCTTTTGCTTCCCGACAGCTAAAGCCGCACGAGAAAAATTATCCCACGCACGACCTGGAGTTAGCGGCGATTGTGTTTGCATTGAAATTGTGGCGCCACTATCTCTATGGTGTGGCGTGCACGATCTATACCGATCACAAGAGCCTCAAGTATCTATTCACGCAGAAGGAGCTGAACTTGCGGCAAAGGCGTTGGCTGGAACTAATCAAATATTACGACTTGACTATCGACTATACGCCGGGAAAGAGAAATGTTGTGGCGGACGCTTTGAGTCGGAAGTACATTGCCTCGTTATCCATCGACCCCCGACTGCTACGCGACCTAGAAGAGATGGGCATCGAGCTCCAAGTCAGATTCCAGAACGTGCAGTTGGCAAAGTTGCAGTTAGAGCCGAGCTTGCTGAATAAGATCAAGACCGCTCAGACGGATGATTAATACCTAAAGAAAGTACGAGAGCTAATTTCGACAGGCAGGACGACCGACTTTGCAGAAGACGAAACCGGCGTGCTTCGATTAAAGGGTAGGCTATGCGTTCCGGACGATTCAGAACTCAGAAAGGATATCCTGTCGGAGGCGCACTATGCAAAATACACTTTGCATCCAGGCAGTACCAAGATGTATAAGGACCTCCGTACGACCTTCTGGTGGCACGGGATGAAGAGAGATGTGGCGCTCTTCGTGTCGCAATGCATGGCCTGTCAGCAGGTGAAAGCTGAGCATCAGCGACCGGGCGAGGAGATGCAGAACCTCGCTAGTCCCGAGTGGAAATAGGATCATGTCACTATGGATTTTATTGTTGGTCTGCCGAAGACGCCACGGGGGAACGACACCATCTGGGTCATCGTCGATCGATTAACCAAGTCAGCGCACTTTATCGCCATCAAAGTTACTTGGAGCGTTGATCGCCTGGCGCAGATTTATCTTGACGAGATAGTACGGCTGCACGGAGTTCCAGTATCCATTATCTCTGATCGGGATTCACGGTTCATGTCGCGATTCTGGAGTAGCCTTCAGTCGGCGCTGGAAACCAAGTTGCAGTTCAGCTCAGCTTACCATCCTCAGACCGACGGCCAAACGGAGCGCGTCAATCAGATTCTCGAAGACATGCTACGGCTCTGCGCAATTGACTTCAAATCAAGCTGGGACGTCCACCTACCGCTGGCAGAATTTGCATACAACAATAGCTACCAATCCAGCATCCAAATGGTGCCGTATGAAGCCTTGTACGGCCGGAAGTGCAGATCGCCCATTTGCTGGGATGAAGTCGGGAAACGGCAGATACTCGGCCCGGAGCTGGTGGAACAGACTGTGGAAAAGGTCAAGCTCATTCGGGAAAGATTAAAGACCGTACAGAGTCGTCAGAAAAGCTATGCGGATGTTCATCGTCGACCTCTCGAGTTTCTAGTAGGCGATCACGTATTTCTCAAAGTGTCGCCCATGCGGGGAGTTACTCGGTTCGGCGCGAAAGGAAAGTTGAGTCCGAGATTCGTTGGGCCGTTCGAGATACTTGAACGGGTCGCGCCAGTGGCCTACAAAATTGCCCTACTGCCGGCGCTTGAAGGTGTACACAACGTCTTCCACGTCTCTCAGTTGCAGAAGTACGTGCACGACCCTAGCCACGTGGTAGATTTTGGCCAGCTGGAGCTAAAGTCAGACTTATCCTACGTTGAAGAGCCAGTTCAAATCTTAGAACGCAAGGATAAGTTGCTGCGAAATCGAGCGATCCCTCTCGTCCGCGTCCTCTGGAAGTACCACTCAGTCGAAGAGTCGACGTGGGAGCTTGAATCGGAGATGAAGGATAAATTTCCTTCATTGTTCTCGTAGAGGTAGGTTTCATCTTTAAGTTTCGAGGACGAAACTTTTTATTTGTTGGTTATGGTGTAGTGCCCCGTCCCTACATCGTGCCCCGTCTCTGTCCACGGGGTGCGCGAGAAAGGAACACTGTCGCTATCGATTCGGTCGGGACCGATAGGTCGGAATCGGCCGAGTCGATCGAACGGGAATAGTTGAATTAAGATCCATTCCATATTATGGAATGGCTTCTTCGGAACCAAGTCCCATATTCAGCGGGTTGCGCCTCGAGGATTGGCTCTGCGGCTGAGTCGGAAGAGACCTCTCGTTGCTCTGGTTTTCATGCCGCACTTGATTTGGCTTTGGCTTTCATTTTTTTGAATGCATTTTTCGTGAATGTTTTCGATGGGTTTTCGTGATACGTTTTCGAGCTTGCATTCATATCGAAATTCCTTGAAATACGCAGTATTCTAATCAGTTGTTTATGCGATTGCAGGTGATCGCGTAGGCGACGACAGCGCAGCCAACCGGTTGCTCGCTTAAAGCAAGCCTAAGGCGAGTGGCTGACCTCCTTCGTCCTGTCCCTCTACTTCAAAACTCAATATGTGAAGTAAAATAAATGGTTGTCATAATAGTGTAGAATCAATAAAATCGTGGCACGATACTTCATGAAACACTTGTTAACGAACTGCCGGTTTTGAAAAATGGAAAACATGCCTCCCTATGCAATTATACTTGGTCTATGCAAAACCAATGAATGAATCAATTAACGCTTATCGCAACGATACGGATAAGGGAGTAAATCAACTAAGTTCCAAAGAAAACGGTCAATATTGGACAACTTGTCGACAAGGTGTAGTTTCCTCGAACGGTTACCTAGGCCAAGGGACCGATTCGGCCCGGGAGGAACGAGTGTATAGCAAGCGCCAGCCCTTCATCGGCGCGAGTTATGCGGGAACTTTCGCACAGGGCTCGCTACCCGACGCGAAAGGGTCGCCGTCTAACTCAACTATATGTCCGCGATGGCTTGAAATTGCCAGTGGCCTTCACACCCTTCATATTGCTTAACAAATGCACCTGGCACGGGATGATTTTGATAGTTGCTCATTGTTGTACAATTTTATATGCTTGCCTCAAAACATGTTAACATGCAAATCGAGTAGGACGGTTAGAAAGATCATTGAAATAGCTAGCTAACATGTTTATGAAACTTCTTGAATCAAATGCTAGAGCTTGGATTTAATTAGCCATTCGCCAGTACATGTGTTTCGTGCTGATCCTCTCTCTTTGTAGGTCCCGCGAACCAGGAAGGACGCGCCAACTAGCTCGGCGACGTTCGTGACTTTTGAAGCTTCGGCCGTGCGTCGAAGACTCTCTCTCAGCGACTCCACTTTGAAGGCTCTCGACAGTCCAAGGAAGATGACTCAGCGTCCCTCCCATCCAGGTCACTGGAGTACTTGTGTATATTGAGGGATGTGTGCAATGTATGGAACAACTATCTCGTCGGCACTCTTTTGTAATCGAGTCATGTTGTAGCCCGCACGGCAATGAGTCTTGTACCAGAGTCTGTAAATGTTGTTCATTATCAATAAAGAATCAAGTTCCTTTACTTATTGTGTGATTCAATTTGTCTGCGTACTATCTTAGATCTCGTGTCTCGGATTGTCTTATGACTATGCCTTGTGCGTTCGTAAATTAGGTTCGCACGGCATCACGCCCGGGGGACGACTATCGATTCGACAGAATCGGGGCGTGACATTATCCAATGTGTCTGACACGACAAGACCCAACCACGGCAATGACTTTTTTATAGTATTCATGCTTCCAAGATGATGGTCAACCTGATCAAGTAATTAAAGCTCATGTAAACATTATTAAGCAAGGGGGATAGGTAGGCAGAGTACAATATAAACGTGTGTCTTAGACTCTTAGTACATTTTGGCGTCTCCATGTCCAATGTGTGTCTGACACCACAAGACCCAACCACGGCAATGATTTTTAGAGTATCCGTGCGTCCAAGATATGGTCAACCTAATCAAGTAATTAAAGCTCATGTAAACATTGTTAAGCAAGGGGTAAAGGTAGGCAGAGAATGTAGTTCTGCTCTGGACAAAACATTCAACTCCAACATGGGTTGGACTTTCCACTCTCCGATGATTTTAGCTCGCCAAAAGCTCCTTATATAACTTTCAAGTTGAACACACACTGGAAATAGGTAATAATTTACTCTTTAGCCCACCTTTATGCTTTTACTAAGGTACACGAGGCAAGTACCCCTACAAACTCTATTTACTGCATATGATAATGAACTTCGAATGAACCATGTTAATACCGTTACTTAAACTGCAAGTCATATTTGAAATATCTCTATGAACATACTACATGTTTCACCAACTTTATACTGCTCTCAGTATCTCTCACATGTTATAACTTGGGCTATGGGGAAACTGATAGCTGAGTACGTGATCATGCCTCCTTCTCCCGTACGTATTATAGTGCCCCGTCCCGCTCAGTCAATCGGAGGAATCGAAACGCCAACGGCGTTCGGACTTAGCCTTGCAACGGCTGCTCAAAGACATCGCTCGGTCGAGGCGACCGCTCGCTCAGGTGGGGTAGTTTCGGTGAACTTGCCTCATCTCAGCCTTCACATAATAAATCGCATGTTTTCAACTTGCACAAGTAGACTTAATAATAAAATAGACGAATCCACATAGCTAAGGGAATAATTTCGATATGTTGAATCGAGTTTAGAACATAGTAAAGGTCCAACGGTCGGCTTAGAGTTGGTATACGGCGTGCTTTAAAAATGACACTCGGTCCTTCGTCCCGTGGCTTGGGAGAAGAAAAGTTGGTTTTCGACACAAAACTATGAACTTGCCTAAGTCAAACGCGTCGCCTGCATAAATACTCGATAAAGTATGCACGCTTGCACTGCGCAAGGCTTGGCATAGCCTTTGCCCGTCCCTCGGGTTAAGTTGTAGGCTTGAGTAAGTTAGGCAAAGTTATGCCGGTCAACCTAAGTCATTCCAAGTGCTGTCCCGCTCATTCTGCGGTTGTCAAGTTAAATAGTCCTACGATCCCAAGGTCCGTCATATGAGGTATGACTTGGGCGATAGCATTGCGTATAACACGAGTCAGTTTAAGACACGAGCCTCGGTTGGTTCAGTAAAAAGTTAGCCACGGTCTGTTGATACTTAAGGAAACACGTTATGTTCAAGTTAAGTTGGAAGGCTATGCAGTAGTCGTTCCCTGAGTTCAAAGAATGTTAAGTCTAAGCGATGGTTAGTCACCGGAAGGAAATATGTCGGGACTGTAGTTCAGTCGCCGAGGCAACCCTGGTTTGGGCTCTGCAAAGAAGTGTGAAAAGTGGAAGAAGTAAAGCAAAGGAACTATGTGATAAAGATGAGACCATGCAAGTATGTTAAGTCTAGAAGTTAGCGTAGGCGCGTGGTCATGGACAACTTGTCGACAAGGGCAATGTTTCTTCGAGCGGCAATCCGGGGCCACGGGACCGACTCGGCCTAGGAGGAAACACGGTATAGCCGAGCTGGGTAATAGGCAACCGGTAGTTCGGGGACTTGCATCGGGGATCGCTACCTGCGGTGCAAGGTTCCCGAATGCCATGCTATGTCCACGATGGCTTGTAGTGCCCCATCCCTACATCGTGCCCCGTTGTTCGTCCACGGGGTGCGCGAGAAAGGAACACTGTTGCTATCGACTCGGTCGGGATCGATCGGATCGATCGAACGGGAACGGTTGAATTAAGATCCATTCCCCGTTATGGAATGGCTTCTTCGGAACCAAGTCCCATATTCAGCGGGTTACGCCTCAATGATTGACTCTACGGCTGAGTCGGGAGAGACCTCCCGTTGCTCTGCTTTTCACGCCGCTTGCATTGGTTTTGGTTTTGTTTTCTGAATGCGTTTTCGTGAATGTTTTCGATGGTTTTCATGGCTTACGTTTCGAAGTTCGCATTCGTATCAAATTTCCTTGAATAACAGTGTTCTAATCGGTTGCTTGTGCAATTTCAGGTGATCGCGTAGGCAACGTCTAGCGCGGCCAACCAGTTTCTCGCCTCAAGTAAATACTAAGGTGAGTGGCTGACCCTTCTTCTCTCGACCCTCTTCTCTAATACATTATCAATACTAGACATGTGCTATACTAGATGTAATGCAACGTCATGAATGATATTCCGATGAACGGTCACACGACGTCCCACAAACACGAACTATACAAGATGCTTGTCATACAATATTATCGTGCTTACAATTATCAAATCATATAGAACCGTGCTAAGGAAGGATGAATCGATTAAATAAATGTCGCAACGATACTATAAGATGTGCCTTGAAATAACAAATTAACTTAGCACGGTCAGGGACAACTTGTCGACAAGGGCGATTGTTTCTTCGGACGGTATCCCGAGGCCACGGGACCGTTCCGGCCTAGGAAGAAACACGGATAGCTATGCCGGATGCATGCCACGGTAGGCAGTGGCTTTCAACGGGGCTCGCTACCTGCGCTGAAGGACCTCTGTCTACCAAGCTATATGTCCAGGATGGCTTGTCGTGCCAGTGACCTTCACGAACGTACTCTATTACATTTTCTTATTATCAACATGACAGGGAAGAAATGGTAAGTTTACGCTACTACGGCGCGCTCTGTCGGGTGTAAGATCTATCATCATTATACGGTTGTGCCTTCAATTACAAGTTTGAATTGAGTAGAATGGCTAAAAACTTCACTAAATATTTGCATGCACGCTCCTTTAAATTCTTCAACAAATGAGAGCACGGGATTTAAATTGCCACGCACCAGCACGAAGTGTAAAGTGCTGACCCTCGCTTTCAACAGGTACTCGGAACTAGGATAGCGTGCCAAGGAACTGAAGGCGACGCTCCTTTCTTTTGAAGCCTTGCTAGCGCGAAGGCTAACTCTGCAATATTTTGAAGACTCCAACCCAACTGTATCATGAGTCACAAACTCTCGCCGATCCCAGGTCTTAGAGAGTCGTTTTGATATTTGTAAAAAGAGATGTAAATGTATGGAATGACTATCTCATCGATGTCGGTTGTAAGCCCGAGAGGCCTCTTTTGTAATCGAGTCTGTAACCTAACTTATCATCAATAAAAATGCAAGTTTCCTTTTCTATATGAATGTGTTCAATTTTTCTGCGTACTCTTATATATATGCTGTTGTTTCGGATAACCTTATGAACCGCCTTGTGCAAGCACAACTTTGGCTTGCACGGCATCACGCCCGGGGGACGACTATTGATTCTACCGAATCGGGGCGTGACATGGCTAGTTAATGCCAGTGACCTTTCATATAGATTTGTAGGCACGGGCGGCAATCCGTGTGTGTGCCTTTGGACTGAGTTGAGTTGAATGTGTATGCAGTTAGAGAACACAATGTCTGGGCCTAAGATTTGGCTACAACGAAGGCGGCGTGCTTCGGCACGAGATGTGGCGTCGAGTGTTAAGTCGTTGGCATAGAGTTGCATGAGTTAGGCTTGAGCTGTTGCGAGTTAAGTCGAGAAGGGCTGTAGGGCAAGTTGGATGAAGTTACGTTGAGTTGCTGGGCACGACCTCGAAATGTGAGGCACGGTCGCGTTGTCAAAACTAAAGTATAGGCAAGACTAAGCGAGGAGGCACTGCCTCAGAGATATTAAAACACGAATCGAGTTCATGGCACGACCGAGTCGTTACGTCACAGAGTATGGCACGAAAGACAAGTTTGAGTCGGTGTGTTGACATCGCAAGCACAAGAAGGTCTTGAGGCAAGGATAAGGAAGTTATCGGTGCGATAGCACGGTCACACGGAAATGGAGTCTATCGTATAGTTGCATCTCTTATTTTGGCCGTAAGGCAAACACGACTTGATAGGTTAACGTTATTGGCAAGAGAAGGGTCTAAGACAAAGTATGAGTTAACGTCGTTGTGCAAGCACGGGATGGGCCTCAGACATGAGTATGCCAAGGCGTCCGTCATAAAACTGATCCTAAGATACGACTAGAATGACAATTGATAAGAATGGACTATGTTGATAAGAATGGACTATGTTGCACAAAGTAAATCAAACGTGTTGGTTTTGTATGGGTGAGCGAGGAGCTCACTCTACCAGTACAGTTGAGTACTGACACCCACATAGTTTACATGTGCAGGCACAGGTAAAAGCTCGTGGCGCGGAGCTCACTTGGATGCGTCGAGGCACGGAGTTCCTTGGCAATTCGAAGCGTGCGACCACATGGAGTCAACACTTATACATGACATAATGTATGGACGTCGCCTTCCGAAGCATCCGCTGGTTCAAGACATGTAAGAGAGAGCAGAGTGAACTTGTAAAATGAGAGAAAAGTAAGCACGAGAGACTTGTAATCATGGCTTGCGCCTATTGTAATCTGATTGTTCAATATTGTCACTCCCCGATCCTGGAATACGTATTTTAATACGTAAACCGATAAATTGTATTTATCTTGTATTTATACGATATTTATTATGCTGTATTTCTTTCTGTATTTCCCAAAAATATTCGACAAAATATTATTTCCTAAATTATTTTCTGCATTTGGGCCTACAGTTTTGGCTCAATTGGGTAACCTATTCTTGGTTCACCAATGGTTCATCATGAACCCTTTGGTTCATCATGAACCCTTGGGTTCAAGATCTTTATATATAACTCATCTCATTCTCTCTCCTCTCATTATTTCCTCCACCAACCAAGGCAAGTACTAACTTGCTCAAGAGATGGATCCATAAATTTTTGTCAATGTTTCTTACAAAATTACTTGTCAAAATATGTTCTTCTCCTCAACCTATACTAGTTTAGAACTTAGAAATTTTTATTTTGAAGCTTTGATTTTTGTAGATCTAAGTTTTAATTATTTTCGGATTTCCTTGGTTTTGATCTATTTTCGTTGGGATTTTGTGGGTTTTGATGCTTCCATGTGGAAGAGAATTCAATTTTACTCAAGTTAGAACTTTGAAAACCTAGATTTGGTTTTGATTTGGTCAAGTTATGAGAATTGGAAGTTTTTGGTGTTCTTGAGGATGCTTTCGGCCTGGAGGAGAAGACCATTCAGCCTGCGCTCTTTAGCGCAAGGTTAAACTGCGCAGCTCGTCTCTTGACGAATTACGCAACCCCTCGGCCAGCGTATTGCGCTGAGCTGAACTGCGCTGGCGCTCCTTAGCTCCAGCGCCATCCGACCCATCGCAAGTTAATTCGTGCGCGCTTGACTTCAGCGCAATCCATTCCCTGCGCAACCTGATCCATGCGCAACCCGACTCTGGTGCAATCCATCCCCTGCGCCATTTAACCGCTGTGCAGTCTAATCCCTGCGCAATCTAACCCTGCGCGCTTGACTCCAGCGCGCTCCGACCCAGCGCGCTTGACTTCAGCGCAATCCATTCCCTGCGCAACCTGATCCATGCGCAACCCGACTCTGGCGCAATCCATCCCCTGCGCTATTTAACCGCTGTGCAGTCTAATCCCTGCGCAATCTAACCCTGCGCGCTTGACTCCAGCGCGCTTGGCTCCAGCGCACTCTACCCCTGCGCGTTTTGACCTCTGCGCATCCGGACCATGCGCATTCTGACCTGGGCTCTCTTTATATTTTATATTTTCTTATATTATATTGCTTATATATATATATGTAAATGTTTGTGTATGCTATATATCCTTACGCCTTTTGTCCTGAGCATGATATGAGCACTAATGTGATCCCGTTGAACAAAGTGTTCCTACCTGATACATGTACCTGAATGTCCCAGTTCTTGTTCATGCTCGACAAATGACTCGTAACTCCACGTGGCGTATTTGCAATGATGTATTACACTAAGGAGGGTAGAACATGTTGACATACTGATTGACATGGATCCTAGTCTTTGGGGTACTCGTACTTGAGTACGACTTTAGGAGGATGATCATGCAAGCCACCGCATGTGAGTCCAAGATTTCACCTAGGGTTAAACTAGGCAACTAAATATACTAGATGCATGGGGAGGGCAGAATCCCGAGATCGTGTTACACCAGCCGCCTTGAGATATTGTCTTGACGCGCCGGCTGGTCTCCACGGATACTGTGTCATCTGCAACGAGTGGATGACTGTATCCGATTAATTCCTGCTATATAATATATGTTTTGGCAAGGTGGCCTTACGAGGGACCTGTGTTCAATAACACCTGTCTACGCGAACCCCTGGGTTGGCTAGCCTTGCTGGAAAGATACGATCTGAGGATTTCTAAATAACATAATGCGAGGATAACCTCGTCCCACTAGAAACTCGTAGACTTGATTGGCCGTGAAAACGACTTGCTTGTATCTTATTACCTCCCGTAAATAACTGAGGGAAGCGGACTGTCATGGTACGTGATCCAACCCATGTTCTTATTTGATTGTTGGGTTGGTTATCGTACTATGACAGGCTGTGGACCGAAGTTATGAACGGAAGATTTATTCTGGTTGTGAAGTGTTACTTCTGTGAATGACTGAGGAACATGGTCTATCGTGGTACATGATCCAACCCATGTTCTTGTTTGATTGTTGGGTTGGTTATTGTGCTGCGATAGGCTATCGACCGAAGTCACGATCAGGAGATTTTATTGTTTATACCTTTTAACTTATGTGAAAGTTATAGAGTACGACACGTCCCGACTCCATGCGGCACCTTTTGTCCTTGTTTGGTTGTAAGGGTGCCATATGGGTTCGAGGATGTTGCGCTACCCTATAATAGTAGCATAAGTATTACTATTATCAATCATTCTATTAACTGGATTTTTAATCTTAACTCTTGTGCCCCTTTGGCGGTACTTGCTATTCGGGGCTGACCCCGCTGGTTTTGTTTGGCCAGATCTCGTAGCAGAGCCGGAGGACACGATCTTCCTTCCTGACATCCATGGTGCATACTAGGAGCATGGCGGTTCGGGAACTCGAGTGGGTTTCTTCTCCACCACTCCTGCCTTTACTTTGTGCGGCGTTTAGCCACCGGCACCTGTTAGCCGGATTACTTGATATTTTGTGTCAGTACAGAATTGTAAAGAAACAGACTGCAGCTATGTATAATTTTGTACTCCTGACTCTCTGAGATAGCTAAATTATAAAGCTAGTCTCTCATGATCATTTTGATGAAGCGTCGGGGACGCCTTACTGCTTTATCTTTAATGTTCATTTAATTGCTGATGTGATTTGATTGATTGAGACATAGAACTCTGTGGGACCATAGGAGACTTGATTGTAGCATGTACCCCCTAGTCTCTCGACAGCCACGATCGCCGTATGACGTTACGTACCTCATATGGAGTAGCTGGCCTAGTCCGTCTCCGTATTTCGGTACTGGGGCGTGACAAATATCAATAAAGAGCTTCTGTACGGGACTTCTGTGCGACGACCCTGTCGCAGCCGCTGAAATCGTCCGTTATGGAGCCCGCCTTGCACGAGCGCAATCTAGGCTCGTGCGGCATCACTCCTTAGCGAGGACGATCGCTCCTACGGGAGCGGGGCGTGACACGTATGTACCGAGCAAGGTTGACATTTTATATGTATACCTTGTCATAGGCATACCAGTTGTATTTGTGCGTATGTACATCTATCGCTTGCTTACTTGTACGGAAGTACATTTTATATACTTGTGCCACAGTACATTTTACACTATAGACGATCACGTATCAGTTTTAAACATTACATGTACATTTGTCGTCATGACAAATATATCCTCTACATGATAGATTGTGATATGCCATGATTCCTGTTTATTACACCTCTGTTCATTCCATGCTCCGTATATTTAGTTTGTAGAATCAGTACTTGCTCCCTTCCTGATAGGAAACGTTGCAGGTATACTTACCGAGGAGGAGTTGCTATGTGATTCTTATTATGGGGTCACCATTGAGGATCAGGCTTTAGCCCACGAGGATGTACCTACGGGAAAACTCGTCTAATTTGTTAAGGACTTTGAGAGCATGATTGCTTAGACAATGTATTTTGTTACTGGACTTGTATCCAGTTTTAAATTTTGGCCATGTATCTTTAAACACATTCGTATATTAGATGTGTTGTGATGATTTCTTCAATAAGACAAATGGAACTGTTAGCACATTTTAATCTTTTACTGTTTACTTTTAAATGAACAGCTTACTACGCTATAATTCAAGCGTAGGCTAGACATGCCTCAATCCGTCCCAACAATTTGGGTAGCAGGTCGTGACAGATTATACGGTCAAAAAATTGATGTGGAAAATAATAATAATGTAAAATCTAGATCTAGAAAGTTGGTCTCCAAATTCGGACTTACTATTCTACAAAATGAGTTCCTACAATCTAGAATATAGAAATTGGGAGGCCCAACCCTTAGCACCTATGGATAGGATGAGACCAAAATTGTAGAAATTAGAACTAGAAATGGAACATATTATTCTACAAATAAGCTCCTACATTCTAAATCTAGAATCTAGAAAATGGGATGAGCCTTACTAATTATGCTCTAAGGCCTCGTTTGGTTCGCGGAATGGAAGGGAAAGGAAGCCAATTCCTTGGCATTTCCTTTCCTTTGGAAACTACAATTCTCATTGATTTTCCTTTCCGGTGTTTGGAAACGCTAAGGAATTTGGAAAGGAAAGTGAATACTTAAATGTGGGAAAGTGATTTCTTTCTTGAATGGATGGAATCACTTCCCCCCTAATCTCCCTTCCATTGGAAATCATTTTCTTTTTCTCTCCAATTTCTTTGGCACCCAAACATAGGAAAATAATCACTTTTTTTTTTTCAATCCGATGATTCCGCGAAACAAACAAGGCCTAAGAGACCAAAAATAAGTAAACTTCTTCTACGAAGGTTCCTTATTGGAACTCTACTTGGTTTAATTCTTTCAAATCTTTGTACTGGGACACAAAATTTAGTAATTGGGATTTGGAAAAGAAAAAAGATTAAGGACTAAGGGAAAAAAAAAATCATCATTTCAACTGTGTATAAAAGGATCCGAACTCAAAATTTTCAAAACAAACTAAACATTTTTTTGGAAAACGCCAATAGATTATTTCTTTCTGAAAATCTAGTGAAAACATAAGTTCCTGTTACTTTATTTAGATTCGTTCCTGACTAATTCCTTTTTATATATTCGAATCTTGTTGGTTCGTTTACTCAACAAGCTGAGCTTAAGCTTCATTTTCGAGCTCGTTTAATAAACGAGCCAAACTCAAATTTAGAAGTACTCGGCTCGTTTGAGCTCGCGAGCTGGCTCGTTTAGAAGCTCGCTCAAAAGCTTGTTTAGGAGCTTGTTCAGAAGCATTTTTGCTTTTTGTTGAATTATATATATATATATATATATATATATATATATATATGTGTGCATTATATAATTATAAGTCCTTAATAATTTATACTAAAAAAAAATTAATTAAAATTTTATAAATAAATTGTTAATATTACATGTACTTGAATTCAAACCTAACTAAATCGAACTCGTTAAGCTTGAAATTAAGCTTAATGAATTTGAAATAAAATTGAGAGAGCTTGAAATCAAGTTTAACGAGTGAAAAAGAGTGACCGTTTAGAACATGTCCTAGACTCGTTTTGCATGTTCTAGACTCATTTGGCGGCCGGTGGTTTTGATTTTGAGACCGACAAGTTTTTCTATTTTTATTTTGAGTCAGTAGGGTGACATGCTGGTGGGTTGAAAAAGACCGACTCGTTTTGCATGTTCCCCACCTATCATGCTGTCCACGTGCACCAGAGACGATCTTATAAATAGAGGATATATTCAAGCATAGTCGGACATAACAGCTTGTTTTTTTCTTTTTTCTTTTTTTTTTTACTTCTTGACGATATGGAGGTTCCAAAGAAGAATCAGCAATTAGCTCCCACATACATCAGCAGTAACGCAGAGGATGTTGTCCGGCCAACTGCATATTTCAGTCCAAGTGTTTGGGGAGAGTATTTCATCTCCCATTCTCCCGAGTCCTCTCTGGCAGCACAGGCACGCATCTAAATACGACCTTCAACTTAATCTCACTTTCTTTCTCCAGTTTACTATCCCCTACTAACTTTTGTTGTCGTGTCGCTAAATGAGCAATTTGTTGATCGTTTTGTATCCAAAAGTTCGAGCTAGCAGGTCATAGATGAACAATATATACTGATCCCTTACTCGTGTGAACCTGAACTATATCCGTACACTAATGAGTCTAGAACATGCAAGCAGACTAGTGCATGGACGGAGCAGAAGCTAGAAGAGCTCAAGCAAGAGGTGAAGGCAATGTTCAGAAGTACAGATGACCTAGGAAAGAGCTTGCGTTTAATTGACGATCTCCAACGCCTCGGATTATCCTATCAATTTGAGGAGGAGATCAGCGAGGCACTAAGATCCATTCACTATCGCAACGACGATATCGAAGACCTGGGCTTGGTTGCTCTCCGTTTCCGATTGTTGAGACAGCAAGGATATAATGCCTCCTCAGGTATACACATATCAAGAACAACATACGTACTTTGCAGACTGACACAATTTGTATGCGAATAATTCAATTGATAAGTACCTGTCTGGTGTCAACGCAGATGTGTTCCGTAAGTTCAAAGACATCGAGGGGAAGTTCAAGCAAGAGTTAAGTGGTGACGTCAAGGGATTACTACATCTGTACGAAGCGACCTGGCTAGGAACACATGAAGACGAGATTTTAGATGAAGCGCAAGAGTTTGCTAGAGGTCATATGGAGAGGAAGTTGGAAAATGCGGAGGACGAGCACTCGACGCAGCTTAGACACGCCCTGGATGTGCCTCTCCGTAGACGATTGAGGAGGCTACAGGCAAGAGAATACATCTCCATGTACGAAAAGGAAACCGAGAACAATAACCTTTTATTACTAGAGCTAGCAAAGCTTGACTTTAATCGTCTTCAACTGTTACATCAAGCTGAGATCAAGATCATCTCAATGTATGTTTTCTTTCCTAAGTTCTCTTCCTCCTCCTCTTGTTAGTGAGTGAATGCAAGTGCACGATATATAAACCTCAGACTGAAATAACATCTTCAGGTGGTGGAAAGAATTGGGTCTGGCAAAGAAGTTGAGTTTTATTAAGGACAGGGTTCCAGAGTCCTACTTCTGGAGCTTGGGAATAAGTTTTGAGCCTCAGTATAGTTGCGGCAGAGTACTTTTGGCGAAGCTAATAGTTATGTGGTCAGTGCTGGATGACATGTATGATGCATATGGCACCTTGGAAGAACTCCAACTTCTCACTGATTTAATTTCCAGGTAAGTAATGGAGGGCATTCTTCACACATTCTATGTATGGTAAATTGCAAAAAATTTCTTGTTAAATTTGTACATTTTGCTTAGAAAGATTTTTTTAGTCAAATTTAGCAAATAAAGATCCCCGCAATTTATGACTTGCTCGAAAAGTCCCCTATCGTATGTTGACCGCTAGCTTTGACCGTTAATGACATTTTAATTAATAATAATAATAATAATAATAATAATAATAATACCTAAATTACTCCCCCTTTCCCACCATCCCCCCTTCTCCTCCTCCCCGTTAGCCCCCCTCCTCACTCCGCCACCTCCTCCTCCTCCCTGCCCCCCTCAGCCCCCTTCCTCACTCCAGCCAGCCCCCCTCCTCACTCCGGCCATCCCCCCCTCCTCCTCCTCCCCGCCCCCCTCAGTCCCCCCTTCTCACTTCGGCCAGCCCCCCCTCCTCCCCCGCCCCCCGCTCAGTCCCCCCCCCCCTCCTCACTCCGGCCAGCCCCCCTCCTCCCCGTCCCCCTCAGCCCCCCCTCCTCCTTCTTCCCGCACCACCGAAGAGAGAGGGGGAGAGAGAGAGTGGAGGAGTGGTAAAATATTCATTACATACCCCACTTAACATCTGTTAACGGAAACGGGACAAATGAACGGATTTCATACTTTTAGAAATTTTAAGAACATGAAATCTTTTAGTACAAAAAGCGGAAAACTAACGAGATTTTTTTTGCACTTTACCCTTCTATGTATATGAAGAAAAGTTTAGAAAGACTTTATTTCAAATTTTAGGTTCGACTATTGGAGTGCTTACTACATATTTCTTGTAAAAATATTTAAAAAAAGGCTGGGTTTGGTTGGGTGGAAGTCAAAGGGGGAAGGAAAAGAAATGAAACAGTTTGATGCCGCAGTGGGAAGCCATTTATACACCTTGTTTTTTCTATGCTTACTCAACATCCAAACACAAGCCTTAATGAACCCTAACTGAAGTCTAGTCTTGTCACTAAACCTCACTCTCTTCTCTTTTTTCAGATGGGACCTGCATGATGTTCATCGACTACCAGGTTATATGAGAACATTTCTGACTTGTTTCAGTAGCTTCATCAGGGAGATCGAGGATGAGTTGACTCCGAAGGGAAGCGTTCACCGTATTCACTACATAATAAAAATGGTATATTTTCCATCACTTACATTTGTTTTAGGTGATTATTTTCTTTTCATATTTTCAGTTTGTTTAGGTTAGATAGATTTATTATGGAAGTCATCTACTTACTAAAAAGATTAGTAAAAATATATATAGAGAGTGGAAAAAAAAATTACATATGGTTTTTATTGGTTTAGAGGAGTTCACAGGGAGATAATTGTGTCCTTCGAAGAAGATTTTTTTTTCTTCTAGTAATTATATTGAGATTATTAAAGATATGTACGACAGAGTTATGATGACCGTGCGAACTATTGGAGGAGACAGTAACTAGTTCCTTATTATGATCCGCTTACATCAATAATCAACGTCGAGTCCGTACTCTCTTACAATAATTATGGATAGAATTACTAGACATATCCAGGAGTAGGTTTCACGATGTATAATGTTTGTTGATAATATTATATTGGTTGATGAGAGTAGAGAATGATTAGATACTAAAAAAGAAGTATGGAAAGATATTTTGGAATCTAAGAAGTTTAGGATTAGTAGGAATGAAGACAAAGTATATGAAATGTAATTTTAACCCGAAGTCAAGAAGAAATAAAGGACAAGTCCATATAGATGGACAAGAGATACCTAAGTGAGCTTTCGGTAATTGAAATCAATTATTCATCATGATTGAGAGATTGAAAATGTTGTGATCCATAGAATTAAAACACGATAGTTGAAATAGAAGAGTGCTTGTAGAGTATTTTATGATATCAAGATACCTCTGAAGTAGAAAGAAAAATTCTTCAAGACCGTCATACTTTATGGATTAGAGTGTTGGATAATTAAGAAATAATATGTCAAGAAAATTAGTGTAACTGAAATGGAAAAAAAACTAAGATGGATGGATGGCAATACATTAAAAAAATTTGTGTAATAATAAAAAGTTTGGAAATGTTCAATGGAGACCATAGATGTCTCCATAAGAAGGAGCAATAATATAGTAATTAATGAACCAGCTAGAACTAAACATAGATCTAGACTTACATGGAAAAAAACTAAGATGGATGGATGGCAATACATTAAAAAATTTGTGTAATAAAAAAAAGTTTGGAAATGTTCATGGAGACCATAGATGTCTCCATAAGAAGGAGCAATAATATAGTAATTAATGAAATAGCTAGAACTAAACATAGATCTAGACTTACATGGTTTGAAATGTTAAATAAGGATATGAATCTTGTTAGCATTACAGATGACATAGCCCTTTCGCCAAATGGAAGAAGAGGATTCAAATAGCTAATCCCAGAAATTTGAATTTTTTTTGTTGTTCTTGTTGTACTATTTTCCTTTTCAGGATTTTCAATAATTATTTGTATAGAATTCTAGCAATCTCATACTCATTATGGCCATGAAGCAAATATACAAGCATCTCGACTACATAAGAAATGAAAAAAGACAGCACCTAAGTTGCTAAGTTGCACGTTTTAGACACGGCAACACGAATTCGGCACCTATATCGATGAGTCCTAGTATATTTCAGAATATCCTTGGTGTGTCTAATATGTGTGTCCGACACGACATGAATTTTGGAGCGTTCCTGCTTCTTATGGCAGCACATAGTAGTAGGACTTGTGTATGATTAATTTTCTTTTCTAAATGTCATTGCCCAGTATTGTGTAACCTGTGATTTTCAACATCTTACTATTTGCCAGTTCAAAGGTATCACTGCAGCATACTTCAAGGAAGCCGAATGGGCAAACAAAAGATTCACCCCAACCCTGCAAGAGTACCTTCGCAATGGACTCATGTCGGGTGGCCTACCGATGACTTGCTTTGCTCTCAGTTTCATGGGAGAAGCGACTCAGGACACCTTAGACTGGGTGGTAAGCACGCCTAAGATCGTTGAGGCATCTACAATAATCGGCAGACTGCTCAATGACATTTGTACTAGTAAGGTAGCAAACAACTACCAATCTGATATTAGGAGTAGTTTTATATATGGGATATCTGTAAAAAAAATTCTAATCTCTAATTTTGCAGTTTGAACAAGAAAGGATGCACGTCACCTCAGCTTTGCAGTGCTACATGAACGACATTGGAGCGACAGAGCTGGAGGCGACTTCCAAGCTTAAGAAAATGGTTGCAAATGCCTGGAAAGACATCAATAGGCAGTCACTCGACACTTTGCAATCTCGAAAGCATGTCGATGTGTTGGCTCTCAGTTGTGCCCATGTAGTCGAATTTTTATACAGGCATGAAGATATATTCACCAACCCTGCAGGCAAGATGAAAGAGACCATTGCTCTATTACTTGTCAATCCAATTCAGGATTGACTGAAAATGAACATGGATGTGATCATTTAACGACACTAGTCATCAAATGGTCCCATATTTATTATAGAGACAGAAGGAATCTATGTTTGGATGAAAAATGCAAGAAAGGTATAGAAAAGTTAAGATTTATGCAGCCAAAGCGGCATTTATAAAGTCTCGACATCACAATAAAGATGCAGTCAGATTGATGAAATAAAGTCTCTTGTAGGTTGCTTGGGCTATCTCCCGGCACCAACATGAAGTCTCTTGTAGGTTGCTTCGTCATTTATAAAGTCTCTTGTAGGTTGCTTCGGCATTTATAAAGTCTCGGCATTTATAAAGTCTCTTGTAGGTTGCTTGGGCTATCTCCCGGCACCAACATGAGCTTCGGCTCCTTTATTTTATATATTCTGGCTTCTTTAAAAATAATAATAAAACAAAAAATAAATCACCGAGAAGACTAAGAAATCCAGTATTTTCTTTGTAAACATTTTTGAGACAATTTTCTTTATAAAAATCAAATTAGAACAAAAATAGACATGCGGATACACTAAACAACATTGGAACTGAATAAAACAAGCAGATGTGATCAGGCTAATAAAGCAACATCACGCAAGGAGAAATGCAGAAAACTTTACCAGATTTAAGCCTCTAACAAAAGTGAACCTGGACAAGCAAAAACATGTCCCTCAAAAACCTCAAACACAATGTTGGTCTAATTTGAAACCATAGCCCTTCAACTGCACCTGGACACAATTAATAACAGACGATATACATTATGAAAAAACTGGAGAAAATTACTAACAGAACACTTATTATGAAAAAGAATTGGATGATGGGACATAATGGCAAATCCTCTAAAAGGACAACACATTTTCAACCAGATAATCAGGATATGCAAGTCCCACCCTTCTGTCCACTGCAAAAAGAGATTCAAATTTGCCTATGATTTACCAGTTCCAAACTATACTGAAGATTGTCCAAGATCCCCATACATTTGAGTAGAACAATAATAATTGTGGAAGAAAGTAGAAAATTTTAGATCAGACATAACTGCACTGTAATGACACTGGAAGTTGGGTCAATTGCATTCCAAGAAAACCAATTGCTAACTAATTAGATCTGAGTAGCACAATCAACATAAGGAATAAATCCTATATCACATCTGTAACGACCCGCTCCGTCCTAGCGGAACGCCGATTCAAACGGCAAGTGCAACGACTCAAACGAGCCGTCGACTCGAAGAGCTGGCATCGACCCGATGGAGAATCGATGCAAGACTTACATTGGCCCATCGAAGATGAATCCAGACTTAGACTTTCAAAGGCGCACTCGGAGTATCGCTCGGCCGATGCGAACATCGCTATGGTGGGTGGCTCCGATGAACCCGTCTTTGCTTAGCCTAGACACTTAATAATACGGACACTATCACTAGAATCGCTAGGCGATAACACCGTGCATGCTAATGAATGACTCAATGCACCTAGCTAAGGGAATAATCACATCTTGTATGCTTGTTTAGAACATGGAAAAGAACTCAAAAAATATAGGAACTCTCGTACCGCACTCCACGCTCGTGCTAAGGCACACGCTTAAATTTCAAGTTCCTTATGCGTTCAACAATGAAGCAATGAATGTTTTACAACAATGAAACGGAAAGACTATCGACATAGTCGTTTCGAGTAGAGTATAGCAACATTGGAAGACTTCGGGACCGATGGGTCGCTAAGGCTACTCCCGCACAGGGAGTTGCATAATGTATGAATGAACGAATGAACGAATAAGTGAATGAATGAATCAACGAATGAATGAATGAATACGTGAATGAATCAATAAACGAACGAACAAGTGAAAGAAAGAAAAGAATGAATGTAAAAATGGCATTCCTTAATGGCGAGCTGACCGAAGAGATCTACATGCAACAACCAGAAGGTTTTGTCGTCAGAGGTCTGGAAGACAAAGTCTGCAAGTTGATGAAGTCTCTGTATGGTTTGAAACAAGCTCCCAAAATGTGGCATGAGAAGTTTGACAAGGTGATAAGGTCAAATGGCTACAGGGTCAGTGAAACAGACAAGTGTGTCTATACGAAGTTTACTGACGGAAGAGGAGTAATCGTATGCCTTTACGTGGACGACATGCTAATTCTAGGTACGATTTAAGCTGCGTCACAGAGACAAAGAAATTCCTCTCGACCAAGTTCAGTATGAAGGACTTGGGGGATGCCGACGTAATCTTGGGGCTCAAGATCATCCGGATAGGCACTGGAATAGCGCTGTCACAATCTCATTATATTAAGAAGATGCTCACTCGCTACGGGTATCAAGATCTTTTTTTATTGATACACCGTACCGGAGTGATCAGAAGCTGGAGCCAAATTCGAGGGAAAGCGTCAGGCAGTTGGAGTACGCTAGCGTCATCGGAAGCTTGATGTACGCTACTACTGCCACAAGGCCTGACATAGCTTTTGCAGTGGGAATGCTGAGTCGGTTCACTAGCAATTCAGGCGTTGAGCACTGGAAAGCTGTGAAGCGTGTTATGAGATATCTCAAGAAAACTCAGACATATGCACTTTTCTACAGCGGAGATCCGTCAGTAGTGGAAGGCTTCAGTGATGCTAGCTGGTGTTCAGATATGGAGAGCGAGTATTCCACAGGTGGATTCGTATTCGCCATGGGCGGAGCTGCTATACGTGGAAGTCGAAGAAGCAGACTATTTATCTCGCTCCTCCATGGATTCTGAATTCTTTGCATTGAATGCTGCTGCAGATGAAGCAGAGTGGCTTCGGGAGTATGATCTTCCGGTGGTTGGGGCTCAGATACCGACAATACCGATATACTGTGACCAGGCGGCAGCAGCAGTGGCATCAAATGACCTCTTCAACGGGAAGAAGAGGACTGTGCGGTTGAAGCACAGGGCAGTACACGATCTTATCAAAAGAGGTGTAATTGCAGTGATTGATGTTCGGAGTCAGAAGAACCTGGCAGATTCGTTCACGAAAGGCCTCAAGCGCCAGTTGGTCGATGACACAGCTTGGAAAATGGGCTTGAAGGCATTCTGATAGTGTGTCTTTGTAATCCTACCATAAAGTTTTATGCTATTAGTTCAAAGAGAAATCTACTAGGCATCTAACTTTTGGTTCAAAGGAGGATCACTGACTGGGAAACTATCAGGTAGCAGTGGGTACTTGTTCTCTGGAATATGGAAGGGATACGGACCCATAACCACTGTTGTCTACTATGTATTTTTTCTGAAAAAACTGATCCTGTGGAAGGTTGGCTTAAACGCCTTAATGAGTTCTCAGGCAGAGTGAATGCCTGGTGTGCTTTACAGGAAGCACGGTAGAACAGCACTACAAGGAGTGAAACTCCATGCTACAGTGGGGTGACTCCACCATGAGGTTCCCAGGTAGGGGTAATGCCTCGGCTTTGCAATCCAAGTCACAGCGGCGTAGCACCGCAAATAGGCAGGTAGCCTAATGCTGTATGACGTAATTAAAGAGTTGTAGACAGCACTACAAAGAGGACGATGTCCTCATGTTACAGTGGCATGACACCACGAAGTGGTACCAGGTAGGGTAAAGCCTCGGCTTTGCGAGCCATGTCATAGCGGCGTAACACCGCACGGAAGCGCAAGGCTTCATACTGGGTAGTTTGGCACTACAAAGAGGCCTGTGACCTCATGCTACAGTAGTATGACACTACGATGAGGTACCCAGGTGGGGTAAAGCCTCGGCTTTAAGCCATGTCATAGCGGCGTAGCATCGCAAAGAAGCGCAATGCTTCATGCCATGACTCTTTATAAAGAACTCACCTATAGTGTATGGACATAGATATCAGGCCGTCTTGAGGGTAAACTTGTAGACGCCCAAAAATTATACACTGAAACCAGGCTGGCACAAGGCCTTCAATGTGCAGCCAGAAGCACAGTTGATGTCATTATGTGAGTAGGAAGAATTGCAGTTATGGTACAGAATTCAAGGCTTAGTCCATTCTTGTATCATGCTGTTATTTAACCGATACGGGAAGATTCAAGTCGTAGCGACATCTCTCCTAATGCATGATGGGCAGTCACTGTGGGAACGCTCAACCCATATATTGAGATATGTGGGGATTGTTGGTTTTGCCTTTAGACTAGAAAAGATAGTCCCACATCGGCTACACCAAATGGTGAGTATCTCAATATAATGCATTGCTTGTGTTGAGGTGTGCACATGAGGTGTAGTGGGGCACAAGTTTGTGCCATGTGGAAGTATTTTTCTAGAAGGAAAAAGGATTAAATCCAACAAGGATGCAAGTTAATTTTTATTGTGCGGACTCGGACTCGGACACGGACTCCAGGATGTCTCGTGCATGCACGGGAGTGTTCGGGGGGTAGCGTGGACTGGCACACTTCTATGTTGATTGTGGGATGATCTAAAATATCAAACTCTATTTTTGAGTATTGGTATTTTAGTCCCACATCGGATAGGAGAAGAGGTGAAGTCTCAACTCCACTCTATAAATAGAGCCCCTTGGCCTCCTTTGAAAGATGCACCAAGAAGATAGTTGAGGGAGTCTGTTAAGTCCAGGAAGCCCGTTCAAGTCTCAAATATTGACTTACGAGCGTTCCAGAAGTTCTTCGTGAACTTGCTGGTTCCTGGAAGCTGTTCGTTCTGTGGGGCGAATAAAGCTTTGAGCAACGGTGGTTCATTCACCCCAGCATCTCATTCTCGCTGTCATCGCTGCTGTTGCCTTTTACAGTAACTTTTTAGAAGCTCTACTGCCGATAGTTGCTTGCACAAAGTCTCTTTAGATTTTTTGTGTATTACGTAGAATCTTTTTAGATCCTCGTAATTCAGAATCCTCCAGGATCTCTGTTGCACATCTTCTTTAAGGTGTTGCATTTGAAACGTTGTGTGTACAATTATTTCAGTTTCAGAATTTTCCATCGAAAATTGTGCCTCGGCAATAACAAGGAATGATAAAATTTTATTCAAAAGTTCTTCTCCAATGCAATTGTCAAGTCAATTGTGAAGCTTATGTGACAAAAATTAAAGAAGACATTGTGAAGTTGATTGTCTTGTTCTAGACAATGCACTTGACAATGTCTTCTTTTCCATGTCATCAATTATGAATAAAAAATATTAGAAAAAAGAAAGAAGATAAGTAGTTGTCTTAAAAGTTGTCTTGGAAGTTGGAAAAAATAATTTTTATTGTTTTCTCAATACTTTTGCATTGGAGAGAGTTTTTCTATCTCATTGTCTTTTGAGATATAATTTTGCCACATAAACAAGACATTGTCTTGTGGCTCATGCCACATAGGAGCCACTTAAGACTCACAACACTTAACAAGACAATAGGGTTGGAGATGCTCTTATCGTTGGCTTTGATCCCAAGTCAGCAACGCCTATATCCAAATGTAAGCATAACTAACTAATTACTCAAATATGAATGTTAGCTAGCAATGAAACCAAATTAATTGCATGACTAACGTTACAAATACTCCAAATTTTTGCAAAGATTTATTGTATACATTTCGATCCAGAAGGTGTTGTTTTTGTTAGACATGATCCTTACATAGAAATAATGGAAGAAATTAATTCAAATAAGACCCCCAAATAATTGATAAAATATGATTCGTACAGAGAAATAATTTTGACGAATAATATTTTTTTATTTTGTGAATAATTTTTTATTGGAAAATTAATATTTTGTTGACAAAGTTGTTTGGATTTTTTTTTGTTAAATAAGATGGTATCAATATTTTAAACATAAAAATATTTTATCAAAAATAATAATAATAAATTTAAGTGTATGTTATTTGTGTTATATAAAATAATATTAACATTATAAAATGTGTTGCATGTACATCTCGTTTGCCATGACACTAGTACTTTGTATGCCAACTTATTTTGACTAAGACAACGATCGTGATTGCAACTGGAGGCTCATTAAACATTGAGGCAATTTGTACATGAATTCATTTTTGTTCACCTATCAAAACTAGGGTGTTTGTTCAACCTCAAAAAAAAAATTGACACGTGTCAAAACCATTCAACATAAACCACTTTGGAGTAGTTTTCATGTAAACAGTCAAAATAATATTTACTAAAAAATTTAACATATTTTATTTTTTATTGGAGGATGAACAAATATTCTAGTTTTAATAGGTGAGCAAAAATGGACTCATTTGTACATTATTATATCAGTCAAACTAAGGTAGGTGTAGAATTGTCAAGAGGGATGATGGAGAATGAACCTATTGAATGCTATTATAACATCCATTTCACACTTGTTCTCGATTACAGGCAACTTGATTGCACTTGCATTTGACTAACTAAGGTAAATTATAAGGGCACAGCACATTTTACTCAGGGCTGTCCAAGTGTTAGTTTTTCATTATTTACAAGTTTGCCACTGAAAAAATTACTCAGGACTATCCAAGTGGTAGGTATAAAAGATAATGAGGACTGCCAGGAATTGTGGCAGTCCTGAAAGTAATGAGGACTGCCACAATTCTGGCAGTCCTAGAAGTAATGAGGACTGCCAGGAATTGTGGCAGTCCTGAAAGGGACATGCTCTACAACAGGACTTTCATAATTTCTGGCAGTCCTAGACATATTGAGGACTGCCAGAAATTGAGGCAGTCCTGAAAGATACTTGCTGTACAGCAAGTTCCTTTCAGGACTGCCACAATTTCTGGGCAGTCCTAAAGTCGACATTCCCGAATGAAAAAATATATTAGGGTTTATTTCAATCTTGATAATAGAGTGAAATATGCATTTTAGGATTTATTTCCATGCATTCTTTGTTAGGAAAGAAGTATTTAACCTTTATTTTCATACATTTTAGGATTTATTTAATTTTTTGGGTGCTATCGAAATTGGAAAAGAGAAGGAAACTAGGGTTTTGATGGAGATGGTGATGATGGAAACGGTGGAGAAGAAGAAGATGATGATGAGAAAAAAACTAGGGTTTTGATGAAGATGTGAGAATGAAAATGGTGGAGAAGAAGAAGATGGATAGAAGAAGAAGAAATGTAGGGTTTGTGAAGAGAGAGAGTGGAGAAGAAGAAAATGGACAGCCCCTGAATAGAAAATTTGGACAGCCCGAGTAAAAGTTCCTCAAAGCCTGGCTAGCCCTAATCCTGGCTAGCCCCGAATAAAAAAGGCTGTGCCCTTATAAATAGCCCTAACTAAAGGCTTGTTTCGTCATTTCTATTTGAAAATGACCAAGGGCAGCACACAATGGCTATTACATTTTTTTAATTAATTTTTTTCATCAAAAATTGCCTGTGGGGGATAAAATTAGCCCAATTTACATAAAACAAAAGGCTGAATAAAGCTGAAAATGGAACGCCACTAGCCATGGCCTCTCACAGAGAGTGGTAACTTACATATTCCGATGGTTGGTTCCACTCGTGAATAGTGAAAGCTTTTCCTAGCGTGGGTTCCACTCGTGACTAGTGAAAGCAATTAAAAAATTGTTGCCAAAGAAAAATAATAGAGCAAATTAAATGCAAAGTTATACTTAGGGCTGCAAATGAGTCAGGCCGTTTGCAAGCTGCTCGAAGCTCGGCTCGATAAAAGCTCGTTTGAGCTTGGTTCGTTTACTCAACAAGCTGAGCTTAAGTTTCATTTTCGAGCTCGTTTAATAAACGAGCCAAGGTCAAGTCTAGAAGTACTCGGCTCGTTTGAGCTCGCGAGCTGGCTCGTTTAGAACTTGTTTAGGAGCTTGTTCAGAAGCTTTTTTGCTTTTTGTTGAAATATATATATATATATATATATATATATATATATATATATATATATATATATATATATATATATATATATAGGAAAACTTGATGGAGAAATTTTTGAATTCCAAAAATATTCTTATATGTCTATACTAATTAAAAATGGTTCATTAATTTTAATAAGGATAATTTAGTAATTACGAAGACTATCCTTTGGTCTTCCTAAAAGTCTTCCTAAGTTAATTAAAAAAATGTTAAAATGTGTAAGGCACGTGCACATATGCAGGTGCACGATATATATAAACCTCTTGTTAGTGAATGCAAGTGCACGATATATAAACCTCAGACTGAAATAACATCTTCAGGTGGTGGAAAGAATTGGGTCTGGCAAAGAAGTTGAGTTTTATTAAGGACAGGGTTCCAGAGTCCTACTTCTGGAGCTTGGGAATAAGTTTTGAGCCTCAGTATAGTTGCGGCAGAGTACTTTTGGCGAAGCTAATAGTTATGTGGTCAGTGCTGGATGACATGTATGATGCATGGCACCTTGGAAGAACTCCAACTTCTCACTGATTTAATTTCCAGGTAAGTAATGAGGGCATTCTTCACACATTCTATGTAGGGTAAATTACAAAAAAAAATTCGTTAAATTTGTACATTTTGCTTAGAAAGACCTTTTAGTCAAATTTAGCAAATAAAGACCCCCGTAATCTATGACTTGCTCGAAAAGTCCCCTACCGTCTGCTGACCGTTAGCTTTGACCGTTAATAACATTTAAAATAATATAATATCTAAACTACTCCACCTTCCCCACCAGCCCCCCTTCTCCTCCTCCCCCTTAGCCCCCCTCCTCACTCCGACCAGCCCCACCTCCTCCTCCTCCTGCCCTCAGCCCCCTCACCCCTCCTCCTCTAGCCCTCCTCCTCACTCCGGTCAGCCCCCCCTCCCCCTTACTCACTCCGGCAAGCCCCCCCTCCTCCTCCTCCCCGCCCCCCTCAGTCCCCCCTTCTTACTCCGGCCAGCCCCCCTCCTTCCCGCCACCCTCCCTCCTCCTCCTCCCCCCCTCCTCCCCTCCTCACTCCGGCCAGCCCCCCTCAGCCCCTCCTCCTCCTCCCCACACCACGAAGAGAGGGGGGAGAGAGAGTGGAGGAGTGGTAAAATAGTCATTACATATCCCACTTAACAGCTGTTAACGGAAAGGGGACAAAATGAACGGATTTTATATTTTTAGGAATTTTAAGAACATAAAATCTTTTAGTGCAAAAAGCGAAAAACTAACGAGAATTTTTTTGCACTTTACCCTTCTATGTATTTAGAAAGACTTTATTTCAAATTTTAGGTTCGACTATTGGAGTGCTTACCAGGGCCGGCCCTGAGCAAATGGGGGCCCGAGGCAAAACTTCGAAAATAGACCCCAACATAATGTAAAAAAAAAAATTATTGTAGTCAAGATTTGAACCAAGACCTCTTAAATATAAGTCTAGCATTGTATCCACTACACCACAATGTATTTTGTTAAAAAAGGGCACATGATACATACTAGTTCTATTATAGACAGTTTCATGTTGGTGCCCCCTTTCGTCAGGGGGCCCTGGGCCGTCGTCCGGCCTGCCCTGGGCCAGGGCCGCCCCTGGTGCTTATTACATATTTCTTGTAAAAATATTTTTAAAAAAAGGGTTGGGTTTGGTTGGGTGGAAGTCAAAGGGAAGGAAAAGAAATGAAACAGTTTCATGTCGCAGTGAGAAGCCATTTATAGATACACCTTGTTTTTTCTATGCTTACTCGACATCCAAACACAAGCCTTAATGAACCATAACTGAAGTCTAGTCTTGTCACTAAACCTCACTCTCTTCTCTTTTTCAGATGGGACCTGCATGATGTTCATCGACTACCAGGTTACATGAGAACATTTCTGACTTGTTTCAGTAGCTTCATCAGGGAGATCGAGGATGAGTTGACTCCGAAGGGAAGCGTTCACCATATTCACTACATAATAAAAATGGTATCTTTTCCATCACTTACATTTGTTTTAGGTGATTATTTTCTTTTCATATATTCAGTTTGTTTACGTTGGATAGATTTATTATGGAAGTCATCTACTTACTAAAAAGATTAGTAAAAACATATATAGAGAGGAAAAAAAATAACATATGATTTTTATTGGTTTAGAGGAGTTCACAGGGAGATCATAATTGTGTCCTTTGAAGAAGAATTTTTTTTCTTCTAGTAATTATATTGAGATTATTAAAGATATGTACGACAGAGTTATGATGACCGTGCGAACTATTGGAGGAGATAGTAACTAGTTCCTTATTACGATCCGCTTACATCAATAATCAACGTCGAGTCCGTACTCTTTTGCAATAATTATGGATAGAATTACTAGACATATCCAGGAGTAGGTTTCACGATGTATAATGTTTGTTGATAATATTATATTGGTTGATGAGAGTAGAGAATGATTAGATACTAAAAAAGAAGTATGGAAAGATATTTTGGAATCTAAAAAATTTAGGATTAGTAGGAATGAAGACAAAGTATATGAAATGTAATTTTAACCCGAAGTCAAGAAGAAATAAAGGACAAGTCCATATAATGGACAAGAGATACCTAAGTGAGCTTTCAGTAATTGAAATCAATCATTCATCATGATTGAGAGATTGAAAATGTTGTGATCCATAGAATTAAAACATGATAGTTGAAATAGAAGAGTACTTGTAGAGTATTTATGATATCAAGATACCTCTGAAGTAGAAAGAAAAATTCTACAAGACCGTCATACTTTATGGATTAGAGTGTTGGATAATTAAGAAATAACATGTCAAGAAAATTAGTGTAACTGAAATGGAAAAAAAAACTAAGATGGATGGATAGCAATACATTAAAAAAATTTGTGTAATAATAAAAAGTTTGAAATGTTCAATGGAGACCATAGATGTCTCCATAAGAAGGAGCAATAGTATAGTAATTAATGGAACAGCTAGAACTAAATATAGATCTAGACTTACATGGTTTGAAATGTTAAAGAAGGATATGAATTTTGTTAGCATTACAGATGACATAGCCCTTTCGCCAAATGGAAGAAGAGGATTCAAATAGCTAATCCCAGAAATTTGAATTTTTTTGTTGTTCTTGTTGTACTATTTTCCTTTTCAGGATTTTCAATAATTATTTGTATAGAATTCTAGCAATCTCATACTCATTATGGCCATGAAGCAAATATACAAGCATCTCGACTACATAAGAAATAAAAAAGACAGCACCTAAGTTGCTAAGTTGCACGTTTTAGACATGGCAACACGAATTCGGTACCTATATCGATGAGTCCTAGTATATTTCAGAATATCCTTGGTGTGTCCAATATGTGTGTCCGACACGACATGAATTTTGGAGCGTTCCTGTGCTTATGGCAGCACATAGTAGTAGGACTTGTGTATGATTAATTTTCTTTTCTAAATGTCATTGCCCAGTATTGTGTAACCTGTGATTTTGAACATCTTACTATTTTCCAGTTCAAAGGTATCACTGCAGCATACTTCAAGGAAGCCGAATGGGCAAACAAAAGATTCACCCCAACCCTGCAAGAGTACCTTCGCAATGGACTCGTGTCGGGTGGCCTACCGATGACTTGCTTTGCTCTCAGTTTCATGGGAGAAGCGACTCAGGACACCTTAGACTGGGTGGTAAGCACGCCTAAGATCGTCGAGGCATCTGCCATAATAGGCAGACTGCTCAATGACATTTGTACTAGTAAGGTAGCAAACAACTACCAATCTGATATTAGTAGTAGTTTTATATATAGGATATCTGTAAAAAAATAATTCTAATCTCTAATTTTGCAGTTTGAACAAGAAAGGATGCACGTCACCTCAGCTTTGCAGTGCTACATGAACGACACTGGAGCGACAGAGCTGGAGGCGACTTCCAAGCTTAAGGAAATGGTTGCAAATGCATGGAAAGACATCAATAGGCAGTCACTCGACACTTTGCAATCTCGAAAGCATGTCCATGTGTTGGCTCTCAGTTGTGCCCATGTAGTCGAATTTCTATACAGGCATGAAGATATATTCACCAACCCTGCAGGCAAGATGAAAGAGACCATTGCTCTGTTACTTGTCAATCCAATTCAGGATTGAGAAAATGAACATGGATGTGATCATTTAACGGCACTAGTCATCAAATGGTTCCATATTTATTATAGAGACAGAAGGAATCTATGTTTGGATGAAAAGTGCAAGAAAAATATAGAAAAGTTAAGATTTATGCAGCCAAAGCGGCATTTATAAAGTCTCGACATCACAATAAAGATGCAGTCAGATTGATAAAATAAAGTCTCTTGTAGGTTGCTTGGGCTATCTCCCGGCACCAACATGAAGTCTCTTGTAGGTTGCTTCGGCTATAAAGTCTCTTGTAGGTTGCTTCGGCATTTATAAAGTCTCTTGTAGGTTGCTTGGGCTATCTCCCGGCACCAACATGAGCTTCGGCTCCTTTATTTTATATATTCTGGCTTCTTTAAAAATAATAATAAAACAAAAAATAAATCTCTGAGAAGACTAATAAATCCAGTATTTTCTTTGTAAACATTTTTGAGACAATTTTCTTTATAAAAATCAAATTAGAACAAAAATAGACATGCGGATACACTAGAACAAACATTGGAACTGAATAAAACAATCAGATGTGATCAGGCTATAAAGCAACATCACGCAAGGAGAAATGCAGAAAACTTTACTAGATTTAAGCCTCTAACAAAAGTGAACCTGGACAAGCAAAAACATGTCCCTCAAAAACCTCAAACACAATGTTGGTCTAATTTGAAACCATAGCCCTTCAACTGCACCTGGACACAATTAATAACAGACGATATACATTATGAAAAAACTGGAGAAAATTACTAACAGAACACGTATTATGAAAAAGAATTGGATGATGGGACATAATGGCAAATCCTCTAAAAGGACAGCACATTTTCATACCAGATAATCAGGATATGCAAGTCCCACCCTTCTGTCCACTGCAAAAAGAGATTCAAATTTGCCAATGATTTACCAGTTCCAAACTATACTGAAGACTGTCCAAGATCCCCATACATATGAGCAGAACAATAATAATTGTGGAAGAAAGTAGAAAATTTTAGATCAGACATAACTGCACTGTAATAACACTGGAAGTTGGGTCAATTGCATTCCAAGAAAACCAATTGCTAACTAGTTAGATCTGAGTAGCACAATCAACATAAGGAATAAATCCTATATCACATCTGTAACGACCCGCTCCGTCCTAGCGGAACGCCGAGTCAAACGGCAAGTGCAACGACTCAAACGAGCCGTCGACTTTTAGAGCTGGCATCGACCCGATGGAGAATCGATGCAAGACTTACATTGGCCCATCGAAGATGAATCCAGACTTAGACTTTCAAAGGCGCGCTCGGAGTATCGCTCGGCTGATGCGAACATCGCTAAGGTGGGTGGCTCCGATGAACCCGTCTTTGCTTAGCCTAGACACTTAATAATACGGACACTATCACTAGAATCGCTAGGCGATAACACCGTGCATGCTAATGAATGACTCAATACACCTAGCTAAGGGAATCACATCTTGTATGCTTGTTTAGAACATGGAAAAGAACTCAGAAAATATAGGAACTCTCGTACCACACTCCACGCTCGTGCTAAGGCACACGCTTACATTTCAAGTTCCTTATGCGTTCAACAATGAAGCAATGAATGTTTTACAACAATGAAACAGGAAGACTATCGACATAGTCGTTTCGAGTAGAGTATAGCAACATTGGAAGACTTCGGGACCGATGGGTCGCTAAGGCTACCCGCACAGGGAGTTGCATAATGTATGAATGAACGAATGAACGAATAAGTGAATGAATGAATCAACGAATGAATGAATGAATATGTGAATGAATCAATAAACGAACGAACAAGTGAAATAAAGAAAAGAATGAATGAATAAAAGATAAGAAAGAAAGGAATGGTTAGCGATAGGTATGACGGGGACGTGCATCGAGGCTCACTACCCGCGCTCCACGGACGTCGCCGCCAACCTGGTCGATAACGAATTATATGGCTAAGAAAGAAAGAAAGGAATGGTTAACGATAGGTATGACGGGGACGTGCATCGGTAACACGAGACATGTTATGATATATGCTATGAAACTGATCCTAAGGCAAGATTAAAAAGACAATGAATGATAGACGGTGTACTAAAGTAAATAGAACGTGTTGGGTAATGATAGCATTGTGGGCGAGCTAGCCTCCCCTCCAGTACATAATAATGTACTGATAACCCCACAGTTTGCTTGCAGGATGCAGGAGACGTCGTCGGGTGCGGAGCTTTCCTTCGAACGTGCTAAGGCGCGGAGCTAACTCTGGAGCCTTGGAGTGTTGCAAAGGGACTGAAGCACCATATACAGGACATAATGTATCGGAACATTGCCATGAATCATTCCATCTTATAAGCACTTGGCACACCTTTTATGTTTCAGAGAGAGAGAGAGCTTGAGCGACTTGTAATCTCGGCCTAGCGCCGCTTGTATACTTCTTGAAAATAAATAAAGAGTTTGAATCCGCTTCAACTTGTGTTCATTTACTTTCTGCTGCAAATGGGGACACTCTGTGCGACTCTGTGGCCTAGCTCAAATCGGCCGTTTCTGGAGATTAGCCTTGCACGGACGTAACCTAGGCCCGTGCGGCATCACGCCTTAGCGAGGACGATCGCTCCTACGGGAGCGGGGCGTGACAACATCCCATCACAAGTTTAAACACAATTACAGTGCAAATCAAGATAACAAAGAAAGGAATACTGACATCAGAGGATCGTTGGCTCTTACAATCAAATGGACTACATAATAACTAAGAGTTACCAGAACCAAGAATGAAGATCTACACTGCAAGTCTGCAAAGGACTATATTCCAACTATTTCCAATGGTCAATTGGATCTGAATCAGCTCCATAAACATAGTAGGGGACTTTGAAATAAATAGTGCATGCATATCCTACGCAAAATAGATCCAGCAACACAATGCTACAAGATAAGCACCATATGAAAGGAGCTTCTTCAAATACAAAGTACAAAAAAGAAAAAAGAAACACTACTAATTTCAATTTGGATTATACCCATTTGCAAGCAAATTACACATTGTTATCACCAAAACAATATCCAACCAAAGCTGAATCACTAAATTAGGAAATGAATGAAAACAACATTCCCTCCAACCTGTTAAAAGGTTCATAAAACAGTAAAAACAAACCCATGATCTCAAATTTTTGGGATCGGCATAAAAATGTTCATCTATGTTAAAAAATTGACATGGGTCATTCCTTGCATGCTCACTTGTGCCTAGCCAATTGCACTAGTCAGCTATTGATGCCAGAATTTGATATTTTAGCCCGCATCTGCCAACACCATCCCTCCTTGCAATCTCAACATCACGATCCATCATCATTTGGATTGAACCTAGCCTCCCTACGAGACTTGACATCCCCGCTATGCCTTGAGAAATAAAAGGACAAACCTCTATTAAAGCACAAATCAAGCTAATTATAATTAATCCATACTCCATAAAGAATTGAAAGCAAATTACATAGATAACCGTAGTGCATGATCCCGTAAATGCAGAGAACGTTTAACTCAAAAAATATTTAAAGGAGTAAATCTTTAGTTAATTTTGAAGAATAGATCTGTTGTCCAAGCATCAGGGAGATAATTAAGCTCTTAAATAAGCAATAATGTAGACCTTTACAAATCACTATCCACGATATCCATTTATTTAAAATCACTAGGCACGTTATCCACTTATCTAAAGTCCCTATCCACATTATGCACTTATATACGATGGTCTATGTTCCATGGATACGAATACTGTACAACACTATATGGACCCAGATACAGATACATGAGTACAATATGAACTTGTCTAGTACATTTGTGTCTCCTTGTCCAATGTGTCTGACACGACAAGACCCAACCACGGCAATGACTTTTTCTACGGTATTCATGCTTCCAAGATGATGGTCAACCTGATCAAGTAATTAAAGCTCATGTAAACATTATTAAGCAAGGGGGATAGGTAGGCAGAGTATAATATAAACGTGTGTCTTAGACTTTTAGTACATTTTGGCGTCTCCATGTCCAATGTGTGTCTGACACCACGAGACCCAACCACGACAATGATTTTTAGAGTATCCGTGCATCCAAGATATGGTCAACCTAATCAAGTAATTAAAGCTCATGTAAACATTGTTAAGCAAGGGGTAAAGGTAGGCAGAGAATGTAGTTCTGCTCTGGACAAAACATTCAACTCTAACATGGGTTGGACTTTCCACTCTCCAATGATTCTAGCTCGCCAGAAGCTCCTTACATAACTTTCAAGTTGAACATACAGTGGAAATAGGTAATAATTTACTCTTTAGCCCATATTTATGCTTTTACTAAGGTACACGAGGCAAGTACCCCTACAAACTCTATTTACTGCATATGATAATGAACTGCGAATGAACCATGTTAATACCGTTACTTAAACTAAGTCATATTTGAAATATCTCTATGAACATACTACATGTTTCACCAACTTTATACTGCTCTCAGTATCTCTCACATGTTATAACTTAGGTTATGGGAAAACTGATAGCTGAGTACGTGATCATGCCTTCTTCTCCCGTACGTATTGTAGTGCCCCGTCCCGCTCAGTCAATCGGAGGAATCGAAACGCCAACGGCGTTCGGACTTAGCCTTGCAACGGCTGTTCAGAGACATCGCTCGGTCGAGGCGACCGCTCGCTCAGGTGGAGTAGTTTCGGTAAACTTGCCTCATCTCAGCCTTATATAATAAATCGCGTGTTTTTAACTTGCACAAGTAGGCTTAATAATAAAATAGACGAATCCACATAGCTAAGGGAATAATCCCGATGTGTTGAATCGAGTTTAGAACATGGAAAAGGTCCAACGGTCGGCTTAGAGTTGGTGCACGGCGTGCTTTAAAAATGACACTCGGTCCTTCATCCCGTGGCTTGGGAGAAGAAAAGTTGGTTTTCGACACAAAACTACGAACTTGCATAAGTCAAACGCGTCGCCCGCGTAAATACTCGATAAAGCATGCACGCTTGACTGCGCAAGGCTTGGCATAGCCTTTGCTCGTCCCTCGGGTTAAGTTGTAGGCTTGAGTAAGTTAGGCAAAGTTATGTCGATCGACCTAAGTCATTCCAAGTGCTGTCCCACTCATTCTGCGGTTGTCAAGTTAAATAGTCCCATGATCCAAAGGCCCATCATATGAGGTATGACTTGGGCGATAGCGTTGCGTAGAACATGAGTCAGTTTAAGACACGAGCCACGGTTGGTTCAGTGGAAAGTTAGCCACGGTCTGTCGATACTTAAGGAAACACGTTATGTTTAAGTTAAGTTGGAAGGCTATGCAGTAGTCGTTCCCTGAGTTCAAAGAATGTTAAGTCTAAGCGATGGTTAGTCGCCGAAAGGAAATATGTCGGGACTGTAGTTCTGTCGCCGAGGCAACCCTGGTTTGGGCTCTGCAAAAAAGTATGAAAAGTGGAAGAAGTAAAGCAAAAAACTATGTGATGATGATGAGACCATGCAATTATGTTAAGTCTAGAAGTTAGCCTAGGCGCGTGGTCATGGACAACTTGTCGACAAGGACGATGTTTCTTCGAGCGGCAAACCGGGGCCACGGGACCGACTCGGCCTAGGAGAAAACACGGTATAGCCGAGTTGGGTAATAGGCAACCGGTAGTTCGAAGACTTGCATCGGGGATTGCTACCTGTATTGCCCCGTCCCGCAAAGTCAATCGGAGGAATCGAAACGCCGACGGCGTTCGGACCTAGCCTTGCAACGACTGCTTGAAGGCTCGCTCGGTCGAGGCGACTTCTCGCACAGGTGGGGTAGTTTCGGTGAACTCGCCTCATCTTAGCCTTCACTTAATAACGCACATGTTTTCAACTTGCACAAGTAGGCTAATATAAAAGCTACGAACGCACATAGCTAAGGGAATAATTCCGACGGGTCGATAAATGCTAGAACTTGGAAATGGTCCCACGGCCGTCTAAGAAGTGTGTTCAGCGGGCTTTCAAATGACACTCGATCCTTCGTTCCTGTGGCTTGGGAGAAAGAAGTTGGCTTGAGTTGCTAAGTTTTCCCGACACTCAAATTAGCCTAAGTTATAGGCGTCGTCAGCACGAATGCTTGATAAAGCACGCACGGTCCCGTCGTGCAAGGCTTGGCATAGCCTTCGCATGTTCCGCAAGGCTTGGCATAGCCTTCGCATGTCCTGCAAGGCTTGGCATAGCCTTCGCATGTCCCGTGAATTAAAGTCGTCTTGTACGGCTTGTTGGCTTAAGTCTAGGCACGAACTTGGTTGTTCAAGTCGACCCCGTGCATCGCACGTTCTCTCGATGCATAGCTCGCGTAGCCCTTGCTCGTCGAATCGTTGCCCGAATAAGTTAGACAAGTATTGTGCTGGGCTATCGAAGCCATTTCTAGCACTGTCCTGCTCTAGATGCGGTTGTCAAGTCGCGTAGTCCCTTGAGAATAAGGCTCGTCATATAAAGTATATGACTTGAGCGATAGCGTCGCCTATAGAACCAGGTCCGTCTAAGGCACGAGCTACGGTGGATCAAGTAAAGAGTATGCCACGATCAAAGGAAGTCCACGCGACTTGTTGTCACCGAGATCGATCCCGCTACTTGGGAGTCTCGCTAAAAGTCTTGATAAGGAAATGCACGAGATCAGTCCCGCTACTTGGGAGTCTCGATAAAAAGAAAGAAAGCATGGTCATGTTAAGGAAGGATTGGTAGATCGAGTTGAGTCTTGCATGGTCATTGGACAACTTGTCGACAAGGTAAAGTTTTCTCGAACAATTGCCTAGGCCAAGGGACCGATTCGGCCCGGGAGGAACGAAGTGGCTCACGGTAGGATACTGGATAACCACATGGGAGATACAAAGTGCCTCCGGGCTTGCTACCCGTGAGGAACTGCCTCGAAATACACGTGGACATGATAGCACGACTATGTCGTCGCATAACGAGTTGGTTAGACGTCAAGTCTTAAAACTGATCCTAAGGCAAGACCAGAAAGACAATCGAAAGGGTTTAAGCTGCACAAAGTAAATGAACGTGTCGGTTTTGTATGGGTGGGCGAGGAGCTCACTCCACCAGTACAGTAGACTACTGACACCCACACAGTGTTCATGTGCAGGCACATGTAGAAGCTCGTGGCACGGAGCTCGCTTGGATGCGTCGAGGCACGGAGTTCCTTGGTGATTCGAAGCGTGCGGCCGCGTGGATTGAAGACTTATACAGGACATAATATATGGACATCGCCTTCCGAAGCTTCCGCTGGTTCAAGCATTGTAATCGAGAGATGAGAGAGTGCAGAGAGACTTGTAAATGAGAGAAAAGTGAGCAAGAGAGACTTGTAATTTGGCCTTGCGCCCACAAATGTAATCTTGTATTCAATATCAATAAAGAGCTTCTTTTGAATGACATGTGTTCATGTGTGCTTGTTCTAAATTTCTGCTGCATGTTTTAATATTTCTGCTTGGGACTTCTGTGCGACGACCCCGTCGCCGTCGATGTAATCGGCCGTTATGAAACTGCCTTGCACGAGCGCAATCTAGGCTAGTGCGGCATCACGCCTTAGCGAGGACAATCACTCCTACGGGAGCGGGGCGTGACATAATGGTATCAGAGCACGGCTTTACGTCCTTGGACTTCACGTCGAATTTCTCAGTTTTGAAAGCTCGTCGCTGAAAAAGAAGTGTACGCTCTCTCCAAATGTCCCTCGCATGTCCATACAATAAGTCTAAATAATTTCAAAAGCTCGTACAAGCGTTCAATCAAACGCATCGGTAGGCCTTTGTGCCGAACGGTGTCAACTTGACTCGATAGAAAACACATGCTAAGTTAACATGTTGCGTGCGTACCTAACTAGTCATATGTCGACCTTAGCAAGTGAGCGTGCAAAACTCGAAGTATAGTCCGTACGGGATGGTTATGTGGCACAACTTAGCCCGTGTCGTGCACCTCGACTTTTGGTACAAACAG